>CM051264.1:35379635-36029635 GCA_027921565.1 Artemia sinica
TAATCCAGTTAGCCAGATCATGTAGCCTTTGAGGAACAGGCTTAACGATTCTCGCTTACAAGTCGATCCTCGTGAGTAAGTAGAAAAGACATCCCTGAACAATGACATTTTAAAGCCTACTAGTGCCTGAGCTGTGGAGGTTAATAGACTGAAGTTCCGCGATTAACATTATCTTGGATGTAGCTACCCTCCAACCACATTCCAACTGAATGCGGGTCCATTTATCTGAAAGCTACTAAAATCCTTTTAACAACCTCATGCCTCAAATAATGAAGATTAAGAATCACTGCTTGTTTTCTATTTAAAGAAGGCACAACAAGCCTAACTTTCCACTTAAACTCAGGGTCAAACATGCCTACTCTTCTACTAGAATGGTGGTGGTGGGAAGGACATCAAGATATTAAATGGTTTAACTTCTCCTCCCTCCCTCCTCTCCCTCTACGCCACCCTCTCTCTCTCTCCGTCCTTTATTTGCTGTTGCACTAAAAATCTGTTTCTGTCTCTCCTTTCCTTTCGGTTCTTTTTATACTGTTACAGACTAATTGATTTGTGCTTCTTCTAATCTCTTAGTATATATACAGGTATATATTTCTGTTTTATTGTCTGTACTTTTTTTTTAATTTACCTTCCTAGAATACTCGTGATGAAAATTACCGAACTATTAAAAGATAACCAGGATTTTTTCAGCATTCGGGAAGAGGAAGGGACAGACCCTCCCCCCTACAGACCCCCATCATTAAGACCTACAAATATCTGTATTTGTCATTTCGCTAGGAATATTTTACTAATACATGTTAGTAGCAACAGAATGAGCTTACCTTCATAAGTATTAACTGCTTCCAAATTCATGACATGTCTAATAACATGATATTCATCGGAAATTCCGTTCCCTCCAAGCATGTCCCGAGCAGTACGGGCAATATCCAGAGCTTTTCCGCAAGAATTACGCTTCAACAGGGATATCATTTCTGGAGTAGCTCTGAAATTGAACATAATAGATATTAAATCGGTTAATAATAGATTAAAGTGATTAATTATCACTTTCAAGTCCAGAATTGGTTGTTGCGCGGGTGTCCAAACCTCGTACCTCGTATCAGTCAATTTTGATGTGATATAGTTGAGTTTTTAATATCATACAATCTGTCAATCCACGTCAAGGGTGTCTCACCCATTGGCTATTTAGTAGTAGTATTTTATGGACATAGTCCTTGTCCCTCGTGAGGGCATGTGTGAGCTAACTTAATCGCTCTACTTTACGTACATACTGAACAGAAAATAAATTGTTCATAATTAGCAGCATTTTATTTGACAACCTTTTGCATTTATTATTTAATTTCCCACGAGCCAAAAAGTAAAGGAACGTGTCTATTTCTTCAACCGTTCCATACACTACAGTGCTGAGTGAAATAAACGAATGTCCCTAAACAATATTCCGAGCAATCAACATTTTAATGAGGCGGTCTATCATAATTACAAATTGGAAACAGCTTTTGACCTACTTAGCTAGACTATTTCCTTAGCGCGCCAGACTTGAAATCCTGAGGACACAGGTTTGAGCCCTGATGTCGCTGGTTATTTTGTTTGGAATGGGGGTCAATGGCGTGACCCTGAGAGCTCAGCCAGAGTAGACCCAACTCTAAATTAGTACCTGGAAAAATTTGGGGGAAAAACATGGGAAGCATCGGATGACTTGCCCCAACGACGCATCGTACTCCAGTCCGAAGGCAGAAAATCTGGATATTTGTACCTGCGTTACGAAGACCTTTGGTCCCGCGAAAAAGTTTAAGTAAGTTTAATTTTGGTGTGTATAGATTAAAAAGAACATTTCTTATTCAGGTAAGTTTTTTTAGCACAATTTTGTATGCTAGATTCGAAAATGTAGTAATATTTTTCTTGCACCTACAGAATCTTCGTAATGGTTTTTTTAAAGCTTTTTGGCAAATTGTTGCCTTTTCATAGAGAAAACCCAAACCATCCTGCAACAGACTGTGGCCAATAAAAGAAATTACAGTTGAATCTCCATATCAATGTAAAAAAAATTCATTGATTTGTACACTTGATCAAATCAATGTACGCTTTTATTCGGGTATGCTTTTATATCTTTATTCTTTCTCTCTCTTTTTTTTCAAAACACTACGGGAGAAATCTTTTTCTTTTCTTATTTAGAAAGATATTCCCTAAAACAGCGTCAGAGCTCCATTTACTGAGCTCGCCTTATCGCCTCTATTCTTTGGTCCTAGACCATTCTTGTTTCCATCAAGAAAAGAAATTCACAAAACTTGTGTCAACATCCATTTAGCCTCTTAATTTTGTTCGTGACACGAATGCAAGGAGCTAAACACTAGGAAACATTAAAAGCAAATGAAAACATAATTCTTTGAGGAAAATAAAACAGTCACTATTAAGCTTATGGATAGAAAATATTGATGATAATGGAGCGAAAACGTTTATCTATCTCCCCCCCCCTCCCCACCTAGCTTTTTAAAAGAAGATAAATAGTTAATCCATTAATCAGAAGCTATCAGACATACAGAGAAAAAATTATGTACATTAGCGAAACGAGAGAAAAACTAAGAGGATAAAACATTAAGGAATTAGATACACATTTATATTAAATATACAAATTACGTTTAAAACACAATTTATGTACATTAAGTAAATATGTTACATATTTTAAATACAAGTATTTTTTTTATGTGTGTAGACATCAAATACACAAAATTTTTATTTGCCCAATCACATCCAGACGATAAGCAAGAAGAAAAACTGAGCAACTCAAATATAAGTCGCAAAAACATCTAACTTTTCGACGCATGAAAAAAAATGTCCGACAACTATTCTCTTCTGACATAGAAGCCAAAATAAAACACTGTGGCTTGAAAATAAATATTCATAGAATACATTTTTTTGTGGTTGTCATAAGAATGACACAAATACAAACATAGAGAAACACATTTATTTTTAGAGAAGAAAAGTTTTTTAGTTTTAACAAACAAGGAAATGGATCTTCGTTAAAATACGGTCAGAATTTCTTCCCTTCCCCCCTCCCCAAGCCAATACCTCCCCACACCCCATACACAAACCCAAGCACTTTTCCTCTGTACACAGAATAGTCACATTAAAACATCAAGAGCATTTTTGACACGTCAAAACATTCTGGTTATCTTACAGCAGAATACGATGTCATTTTTTAAAATATAATTTCAACATTAACAAATTTGCAAGCAATATTTTATTTTTGCAACTATGACACATAAATTAAAAAACAACAAATATTAGTTTCATATTCAATCATTTTTCGCAAGTGGAAACAATTACCATTACCATCATGAATTTTATCCTAGAAACTCTAACAAGAAACCATTACAGGAAAACTTTAAAGGATATCCATCTATCCCTTCATTTTTCTGCAGATACGCAATTTTTACTTTCCATCATGCTCCTCTGATAGAGCGAGTCTGCCAGAGTACCTCTTCGCATAAGAACAATATCAATTTTTCAATCATGGCATTATCTAAACCATTAGAAGTACTCTAAAGGCTGACAACAGATAAAAAAGAAAAAAAAAATATTAAGAATAGCTGATTGATAGAGTTAAAGCCTTGTTTTTTAGTTCTGGAGTTCTCCTGGTGTTGGAAACTAGAAGATTGAATTCTACCAGAAAGCACCTTCTGGGCTTTTGACTTTCAAATCCAGGAACTAATTTTTGTTTCATGCTCTTTTTTCAATGTGTGTTTTGATTCGGAGTTTAGTGCATTTTCTCAAGGATTCCAACTTTATAGCCAACTGAGTTCATTTCTCGTGTTCAGAGATCAAGAAGTGATATATTCAAAGAAGAACTGCATAAATATAAATGCAATGTCAGGAACAGCAGAGCACCTCTTCCTGGTCCCTAATTTCTTCGTGCATTTCTGGCTTCAGTATTCCTTCTCGTGTTTCCCTGTCCTATCGGGCAGTAACACAACTGGAGCCTTATAAAAAGCGTAAATTTTTTCTAGCGTTGAAATCCAGGTTGGAAACTGAAAATTCAACAACGAGGCTTTAATTAGAATTCAAGTTTAATCCTTTGACTACTTGTAAAAAGACACAGGGAAGGGCTACTGCAATAGATCTTCCAAAGTAAATGTGAATTAGTTTTTGCGTTTTTTTTAGCACTAGCGGATCAGAATCTTCTAAAAACGAGGCATTTAATGTCTTAACTACTTATAAAAGACACAGGAAACGGCTGCCAAAATAGGCTTTCCAAATAATATAAGTTAGTTTTTTTATTGTTTTATTTTCATCACTTACGAATCGGGATTATTTATTACTAGATGTTAAAGTAACTAAGAAAGGATTTTTTCCAAGACATTAAAATATTCTCCAGTATAACATGTTATAATCAAGTATAGTTACCTTGGTTTCCGCAATACTTTAACACTGTACTTATACTACAAATATTGAGCAATACATAATTTCGTTATGCAGTGCTAGTTAAAGAGGTGACTAAGGCGGAAGATTTTATTCTAGTCACGAAACGGAGGCCTCAAAATGTGTAAACTAGCCACTAATTGGGAGACTGCCGATTATTGTGCAAGGTATGCCGTAACGTCGAAAACAAAAATGCGGATGAGCCATTTTTTTTTTCTAAAAATCAACTGATCGTATTTGCATAGATGCATGGGAGAGCAACCATAATTCCCAATATTGGACTATACACTGCCATTATTGCCCTTTTTTTAAACCATAAAAGAAAATGCTTGTTTTTGGAAAAGTATAAACCATATAAACCATAGTTTCATTCGGCTTTCGTTTTGGGACTGACAGTATCAAAACAAAAAAGGAGAAAAATCAAAACCGTGAGTGGTACCAATACAAAATGAAAGTAACCAATATAAAACAGACAATCTTCCCTTTCGATTTTGAAAATCGTCGTTCACAAAGAAAAAAGCATCAAATAGTCAACAATGAAGAGGATTAAAAGCGCTAGCGGTAAGACCAAAGCAACTAAAGAAAAAATTACCTTCCATTTTCAATTTTAAAATCGCAACCAACACAAAGGGAAAGAATAGCTATCATAGAATATGAGGTGAGTTGTTAAATATTCTATGGTTCAAAGTCACGGGATAGTTCTACCATTATCGCCCTTATGACAATTTAAAAGTAAGAGTAATAAGGAGTAAAAACAAGGTTAAGTCATTTAAAAGCATCAATAACTATGAAAACTAATTTTATATCAGGGATTGATACTTCAAAATGAAATTAACACAAAGAACACGAGCCGTCGTTTGGCATACTATTAATTTCCTTGAGGATAAATTTTTAAAGATTTCAAAAAAATAAGTACATAAAAGTCGATATTTTAGGTTTCTTTTAGTATAATTTATGCAACAGCAGACATAACTCAGGACCTATCGAAGTGCATTGAAAACTAATGATTTCCTCTTGTAGCAAGATTGAGCCAAATCCATTTCCTATCGTTTGGTTTATTGCTTTCGGCTTTTAACGAAAACATGTCAGCTTCTCATTACAGATTAGCCTTACAATATCAATTGATCTAAGAAAACTGTCACAAATAGTACGAGATTACGTTCCAGATATTTGAAGTTCAGGAAAATGCAGTTTCCAGAGCTTTTCTACTAGAGCAACTTTAAACGTGCTACACTATGATTTAACTTCTAAACGAGTATAAAAAAAATACTAAGCTTTATTTGTTTGAGAGCAGACTTCTAACAGTTGGCTGCATAAAAAAAAGTTATGTTACAGGAATAGCTTATTAAAATTTCGACCAAATTATAATGGCACTTCAAGCTACAAAATATTTTGCATGGTTGAGCAATGATATTCATGAGCTTTTCAAGTAGGGACCATCTTATAGAAACCTATTTAGCAGGGACAAACATTAAAAAAAGAATTTATGTTGAAACAGTGTAAAACTAGTGACTCACTTATGGCACCAATTCACAGAAATTAGACGGAGGGGAAGGGGATAAGAATATTTTCTCACAATCTAAGGAGAGCAATTTTTTCTTTTTTTCTATGAAAATAAAAGCAGAAAAAAAATATTTTCAATGAAAACACCAAATACATTTATTTTTCAACATCTAAGAGGGGGGGGGAGGATCTTAGCGTTAGGGCAAATTTAGTGTGGTTTTTAGTAAAAATCACTCTTACTCACGGAAATAGGTTCTAAAACCACGGTGGCTACATATGACGAACGAAAAAATTAAGAAACAAAAAGATTATAAAATGACGACGGAGATAACTTTCAGCCGTTGAATTACGAAAAGAAAGCGAAAATCCTAGGATGCCAATTTTCAAAAAATAATATATTTCTGACACGCTTTGATTCTCGCCGTCGCTTGTAATTCTCGCTGCCGCTTATCGTCTAACCGTATATTTCTTTGTTCTCACTGTGGCATATCTTTTAATCACATATTTCTTTGTGCTTCGCTTTCATTCTAATTCGTTTTGTTTCTCGTTGTCCCATGTTTTTTAACCACATATTTCTTTGTTCTTCATTTTCGCTTTTGACTCGCTTAACGCTCACTATCGCTTATCTTCTAACAGGATACTTTTTTGCTCTTCACTTTCGATTTTGACTCGTTGTACTTGTCGTTGTCGCTGGTATTCTAATCATGGATTTCTTTGTTCTTCATGGTCTAGGTAATTCATTTGTCCTCTAGGTATTATGAAACTGCTGATAACATTTTATGCCAATAGACTTATTACATATGGTATTTTACACTCAGCTATGTTTCTTGTGCCATTTTGCCGGCGTCACAGACACTGAAAACGATACAACCACTCCTGTGACAAAAATGAAGTATGTAAGCTCTAGAAATATGCAAAAAAAATGATGTCACTCATGATTTTTTCCAAATTAAGGCTCTTAACGAATTTCTCAAACTCGTGACCAACATCGTTTTAATCATCGTTATTTTAGGCTAGAAAATCCCAGGATGACAATTTTCCAAAAAAAAAATGGAGCCACTTTCAAGAAAAATATATAAATAAACACTTACATACACAATTATTGCTTGTTTAAAGAGATAAGAGGGTCTTCTAACCGCAGATATCGTTGTGCATTATTTTCACTTGTGATTTGTCGTGATTCTCACTGTCGCATGTCTTCTAACCGCATTTTTTGTTGTGCTTCATTTTCTTCTAATTTATCATGATTTATACAAATTTATTTTTCATGGGAACTTAGCAGGATGTAATGAATAAGCCTTCTTCCGATGTTATGGGACCATAGGTTCGATACGGTCACCCGTGGAAAAATACACAATTATTGAAGCTCGCTGTCACCTTTCTTCCGACCGCAGATTTCACACGTCTTTTAACCGCAGATTTCGTCGTCGTTGGTCCTCAAGCTGATCTTTCCTTCATACATCCAACAAATTAATTCAAAACTGATTACAAAGATGATAATTTTCCTTTCGATTTCTTTTTGTTTAGTTGATTGACACTCTATAAGTTTAATTCAGAATGATCGACTCAAAAATTTATTTTGTACTTTCTCCTAAGTTATCCTGATTCATGCAAATTAGTTTTTTTAAAGCGTCCTTGTTTTTCTCACACTGCTCTTTCCTTCACACATTCAATACATTTATTCAAAACCTATTAAAAAGACGATATGTTTTCTTTGTATTTCTTTTTGTCTTAGTTGAGTGACGCTCTATAAGTTTAATTCAGAACGAGCAACAGAAAATTTATTACACTTGCTCCCAATTAATTTTTAATGGAAATTTCGTATGATATCATGAATGAACCCTCTCCAGGTCTTATAGGACCATATGTCCGATGAAAGTACCCCTGTTACTCCATGCATATGAAAAATGTTTTTCCAAAATTAAGGCTTAAAAGAATTTTCCCTAAAGCTTGACCTGTTTAGATCTTTTTTTTTCTGGCCAGAAAATGTTCGCGTGCCAATTTTCAGAAAAAACAATCGAGCCATTTTTGAATTGGGCCGTTTTCGAAAAAAATACATACAAAATTATTGCTCTCTTAAAGAGAGTAGAAAAATACACAATTATTGCTCGTTTAACGATACAACCGAGGGGCAGTATGTCATATGAAACTGGAAAGTAATGTATATCACCTTTCACTAGTTTTAAAAACTAGTTATCTCAAACATGTTATTCAGACATGTTAACAGAGTTTGTTTTTTTAAACTACATGTTCATGTTTACAGTTTTACAGATCCACGAAACTTAAATTATAATCTTAATCCAGTCCCCGAAACTTAAATTATAAACAATGCAAATATTTTAGCTATTCTAAATTAAAATCTAAAAATTAAGCAGATGCAGCTGAACAGAAACATCCAACTTGCAAAATTCAATTTTAGATCTGCAGAAAGCAGCCCATTCAAAATAAAAACTGTAGTGATTTATATATAATTACAATAAGCTACCTGGGGATATCTGAAGAATTTTAATCATACAGAAAAACACACACACACACAAACAAAAAAAAAAAAAAAAAAAAAAAAAAAAAAAAAAAAAAAAAAAATTGTTTCCTGCTCTTTCCTTCACACATTCAATACATTTATTCAAAACCTATTAAAAAGACGATATGTTTTCTTTGTATTTCTTTTTGTCTTAGTTGAGTGACGCTCTATAAGTTTAATTCAGAACGAGCAACAGAAAATTTATTACACTTGCTGCCAATTAATTTTTAATGGAAATTTCGTATGATATCATGAATGAGCCCTCTCCAGGTCTTATAGGACCAAATATCCGATGAAAGTACCCCTGTTACTCCATGCATATGAAAAATGTTTTTCCAAAATTAAGGCTTAAAAGAATTTTCCCTAAAGCTTGACCTGTTTAGATCGTTTTTTTCTGGCCAGAAAATGTTCGCGTGCCAATTTTCAGAAAAAACGATCGAGCCATTTTTGAATTGGGCCGTTTTCGAAAAAAATACATACAAAATTATTGCTCTCTTAAAGAGAGTAGAAAAATACACAATTATTGCTCGTTTAACGATACAACCGAGGGGCAGTATGTCATATGAAACTGGAAAGTAATGTATATCACCTTTCACTAGTTTTAAAAACTAGTTATCTCAAACATGTTATTCAGACATGTTAACAGAGTTTGTTTTTTTAAACTACATGTTCATGTTTACAGTTTTACAGATCCACGAAACTTAAATTATAATCTTAATCCAGTCCCAGAAACTTAAATTATAAACAATGCAAATATTTTAGCTATTCTAAATTAAAATCTAAAAATTAAGCAGATGCAGCTGAACAGAAACATCCAACTTGCAAAATTCAATTTTAGATCTGCAGAAAGCAGCCCATTCAAAATAAAAACTGTAGTGATTTATATATAATTACAATAAGCTACCTGGGGATATCTGAAGAATTTTAATCATACAGAAAACACACACACACAAAAAAAAAAAAAAAAAAAAAAAAAAAATCACTTTACAAGAACCAACTTACCCACAAAATGAAATTACAAGTATAAGTTCAATTACTAATTTAGAAAATTACTAATTGTCCCACATTAAATGTTTTAATTTGAGATCCTAGCTTTGCAAAAAGCATCCAACCAAAAATCGTGAACTTCCAAGCAACATAACTTTCTTTACAGCTATGTATTTCAGTACTATAGTTTGCAGCTACATTACAACAATTCACAACAGTTTGCGATTTGAGAAATTAAACTTTATAGAAAGCATTCAACCGATAAGAAATAAAACCAAAAGCTATAGTATTTTTTATATTTAATTATTTTACTTAGAATGTAAAAAGTACCAAATTCTAGCTTAGCAGGAACCATCCAACCAAAAAACGTTTGCCTGAAAAATATTTGTAACTGGTAAATGCACTCTGTTGTATTTATTACGTCAATACCACAGGAGAAAAAGAAATCCAACATACAGTCCTTGATCCTTAAGACGTCCAACTTGGAGACAACCTTGAAGAGCAAGTGATATTTCAGTTAGCATGTCCGCCATCTTCTTCTGCATTAGTTGATTAGCAGCTAAGGGCCGAGCAAATTGAATTCGATCCATGGTGTATTGACGAGCTGTAGTTAAACAAAATTCAGCCGCACCCAATGTTCCCCAAGAGATACCGTAGCGGGCATTATTCAAACAGCCAAAAGGGCCCTGAAATGTTTTTCTTTGAGTAAATAATAAAGCTTTTCTATAATATAAAAAAAGAAACGCAGGCAAACCACACTAAGCTTCTTTTTTTTCAAACCTGTCTTTTTATTATGGAATATGTTTCTCCGAAAGTTCAATTAGTTTCCAGAGCTGGTTGGTTACAAATTTCAGGCTTGTATTGCAAAAAAGAGGAAAAAACGAAAACATGGCAAGTGTGTATTTCCCAAACAAAGTTTGATAATCACTTAAGTTTGCTACTTAAATATTTGAGGCTAATATTGCAATATAGAAGTACAATATAAAGACACATTATATACATACTTCCCAAAGAGAATTATGTTTTTACCCTAGTTGGTGATTAAGAATATCTGAGAATTTTTCTTACAGATCTACATGTAAAATATATTGCAAAATAGAAGTCGAAAATCATTTAACGGCTGCTCTTGCCAAGAGAGCTCTCATCATGATAATCCCCACCACACTTCTACTATTAATGAACAAATTTTTATGATTAATAAAACTTATTACTCAACATCACTGCTATTAATATATACAAAAACGGCATCAATACATAAAGCGAGCATAAACTTTTACAACAAATGAAGCCAAACCTGATACAAACATAAATTGTCACAAGTAAAGACGGTGTTGCCGGCCCTCACATCCCTCCGGAAATAGAGCATATATGTTACCGTGAATGTTCGAAATTCTGAAATACCTAAATGTTCGTGAATGTCTGAAATACCTTTTTTTTTTTCGTTGGATTTAGTCAGCGTTGCCAGTCAACTTTTTCTGTTTAAGGCAAGGTTTGATGATGACAGATTAAGTTAGATTAGGTTTGGTTATGTTGGGTTAGGTTATCTTAGGTTAGGTTTTTAACCCATTTCTGATATTTATAACCAAATTTTCCCTGACCTGACCTAACCTAATCTAAACTTACCTAACTTTAACTTTTACTATCATAGCTTGCAAGAGACGGAAAAAGCTGACTCACAAAGCTAGTTGAATCCAAGCAGAGAAAAAGGAATTTCGGACATTCACCGGTGAATGTCGATATTAACCAGATTTCGGACATTCGCCGTAACATATAAGCTAATGTCTCCTCGTTTTAACTTTTAAATTTGTTCTTTACTTTCATAGAATTTTTTTTTTTTTCTTAATAACTCAAATGGACCTTTATATTATTATTGCTCCAATCACCAGATCAGACGAGAATATTTTAGCTCCGGAATTTAACCAAATTCTACTTATTCTAAATTTATAAAGACAGAAAATATTGTTAAACATCAACAATAAGAAGAACAATAGGGAATTTTTTTTTTTCTCATAAGACAGTAGAATTCCATATTCGTATGAATATTTCAACCCTATGTCCAAGGTCCAAAGCAAAACATAAATACATAAAGAAACTTACATTAAAATACGACCATGAAAACTAAAAATATTTTAAAACAGTCCCAGCATCCTTACTTCAACGAAGTTCAACCAGGAGGTTGAATCCAGGAAAATATTGTTCGGATTGACTTCAAATTTCATGAGAGATACAAACTTCTCTATGCTTACATTATTTTCCTTCTTCTTTCTTTCACATATTCATTAGACGAGAATTCTTTCTACCTTCTTTTTATACAATTTTAGATTCTACTCACCTTTATACTTAAATTAAAATAAGCAAAAGCTAGCACAATCAGGTACAGGGTAAAGGACACTACGCTCCTCCCCTCTAATGAAAACTAAAGTTTTGGAAAAATTTCAACGAGAGTTCAAAACAGAGGAGTTTTTGCTTCACAAACGTTAAAGAAGGACGGGTCATGATTAGAACAAAAACATTTCTTCACCTCTAGCCAGGACAATCCAGTGCAACTCTCGGCTCTATGTACCAGAACTGTTCAATCACATATTTTAATGTTTACGGCTTAGTTGATACAGGAAAAATTTATTTTTCCCATTAACAGCTCAACGAACTTTATTTTAAGTGTACTATCAAATTATGAATAGTTAGGACATATCTATTAGTTATGTGTACAACAATTTAATATTATTACTTCCTTCTCCTAATTATTGCTCTTCTTATTTCATGTCCGTTTCTCTCTGTCACTCTCGAGCTTCTTCCCTCTCTTGCTCTGTCTCTAAATTCATCCCTGCCTCTTTCTCTGTTATCCCCTCCCTCTCTATTCAGTATCAAATAATACATACGGGCCAGACAAAGGCTTTGCGACTTTTTATTTATCAAAAAACGAGCAGATGATATAAAAATAAATGAAGCCTACGGGGGAAACACAATTGATCATTATTTTAGGAAATCTTTTAAATTGCAAGTAGGCACGTGGCTTTCCTCTTTGTCGTTCAAAGAACAGAGCAGCGAAATTGATTACTTTCTTATGCATTCAACTTTTTATGAAAGCTTCTAAATGAATCTTAGAGAAATTCAGATTTTGCATAAAAGGGAACTTCTTATTCCCCTTTTTAATTAACTACGAATACAAAACTGCTTATCCATCATGCAAGGACAAATCAACTCATTTTTACTTATTCTTTTTTTTATACATGGGTTCTTCATTTTTACTACCTGTCACTGTCTTCAAAAACTCTTCGTATATTTAAATTGTTCTGTTCGTTGCATCTGGTAACTTAACTTTCACAAAAAAATCCTTTACAAAGAATCATTTAATTGCAAAACTAAAGCTTTTTGTCCACCACTAACGTTATTCCATTCAATCATACATACAAAATGGATCAATCAAAAATGGCTTTATTTCGTTACGTGAAGTTTTTCACATAAGCAGTGGCCAATCATGGCAACAATTAACAGAGAACTTCATAAACCATAATTCAACCCAAAACCCACGACAGAAGAGAAAATAAAACATCAAATGAAGATCTGATTTGTAAAAGAGGTAATTTTTCTTTTACATCACCTTCAACATGGGGGCTCTTGAGGAAAATAAGTTACGAAATAACAAAACTACGTGAGGGGAAGTTCTTCTTGTTTTTATTTTTCATGATATTTTTTCTTAAAATCTGCATCACCAAAAACAATTCAAAGTGGTCCCGTTAAAAACTGAAACGCTCGGCACAATGACGCACCTGTTTATGCCCTTCCATAAAAATTTGCCGCCTCAGACTTCATATACATTGCTTACGTGTGGAAGGGTGGCTTTTCAAACAGTTCGTGGTAACGAACTGTAAGTAAGGAGCGACCCGGCTCAATGGTGACCGAAACTCTAAAAAACGGAATTTTGGTACCAATAGATACATAAAAGAATCATATTTTAATTCTGAGTTCAAACATATAAGTTTCATCAAGTTTAATCTTACCCATCAAAAGTTACGCGCCTGAGAAAATTTGGCTGATTTTCGAAAAAAGGGGGAAAGACCCCCTAAAGGTTATAGAACCTTAATGAAATTCACACCACCATATTCGGCGTATCAGAGAACCCTACTGTAGAGGTTTCAAGCTCCTATCTACAAAAATGTGTAATTTTGCATTTTTTGCCAGAAGAAAGATCACGGGTGCGTGCTTATTTGTTTGTTTGTTGTTTTTTTTCCCCAGGGGTAATCGTATTGACCCAGTGCTCTTAGAATATCGTAGGAGGGCTCATTGGAACGGAAATTAAAAGTTCTAGTGCCCTTTTTAAGTGACCAAAAAAATGGAGAGCAACTAGGCCCCCTCCCACGCTCATTTTTTTCTCAAAGTCACCCAATTAAAATTTTGAGATAGCCATTTTGTTCAGCATAGTCGAAAATCTAATAAATATGTCTTTTACGATGACTTAATCCCCCACAGTTCCCAGGGGAAGGGCTGCAAGTTATGAACTTTGCCCATTGCTTACATATTGTATTGGTTATTGGGAAGTATACAGACATTTTCAGGAAGAATTTTTTTCTTGTGGGAGGGGGGGGGCTGGAGGAGGGGGTTACTCGGGAGAATTTTTCCGTGGAGGATGTTTCTTTGGGGTAAGGGACATTTCTATGAAGGGGGCGCTGGATTTCCAAGCATTATTTAAAAAACGATCAGAAATTAAATTTAAAAAAAACAAGTTTTTTCAACTGAAAGTAAGAAGCAACATTAGAACTTAAAATGAACAGAAATTATTACGTATAGAAGGGGGTTCTCCCCCAAGTCAATACCTCGCTCTTTACGCTACAGTTTTTTTTTTTTAGTGCTTTCAAAAGAGCTATCTATTCTAATTAAACGGCCTTTGTGATTCAGGGGTTTGTGAATTAAAATTTTTATAACTTTTAACGTAAAGAGCGTGGTATTGACTAAGGGGAGAACCCCATCATATACGTAATAACATATACGTAATAAAAAAAGCAATAAAAAAAACAAGCGATACGGCTCAATAGTAATCGAAACTTTTAAAAACGGAACTTTGATGTCAATAAATGTATCAAAAGAATGGGCTTATAATGCTGATTCTAAATATATGAATTTTATTAAGCTTAGTATTACTCATCAAAGGCTATGAGCCTGAGAAAATTTACCTGATTTTTTAAAGAGGGGGGATATATCCCCTAAAAGTGAAAGAATTTTAATGAAAATCACACCGTCAGATTCAGCGTATCAGAAAACCCTATAACATAGGTTTCAAGCTCATATCTGCAAAAATCTGCAACTTTGTATTTATTGCCAGAAGAAAAATATACGAATATAGAAGTTCGTTACGTAAGTTAATTTGTAAATTACGTCAGAACCAAATTTAGAGACAGCCATTTAGCAAAAGAAAAGTAAAGCTTATATGCAAATTTTGTTTACTTATTTAATGACGGTGAGCCAAAATAAAAGCTGCATTAACTAAAAAACGATCAGAAATTAAATAAAAAAAAACAAGTTTTTTAAACTGAAAGTAAGGAGCGTCATTAAAACTTAAAACGAACAGAAATTATTCCGTATATAAAAGGGGCTGTCCCCTCCTCAACGCCTCGCTCTTTACGCTGAAGTTTGACTCTGTCTCACAACTTTATTTTTTAAAATAATAAAAAACTTTAGCGTAAAGAGCGAGGCGTTGAGGAGGGGACAGCCCCTTTCATATACGGAATAATTTCTGTTCGTTTTAAGTTTTAATGTCGCTCCTTACTTCAGTTTAAAAAACTTGTTTTTTTTTTTATTTAATCAATGTCTTAGAGCGTTCATTCATACGGCAAATTTCCTTCTATAAAAGCAGCTGAACTGGTAATGAAGAGAAAAGATCCCAGGCTGAACACTCGTAAAAAAGGCAGAAGCCTCAGTCGGTAAAATTTTATTAGCATGGTATTAATACACTGTTGTCCCATTGTAACTTCTGTCTTAAATTGAACGAGATCAATATAAAGTAGTTTTAAAGGATAACTTTGAAATGAAAGCAAATAAGAAAAAAAAAACATTTTCTTCATTTGCTTTTATTGTATTCCAAAACTCAATTTAATTCCTGAACACTTGGCGCATACAAATGTATGAATAGGAGGAAGATAAAACCACAACTTTAGAGTGGTCAGAGGATTTCTTAACTGGGTAGGCTGGTCTGGACACTGAAGCTTCAAAAATTAAAATTTTAATATCTCAAATGTTTACTATTTTAACGCGTTTTTTTTGTGAGAAAAGATCTTCATATTTTCCAGGAAAGGTTGTCTTCCGAAATTTTTTACGATGGAAAATCTTCATGTCACCTTGCATAGGACTAACGAAATGCATTCGAGGTCAAGACACTTAAAAAGGAAACACTTAAAATTCATCATTGGTTTCTCAGTAAAATATGAATTACCATTAGCTGGTTTATTAGTCAAAATTTAGAATTTACAAATTCTCAAGAACCATTAAGTAACCTTTTATTTTAAAAAACAGGTGACCTCTTATTATTTTATAACTTAGGATTGACCATTTCTTAATACTTATGGAAAAAAAGACAAAATTCATTCTATATACAATACAGAGTTCATCAGATCCCGGCACTGACTGCATGCATGACTGTGATTCGTTTAAATCAATTTCCCTTTTTTATTAGTTCTTCTTAGGCATGCTATTTCTCAAGAGCAAGCAGTAATTTTTAGGCCACTTACATACACAAAACGTGCTATGGCTTTTCCGTTACCTGGATTAGTTTATGCTTCAATCTAGTTCTTTTTTCTTCAAAATGTTACTTTACAAAAAACAAACTTTAGACTGATACTCGAACTAAAGTAGATCTTAACCATTTTATTTCATAAGTATAAACAGCATATGCAAATAAAGACACTAACATCGTAAAAAACGAAAACCTGTATGTCGAAAAAAAATTTAGACGGTTACAAATTTGAGTTTAAAAGCCCTAGTAAATGAGAGGCCTCATTGAATGTGGAATGTCATGAGTTAAGTCGCAGTATTTACGGAGTATTTCTGCTGCAGTCGAGTTACGTAAAAATAAGGATATGCTGATTAAACAAAAACTTTAAGAAATAAATACTTCCTGCCAAAAACAAATGCACCCACTTACAGATTTTAATTTATAAAATCCTGCGGAAAGATGTTGGCCTTAATTGGCGATTAAAAATCTTGTTAAAGTTTACCTTGAGTCCTGTCACATTCGGGAGCAAATTTTCTTCGGGAACAACAACATCATCAAGAAGGATCATACCAGTATCAGATGCTCGAAGAGAAAACTTGCCTTCAATCTTAGGTGTTTCCAAACCTTTCATGCTTCTTTCCACAATAAAACCTCGCACTTGATCATCTTCACACCGGGCCCAAACAACACAAATGTCAGCAATTGGTGAGTTCGTAATCCTACAAAAGTGATTTTTAGAAAATCTTAGAATTGTTTGTCTTTAAACTCGAAACATACAAGTATACATGGTGGGACCATTTAGGCTCGTCTCCCCTTCCTCCCATTTCAAGATTTTGACGAGTACGAGATGTTGGAAGGGATTAGTATCTGCTGTTTTTAGGGGAGTCTGTACTTCGTCCCGATTGATGAATATGAAGTCATATTTCAGAAGCTGCAAATATTTCTTGTCTCAGGCTAAAAGGGATGATTTTCGTTTATCCTTAAGGCACAACCTAGGGTGGGGGAGGGGGGGGGGCTGACTTGAAGTTTTATAGTTTCATGACAGAAGGACTATCTGAAGTTGTTCTGCCAAGCTTCCGTTTGTTAGACCAATGATTCTCCTTTCGAATGGAAAGCTTTGTTCAAGTTGGTAGAAAGGCTGGCGCCAAGTTCGTAGGTGCGAGAACTGGTACCAATTTAAAATTGAAGTTACATTAAAATATAAAAGTGCTTAACTCATGTGGTGGCGAAGTGGGCTTGATCTCAGTTGGTTAATCTGGGACCTAAGGCTCAAGCCCAGCTGTTGCAACAAACCGCAGGACTGGCGCAGTCAAGAAGCATCGTTAATCCATTACAATAAAAAAGTGCTTTAATTTGTGTCGGTTGCATGGCCCCCACAGCCAAAATATTTTTTTTTTAATAAATAGAACATTTTAGAGATCCAAAAAAGGAGCACTTTCCCATGGGTAAAAAAATGCTATCATGTAATTTTGCAAGCCAATTTCGTTGGTGAATTCAGTTGAATTTGCTATTTCATTCTCTACATTTATAACTGAGGCAGAGGAATAGCATCATATAAGCATCCTAAAATTTAGTTCCCTCATTGTTGAAGATATTACAGCTTGCCTCTTGTTCGTTTTATAGTAGCAATATTAGAAAGCAGTTCCATGACAATGAAATAAATTTTTAATTCTGAGAGATTAGATCTTGTTTTAAGACATTGAAGGCCAAAATTAAGTACGTGACTCCCACAGCACCCTCCGCCAACGTTTCTATTTCTTCTTCTTTTTTTTGGCAGACACTTTGCGCCTTATTCCAAGCAAAACCATGCAACGGCTCTCAATCTATATAAGTGGAAGCATAAATTGGGTATGTGACCGGCAAACATCCCCTACCCATCCTGCTGCCAACTTGTCAGCAAAAAAGTCGGCGTATCGCACCTTATTTGAACCGGAATCACTCCTTCCCCACCACAACTTTCCCCCAGAAAGATTGAGATTCCTTTTCTTCACAGGTTGGTTTGAAATTTTGGGGCAAAAACGTTGGGTAAATGGGACATGAGAATGATGACTTTCAGAGGCTTACTAGTCTTACCAGATTTTAGCAAGCAATTACTCACTAGGAACTTCCCCGATGCCGTTGATCTGAAGCAAGATTATCCAGTGATTGGACATTTTAAAGAAGAGGCGGGTGAAGATTTAAACTGATTTTAACTACAAATTTATCCATGTAGAATTCCGTTTTGTTTCTCGTTTGTTTCCGTTCAGTAAAATGCTAGACGATTGCGGTCAATAGGTTTTCGTTGATGAAGAGTCAATATGACCGAGAAATCATTTAATGAGGGATCGAATCCCCTCTCCCTGACCTAAGAGCTTCAAGTTACACCTGTCTGCAATATCATAGAAAACTATTTTTCGGAACAAAAATACAATACGAGTTGAACAAAAAAAAAAAAAAAAAAAAAAAAAAAATCCTTACTAGAGAAGATAGGTTGGTCAGTTCGTAAAGGTAATTTAATAGCGCTCATGAGTAATTTTTGACGGAGTCGACAACATAAGGAGCAATTTGCTAATATGGGCTAGTTTTCTAAGGAGCGATTAGCTAATTCAGAATTGAATTAGCCTTTGAACTGTGAGGACACAAACTGGCTTTAACTTTGAACTTAACTGGTTTGCAAAAGCGAAATTGTTAGACAGCAAGATATGGCGAAACATTATAAATTTTCAGCATTCAAAGACTGTAGACGTACAGTGGATTAAGAAGATATATCTAGTAAAATGAACACACTTTTGGCTTGGATATTGAACTAATTTGGACTTCGGATTGCCAGGTTCCGTATTACTAAGCGGTTCTGTCTTACTTTAAATGGTCGTGTTTGAGCATTCGTAGGCCCTTAATTTTTTGCAAACATATATCCGCTTTGGGCTTGATGATGATGTGATTCCTCATCAAACCACTGTTTTCCCGGATAATGAACTAGAGGATGCAAAAGCTGTATTTCGAGCTCAAGTTTTCTCCGGTGATACGCATGTGCCGCGAAGGGCAGGAGATCGCGCATCTTACAGGTATGCGAAAGACATACTTGAACCGCTCCGCTTCAACTTAAATGTTATCATTTCCCAAAAGGAAGTACCAGTTATTCCTGCCGTGGGCTACCATAAATTTGCCTCAAAATTTCAGCTCTGGAGTCTACATTAAATTTCATCAAAGAGGAATTGACTGTTTAAGATGTAAACTTTCCGTCCCTCCCGAAAATACCTATCAAAAACATCAAATGTATCGAATGTTGTGATTTCTATGGTTCCTTTCGATCTAAATAATCCTCTGAAACGCAGCACAATTATTGACAAAATTCTCGGTCACGAGGCCGTCCAAAGTGCAATACAATCGGGTAATGTATTACTTGTGCAAACAAATCAATCTGCAGCGAAGGATTTTACAGTTGCTATGCCAAATATTTTTGAAGACTGTGACGTCAGGCTTCGCGAAGTGACTGTTATCGAATCGGTACGCCTGGGAAGCTCGCAGGAGTGAAAATAACCGTGTCTGATAGAACGGCACGAGCTAATGCCTTGAGTATCGGGATTAAAGTGAGTTATGAAATGTTCGGAGTATCTCAATTCTTGACGCCTCCTCTTTGCTGCCATAAATGCCATTTGCCAAACCATGTCAAAGCTACTAAAACGTTGCGCAGAAGAATATGTATCTACGCGAGATACACCTTGTCATGCGAACCCAAAGTGCGCAAATTGCGGAGGAGCATATGTTTCATACAGCCTTAAATGCCAACTGTTATGGTATGCTCTGATTAAACGTTCTGACTGAAAATGACTATTAACGTGAATATATCAGTTTGTCCATTTAATATCAACGACACAATGATAAATATCACACAATCGATCAAAAACTGAACGATTTCCATGTTCTGCTCCTACAGGAACATATTTTCCAGGGTGCTTCCGTAGATTCTCTGGGGGGAAGTCCTTAAGGTTTATGTCTTGCATGCATGTTTTTGGCTATTTCCTTTTCAGACCGCGTGCCGTCGTCAAGTTTCAACAAAAAACGACAATTTTGGTATTATTCGATTGCTGATATTTAGCTGTAGGGATTTACCGCATTACATTTTTGAAATTTGCTTCACATTTTTTGAGAAAGAAAAATGTTTTTCAAAACACAGATTCTGCGACAAGATGAAGCTCCAATTTCAACCAAATAGACAAGATATTTGTATCATATTGTTCATCAGCTTCAGATCTATCCACTCACCGTGCCAGATTTGTGATATTGCTTAAAATTGTTCGTACAAGATATTTTAAACGAGTTTAAAAAAGGAAAAATTGTTACCGCTAGATGGACTAAGCCTCGTTATTTCTCATTCTAAGAAATATGGTCAGATTCGTTGTGAAGAGTGTTTGCGCAGTGCCTCCAGTGTAGGCAGTTAGGGGTGGTTTAACAGAACCCAGTTTTGTCTTACAGTCAGACAAAGCAAAAAAGGTCTTGATTAGATTGATTTTGAATATTATTTTCTGTGGTTTATCTGACTACTGAACTTGTAACTGGCTCGTAACGTCTCCTGATGGGATATCCAAACCTGGGATTCTGGAAGTGAAAACTGTAACAACTATTACTGAAGCTACTCAACGGTATTTACTAAGAGGTTTTTTTTCTTCTTTGGGACCCCGAGAAAGGTTGATTAATGCGCAAAAGGAAGCCCAAATACTTCTACCAAATTCAAGGACAGCTTAACATTTTAGATAAAGAGAACTGCTTCCTTGTAGTTTTTGTTGACCAAGGCGACTTAGAAATCATTTTAGTTAAGGGTGATATTTACTTCTGAAAAAAGATACTACCCAAGCTGGATCACTTCTGGGACAAATGTTTGTTGCCCAAACTTGTCGAAAACAAGACTGAAACGAAACATGAAGGTTTATGAGTTTCTTGAGGTTTTGGAGCCGCAATCAAAATTAAATGATAAGAAGCGTAAGTTGAAAGACGCAAATGTTGATGAAGAAGTGAAAGAGTCCGATTTAAAAAAAAAAAGGAAAAAAGGAGATACACTCTTTGAGGTGTCTTCTCCTCCCCCCAACTCCTCCCGCCTAAACCACGACTCACCGCCCCCTCCTACCTCCTAAGCTATGGCTCCCTGCCCCCTTCCCATCATAATAGGTGATGCCAAAGCAATTTGTAGCCAAAAATTGTTCGATATTTATTTTCTTTGGGTTTTTGTGTAACAAAAACAACACACACTAGTGTCTATACTTGTTTCTAAAGAGGCAAACAAGCGCCATACAGTAAAAACATGTGTTTACTAATATGTTATATTGGCTTTGTTGTATATGTTTTGTGTTATTGATGATAAAACTATGATAGGAGTTCTGAATAAAACTTCTGAATATGCAAATTGTTAGTTAACTCCAGTGATAGCTGTAAACGAATGAGTGATACAAGCTTTTCAAACCAGTTTCTTGGTATCTTAAGTTTCTGCTTCTGAATTACGAGCCTGACGCTGGAATCAATTAAAAACTATATCATTAAAAAAAGCCTTGGCTTTTTTTTATAACAAATGTGACCTTCATGCGACTGGGGCAGAAAATGTTGCATTATCGTCTATGCTTGTCTCCTAACGACTGTCTCCTAATGCTTGTCTCCTATGCTTGTCTCCTAACGACTAGCTCGTAGTTGTTCTTAAATTACCTATTATCTTCTTGTGTTGCTTTTGTTTTTATTCACCATTATTACTTGCTCATGAAATCCTTGCTCCATATCACTTGCTGCACCTTCTGTTCTGGTATGAATATGAAAAAGATCTTTTATGTTACAAAAAAAACATTTTGTGCAATAAGAAGAAAGCTATCACCCCGCAGAGCTGCGGCTTAGTTCACATAAAGAGAGATTAGATTTGATCCTTACCCCAACCCCCTAGACCTCTCTATATATTTTTCTAGAGAGTAACGGAGTCTTAAAATGCATTCTGTAAAGCATCTGCCCCCCCCCCCTCCTATTTCTTTTATAGACTGCGCGACTTTTAGGAACGAATGCAGCACCGTGAGATATTGTTTCCTCTAAAACTGGGATTAGCAATGTATAGTTCATAGATGATCTTAAATCTCAGAATATTCGATCCATGGTAATTTGGTCTTCTTTGGGGCAAAAACTACAAAGCTCCATAATCTTATAGATAGGAGCTTAAAACCTCTGCAGTAGAGTTCTCTGATACGCTGAACTTGATAGTGTGATTTTTGTCAATATCACTTGGCTTTGGGGGGGTGGGGGGGGATTTATCCCTTTTTTTAAATTTGGTGAGTTTTCTCAACTCGTGGGTTTTGATGGTTAAATGTAAAGTTAAATAATGTGATATATTTCGAATCAGCATCACCAAAATCTTATTTATAAATGATTATCAATACTTACTTTTTTAAAATTTCGGTTAGTATTGGCCCAAGTCTTTTTGGTAACTTAAAAAAGGTGCTAGAGACTTTAATTTTCGTTCAAGAGAGTCCTCCCTTAATTTTCTAGGACTATGAATTCTATACGATAATCTCAGAGAAACAAAGGTAAATAAAACGTATCCATGATCATTCTTCAGGGAAATAATTTTTTTTTTATTTTCATGGAGGAAGTGGTGGGTAAAACAAAAGAATAACAGGAGCAAAATTAGGCTAATGGAAACTTAGATAACTCGGGCCTATGCGCTATTTTAGGCGTTAAGCATCCCTCATCCTCCCACATGAATAATGATTGACTGCCCCTCCCCCTGCACAATAGCAGATCCGGAATTAGCTTATTACCAAAAACTGTCTTATATTTATTTTCTTTGTTTTTTTATGTCCCAAATAATAACATTATTGTCTATGCTTAGTGTCTCCAAAAGAGGTAAACTAGCGTCATACAACAAGAATATGTATCTTGCTAATAATAAATAAAAAACAAGTTTTTTTAGCTGAGAGTAAGGAGCGACATTAAAACTTAAAAGGAACAGAAATTATTCCGTTTATGAAAGGGGCTGTCCCCTCCTCAACGCCTCGCTCTTTACGCTAAAGTGTTTTATTGTTTTAAAAAATAGAATTGTGAGAAAGAGTCTAACTTTAGCGTAAAGAGCGAGGCGTTGAGGAGGGGACAGCCCCTTTCATATACGGAACAATTTCTGTTCGTTTTAAGTTTTAATGTCGCTCCTTACTTTCAGTTAAAAAAACTTTTTTTTTATTGAATTTTTGAACGTTTTTAAATTAATGCAGGTTTTTATTTTGGCTCACCGTACATGAATAACTAAAACAAAATTTGCATATTCATTTTACTTTTATTTGGTTAAATGGCTTTCTCGAAAGTTGTTTAATTTTATGTACGAACGTTAGTAATAAATATACGCAACTTACGAATGAACTTACGTAATGAACTTCTACATTCATATATTTTTAATACGCATATTAGGGGGTTCGCCCCCTAGTCAATACCTCGCTCTCTACGCTAAAGTTCGAATTTTGTTCCAGTTCTTTAAAAATGACCCCTTAATCACAAAGGCCGCTAATTAGAATAAATAGCTCTTATGAAAGTGCTAAGGAATCTTTGGCTTAAAGAGCGAGGTATTGACTAGGGGATGAACCCAGTCATATACGTAATAATTTTTGTTCGTTTTAAGTTTTGATGTTGCTCCTTACTTTCAGTTGAAAAGAATTATTTTTTTAAAATTTAATTTCTGATCGTTTCTTAAATAATGCTGGGAAATCCGGCGCCCCTTCATAGCAATATCCCTTCCCCCATGAAAACTTCCTGCATGGAAAGAACCTCCCACATAACCCCCGACCCCCCCCCCCCACAATCAGAAAAAATCCCCCCTGAAAACGTCTGTATACTTCCCAATAACCAATACTACATGTAAACATTGGGTAAAGTTTATAACTTTCAGCCCTTCCCCCGGGGACTTTGGGAGATTAAATCATCCTAAAAGACATAGTTTTTATATTTTCGACAATGCTGAACCAAATGGCTATCTAAAAATTTTGATCGGGTGACTTTGGGAAAAAATGAGCGTGGGAGGGGGCCTAGTGACCCTCCATTTTTTTGGTCATTTAAAAAAGGCACTAGAACTTTTAATTTCCGTTCGAGTGAGCCCTTCCACGATATTATAGGACCACTGGGTGGATACGATCACCCCTGGGAAAAAAAAAACAAATAAACACGCAGCCGTGATCTTTCTTCTGGCAAAAAATACAAAATTTCACATTTTTGCAGATAAAAGCTTGAAACCTCTGCAGTAGGGTTCTCTGATACGCTGAATCTGATGGTGTGATTTTCATTAAGATTCTATTACTTTTAGGGGGTGTTTCCCCCTTTTTCCGAAAATCAGGCAAATATTCTCAGGCAAGTAACTTTTGATGGGTAGGACTAAACTTGATGAAACTTATATATTTGAAATCAGCATTAATATCTGATTCTTTTGATGTATCTATTGGTATCAAAATTCCGTTATTTAGGGTTTTGGTAACTATTGAGCCGGGTCGCTCCTTACTTACAGTTCATTACCATGAACTGTTTGATATTACATTTGCTTTGTTGTATATACCTTGTGTTCTCGATGATAAAACTATGATATGAGTTATGAATAAAACTCTTATCAACGTGTAAATTGTTAGTAAGTTTCAACAATAGTTGGAAACAAATGAGTTTTACAAGCTTTTTAAATCAATTTCTTAACATCTTAGGTTTCTGCTTCTGCAATAATAGCCTGACGCTAAAATAAAGAAAACCCCCACATCATTCATACGGGCTTTTCCAAGATTATTATGGGGGGGGTTATTTTTTTCGGAGAGGGGGATGCAAAAAAAATACATCTAAAAATAGTTATGGCATTTTTGTTACGTTTTAACGATTAAGACAAAACTTCGGGTGGAGGGTTCAAACCCGGTAACCCCCCTCCCCCCTACACATGGATACGGCCTTAATTATTCATAACACTTGGTTTTTTGCCGACAAACGTGACTTTGATGCTGCTCGGGCATAAATTATAGCACTACTACCTAAGCTTGTCTCCTCTCAAAGTAAGCAAGCGCCTATGATAAAAAGGTGAAACCGTGGTTAATTCCTCTTCATTTCATTACTGGAGGTCTGTACCTCTATATCTAGATTTCTTTCTAATTTTTAGAAGTGTTTGGTGTTCTGTACGAATATGAATGAGATCTCTTATGTGAGAACAAACACCTTTTTCTGCAATAAAACTGAAAAACATTTTGGGAAGCAGACTGAAACCTTGCAATCAAACCTTATCGTCACCACGGAGACTTCCAAAAAGTCTTGGAATAGGCTTAAATAGCCTGATAAGTGTATAATTGCTTTCCTTAATTGTTATATAATTTCACTTGCCAAAGAAACGAATTTCTTATCTTTAAGCTGACGCAGAAGCGACAAAAATATCTATCAACGAGGAGACCTATACTCCGCCCCCTCCTGAGGCAAGATGCTTCTTCTGTCAAAGCATAGTTTCTCTCCTTGGTGTAAAAATTAATTCTTATCCGAATTATTTACATTGAATTAATGAACTACTGATTAAAAAATCAAGTTAAATTGTAAGAGCGACAGTGGATAGAGCACAGTGGCCATTGAATATCAGGCTCACAAAGACCAGGATAAGTTTAGCACAATTAAACAAGATATTCTTAGGCTAATAAAATAACAAAAAGATATTCTATTTTAATAAAGTTAAAAACCTTACCAAGTTTTGCTACCATTTAAGATGAACACCTTGTCTTTCGCGTTGTATTTTGCTCTTGTTTCCATACCAGCAGGGTCGCTTCCATGATTCGGTTCGGTCAAGCCAAAACATCCAATCAACTCTCCTCTAGCTATATTATAATCATACAGTTTAGTATATATACAGATAGTAATACTTCAACCAAGGCATGTACACATAAATTTATTTCTGGAGAGGAAGGAGGTTGTCAAAACAGTAAAATACAAAATACTATTTCAACTATCGTAAATAGTTATGATATTTAAGAGAGAAGGCCAAGAGTCCGCTCACTCATCCTCCAAGGCAAGTGCTTGCTTTAAGGGGAGACTCGAAAATCAAGAGACTTATTATATAATTATACAACATTTATCTCATGTCGGTGATTTACCGAGGTTTAAAAAAATATGAAAGAAGAAACTACATTAAAGAGAATACTATACAAAACAGAATTATACGGGTGACGGGAAGCCTCCCTTACTCGGCTCGTCCAGGTACCCAACCCTAGAGAATCTACTAGATAAATATTACAGAAATGTGCAAAATCCCGATAATTGGACTGCAACACGCACTTTTTGAGGTAACGCACCCCTACACATGTAAGAAGAAATTTCTTGATCCCGCAAGAGGGTTAATGTGGCATGCACCCAGTGGCGTCGTTTGGGCGTGGCAAGGGGAGGGGGCAGTTGCCACACCCCCCCAATAAATTGAAGAAAAGCTATTATATAGCCCATGCCCCTTGACTCTCTGGATTTGGAGCTTGTTTGCCCCCTCAATAAAAATGCTGGAGCTACGCCCCTGCATGCACCCATGTAAAAGTACACAAATATTCATCAATAGTATATGTCCATAGAAAAGTGCTCATACAAATAATTATTTGACTGAATTGAATCGGCTTAAATGAAAGTTCCTTAACATCCAAAACTAAAAGTGTTAGTCATTTTAGCCATATGCTCGAAATAGTGGATTCAAATATGCTAGACGGTTGTAAAGCCACAAAACTAATTAGGAAAATAAGTTCTCTTTTCCCATCCTATGCCCAGCCGATTCTCCAAATCTTTCGATAAATTTTCTACAAGCCTTATCTTATGGCAACTAAATTTAAAGAGTTCTTGAAAGTCGTGCTGGAGAACTTTCCATTTTTATGTGTTATCTTCTTTTTCTTAAACAAGAAAGTCCTGTAAAGATTTTTACTATCCTTTCTGTTTTTCTCTTCTCCTTTTTTTTCTGTAAACAGCTTTTGGTTATAGAGGTAGGATTGTGGTAAATAATAACTCAAGTTTAAGGGAGCTGAAAACGTTCTTTCATGAAAATTGACAATGCGCTTAACATATTAGAAGATTGTCTATAACACAAAACAATAGAAACGAATCGAAAATAAAGTAAAAAATATATATACAGAGTTGATTTGTTTTCGTCTCACATTTAAACAGTCCCCAAATCTTTTAAAGTGTTCTAAAAGGAAGGCCAATTATTTAGCTATTTCCCATTTTAGAGCCATTAAAACTTAAGCTAAACCCAAACTAAATACTTCTTTTAGTTTAGTTCAGATAGCATAGTTCCATCAAATTTAAAACTGTTTGTAACTTACCAATTTAAAAAAATCTCGTTAGTTGTTTGTACATTTAAGATGCATTTTTAAATTGGTTTATTTTTTATCGTGTTCAGTTTTACGTGGTACTGTTGTACTTTTAATTATCATTAACGCAAAAACTTAAGGAATGACGTTATTGTTCCTGCATAAGTTTAAAGACGAGAATCTTATTCCATACTAATCAAGCAATTCAAAGGCATAATACTTACAAAAAGTTATACAGTCTCATACTTGTCATGATTTTAGGCAAGAGATAGTTCTTTCAGTAATATTATCTCTTCCCCAATTTAGCCAATTAATCAAAAAGAAGTTATCGCAAGAACCAATCTTAATGTTACTGTTTCTTATGAAATAGGTGAATTGCAACAAACTTACAGCTATAACTTGCAAGAAAATAACAAGAGATAAATCGGATAATCAGGCTCATCCAACATATTTTTCAACTAAAAAAACAGAGCTCGAAAGTCAGAACTTAATAGGAAAATAAAACAAAAACCTAGGGTACTCACCCAGTTTAGGAAGAAACTTTTCTTTTGAGCTTCAGTACCATAGGCATAAATGGGCCACATGACCAATGACGATTGAACAGAAAACGCACTTCTGTAGGCGCTGTCAACACGTTCAACTTCCCTTGCCAGAAGACCGTAAGCGACAGAGGATGCTCCAGCACATCCATAGCCCTTGATGGTTGGCCCGAGGATGCCTAATGCTCCCAGTTCGTAAAAGATGTCACGGTCAAACACTACGAATAAATTCAGAAAGGCTCAAATCCTACAAAAATCACTAGAGCATGAAATTACAAACACAATTCTCTTTTTTATATACGTTTTCAAAAATTATAGGTGACTTAGATTCGACAAGGGTGAGACCTTCAAAACTACATAAATCTCCAAAAATTTTGAAAGTAGTAGACAAAGCAAAAGCTAAAATCAATGTAAGATGAAAGAGATGTTTGCCAATTTTAGCCATACATAGCTTAACGCTGTGACGAGTTCGCCAATATACTAATAAATTGAAAACAATAAAAAATTTCTGACAAAAGAAAAAAAAAGTGAAGATAAAACCTAAAACGAAAAATTAATGTTTTGCAGTTCGTACAGCATATACTTGCAATATAGGTACAAACAAACTGAGTTGTAATATTTACCTAAACTTGTAGAATTCTAAAAACTAGTGTTTTACTGAAAACTGATCTTACTTAAGGTTTCGAGAAAATCAAAATTGGATAATTAAATTTACTGATTTCATGGCTGATGAAAGTTTTCTCTTTAGGGTAATTGTTTTCTGCTTCTAGTCGTGTTTTATTCCGTCAATTTTGTATTTTCAGTAAAGAGCTACTTTTTAGATTTCTACAAATTTGGGGAAACATTACGAGTCAGTGTATTCGTACCGATATTGCAGATACATAATGCGTACACTGCAAAGCAACAATTTTTTGCTCGTTTTATGTTTCACCTTTACTCTTTTTTTCATCAGAAAAGCTTTGTTTTATTTAGTTAAGTTCTGCTCATTTTTAGGTTTTAAAAATATACATAATTTACCTTGCACAAAGATCTTTGTTTCGAGGCAATGACTAAACAAGTCACGGGAGTTTTTGTTAAAATAGGGCGTTATACAGATATAAGTTTTGATTCACATTCCTTGTATTTTACTCGTCAAACAAAGAGTCAAGAGGATAAATTATACTTTGGTATCTTTGAGAATTTAAAGATAAATTTACCGTTGTTTGTGAAATATTGTCCCATATGAAATATATAGAGATTTTAGAAAACTGAAGAATATCAAACAAACTCTAAATGCGCAGTTCCTGCAGCAAATGAAACGCCAATTTGACGTCCTATGCACTAGCAATGGGTCATTTTTCAAAACGGGTGTTAAACTTTCGGTTACTATGGGCTATGGCTTGCTCTTTACTAGGTTACTAAGAGGGCTGACAGGGGCTGCACTATAAAAGAGGATTATAAAACTCTGGTTATTAGTATTCAATCATGCAGATTTTTACGGTACCCTTTTCATGCTTCTCAGAATGAGTACTCTAGGAAATATACCCAAAAACGCCATTTTTGGTGGTATATGGCACTTTATGATGGAAAAGTCAAGACAAATTTACAAAAGATCACATTTTCGTAATGACCTATTTTTGTATGATCAATATTTCTGTAATGAGCTATTAAACATCTCTCTATGATACTACGGTGGACTGCTACTTCTGCTATTCAGTCCATGATTTATGAAACTTACTAGGGGGTGAGAGGGAGAGTATACAAGAGGGAGGATTGTATTGCTAAGATACGTAGTTTTGACCATGCAGATTATGACAGTACCCCTTTCATTCTTACTAGCATTTCCTAGATACGACACAAGAAAGTACCATTCTCAGTTCCATATGGGACTTTATGACAGAGTTATCAAGAAGAATTTGAAAAACTCCACTAAATACAATCTTTTACATGAGTGATCACATCTTTTAAGTGAGACCTAAAAGACATCTCTATGATGTTGTAATAGTTTGCTGGTTCTGATGGTCAGTAGACAATTTATAAAAAAAAATATTAAGGGGGCTGGTAAGGGAGATATAGAAGAGGGAGGATTGTAAACCTCAGGCTAGAGTTTTTAACCGTGGAGATAATAATAAAAAAAAGGTAAAGGATGCGGCACTAGACCCTTAAGGTCCAAACCGGCGGTGCTGATCTCCGTTTCGTGGCCCTTCAGCCAGGAAGTGCAATGGGGGGCTGGGGGCCAGCCAACCTATGCTTTCGCAAACCCTTCCTGTTTACCTTCCCCAGATTTCTCCAGGTACCCATTTAGAGCTGGGTTGACTCTGGCTAAGCTTACAGGGTCACACCACTGACCCGCGTCCCAAACTAAGAAACTGACCACACCAGGGATCGAACCCGAATTCACGGATTCTCAGCCCAGCGCGCGTCCACTTAGCCAGAACGGAGATAATAATAGCACCCTTTTCATTCTGCCCAGTTTTTCCATTGCAACTTTTGGGTGCCATATGGCACATTATGATGACATTATCAAGTCAAATTTATAAAAAGCAATTAGATATAACAATTAGAATTAAATTGATAAACTTGATGTTCAAGTGTCCCACTAGCAACAAAGAAAAAAAGCAGAAGTAAAACAAGAGGAGGAAGCATCAGTGCTACGCCGTTTTCGAGGAGTTTCAGGCTCTTTTTCAAAATCCCTTTGTTTTTTATTGCTAAGATTAAATGAAATAATCAAACCCCATTAATTATTCAGCTACAAATACTGATTCTTTCACACTATACAGGATTTTTTTTAACTTATTTTTAAGTTTAGGTTACTATGGAATGTAGTTTGCTTTTACTAGGTTGTAGCTGTGGCTGCAAGAATGATAACACTTTAATTTGTAAAATACGAAAAACAAATTACTATAAAAATGAACAGATTAAAGAATGGCTTTGAAAAAAAAAATATTTTTTGTTATACACAGTACTTGTCATAAGTAATGTCAAAGTTTTCATTTCCCAGAGGACAAAAGGTAAATAGCAAGTTCAATAGAGCATGACACAAGGGAAGACAACAGTTTTGAGGTAAACCTCTAGATTCCAATAATTCAAAATTAAGATAGCTTAAGAATATCTTTTGAAAACTATTTGCAGCTTGAACTGACTGAACCAATCCAATTCTGCACCAAGCAGACACTTATTTGTATTGATAAAAAACAATGTCAGAGTTAAGAGTTGTAAATCTGAAAATACAGGGTAAACTACTTGTGTAATTAAAATCCAGACTAAAATTTGGCACTTTAAACCGTTCTTACCTCACAGTTCTACAGCCCACTCATCATAAAAAAATTGCCTCCAATTTCAAAATTCATGCAAAGTCAGCCCTAAGTTCCAAAAAATTGACTTTTCATAAATGAAACCACATTATTAGACAAACTAAAGAACACAAAAGATGAATCCAAGCAAATATCCAATGAACAATTACTGTCTTGGGTGAAAGGTCAAAACCTAATATGTTTACTCAATAGCAAATTTACAACAACTTCACTTGTTTGTTCATAAATTATCTGATGCAAATGAGTCTCATTGATTCCAGATAGGACTAATGTTTCACATTGAGTTAAAACAATTTGAATCTAGGTAACAATAAAAAAAATGACTGGCCTAAGCTATGTATGCATAAAACGATGCTTTAGACAATTGGATTTCAGACAAAGTTTAAAATCAACTCATATATTTTCAGCTCAGACTTACAGAATGTAGCCACTCATGGCCCAGTGATAAACCTTGACTTGAGAAAATTGTAATTTAAATATGACAACTACAATAGCAGCAATCAAATATCTTCTTATATTGCAGACATTTCTCCCCCCCCCCCCCCCCAATTCATTGGGACCCTTATAAACTATGTTTTTTGTTAAGATCTTGGAAAACAACAAAAGAAACTGTAAAATTAAAATTGTTATTATAAAATCAAAATTGTAAAACCAGTAATCACTTAGTTAACTACTAATAATCTCAGTTGACTAGACTCACCTTCATTTCTGTTAGCCATTACAATCCTTGGCATCAGTTTACTCAGACAATAATCTCTGAAGGTATCTCTAATCATAATTTCTTCTTCAGTTAACTGTGACTCCAAATTCAAAGCATCACGCCAATCAAACTTAACTGCATTAAAGAGAAACTATTGTTAGAAAAGCATGTACTTCAACTTATAATTATATTAGTCAAAAAAATTAGTAGAAAAGTATTTATTTTATACTTGGGCTTTGCCCATGAGAGATATGTCTTGTTTTTGAATTAAATGAATTTGAATATCAATCAAGTTTGACTCACTTCCTAAGGGTACATTGGCATATCTGATTCTTTTTGTTTTTTTTTTAAAGAACCAAGGTCACTAAAAAGGAATTCTGATTCTTTCAATTGATTAAGTAGAAAATTACACAACCATAGCCTACATCTCTTGAAAATTAGGAAAACATATTTCATATTAGAGATTTATGTTACAATCCTATTTACAACATGAAGTGCTTGAACCCCAAATTTCTCTTATTTTGAGAGAAGAAAACTGCACAGTGAAGCAGGGGGAGGGATAAAACACCAATGATCTTTGAAAGATCCCTTTTTAACAGCAATATATACCACAATACCTTCTTATTGGCCAAATTAGGAACTGCATTCACAAAACAAGATTAACAAGCAAAACAAAGGACACAAACATGCCTAAAATTGAAATGCTAAGACTCATAGTGTATACATATCATGGGTGAAGGTTTACCAGGGTATATGTAATAAAATTCAAAAGGGTTTTATGTAAATAAATTTTTCAACTGCAATAGCAGTAAAAGGTTTTGAGAAATCACATTATTTGCAAAAAAAGACAAAAACTTCACAATGTACACTACATATGGGTTATGAACTAAATAGCCTTATGGTTAGGAGGTTTTGAATACTTATAGCCTTAAACTAGTGTACTGCCAATTAAACATACTTTTAAACAAACATAGGCTACTTAAAGTAGTTGTAGAAGAAAATCTTTGTTTCTATACAAGTTTAGTTTTTGTTGTATTATATGACAAAACCTTGATGCAGTAAAAGAAGGAATAAGTTAGAGTTGAGAAATATTCACAGAAAAAGAAACAAGGTTCTTGCCCCACAAATTATTTATTGGAGGAATGTTTAGAATTCCCTTTTCATATGCACCAAGGCTATCTAATTACCATGCTTGAGAGTTGGATAAATTAGATGGCATTAGCATGCATGACCAAGATATTTTCAAAACTTTTTGAGAAAATAACATTGTTTGATTGTATATCAATCTTGTGATGGATTCTGTTGTATCAGGTTCCATGCAGCTCATCAGTATTGGGTCAGACTTGATGATTGCTTTCTGTGAAAACTAATCAAATAGGTATTCTGTAGGCACAAATATTTGAAGTTCCTCATCATTCAGCTTAGTGTTAATACAAAAGTGCAGAACAAATCCACTCTTTCAAGAAAGCATAGCTGAACACCACTAAATATAGATAAATCTCACACTATTTCATTCTCCCAAACATAATATTTTATTGTTCTTCATCAAACAGGTCTCACAAAGACAATTCTCAAGTCTACTGAACCAAGCAAAAAATCTTATATGTTTTATTAACAACCTTTAACCAGCTTAGTGGCTCAGTGCACCTATGACAGAGCTGATCAAAGTATGAACCCCTTTTTTTAGTTACCTTTGGAAATCTTTTTTGCTGCTTCAACTCCAGCATCTTCTTGTACCTTTGGGGCAGCTGATCCTGAAGCACCTGTAAGGAAAAAAAACATTTGAGGACAATTCAGAGCTGAAAAAAAAACAATCAAAATGGAACAGCTAGAGCACTAAGACTAATTTTGGACTCTTTAAGAAAAAAAAGTAAGCAAGGAGGAAATTTGAATAATTTTATAAAACAGCAACAACACTTCATCAACAAAGCTCCTACAACACTTCTGTCAGCAAATCTGACAAAAGATTGTTGTAATACTTTTTGTTACCCTACCAATGTAAGTTTGGTTTCTTTCAAGAGTTGGAGAGGAAAATTGTGTAATTGTAGTGGCCTATATATTAGAAGTATTCAATCCTGAGGACTAAATAACTATTCATCCTATTCTCTTTCTGTGAGTTTTAATATAATATTAAAACATACTGTTTTATTAGCTGGAAGCTACACAAAAAGTGAAGTTTGGTTAATGCTAATGAAATATATATATATATATATATATATATATATATATATATATATATATATATATATATATATATATATATAGGCTATATATATATATATATACATATATATATATATATATATATATATATAATATATATATATATATATATATATATATATATATATATATATATATATATATATATATATATATATATATATTATATATATATATATATATATATATATATATATATATATATATATATATATAGATATATATATATATTATATATATATATATATTATATATATATATATCTATATATATATATATTATATATATATATAGTATATATATATATATATATATATATATATTATAGAGGGGTGGGTTAAAGTTAATTTTTAATGCAAATAAATGTTAAATTTGGATTTAGGCTGCAATTCTGACTATAGAGGTAGGCTAAGTTTTTTTTTTTTAGCTACCTGATTAGTCCATTAATATAAACATTACCCAAAATAGATTATGCTATATATAGGGCCATCATATGGTAAAATGATATCAAAAAAGCAACAGTGATTTTTTGTAAGAGCATAAAATAAGGAATTCAATGGTAGGCCTAGGCTACTTCTCTTTTTGATTTAATGTTATTTTAAGGAGAGCAGAACCACTAAAGATTTAACAAAAGCTACCTTGAGATCCAGATATACATCTGATCTGATTTGCTTTTATTTGGCCAAAGAATGATCTAAGCATTAGACGTGAAAATTTCGTTGTCATTTCCATTATTTTTCCAGTTATATAACAAAATTTCCTATTCAAATTAGTTTGAAAAGGTCCGTAATAGAGTTTGCTAGATGACTCTATTTTCGAAGACCAGTGATTAGCATTATAATTCTTACCTTTTCTCCAACAATGCGCTAGCGAGAAACTAGAAGGTGGACGTAACACCCGACCCGTCTTTTAACGCTGGTTCCGAACCCGACTACAATTACCGCTTACTTCTCCATCTTAAGACTTAAAGGATCCTGTAAAGTGACTTCTTATTTCTTATTTTTGTTTGTAAGGATTAAGAGAAAAACCAACCATTCGAATAAAATCTTATACTGACAGTCTATATACGGTAGTGTAGAGATATTTTTTTTAATTAGCTTACTTTGGAATTATAAACAAATTATTGATAAGAAATAAAAACAAAAAATATTGCAAGTCCACAAAATTGGCAAAATTTTTCTACGTACACTTAAGATAAGAGAACACTCGAAAAGAAGAAAAAACGAGGAAATTTATTGCTAGTGAAAATGGAAATTCAATGCAAATATTTCGGCCCTCTACTCGACTGTCCTTGGTACATGAATAAAATAAGGACCTTAAATACATATGAATAAAAACCTAACCATTAAGAAAACACCACTAAAATAAGAGTAAGACCCTTTCCAAGCCACGGTAAAAGGCTAATTGCATAAAAAATCAAACAATGAATGACAATTCAAGAAATTAAATTCAAATTCATTTTATTTAATACGTTTTAAAAAGCCAATCGTTTACCAGGTCTATTGAAATATGGTATTTTGCAAGGTTGTGAAATATTGTAATCAAGAAGAGAAAAATGTGAATTAATTATTTAATTATAAATGGGATTCAAATAAGTTTCTCCAACATTTATATTAAGGGCCAAATTTTAATCTACATATTTCTTGATTTCGACTACCTCCCTGAAAACTTACAAGAGAACTTTAACGGAGCCAATAATGGAGGTATTTTCAAACAAAATGAATTAGTGTGAGATTTCGTAGACGTGTTGGATCAAAGTGAAATCAAATTTTCAGCCTTTGGCGTAGCTTCGTGGCTTTGTCGATTGAAGATAGTGTTCTCACAATATTTTTCCTAATTGTAGGTACGTTCTACCAATTTAATAGCAAAAATAAGAACATGTATTTCTATAAACACCACTCCCTAGTAAGAGGCTGGTTTTATCTTTCCAATTATTGTAACAAGTCTGTAATTCAACAATGAAGATCTTTTATTTTTTTAAACTAGGTGTACTAAATTTTTTATTTACAAATTTCGCGTGGACATAAGAAGATGAAAAATTGGGAGTGCGTCTAACTGAACCACTGTGTAACTGAACCAAAAGCAACTGAACCACTGTAACGCAACCACCGTGTAACTGAACTACCGTGAACCACCATGCAACTGAACCCCTGTATAACCAAACCCCTGTGCAACTGAACCATCGTGCAACTGAACCACGGGGCAACTGAGCCCCATTTAACTAAACCCTCGTGCAACTAAACCCCGTTTAACTGAACCCCCGTGCAACTGAACCACCGTGCAACTGAACCATCGTACAACTGAACCACCATGCAACTGAACCACCTTGCAACTGAACCATCGTGCAAGTGAACCACTGAACTCAGTTTTCCAGTATTCTAAAAATATGAGGCAATATTATCGGGTAAAATACAAGTTAGAATTTTTACATGTTCAACCTTGTTAGAACTCTTTGTTTCTTAAAGTGATGATACAAACGACTGTCAAGATCATTCGTAAAAAATCATTGTTTTATTTTTGCAAAAAAATAAGAAGATCCGATGTCACAAACCATTAAAGCTGATTTATTTCTCTTGTTTTAGATGAATCAACCCTTTCTGGACGTTAAGTAATAAACATATGTGTTCAAAATATTTGACCTTTGTGAATCTAGATAACGAATTTTGATCAAAATTCTTTGAGGAGATTGCAGCTAAAAAGAATATGGGAGGGGAACTGGTTGCACTCCAGCCTCTTTTTCAACATTCCTTCAACATGCCCTGAAAGTTTATACTTCATACCGTGAGGTTTATACCCTTAGCTGTTCTCGGCACAATGCAGATATGTCATCTTGTAAAATTGGATGCACATAGTACATCTTGATTTAGTTGAAGATGGTCCTAAACATTTTCCGAATGATGTGACAAATGATACCATCAGCCATTGTCAATATTTCTGGTATTTCACAACCAATAAAGGACAAACATGTTTTTGATTGTGTTTGGTATTCTTCTTGACATTTCCCTAAGGTTTGACCTTAATGCTTTATACTTTTTTCTTATTTATAGGATCAAACATGCCCTCTTTTCTTGATAAAAACACCATGTATGTTAACAATAGGCAACTTACATTATTTACAGCCCTTGCACCAGGGGCTAGAGGTTGTGAGCCCAAGGAGGCATAGTTATTTAACCTTTAAACTGTTTTAAATAACAATCTCATCTCAAAATTATCGATCGGATGTATTTGGGGAAAAAGAGGGTGGGGTTGGAAGCCCTTCGATCACTTTTACCTCTTAAAAGGTGCACTGGAATTTTTGATTCCCAATCGAATGAGCCCCCCCCCCCCAAGTTCATACAAAAGCCTTTTCCATAAAAACCGTATGTGTTAACATTGAGTAACTAGCTTAACTTACAGCCCTTGCTCCAGGAGCTGTTGGTAGGATTTTTAACCCCAGAGGCATGGTTATTTTACCTTTTTACTGTTTTAAACAAATACCTTTTTTTTCATTTTGATCGGATGCATGTGAGGGGAAAATGGCGGTTAAGAGGGAGAGGCTTATTGTCCTTGGATTACTTTTGGTTCTTCAAAATTGAACTTGAAATTTCAATTTCCAATCGTATGAGCCTTCTCGAAAGTTTGCACGACCATCCCTTCTATAAAAACCTTAAATCTTAACAACGGGTAACTTGCAATAACCTACAGCCCCTACCCTGAGAATTGTGGGAATTTTTTATAATCATGTTTTATTATTCGATTGTAAATTGAAAGTTTTAGCGCCCTTTTAAAATTCAAAATTGATTGGAGGGCTACCACCCCCTATCCCCCGGGAAATACACCTCCTGTGGAAAATACTTCCGGGAAATACCACCTCGCAGAAAATATCCCCCTCCTGGAAAATACCTCCCCAGGAAAAATACCCCCCCCCCCCCCCCAAAAAAAAAAAAGAAATGCCCCTTGCGGTTTGTTGGTATCCAATTTCTTTCAACTTATAAAAAAAGACTAGAACTGCATGGCGATTATAAAACAATTTCCACCTCCATCCTCCTCTCGTCTCTCTCTTAGAGCTAGTTCGGTATTTATCCGAAGGCTCAATAAAAGCTGAGATGTTTTGGCATTAAAATGCACCCTTTGATGTATTTCCCTCTGTCCCTAGCTACAAAACAGTCATAGAACCCCATTGCAGAAGTTTAAGTACCTTTTTATGTTTTGTAATTTGTCAAATGCTTACAGATAGTGTTTGTTATTGGGAAACATACGGACATTTTTCACGTGGGTGTATTCTGATGGGGTGGGGGGGGGGGTCTGGGGGATTTTCTATGAGAAGAACACTTTTGTACGGAGGGGGGGGCAAGACTTACGCCTAAAATCTCTTTTTCGCTTTCCTTAGCACTTCTCAACTAAGCTAAAAAAATAGCAGAACTCAAATAAAATATTCAAACTTGGAAAACTATATTTTCCACGAGGGGGTATTTTACGGGGAAGGGTTTTTGCATGGGAGAGGGGGGATAAACACTAAGACCCGTAGACAGTAACAAGGCAAAGGAAACCCCCATTAACAGACATAAAAAGGAAGAAATAAATCTGGCTTTAAGACTTAGTGACGTCCGATTTTCTTTGTTTTTGTGACAAGAAAACGGAGCTTTTTTATTCATCATCTTGACAGTCATTCTATCGTAACTTTAAGAAGCTTGCACGGAAGAGTTCCGTTACAAAAGGGCTCAGTTGCACGGTGGTTCAGTTGCAATGTGATTCAGTTGCTTGGGTGGTTCAGTTACATGGTGGTCCAGTTGCACGATGGTTCAGTTGCATGGGGGTTCAATTACATGGGGGTTTAGTTCAATGGGGTTGAATTGGACGGGGGTTGAGTTTCACGAGGGCTCAGTAAAATGGGGTTCAGTTGCACGCGGATTCAGTTAGACGAGTGTTCAGTTATACGGTGGTTCAGTTGCACGGTGGTTCAGCTGCACGGTGCTTTAGTTGCACGGTGGTTCAGTTGCAATGGAAACGAAAAATTGTGGAGAATTATTTTCGTATTCTGGCAGCAAGAGAGCTATAAGAAGCGACAATTGGTCATAGAGGGACACCCTCTTTGTGTGTTTTTGGAAGACTATAATATTTAGGAGCAGAGCAACTTTTTGGATAAAAATAATATGGTTCTGTGGAGTGATGATCCTTACAGTTTTCAAAGTTCCTAGTTCTCTTTTTATTTTTCGTGTGAAATTATCGGTGAGGTCTGAGCCTATAGATTTAAATGTGTGCTTGTCTGATAAGATATTCATAACTTTTTTATCATGTGAAGATTTATCAAGAACAACCACTTTATTCACTTTGTCAGTCTAGTTATGATGATGTTTGTAGCCTTTTTCAACTTTTTAAGAATTCGTGTCCGTCTTATGAAGTGAATTTGGTGTAACTGGGAGTAATCAAGAAGAAATTTCACCACCTTACCTCGAAGTAAATCTTAGGTTTCTGCTTACCTCTAGACCCAAGTATACCTGCCTCCGCACTGGAGACTATCTCTGAGAAATTCAACCTTGTTTGAGGCAAGCAAAATTTCAGACGCTTATACAAAATTTTGGTTTCATCTAGTGTAAGAACTTCAGAAGAAAGATTCTTAATTGATGGACCTGGATAGAATCTAGTGGGGAAACATCTAAAATTTTGGAATTTTTTACCGTCAAATTTCAGAAATTTCTCTGGTAATTGTGACCTACCATATGGAATTCGTGGTGAAAGGAATTTCGCGCTATTTTTGAAATTTGCAGAAAATCTGCAGGTGAAAGATTTTGCTGTAAAAATTGTCGATCTTTAAAAATTTTACTACTAAGGTGAAAATGTCTGTGCTTATGTTCTTCTAAAATTTAGATAAACAATCGAAAACCAATTCTTTCACTAAATTACCTTTCTAAATATGTGCATAAATTAAGGCAGAATTGAAGAGAATTACGAATAATTCTCTTCAACCTATGCTGCTGTAAAGTTCTTGCTGGTTACTAAGGTTTGCATGTTTATTTTTTAGAAAAATCAAGTTTTTTTTTATTTTGTCGTCCTTAGTCAGTGTGGTCTCATAAACTCTTTACATAGCATCGGGCTAGATTGTGATATGTTTTGGACTAGTGTACAATTATGAAGGCAGTTATGATTATGTTTGGAAAGAGCGTAGAAATAATTTTGGTCCCTGTGATTATTTTGATTTTTTTCGTTTTTATCCCTTGAAAGGTATCTGGGAGTCGACTCATCTTCCGTCAATTTTGTAAGAATTAATTAAAAGAAAATTTCCACAAAATAAGTTTTTCAAAAAAAGTAAATAGTAGCAGTAGTATTAACATATTGCCTTTTGGTCTGCTGAAGATTCCTCTCACCAAGTCTTAGAAGCTTCAACTTAATAAAATTAGCTGTTGCTATCCCATTGCTGATATATCCTTTTGATAACCTATATATCCATGTAGCTCCTGAATTTTCATCTTAATACTTTTAGCTTACAAGTGGTTGCCATAGAAGTAGCAGTCAAACTAGTAGTGGTAGTAGTAGTTGTTATAGTAGCAGTAGTAGTAAATGCAATTAAAATAGTAATAGCATCAGCAGTAGCGTGCACAGGGCCGGATTTAAAGCTTTAACGCTTAAGAACCAAGCGTTTTTGCCGCTCCGTTTTTGCAAGATTTTCGGGGTTATTCCCAAAAAGTCGGAGCTAATGGAAGCAATTAAGAGAACACAACTGATGAGCGAAAGGTGATGAAAGAGAGGGGCAATACCGAACTCTCAGCTACCATTCTCGGGAGACATCTGAGAGCTCATAAGTAACCATGGAATTCCTGTGTTGTTTTAAAGTAACTTTTCTGTGAGCAGGCAGCGTGGTGGCAGAGTGCACCTGGCGACGATAAGTCACATCAGTCCAGTTTTTGTCAGGAAATTACTCATTGATATTTTATTGCTCCCCCTGGCATTATGCACCCCTAGGTCCGGGCCTAGGGACCTAGTGGTAAATCCAGACCTGAGCGTGCACATATTTCATTTTGGTGAATTGACTTTCCCTTTATGCACTCTCTGAATGTTCCAACTTAATACACAAATCCCTTTTTGAGATACGTCATTTTGAAAATCCACATTCACATAGTGTCTTTTCATTTAGTTCAAGATCCTCCTCAAATACCCCATTGCATAGTTAAGTTCCCCCAATGTTCCCCCAAGGGATAGTTAAATAACTATGCCATAGTTAAATAACTATGGTTCACAACCCTTAGCCTCTGGTGCAAGGGCTGTAAGCTATACAAGTTGCCTATTGTTAACTTATTAGTTTTTTTTTAACAAGAAAAGATGGCAAGTTTGATCCTATAAATAAAAAACAGTATGCAGCATTAAGGTCAAACCATTGGGAAATGTCAAGAAAATTGCCAAACACAATCAAAAAGCATTTATTCCTTTATTGGTTGTGAAAAAGGAAATACCAGGAACATTTACATTGGCTGATGGTATCAGCCGTCACATTGTTTGGAAAGTTTTTGGGAGCATCTTCAACTCAATAAAAAGGTACTATGTGCATCCAGTTTTAAAAGACGTTGTATTTGCAATGTTTCGAGAACAGCTAAGGGTATAAACCTGAGGGTATGAAGTTAAAACTTTCAGGGCAAGTTGCAGGAATGTTGAAAAAAAAGGCTGGAGTGCAAACAGTCCCCCTCCCATGTCCTTTTTAGCTGCTATCTCTTCAAAGACATCTGATCAGAATTTGTTATCGAGATTCACAAAGGTCAAACATTTTCAATACATATGTTTATTACTTAACGTCCAGAAAGGCCTGATTCATCGGAAAAAAAGAGTAGTAAATCAGTTTTGACAGTTTGTGATATCGGATCTTCTTTTTCTTTTGCAAAAATGAAACAAAGCTATTTCATCAATACTTTTGACAGGCGTTTATATCATGAATTTAAGAAACAAACAATTTCAACAAGGTTAAACATGTAAAAATTATAACTTGTGTTTTATCCAATGATATTGCCTAGTATTTTTAGAGAACTGAAAATCTGAGTTCAGTGGTTCAGTTGTACGATGGTTCAGTTACACGAGGGTTCACTTGCATGGTGGTTAAGTTGACACGGTGGTTCAGTTGCACGGTGGTTCAATTGCACGGTGGTTCAGTTGCACGGTGGTTCAGTTGCAAGGTGGTTCAGTTGCACGGTGGTTCAGTTGTGCAGCGGTTAAGTTGCAGGGGGTTCAGTTACACGGGGGTTTAATTACATGAGGGCTCAGTTAACTGGGGTTGAGTTGCACGGGGGTTTAGTTACTCGGGGGTTTAGTTAAATGGGGTTCAGTTGCGAGGTGGTTCAGTTACAAGAGGGTTCAGCTGCACGGGGGTTCGGTTATATGGGGGATCAGTTGCACGGTGGTTCAGTTTCAACAAAAAATTAGTTTCAATAAAAAACTTTCTTTTTAAAAGCAACTAATTCCTTGTTACTTTTTTAGCAAATGGATACTATTCTTTATTATTTTTTTTTAATGGTGGATTTTGCTATGGACTTTGAACAGGAAAGGTAGAATAAAATGAAAAGAGACATCCCCCAGATATCCACCCCATATAAAAATAGGGAAAAATAGTCCCCAGTGATAAATTCATATCTTTTTCCCACTTTCTGGCACTCTCACCCGTTCTTCATCACTAATAGCTCGTCCAGACCACCCATTCTCTAGAAAATTAGAAACAGGATAATCTACTCTTTTCTGTTTTTAACTAGATTAAAAGTTTATTTATCAATATTTGTTTCATTTTTGGCGCTATCTCCAGAAATACTGTGTTTACTGTCGTTTTGTCCCATTTTCCTATTTTTGGATCCTCTGATATACCAGCCTTGAAAACGAAAAAAGAGACAAATGTGCCGGTCTACACTTCCAGTCTTCCACTATATTTTTTTTTTTAAGAAAGTAGAAAGTTTGACGCACTCCAAAAGATGAGAATGCTAGATCGAAAAGTTTTGCTGGCTCAGCAAATATGCCAAACCACATTCTCGAACCAGATGCTCATTTTCTGCCCTTTTTAATTTTAGACGCTTTGCGCTACAGAAGCGTTTTTTACACAACTTACTTCCTTAAATTATTTTTAAAAAATTAATGTAGAGAATAATAAAATTTGTAGTGATGTTTTTCTACAATTTTCAACTTTTTGAGAGAGCATATTATTTACTTGCTTTAAAAAATCATAAGTATGATTCGGTTATTAATTTGTCAGCCTATTTTTATTCCTTCCCTCGCCACAAAGCAAAGAAGGTAGTGACACCTTTGTCTACATAAGTGCCCAAGACATAATTGTTTGAAACTTTATTTCTTTGTTTATAATTGTTTATAAACTTTAACTTCTTTTACTGTATACTGTTCAGTCTATTGGGCTGTAAAAGTGGAAAGGTAATGCCCAAAAGAAGCAAGATAGGATAGCCTGGGACTATTTATTTACTAAATTCTACTGTAGCATTCGCTTTGCTTTGAAGTGTCCGTACACCTTTACCATACTAATGGTTGAAAATTACTTTAAGTCTGGCACCTGACTGATATGTAAAATATTTGCTCTTGGAAGCAAGTTAATTACTAGTTTGAATTTTCACGAGTTCCACAGTAACCTATCCAGCCATATGTCATTAGAAGTAGAGAGCAAACTTTTGTCCCTTTTCCCATACGGTGACATTACTTAGTATAAATTCAGTGATAAAAGTTATTCACGGTATAAATACGCTGATCAAAGTCATTTCGCGGTATTCTGTTTTATTATTACTATTTTTGCTATACAGAAAAAAAAAACAATAAAAAATCTTTGTTTTTACTATTAAAAAATAATTGTATTTTATTTTTTATTATTTTATTTAATATTCTCTTCAAGAAATTTCCAAGTATTTTGTTCCAGGCCAGAAAAACTTAATGGAAAACTTTGTAAGCGATTTCCCCTTTTTGGTTCTAGGTTTTTTGTGTTTCAAGTTCTGGTCAGCAGCCCCCTAGGGAATTAGGTACTTTGCCATCGTATGCCAGAAATTGGCTTTGTACTTGGGAGGGGGGATGATTTTTTTAGGAAGGGGTAGGGGTTCCGCTGTTGAATACCCTTCTCCATCTAAGCCGGTGGCTGTTTCCTAAAACTAATAATCCAAAACATTGTTCTCTTGTGTCGTTTCAATTTTAGTTTTTATTTAAATAAAGCCTTATTAAATTTTCTTATTCGATCTCATTAGATGGTTTCGTCTTGATGAATATTTATTTTTCTTTCTGTTTTTTGTATTTTTGTTTTATTTTATTTCCGTTTTATTCTGCTGATGCTGTTTATTTTGTTACAAGTTTTTGCGTTTCAAGTTGTACTTGAGGGGGGGGATGAGTTTTTTAGGGAATTCTCTTGTGTAATTTTAATTTAATGTTTATTTAAATAAAGCATTATTATTGTTTTTGTATCTTATTACATGGTTAGAAGGTTTAGGCTCTGAGGTTAGAAATAAGTTACTGAAGATTATAAATATGATTTTTCAATGCAAGTGAACCCTCGTGTAACTGAACCATCGTACAACTGAACCACTGAACTCAGATTTTCAGTTCTCTAAAAATACTAGGCAATATCATTGGATAAAACACAAGTTATAATTTTTACATGTTTAACCTTGTTGAAATTGTTTGTTTCTTAAATTCATGATATAAACGCCTGTCAAAAGTATTCATGAAATAGCTTTGTTTCATTTTTGCAAAAGAAAAAGAAGATCCGATATCACAAACTGTTAAAACTGATTTACTACTCTTTTTTTCCGATGAATCAGGCCTTTCTGGACGTTAAGTAATAAACATATGTATTGAAAATGTTTGACCTTTGTGAATCTCGATAACAAATTCTGATCAGATGTCTTTGAAGAGATAGCAGCTAAAAAGGACATGGGAGGGGGACTGGTTGCACTCCAGCCTTTTTTTTCAACATTCCTGCAACTTGCCCTGAAAGTTTTAACTTCATACCCTCAGGTTTATACCCTTAGCTGTTCTCGAAACATTGCAAATACAACGTCTTTTAAAACTGGATGCACATAGTACCTTTTTATTGAGTTGAAGATGCTCCCAAAAACTTTCCAAACAATGTGACGGCTGATACCATCAGCCAATGTAAATGTTCCTGGTATTTCCTTTTTCACAACCAATAAAGGAATAAATGCTTTTTGATTGTGTTTGGCAATTTTCTTGACATTTCCCAATGGTTTGACCTTAATGCTGCATACTGTTTTTTATTTATAGGATCAAACTTGCCATCTTTTCTTGTTAAAAAAAAACTAATAAGTTAACAATAGGCAACTTGTATAGCTTACAGCCCTTGCACCAGAGGCTAAGGGTTGTGAACCATAGTTATTTAACTATGGCATAGTTATTTAACTATCCCTTGGGGGAACATTGGGGGAACTTAACTATGCAATGGGGTATTTGAGGAGGAACTTGAACTAAATGAAAAGACACTATGTGAATGTGGATTTTCAAAATGACGTATCTCAAAAAGGGATTTGTGTATTAAGTTGGAACATTCAGAGAGTGCATAAAGGGAAAGTCAATTCACCAAAATGAAATATGTGCACGCTCAGGTCTGGATTTACCACTAGGTCCCTAGGCCCGGACCTAGGGGTGCATAATGCCAGGGGGAGCAATAAAATATCAATGAGTAATTTCCTGACAAAAACTGGACTGATGTGACTTATCGTCGCCAGGTGCACTCTGCCACCACGCTGCCTGTTCACAGAAAAGTTACTTTAAAACAACACAGGAATTCCATGGTTACTTATGAGCTCTCAGATGTCTCCCGAGAATGGTAGCTGAGAGTTCGGTATTGCCCCTCTCTTTCATCACCTTTCGCTCATCAGTTGTGTTCTCTTAATTGCTTCCATTAGCTCCGACTTTTTGGGAATAACCCCGAAAATCTTGCAAAAACGGAGCGGCAAAAACGCTTGGTTCTTAAGCGTTAAAGCTTTAAATCCGGCCCTGTGCACGCTACTGCTGATGCTATTACTATTTTAATTGCATTTACTACTACTGCTACTATAACAACTACTACTACCACTACTAGTTTGACTGCTACTTCTATGGCAACCACTTGTAAGCTAAAAGTATTAAGATGAAAATTCAGGAGCTACATGGATATATAGGTTATCAAAAGGATATATCAGCAATGGGATAGCAACAGCTAATTTTATTAAGTTGAAGCTTCTAAGACTTGATGAGAGGAATCTTCAGCAGACCAAAAGGCAATATGTTAATACTACTGCTACAACTAGCACTAGTGCTATTACCATTAATACTACTAGTAATACTGTTACTGGGACTACCATTACAGCTGTACCTAACGGTAATGAACGGTATGAAGGTGAAATTTTCAGGGAATTTCGAGGGTGGAAGGTGAACTGAATCACATCACGCCATCTGTATACAGGTTGTCAAAAGGGTGCATTAGTAATATCCTAGGGACAGTTTGGTGTGTTGAAAAAATGTTGAAGAAAATAAAAGGTGCTATGTGCATACTGCTACTAATTCTACTACTGCTACTACGAAAGCTAAGGGTATTAAGGTGAAGCTGTCAATGAATAGTTCGGCGGATGTTCAACTGAATCAAATTGACTATGATTATGCACATTCTCAAAAGGGTTGCACAGCAATATCTCAAGAACGGCTTCCATTAATAAGTTAGACCTTTCAGGATAAGTTGTGGGTGGGGGACTTCGAACTAATGAAAAGTTCAAAGTTTGCAATAAAACTAAGATAAACACTTTATCGGGCCATGCTTTTGGCGATAGGCCCAATCCTGAAAGTTTCATTCAATTTAGAGGGTTTAGGGGCTACAATGATGAGTAATACAAGTTAGGAACCGCAAATAAACGAGAAATAGATTTTGAGCTTTTAATCAGCCTTAGTTCAAGCTTATTTTTAGGCCTTGACTTAGGTTCAGGATTTGATTTAAATGAGGTTGGGTTAAAGGAGGCTTGAATTAAATGGGGGTTTGTTAGAACGGGGGTTCAGCATGTAACTCTATAGCCCCTTTTTTGGTTTTCCCAGAACCATGATCGTTTGATCGTTTGTTTTAACTTCTGTTCGTTTTGGGGTCTATTTTTTGTAGTAATTCCTGATCATATTGGGTTTGAATTATTATAGAAATTTATTTATACTAGTTTTTGGTTTAATATGGCTCTTTACTTTTCTTTGAAAAATTGTTTTTTGAAAGAATCTTTTTAATTAATTTCAAGAAAGTACAACCAGAAGTGACTTTTTTGTTATCTATATTCTCAAAGTTCCGATAGTTTCAGTAAAGAGTTTTATTACTCAACGTTCAGGAAAGGCCTGATTCATCTAAGAAAAAAAAATCAAACAAAAGGTTTCCAAACACACAGAGAAAGTAACTTTTGGGTCGGCTCCATCGAAGCAGGTAATTAACCTTTTTCAAACCAAACGTAACCAACTACGAGCGTAGAAAATACCACAAAATGAAAACAGCAAAATAAACAAAGTGGTAAAATAAAACATTACAGTATGTAGACGGTGAGAGCCGCCGTTTCAGTTCCTTTTTAAGTTTTTTGATTTGTCTATTGCTTACAGATAGTATTCGTTTTTGGGAAACATACGAAAATTTTTTGCGTGGGGGTTTTCTGGAGGATTTTTCATGAGAAAAAAGTATTTTCACGGTGGGGGGGGGGGGCAAGATTTACACATAAATTCCTCTTTTCCACTTCCCTTAGAGCTTATCAATTAAACTAAAAAAATAACACGACTCAAAGAAGATTTTTAAATTTTGTGAACCATAATTTCCGCGAGAGGGGTATTTTGCAGGTGAGGGTTTCCGTGGGTGGAGAAGGGGAAATTTTTCACGGGGGAGAGGAGTAAATGCTTAGACCCTTAGAAAGTGACAGGGTGAAGGAACCCCCCGTTAACAGACATAAAAAGAGAAATAAATCTGGATTTAAGAGTTTCTGACGTCCGAATTTCTTTGTTTTTGTGACAACAAAACAGAACATTTTTATAAATCATCTTGACAGTAATTTATATAAAGACTTTAAAAAGTAAACAATTCCAACAAGGTTGAACATGTAAAGATTCTAACTTGTGTTTTACCCAATGTAAGTATGGTGGTTGAGTTGCACGAGGGTTCAGTTGTACGGTGGTTAAATTGCATGGCGGTTCAGTTGCACGGTTATTCAGCTGCACGGTGGTTCAGTTGCATGGTGGTTCAGCTACATGGTGGTTCAGTTACACCGTGGTTTAATTGAATGGGATTAGTTGCACGGGGGTTGAGTTACACAAGGGTTCAGTTAAAGGGGGATCAGTTAAATGAGGGTTTAGTAGCACGAGGGTTCAGTTGCACGGGGGTTCAGTTGCACGGTGGTTCAGTCGCACGGTAGTTCAGTTTCACGGGGGTTCAGTTACAGTAGTTTAGTTGCTTGGGGTTCAGTTACACGGTGGTTCAGCTACAATGGAACCACCACAGTTGGAATTAACTTATCTGGCTTGCCATCTGTGATTTTAGTGGCAGAGCTGTTTTCGTATTAAAGAAATGGAAAAAAGTTCAAAATCGAAGAAGAGCGGGAGGAGAAGAGGTAAGAAAATTTCTAATTTTTCTTTGGATGAGAGGTGGAGCCTGGAAAAAAACAGGCTACCTTAGATGGATTACAACTTCATTTTGGGAGGGATATTGCCACCTATATTCATTACAGCATCTGGTGTGATGCTGTGTGCGACATTACATACTGGTGTGCGACTTGAGTTCAATATCCACCCCCGTGGACATTGATTCTAGATCAAGTATGTTGAAGTTAGAAAGATAAGAGTTAACAGAATAGAAGAACTTCCCATTTTAAATGTGTGTTCTTTTCTTTCGCTTATGGTCACCTTCAAATGTTGAAAACCATGTTTTCTTTTGTAGTTACCGTGTCTGATACCTTAGCAATCATCGAAGCTAGTGATGTTGAGGACTTTTCTGCAGATGAAATTGATGATGACCTATTTGAACCCAACGATATAGAACTTGAAGATACAAGTGAAGTTGAAGATCCTAACAGCATCTTCCTTCCAGGCTATGAAAGTATCATCGTTGAGGAAGTATCTGAGCTTGAGTCTGATTTTGAAGATGACATACCTCTAGCCGAGCGGTCTCGAATATCGCAGCTACCTATGAAACGACAAAAATTGATTAAATGGAGGGAAAGCACAAGGTTTGAAAAATAGAAAGATAAAAGTTAACAGAAAAGAAGAACTTCCTATTTTAAGTGTGTTTTCTTTACTTTTGCATATGGTCACCTTCAAATGTTGAAAACCATGTTTTCTCTTGTAGTTACCGCATCTGATGCCTTGGCAATCATCGATCCTAGTGATGTTGAGGACCTTTCTGCAGATGAAACTGATGATGAACTTTTTGAGCCCCACGATATAGAACTTGAAAATACAAGTAAAGTGTGTTTTTCAAATATGCTTAACAAAATGGTTATTTCAAAATTTTGATCGGATGATTTTGGGAAGAAAAGGGGCATGGGAGGGGACTTAGTTGCCCTCCATTATTTTTTTCACTTAAAAAGGCACTAAAACTGTTAATTTTTGTTTGAATGAGCCCTCTACCGATATTCTAGGACCTCTGAGTCATTACGATAACCCCTGGGGAAAAAAAACAAATGAACACGCATTCATGATCTCTCTGCTGGTAAACGAAATTCCATATTTTTGAAAATAGGAGCTTGAAACATATACAGTAGAGTTATCTGACACGATCAATCTGATGGTGTGATTTTCGTTAAGATTCTTTGACTTTAAGAGGACGTTTCTCCCCTTTTTGGAAAATCAGGCAAATATTTTCAGGCTCGTAACCTTTGATGAGTAACACTTAACTTAATGAAGCTTATATATTTGGAACGAGCATAATAAGCCAATTCTTTTGATATATCTATTGGTATCAAAATTCTGTTTTTTAGAGTTTCGGCTACTTTTGAGCCGCGTCGCTCTTTACTTACAGTTCGTTACCACGAACTAGTTGATAATAAAAAAAAAAAAAACTCCTTAAGTACACACTAAATGAGAAGATACGTCTAAATTAAATAACAGGTCTCAAAAATGTAATTCTTTTATAGCTCGTGAATGGTAATTTTAAATGGGCATCAGGATCGATTGTTCAAATGGGCAATTTTGCTCGGATTTCCAGCTCTTGAATTTCAAGGGAGGAATTCCGTTTAGTCGTCTTAACTAAATAATATAAGCAGTTCTTTTTTGGAAAATGTACTATCTTTTTTCGCAATATAAGTAAAAGCTTTGTAATTTTAATATAGATTTAACTCCTTGTATTTAAAGAATTCTAAATGACGGAAAATAAACTCTTAAGCTATTAAAAATCTTAAGCTGCTACCGTGCATTATGTGGGAATCAAGATCAGCGTTTTTTATGCTCCCTATTCTTGACCAATTTGGTGCTATCATATTAACTTTATCACGCCAACCCACCAGTATCTCAAAATTTTATTTTTCAAGTTGTATTTTGTCTATTTGAAACTTTTCGCTAGGCTACCACACTCATATAATGCACATTCCACCAGAAGAAATACTTCTGGGAAATGTTTCATGCAGAAAGGTTAGTTATATTGCTCAACTTGTGATTTTAAGGTGTTGAAAATATATGACTGATCCCCTCATTCAAATACAGACATGGATCTGTGATCAGAGACGAGGTAGTTGCCAACCATGGGCAAGTAACTGCCCCACACCTTTGTAGCGCTTCGAAAGTATCCAGAAAGTGAAATATTTTCAATTTTCGGAACAAAATATTGCTCTTTTCCGACCCAAAATCTTCTCCAAAACCTTTACCGCCTCACAAGAACTACTCTCTTCCCCTCACTGGAAAAATGTAAGCAACTGCCCTAGAAAAGAGATAATTGACTATTGAGATAGACAATATGCCATCATTGGAAATAAAAACAGGAAAGGCTTCGAAGAAATATGTCCGTACCATGGGAAATATTGATTAATTTTACTTTTTTACGGCTTCGTAATTCTTTTGAAATAACTATTAATTTTTTGCTTAGTTGCAAAATGCAAGTGTGTTTTAAGACGGTAATATTTTATTAGCAAAAGAAGGTAAATAGACTATCTTTGATTTTACAGTTTAATATTCAATTTCTATAAAATGACAATCGCTATGATCATGACAGTGAACATTTGGTACAGAGTTTCACCCATTCCGCAATGAGAAAACACTATAGTCGACATACAGTGGAGGGGGGGAATATAGTTAAATACGATTTAATTTTCATGCTAATTTCTAAGTGTGGTTTTACGGTTGATTGGTAGTAATTTGGATAAGAAAAACCTTGCAGGATTTTAGAGTGAGTAGCAACCAACAAAACAAGAACAAATCTTCAATCATTTTTGCGAATGAAGCCTTGCTATAAACTTCATTTCTAATTTCTCAATTCACCATTCATACTTAATTTTTCTACTTTCATTGAATTTTTTTTGCTGCCATTGATGGTAAAAAAACATAACAAAATGCCCCCCCCACCACTATATTCTGAAAGAATACATTTTCACTCACCTCTCACATATTCCTGAATTGATTCCTCTGATAAGATCTAGCCTAAATAGCAACTTTAGTGACAATTAGCCACCATTTGTGAAGTATGTATTTAATTTACTGTAATTTTGGACTTTAAAAAAAGAAAAAAAAACCATATTAGCTTCAGGTTTTTAGCTAAGCAAATATCAGAACCCCTCAACGACCAAATTTGAATAAATCAAACACAATTTTGGTGCATGAACCCCAAAAGGCTTTAAACGTGTTCAGATTGTTCAACAGTTTTGTTTCTTTTTTTTGTAGTGTTTGAGGAGGTTTATTTGTATGATATATCAGAGGCAACGCTGTAGCGTTGCCTATAGTAAAGGTCATATGGCTCCAATGTTTTATTATTTATTATTATTTTTTTTTCCCCCAGAGGCACTTCATATGGAAGGGGTTGTCGTAGAAACTTCAAAGGGGAATCATTCGATTGGAAATCGAGAGTTCTAGTGCCCTTTTTAATAGTCGAAAATGATTGGAGGGCAACTAGCCCCCCCCCCACGCCCACAATTCCCCCAAACACATCCAATCAAAATTTTGAGATAGCCATTTTGTTCAGCATAGTTGATTTCCAGATAGAAAATATATTTTTGAGGAGGACACTCCCCCACAACCCTCAGGACAAGGGTTTTAAGTTATGCCCTGGAGGCATATAAGGTTTTTATAGAAGGCGTTGTCGTAGAAACTTCAAAACAGGCTCAATCGATTGGAAATTAAAGGGCTAGTGCCCTTTTTAATAATCGAAAGTGATCGGAGAGTAACTAGCCCCCTCCCCCCCCCCACGCCCATCATTTCCCCAAACACATCCAATCAAAATTTTGAGATAGCCATTTTGTTCAGCGTAGTTGATTTCCAGATAGAAAATATATTTTTGAGGAGGACACTCCCCCACAACCCTCAGGGCAAGGGTTTTAAAAACACATCCAATCAAAATTTTGAGATAGCCATTTTCTTCAGCGTAGTTGATTTCCAGATAGAAAATTATTTTTGAGGAGGATACTCCCCCACAACCCTCAGGGCAAGGGTTTTAAGTTATGCCCTGGAGGCATATAAGGTTTTTATAGAAGGCGTTGTCGTAGAAACTTCAAAACAGGCTCATTCGATTGGAAATTAAAGAACTAGTGCCCTTTTAATAGTCGAAAGTGATTGGAGTGTAACTAGCTCACCCCCCCCCCCACGCCCATCATTTCCCCAAACACATCCAATCAAAATTTTCAGATAGCCATTTTGTTCAGCGTAGTTGATTTCCAGATATAAAATATATTTTTGAGGAGGACATTCCCCCACAACCCTCAGAGCAAGGGTTTTAAGTTATGCCCTGGGGGCATATAAGGTTTTTATAGAATGCGTTGTCGTAGAAACTTCAAAACAGGCTCATTCGATTGGAAATTAAAGGGACAGTGCCCTTTTTAATAGTAAAAAATCATTGGAGGGCAACTAGCCCACCCCCACGCCCATCATTCCCCCAAAAACATTCCAATCAAAATTTTGAGATAGTCATTTTGTTCAGCGCAGTTGATTTCCAGATAGAAAATATATTTTTGAGGAGGACACTCCCCCAAAACCCTCAGGGCAAGGGTTTTAATTTATGCCCTGGGGGCATATAAGGTTTTTATAGAAGGCGTTCTCGTAGAAACTTCAAAACAGGCTCATTCGATTGGAAATTCAAAGGGCTAGTGCCCTTTTTAATAGTTGAAAGTGATTGGAGTGCAACTAACCCCCCCCCCCCCCCCGACGCCCATGATTTCCCCAAACACATCCAATCAAAATTTTGAGATAGCCATTTTGTTCAGCGTAGTTGATTTCCAGATAGAAAATATATTTTGAGGATGACACTCCCCCACAACCCTCAGGGCAAGGGTTTTAAGTTATGCCCTGGGGGCATATAAGGTTTTTATAGAAGGCGTTGTCGTAGAAACTTCAAAACAGGCTCATTCGATTGAAAATTAAAGGGCTAGTGCCCTTTTTAATAGTCGAAAGTGATTGGAGTGTAACTAGCCCCTCTCCCCCCCCCGCCGATCATTTCCCCAAACACATCCAATCAAAATTATGTTCAGCGTAGTTGATTTCCAGATAGAAAATATATTTTTGAGGAGGACATTCCCCCACAACCCTCAGGGCAAGGTTTTTAAGTTATGCCCTGGGGGCATATAAGGTTTTTTATAGAAGGCGTTGTCATAGAAACTTCAAAACAGGCTCATTCGATTGAAAATTAAAGGGCTAGTGCCCTTTTTAATAGTCGAAAGTGATTGGAGTGTAACTAGCCCCCTCCCCCCGACGCCCATCATTTCCCCAAACACATCCAATCAAAATTTTGAGATAGCCATTTAATTAAACGTAGTTTTAAGTTCTGGAAATTAGGTCTTTGAGAATGACAACTCCCCCACAGCCCTCAGGGCAAGGGTTGTAATTTAAGGATTCTCCGAATCCTTCCCATTATTTCTTATGGAAGGGATGCTCGTATAAACTTTAGAGAGGGCTCATTTGACTGAAAATTGAAAGTTCTTGTTCACTTTTTAAGAGTCAAAAGAGATTGGAGGGTAACTAGCGCCCCCCCTCCTCCAAGCCATAAATGCATCAGATAAAACTTTTGAGATAGACATTTTGTTAAAATAGTTCAAAGTTCTGATAACAAAAAACTCCAGTGTCGACACAGCCCACCAGGGCCCGGGGGTAGGCGTTTTAAGTTATGCCCTGGGGCATAACTTATTAAGGGGGGTTTATAACTTATGGGAAGGGGTTTTGTATGGGAAGAACACATAGGAAATCTATTATAATTATCCAACTTTAAGGTTAAAATACATACTCTGTGATAGATGCAAAATTGCTTTGGCACGCAAAATCCTATTAAGGTCAATTCCAAACAGTCGTGATCCCTTTGTGTCAGCAAGTGAAATGGTCTAAGCCCCCTTATTGGAGCTATTTTTTCAATCCATTCATTGTTGTCAATCGCTGTCCACAAGTTATGCAAGCTGTCTACTGTTCATATATAAGGTTTTTATCAAAGAAGTAATCGTATAGACTTTTAAAAAAGCCTCATTCGATTTAAATTGAAAGTTCTAGATCTGTTTTTTAAAGTCAAGAATAATCAGACAGTAAGTACCCCCCCCCCTCCATGCCATAAAAATTTGAAACTTTTTGCAATCGAAAACGAACCAAAATTAATTAAAAAAAACTTTCCGAAAAATAAGTTTTTCAAAGAAAAGTAAAGGCCATTTTAAACTTAAGCTCAGTTGATACGAATACCTGTTAAAATTCAAACTCAAAACGACCAGAAATTACTATTAAAGAATAAATGAAACCCAAAACGAACAGAAATTAAATAAACAATCATAACAAAAAACATACAACAAGTAATAATATAAATGAATAAATAGATCTTAAAGCGAGTAGTGCTTAGATTGAATATGAGAATCAAGCTTAAAACGAAAACAAATGTTTTGCTATTAAAGTATAAATGAAACTTAAAACGAACAGAAACTAAATATACAATCAATGAGAACAAACATACAATATATATTAATGTAAATGAATAAATAAATCTTAAAACGAGTGAAACTTAAAAAGAATATGCAAATCAAGTTTAAATCGAATAAAAATAACTACAAACAAGAGTCTGGGTATCGCCTCACTGCAGAAGCCTAAAACCTACTGCGTCATTGGCGCTTTACTGAAAACGAATTATATTACAAATGTTTTCTTTTGTACTTAATATTGAAAATAAATATTAAAATTGCAGTAAAATTTTGAACTAATGAGCTTTTAGCAATTAATATCATTATGCATCAAATATTCAGTTTAATTTGTTAGTTCTTTTCAAGATTGGTCAAGACAAATATAGTTTCACTACAAAAAAAATTGGATACTGCCCCCTTCTTTAACTGTAAAAACCTAAAGCCTTCTGCGTCATAGGTGCTTCACTGAAAACGAATTACTCGTATATTACAAATTTATTATTTTCCAGTTCTTACAGCATTGAAAATGAAAATAAAAATTACAGTGAAAAAAAAATCTTGAACTGATGGATCTTTCAACAATTAATATCGTCATATATCTAATATTCAATTTGATTTTGTTTATACTTTTCAAGACTGTTCAAGACTCATACAGTTTTGCCATTTTTTTTAACTCTGCCATTTTTTCTAACTAATCGTGTTGGTTTGTTATGAAAACATTCTATGCCTTCTAGGCATTTCTTTTTCAGCGGAAAACTGCTCCTCAAACTTTGTGGAACATGCATTTTCTTGCATGAAACACCAAAATATAATAAAATGTCAAGTTTCGGAGTGTTCCACCACTCGCAAGGAAGTGCCATTGGTATTTTTGAATCCGCATGGTCAATTTAGGGGGTGGAGGGTAGGCTAATTCTCATAGCAGCCCCATTCCGTCGTGGTATGATTTACATTTTCAACATCTGGCGTCCGGACTATCATATAATCTACCAAGCATACAACTACCCCAAATCAGCATCAATAAATAAATGAAACCCAAAACGAACAAAAATTAAAATAAATATTAGAGTCAAACTCAAAACTAGCATAAATTAATATGAGTAGAGTTCAAAACGCCTATGCTTTCTAAAAGCCAGAATATAATTTGTACTTTACTGAAAAAAAAATCAAATGAGTTTACTGAAAAAAAATGTGCATTGTCAATTTAATATACATATGCTGATATTTATACCCTAAAATCTTAGTTAACTTTTGATTTCTTAAAGTTACAAAAGTGAAAATATTTCAAAGAATTGTTTTCAGTAAAGCGCCAATGACGCAGTAGGTTTTAGGCTTCTGCAGAGAGGCGATACCCAAACTCTTGTTTGTAGTTATTTTTATTCGATTCAAACTTGATTTGCATATTCTTTCTAAGTTTCACTCGTTTTAAGATTTATTTATTCATTTACATTAATATATATTGTATGTTTGTTCGCATTGATTGTATATTTAATTTCTGTTCATTTTAAGTTTCATTTATACTTTAATAGCAAAACATTTGTTTTCGTTTTATGCTTGATTTTCATATTCAATCTAAGCGCTACTCGCTTTAAGATCTATTTATTCATTTTTATTATTACTTGTTGTATGTTTTCTGTTATGATTGTTTATTTAATTTCTGTTCGTTTTGGTTTTCATTTATTCTTTAATAGTAATTTCTGGTCGTTTTGAGTTTGAATTTTAACAGGTATTCGTATCAACTGAGCTTAAGTTTAAAATGGCCTTTACTTTTCTTTGAAAAACTTATTTTTCGGAAAGTTTTTTTTTTAATTAATTGCAAGTAAATAACCGTGTCTGTCCTTTCAAGCTTCATCGTTTTCACTTGTAGGAAAATGTGCCTGTTGTTTGGTTCCCATATATAGTATAACCAAGCCCCCTCCCTTCTCGAGGTTTCATTTTGAAAGTATTATCTTAACCACAACTGTAAAATTAGGATTTTCATGTATTTGATTGTCTATGTTGAATTTTTTATAGATAAATATTGAAAAAATCAGCTATTTGCTGTTTTTCAAATGATTATTTGAGCAATTATTGCGACTTTAACTTTTTTTTTGGGGGGGGGGGGGGAAGGGCTTGACAGATTGGTATAAAATCAAAAAGCCCTCCCACTCCCTTCTAAAAACAATAAAATTAATAATCTCATTTTGATTGTATATGGTGTTAAAACTTTCTGTTAGTGTTAGGTGAAGTAAAGGGGCTTGGCCTTCCCTAGATTTTTTTTTCTAAAATAAGGCAAATTTTCTCAGGCTCGTAACTTTTGATAGGTAAAACTAAACTTTTATATTTAAAATCAGCATAAAAATTCGATTCTTTTGATGTATCTATTGGTATCAAAATACGGTTTTTAGAGTTTCGGTTACTATTGAGACGAGTCGCTCTTACTATACAGTTCGTTATTACGAATTGTTTAATGTCCGTTACATCTTCCCCTAAGATTTTCCCCATTACGGAAAAAAAATCCGTAAACTTGTTACTTTGAAGGCCAATCAACTTTCATGAAATACTGTTTGTTTTTCCGTCTAATAGATGCATTTTCTCACTGTTGCTGGGTTTTTAAAAGTGAACCAAAGGTAGATTGAATAAAAATGAAAAAAATTGATCTTTGTTACTTTTAACGTCTCGCAATACCTTTGGATCAAAACGAATTTCGCAGTAGTTAGCTTTTTTCAGTCATTCTTCCATTCAGTTGTTGCTCAAATCAAACAGTTAGTGATAACAAACTGTAAGGAAGGAGTGACTTGTCTCAATAGTCCTCGATATTCTAAATCGGTACTGTATTTATCATAACAGTACACAGATGAAAAAAATTGGCTTTTATGCTGATTCCTGATTTAGTTACCCCCCCCCCCTCCTGCCCATAAATCAAGTGTCGATATAGGTGAATAAATGAAAAAAACTTGAGTCCATACAGAAAAAAATTGGACTGCTAATGCAGTGAAGAAGTCGTGTCCACGTCATTTACCCACCATACCGCAGATCATATTCCACTCTAAAATCAAAGGTAATTTGAAATTGCAAAGAATTAGAGATTCATCACGTTTATTTGATTAATCACAAGTCTTCTTCATCTTCGATTTGGACCTGAGCATTAGAGAAATTAGTCCCTTTGCAAGATTTGCAAGCAATGTTGCATTCGATGCCATGTTGATGACAGCTGCACCGGTCACTATCAGAGGATCCTAACAACCCCACTTCACGACGGTGAGAATTTTCTTTTGTGCCGCTGGAATATCTGTGAGGACAGGGTACAGCAGGCCGTTCTGGAGTTTCCAACCCCAATTCTCAGGATCAAGGGCAGTGCTTTGAAGCCCAGTCCAATTTCGTACTTGAAGATAGGTTCAGAAATTTCACTGCTGCTGAAGGAGGTGGATCTTGGGGAAGGACAAAAGGTATAGACGTTGCCACTTTTTGCTGATAACTGTTGTAACCGTCAAGTTTCTCAATAGATTTTCCTTCGTACAATATAGAAAATGTAGCGTCTCCCGCTGTTTGAATCTCTTCTGTCGAAACGTCAGTTCAAGAAAATGTTGAAGAATTTTCCCTAAACTGTTCGTGGTCTCTCAGCCGTTAAGTGCAATCCCTTTGCCAATTCCATGTGGACGGCAAGTTGTGTTGCAGCCAAGAATTGCGTGAGCAAAAAGAAGCAGTTTGCAGGTTTCAGCCCCAATCCTCTTAACAATGGCTTTGATGTCCCAAGTTGCACCTGAGGTGGCTGCCTTAGGCTCACTGTGCAGGTAGACCTTGTGGTGCTCAGGACTACAATGATAAAGTAACAACATTCATAAGCCGTGTAAGCACAATAAGCAAATCAAGCAAGTCAGTATCAGATTTAGCTTGGATGGTTCTCAGACCTTTGTCTCGTAAATAATAGAAAATACATTGACGAAACAGGCTTTATTCTTTTTGCACGAAAGAAATACCCCTTTTTATGTGGACAGTCTCATTTCTGGGCTAAACAGTACTTCCCTTCCGGTGACACGGTTTCGCTTAAGATGAGTCATATCTTTTATCGAAGCATTAATGTTGTAACCATCAAAGACAATAATGGTGCCTGTATATTTGCCGAAACGTAGTTCCAGTATCGGTCTAAGATCTCCAAATATGCTTCTTTCTTTTGCCCAGTGAATCCTGTGAAGCAAAGCACCCCGACTAAGACTTAAGTGAAAATAAGACTAAACTTTTTCCTATTAGTATCAATTTCTGAAAGTATAGAAACAAAGCTCATGTTCGAATGAAAATTACTCGTCCCTATTCAGTTTTTGGATGCAGTTAGAAGACACTGAAACAGCAGAGAAGGATGTAAACGGTGGATTTTTCCCCATTTTTTTTTATTCGTGGTAATTAGAACTGCCTGATCCATCCGTTTGAACGAAGGCTCCTTCAGGGATTTTCCTAAAATTCTGTCAAAAATCTTCTTCCCGACTTCTATTGCTTTGCCACCTTTCACAATTTCTGCATCAGTCATACCAGTAGCTAGGCTTAGAAGCAGTAACTGATCACCCTCGAAAGGAGACGACTGGATGACAAAGTCAATAAATATTTGGGTGATTGCAGTCCCTCTGCTGCCTTGAAACACCAGACTCTTTGTGCTGGTCCCTTGTGTGATACGAAACATCTGTCAGTTCTTGGGTCAGAAGAATAACGCAAAAAGATGCTGGACGTCCCATTACCAACTGAAGTCTCTGTATTTCCATTATTCCTCTACCTCTAGTCAATCCAGTTGCTGTTTTCAGACATCTCATCAATTCTTGTTCTATGACCAAATCTGTAGACATAGCGGCCCAAAATCTGTCCGATCTTCTCCCAACGTGCAAGCCTTTTTCCTAAGACTGGAAAACTGTTGGGCTTCTATGTTCAAGTCAGTTCATCTGCTGCAAGTACATCCTCGTCGACTTCGTGTAGTTGATGTGACCAGCTGCTGCGAGTTTGTGAATGAAGTGTCCATTGACCTGTATGTTCAGCTCTGAGTAAACTTCGAAGAATAGAAACCATGTCCATGTACTGGATCCACAGTTCTCCTGATCGAGTCTGATGGCTTCACTTTAATTTAAGAGCCGACAGAGAAGCTTTGACGTTCATGAGACTTAAAGAATAGGTTATATGGTCAAGAGAAGCTCGTTCATTCATTACTTCCTCATATAGGTCTTTGATTTCACTCAGCTCAACCGTATTCAATGCAAGTTCCCCATCTAAATCCTCTTCTACAAATTCCTTTATCAGAATCGAGTTAAGAACTACGTCTACAATGGTATGGGCTGGCAGTGCTCGAGAAATAGCCTTACCACTTGGAAGATGAGGAACTGTATCGGAAGCGTTCATAAATTCAAAGATATTTTTTAAGTCCAGATCCATCCATCAAAGATCCAATGGCACCGACAAAACTTATGAATGTGTGGAATCCTCCTAGTCTAACTGCTACTTTTGTAACGCTACTTCCAGGTCCTTCTGCAGCAATAATCTACATGGACTTCCATCAGAACGGCTGGTCAAAGGTTACGACCGGAGTTAACCCGTACCGTTCGGCCTGATGGACAATGAATGCCAGTGTAGAAAGAATACAATTATCGTCGCTTGAAGGAAGATCGATCATAGGAAGAAAGAGAATGTTGGCTTTACCGGGATGGTCTCCGACCATGAGTGATTATCATGCCAACAATGACTGATTGGCATGGTTCCACTCCAACCTGGCCTAGTTTGCTTCAAATGCCACGACGAAAGAACATCTAAGTTTGAAATCTTATCTTCTTCAAATCCGAATGAAGAAGGTCATAACACATTGTCGAAAGGACAGAATCATTTGACTTTCTGTGGACGATTTGAATTCGTCCAGCTGCGTTTACCTCCTCAGCGGTAACCCCCCGTCTAGGAATACTTTTTAAGGTGATTTATAGTCCTTTGGGTTACAGCAGCAATGACAACCATGTTATGGAAGTTGATTCTACCATCGAGAACGCATATACAACCAGTGTTGTTCACCACGTGTTGGCTCAGACAGTCAGAAGTAATTCTTTACAGTTCGTTCCATAATAAACGGCAGCATTTTCCTCAAACCTCAAAATTTCAGAATAGGAAGAGCGTGTCCGGATCAACCACTCATCACGATCCGTAAGAAAAATCCATCAGGACTAAGAGCATTAAAGAAAAGGTAGATAGCGCAACTTTTACTCGACTCTAGACTGACAAGAAAATTGAGAGAAACAAGAGATGAAACTTTACATTATTATGCTTACAGCTTAACACACCAATGTTCAAGGGGCCAGAAAAAAATTGACCTACCTAAAACAGTTTTTGTAGTTTAACTTTTGAAAGGATCAATCAACCAAACTAGGGATTCTTCCTTGAGATATTAAGGTTAGATGGCACTCTTGCTAATTTTTGTAGAATTTTTCACCAAATAGTGTGTTAGTAATTGAGAGCGTACGGTTCAAGTTATATCCGGTTCAATCCTGACCTCCCCTATGAAAAACCAGGTTCCACGTGCATTAGAAGCTGATAGGTTTAGAGTATGAATAACACCAATCTCTTCAGATGCTTTTGAGAGCCTAGCAAAACATTTTTGTCATACCAAACGTATAATTATAAAGTTGTGGTTATCCCCTCTGCATCTCAATCATTGCAGTAGAGAATAAGCAATTATTGACAATAAAAATGTATCCTTACTCTTAACGGTTCATCGTACAACATACCCATCATGTTATTTCATTATTTAGCTACGCACTGGTTTCAGCTTGACAAAACCTACCTTGGATCTTGAATGTAACTAAAAAGTTAACTAGAAGCCAACATTGATTAGTAAGCGTAGGTTACTGCTTACACGTTCTTTGAAACTCGAATGTCAACAAAATGGGTCAGCCTTTTCTTACGCACATATTAAATAAAAAAAAACAAGTTTTTTAAACTGAAAGTAAGGAGCGACATTAAAACTTAAAACGAACAGAAATTATTCCGTATATGGAAGGGGCTTTCCCCTCCTCAACGCCTCACTCTTTACGCTAAAGTTTTTATTGTTTTAAAAAATAAAGTTTTGAGACAGAGTCAAACTTTAGCGTAAAGAGCGAGGCGTTGAGGAGGGGAAAGCCCCTTCCGTATACGGAATAATTTCTGTTCGTTTTAAGTTTTAATGTCACTCCTTACTTTCAGTTTAAAAAACTTGTTTTTTTTATTTAATTTGTGAACGTTTTTTAATTAATGCAGGTTTTGATTTTGGCTCACCGTGCATGAATAATTAAAACGAAATTTGCATATTAATTTTACTTTTATTTGGTTAAATGGCTTTCTCGAAACTTGTTGAATTTTATTTACGAACGTTTTTATTAGTAATAAATATACGTAACTTACGAATTAACTTACGTAACGAACTTCTATATTAATATATTTTTAATACGTATATTTGGGGGTTTGCCCCCTAGTCAATACCTTGCTCTTTAAGCTAAAGTTCAAATTTTGTTCCAACTCTTTAAAAATGACCCCTTAATCACAAAGGCCGTTAATTAGAATAAATAGCTCTTTTGAAAGCACTAAAAAAAATTATAGCGTAAAAAGAGAGGTATTGACTTGGGGGAGAATCCCCTCATATACGTAATAATTTCTGTTCATTTTAAGTTCTAATGTTGCTTCTTACTTTCAGTTGAAAAAACTTTTTTTTAAATTTAATTTCTGATCGTATTTTAAATAATGCTTGGAAATCCGGCGCCCCCTTCATAGAAATGTCCCTTACCCCAAAGAAACATCCTCCACGGAAAGATTCTCCCGAGTAACCCCCTCTTTCAGCCCCCCCCCCTACCAGAAAAAAATTCTTCCTGAAAATGTCTGTATACTTCCCAATAACCAATACAATATGTAAGCAATGGGCAAAGTTCATAACTTGCAGCCCTTCCCCTGGGAACTGTGGGGGATTAAGTCATCGTAAAAGACATATTTATTAGATTTTCGACTATGCTTAACAAAATGGCTATCTCAAAATTTTAATTGGGTGACTTTGAGAAAAAAATGAGCGTGGGAGGGGGCCTAGTTGCTCTCCATTTTTTTTTGGTCACTTAAAAAGGGCACTAGAACTTTTAATTTCCGTTCCAATGAGCCCTCCTACAATAATCTAGGACCACTGGGTCAATACGATCACCCCTGGGAAAAAGAAAAAAAAAAAAAAAAACAAATAAACACGCACCCGTGATCTTTCTTCTGGCAAAAAATTCAAAATTCCACATTTTTGTAGATAGGAGCTTGAAACCTCTACAGTAGGGTTCTCTGATACGCGGAATATGATGGTGTGATTTTCATTAAGTTTCTATAACTTTTAGGGGGTCTTTCCCCTTTTTCTCGAAAATCAGCCAAATTTTCTCAGGCGCGTAACTTTTGATGGGCAAGATTAAACTTGATGAAACTTATATATTTGAAATCAGAATTAAAATCTGATTCTTTTGATGTATCTATTGGTATCAAAATTCTGTTTTTTAGAGTTTCGGTTACCATTGAGCCGGGTCGCTCCTTACTTACAGTTGGTTACCACGAACTGTTTGATTGAATAATTTCTCACCAAGAGCGCTGAAGTTCATTGCGGATGCTGGATTGTTTTGAGATTTATGCAAAACCATTTATTTGATTGGATGTACGTTTGGGGAGGGGGGGGGGGGGTACCAAATACGCTAGATACTAGGACACGGCGTTTTCCAGGCATTTGGTCATAGGATGTGTAAATTTTCTCTACGTGGATCCAACTTCGTGTGATATCCAACGTACATTAATGCCCGCTTCATGTGGCCTGTGTGTGATTGAGGGAGGGGGAACCAAACGGCTCTGGGATAGTCAAAATACAGAACCGAGTCCACATTTGTGATCTGCGTACTAGATGTTCCTATCGCCGACTTTTTAAAAGTGCAAGTTAATTTATGTTATTTTTTTAAGTGGTAATTTTAGAAGAAAAGACAAAAAAAGTTCCTTTTGCCTCGACCGATTTTGGTCGATTTTTTATAATTTGAAGAGAATTTGTTTTCCGGTTCGAATGATACCAAAATCAAAACTATTACAATTTGTTTGAGGTAACTCCTAAAATTAATTTAGATTGACTGTACTAATATTATCATGTTATTTCTATTAGTTTATTAATTTTCCTGGCCACCAATATTAGCAATTGGCGTACCCGAATTTACATTTGCTTCAAATTTCATGGGTACCCAAATTAGTATGGTTTAGATTCATAGAGGCCTAACTCGGGTATCAAAACACGGAGATTAATTTAACCGATTTTTACAGGTTTTTTCATTTAAATCCTCGAGCTTCAAACTATCTGAATCAAAGTGTAACAGAGTAACAATAGCAGAAAAGACAAGGGTAAAAGGACGGTTTTAGTTGACCTCCCTTTCTAAAATGCGCTTAGAAAAACCGTGTGATTGGCTAAAAAAAACGTGACGGTTGGTGTCACAAAAAATAAACTGATGGAATCAAAGTGTACTTTTTAACATGGAAGAGTAATCTCTGCTTTTCTCTACGTAAAAAAATTCTGAGCGGCTATAGCTTGAAGTTGTTCACCACAATATAGCCTGTCTATGTTGGTTAAGAGCTTCAGGGCTTCACACTGGAGCCAAAGCTGGTACCCTGTATGTTTCATTGGGATTGGATCTCTCTCATCGAAGGCCTCCAGAGAGTCTAAAACTGCTTTCAAATTTATCCCATCCTCCCACCAAAATTCCAATTTTTAAGTTTTTAAATCATAACACAGAAATTTTGGGCCTCTAAAGGCCTGAACGGCCTATAGACTCGATCGTTACTTTCTGTTTATAAGGCAGTGATCAACCTGATTTTTGGTCACTCCGTTTAGCAACATCTAGGAATACTTTAGAACGTTACTAGGAGGTAACAGAGATCCATCAATTACAAGGTCATTCACAAAAGTCAAATCAATCAGAAGCTCCCCATTTTCGTTTCTTTGAACCAGACCATGTTGGCTAAGAATTTGTGGTCTGAAGGATCCACCATTTCCTACTTTACCCTTAAAGTCTCCAAGACAGCACACAATGTCATGCCTCCGTATATCTTCGGATACGGCTTGGAGTGATTTACAAAACTTGTCTTTTCTTCATCAGTGGCTTGCTTCATTTGCAGAGGCGCAGCAGACAGTGATTGGTAATTGAGTATGCATTCCAAGAAATCTTGCAGTTGATATTCTCGGCGATACAAGGAGTTCATTTTTGGAGCGACTTGTGGGTCTGCTTTGGCATAGTCCAGGCAAATTCAGTTTCTCGTTTATTTACTGTGCCGCCATCTATGATGGCATGGTTGGCATCAAACTTTTTTTTTATTCCTGGACCAGTCTACCGTATTTCCAACAAGACTTGTAATTCTATGTTGTAATCTGCATAACTTGCTGTACTTTTGCAGTTTTGGACGGTTGAAACATCGTTTGTACATTCCAAAAACCAAACTTGAGGTTATTATTCGCTTTCATAAATCTTTCCCTTGGGCATGTTGGTGTCATCATTGAGGGGGTTCACTCCGAGGCTCAATCTTGATGTTTCAGTTGCCGTTTGTTTTCCCCCGAGGGGGTTCTCCTAAAGGTACCGGGTATGGGTTGCCTGCCAGAAGCCTGAAGCACTTCAGAGGTGAAGTTAACTAGTCGAGAAACTTGAGACATAAAAGCTGAAAAGTAATAAAGAAAAGCTGAATTCTATCTTATTCGGAAAACAAATTTTAAATTAAATGCAAAGACAAAGAGAATGCAATAGTTACATTGAATTGAAGTAAGAAAGAAGAAAAAAGGAAAATAAATTAAAGAGCCACATAAAAATAATAAAATTTCTCTACTTGATTTCTGTTCTTTTAGAGTTATAAAACGCCTACAAATTTCTTTTTTCTAGGGAACCAATATGGCCATGTTTGAAGATGCATTCACGCTACTGTGTCATATAACGAAGAATTTCAGTGTATGTTTCCTTCTTCTTGTATTCGGATATTCCATTAATGAGGACGGAAGTGTTTCCAAGATGAAGAACGAAAAGTCACACACTGTCATCTATAACTTTGACGAATATGTAGATGACACGTGGTTGTGTTGCATGGTATATGAAATTACTTTAAAGGCTATGAGATTTCTAGATAAGAAACTGCAAGATGAAAAGCTCTTAGAAAATGAAGTTAACTTTGACGAGAGTGAAAGTGAAAATAATGACCTCTTAGCAACTGATTCTGAGAGTGAAGATGAGCAACAAAATTCACAAAGCTACGAAGTGAAAGTTTGTAATGAGCATGACACTGCAGCTCACCAGGATGAGAGACGCAATAAAAATAAAATTATTTGTAGCAGACCTGAAACAGAAGAGGAACATAACAAAACATTAAATAATGCTACAAAAAATGTCTATAATAGAAATCCTCTGAAGAATCTCTTCAATTCCTCATATAATTTTACTAAAGGTGTGGCAACTGATATCTTATTATTTTTAAGTCTAAAAAGGAAAAATCCGTTCGCTGTAAATGAAGTAACAGAAATAGAAAAAATTTATAAGTCATTAAAAAATACTACAGATCTCCAAACGCTATATTTTATTTCGTCACAAGCACTGTCAATACTAAACATTTTGGGCTCAAACCAAACTCGAAAAGAGAATGTTCCTAAGTTACTTAAAAAAGAAAAACTGATTCAGAAGGGGAATTATCGTAGTCAGATCGCAGGTGGTGAACAAATAATTGTTGGAAAAGATTCCAGAAATCGATTATATACAAGAGCTAATACAAAAATTCCCCACAATAGTTCATCACAGCATTTGAAAAACTATCTGCAATCAAGTTCTTATTCACCATCTGAACCATCAAATTACTGTGAATATTTAGGCTGCAATGGACATATCTATTATTGTGGGAAAGGTGACCAATGCTTTTACTACTCACGGAAATATTTGGAATATTACAAACTTTATTATGGCACAGTAAGTCAAAATAGATACGTTTCTTTCAATATAAATAAAGTCAATGATCCTCAACTAAAAGGTCCTACAAAGAAAGATCATATAGTCGATTTCAAAACACATGTCGTAGCTCAATCTATTTCTGACGAAAACCATAAAACTGTCAAAGTAGAGAGCCGAATTTCTGATTTCGGAATAGACGATAAAAAAGCAAAAGGGAACGACGGAAACATCTACTGAACAACCACATTCTTTAAAATCCGTAAAGCCTGGAAAAATTGCACTAAACAAATTAGATTGCTTGAACTTAAACCATAGTCACAAATCACATAAACTAGAAGCAATGGAAAATCTATTAAGTTACAAAAAATTAGAAAAAGAAGCAGTGAATGAAATATGTGGCTTCATAGTGGAGAATCCTCATTCTGATGATTTTCAAAGAACAAGTACTGGAGCAGGGAGCCATATACCTTCATCATTTGAAGTCAAAGATATGCAACTTTCATCAATGACTCTAGGATCAGAAGATGAACTTGACAGATTGTATAGTTTAAACCAAAATGATAAGGATTTTCAAAATTCCGACAACACAGCAGCTGCTTCTTTACAAAAAGAAAAGGATTCTTCTGAAAAAAGTCTCTGGACTGAAGCAGACAAAATTGAGGACAAAAATAGTTTTAAAGAACTGGGAAGTATATATTGTAAAAGATGTGTCCCGTCAATTGAATTGACAGGAGGTGAGATTTCGTCGGAACAAATATGTACATCAAATCATGAGCAGTTATCCTGTTTAGAATTGAAAGAAGCCTCGCCGATTCAGATATTTTTTAATATAAGCGAAAATGGAAGGTATGGAAACGAGATAACAGAATTACAAAAATCTAAAAAAAACAGAGATGATGACTGGAAAGTTCACAAGAAAGACGTTAATGTTGAATCTACGCAATCGGTTCAAACCAGCAATTTAAGTAATGATTCAATTTTATTGAATTCACCGGATGATACAGAACAAGTAGACAATGAAGAGCAGCATCAAAAAGAAGACCAACATAATCAAATAGAAAAGCCTAGTAGCTTTGCAGTTGGCAGAGACAAGCCAGAAAGCAAATATGTAAATAAATTAAAGACAAACTTACAAGATCAGCTTTTTAAAGTTGAAAGCAAAGAAAACTCTTCCGATTACAAGGAATCTACGTGCATCCAAAATACCGAATTAAATAAATGTCAAAAGGAAAAGCATTCTGTTAGCACCTTGCAAATAAAGGAATGTAGAATCAGAGATAGCGATCCTTTAATGATTTCTAGCGAGAACAGTGACATATTGCGAAATAATCACCTTGAATGGAGTCCCAAAGATAAACGTAGAAGTGAAGAAAACGAAGATGACAGCAAATTAGAAAACAAAAAAGACTATTCCGAAGAGAGCACTTCCATAAAGATTGTCGGCAAAGCTTTTGAAAGTGATAGCATAACTCTCAAGTACATGGAAGAAAAATTCAAAGAGCTTTTCCCCTCACTTCAAGTGTGTCACTTAATATTAAACTTACGAGAATGCGATACCAAGAGTGTACTATTAGAGAAATTTGTCGAGCCTCTTGATTATTTAGATACTCATCAAAAACCCAGAAAAACTACTAGCAGCCAAGATGATACGAACGATTTATCTCTGTCAACTCTTCTACAATCTGACACAATTGAAACACCCTTCAGTTTCTATGACAATGTATCAACGGTTTCTGTCATAAATGAAACAGACCTAGAAAATGACAGCTTAGTAATGAGTTTTGATTCTTTCGATGACAAAATTGAAAAGAACAGTATTACATTTGATTTTGAGAATAAAAATAATAAACCCACGACAAGTTATAAGCTGCATAAACTATCTGAGTCATTAAGCTCAATGAAAAGCACGATGAAAGGTTTAGAACAAGAATTTACGAGCACTGGAGAACAAATTCAAAACGATGCTCCGACGAGTTATGCTGAAAAAATGCATATAATAAACAAAGAATGGAAAACTAAATCACGGTTAGAAGGAGGTCCTATCTCTTCTGAAGCTGACAAAATTGATGGAAAAATAAAAAGATGTTTATCCGAAATTTTACAGACCAATAATGAAGTTAGTAGTAAGATTTATCAAACTAAATCCTTCGACAAGCTGGATTACAATAGTTGTGTAAGTTTTGAAGTAGACTTGAACAACAGAGACTTAGAAACAAGCTCAGAATCAGCAAAATCAGCCACAGGAGAAGATAATACAAGAATACATATTCCATTTTGCAAGACTGAAGCACATAATAAGGAAATGCTTTGTCCGGTTTTTATTGAGTCTATTCGAATCCCTATGATGCGTGATAGTTCAGCTACAGAAATTGATCAAGAAGATAAGATTGATTCAAAAGTATTACCGGAAATCCAAGAAGGTCTAGAATACGTTATGGAAGACACTGAGAAAACCCTATTGTCTATGTTTGATGAATTGGTGCGCCTCGGAGGTCTGGTGCCAGCATCAGAAGATCCACAGCATGATAATGATGAGTATGATGGTTTAAGCGAGAAAGAGTATGAGCTTGTATCTAATAGGCTAAATACATTAGACGAAAGCTTCAAAGAGGTTAGTTTACATTTATCTGAAATTATAAATCTATCATCAAAGGCCCTGTCGATTGATAATAGTCAAGAGGAGGAGATGAAAGAACTATTAGCCGAAAAAATGGAGGAAATTCCATCAGGCACACATTATGCTTCAATTGCTATTTGTGAAGAAGATATAGAGCCTCTCTCGTTTTCAACAGTTCTAGATGAAATAGTTAAAGAATCTAAGAACGAAGGTGAAGATTTTTTCTCTTCTGTCTTAGAATCCATCGAAGACGAATCTATTTATGACTTTAATATATCAAAGACAAGAGCAAGGAAAGGTGAGGCTTCTTCAAGCATAGATACTATTCCATTACCATTCACACGAACAGCAACAATTATTCACGAAGAAAAATTGGAAATTAGACTTCCCTCACTTGAAACAACAGAAGGACCTGCATTCTTAGAGAACGAAAGTTTAGAAATCAGTTGCATCCATATCAATGGCCTTGAAAACACTAACATCAATCGAGAATTTCGTCAAGAAGTATCAGCTGTTAAAATGGATGACAAACTGACAACTACAAGTAATAAAGCTGAATTTGAAGCTGGGTTAATAGGGGAAAAGCGGAAAGAGGAGACTCAGACACATTATTGTATAGACACAAAGAATGCACTTGAGACAAACTTAAAACCGGAATATCGAGATGAAGATAGACGACCTGTTCCCTTTCCAAGATCAGTTTCTAAGGGGAAAAAAGGAGGTCTAGGAATACAATTAAAAGACAGTAGCCTGCCTGATTTATTGTCCTCTGCCAAATCTTCTATGAGCTTAGAATCCAAAACGAAAAAATCTTCCACAGTATTGTCTGACCATGACAAGATGGCAAGCATTGCTAGTAATTACAGCTCAGAAAATTTAGAATCTTCTAAGTTTCTTAGCATTGAGGAACGAAAACAGAAGTACCTTCAAGTGATAACTGAAGAAAATACTCGATGCCTTCTGAGGAAACCGCGACACTTGGACTCAATTCTAGAAGAAGACTATACAAGAACTTTAGAGCCCCTGCCATCAGTAGAGGAAAGGAGGAAACAGTTCTTGTCCAAGATACAATGTTCGAATTTTGATACCAGTAAGACCAAAATATCAACCAATAAACTCACACAAAAAAAGTTAGAACTCAATGATAACCCCGATCTCCAGAAAAGCAAAAAGAATGAAATGGCAATTTCAACTCCTTCTATTTGGAATATGATTGCATTGTATGATGAACAGCGTATCCATGGATCGAAACCTAAAAAGAATACAAAGGATACTTCTATACAAACTGACACAAACCTTAAGCATGATAAAGCCTCAGTATCATTACCTGCATCTCTTTGTGGGTCAGATTGTGGTGGCGATCTAGGATCAATATCAGATTGCTCTTCCCAACCGTCAATTTATAGAACCACACCATCCAGAAGTGGAGGACGGTTATGGCTAAATAGGAAAGTATATTCTAATACTTCAGTTTCTCTTCCTGCATCCCCTTGTAAGCAACCGAGTTCAGTTTTATATTAAATTAACATCATTGTTTCATTTTTGAGAGTGTTTGAACATATTCCTTTTTTTGTAATAAATATGTTCCCTAAATGTACAAATGTAAATACACTATCTAATTTTTGGCGTCATTAATCATTAAATTTGTTCTGAAGTCAAACCACTCCAAGCATTGATTCACGCTCAGTAATGGCTTTTCTACTTTTTCTGAACAGTCAAAGAAGCACAACGACCTCTCTTCAACCCTGTATTGATGGTTTTCTTGAGCAGGAAAATTTAAATATCTTTGAAGAAAATTAGTTTGTTCAACACGCGCTGAGTCAGGTGTCGCATCGACAATTACAGCGTATTACTTTGCCTTTTTTCTCTCTTTAATGATTATTCTGGTGAACTGAGCAGCATACAAACTAATAAACTCCTCCTGAATGCCAAGAGACAAGTAATGCCCTTGCATTCTTTTAGTTTTTTTTTGAAAAAAACAGCGAAATTTATTAAAAAGCTCATTCAAAATTGCGTCGCATCTACAAAATTCTCATTTCAGTTCACCAATCTTTTCCTTAGTCCTTCTAAAAGCAAGCCCTCTTTCACACAGTATGACTGTTTTCGATTGAGAGGCAAGATAAGATAATTATTTCGAAAAATCCCAATCACAAGCGCCGAATTTGAATTTCGGAGTCAAAAATACCCTACAAAAAAAACGAGAAGTGGCAAAGAATGCCAAAACGAAAGCAAAAAATCAGAATGAATAACCATTCGTCAGTTTTGTTATCCTAAACAATGTCATAGGAGATATGACTATTCGATTCAAATCAGTGCCATATTATTGTAAAAATTATTCTATATTATGGGCCTTTCAAGAAATTAATTAAAAGAAAACTTTCCGAAAAATAAGTTTTTGAAACAAAAGTAAAGGCCATTTTAAACTTAACCTCAGGAGATACAAATACCTGTTAAAATTCAAACTCAAAACAACCAGAAATTACTATTAAAGAATAAATGAAACCCAAAACGAACAGAAATTAAATAAACAATCATAGCAAAAAACATACAACAAGTAATAATATAAATGAATAAATAGATCTTAAAGCGAGTAATGCTTAGATTGAATATGAAAATCTTGCTTAAAACGAAAACAAATATTTTGCTATTAAAGTATAAATGAAACTTAAAACGAACAGAAATTAAATAAAACAATCAATGCGAACAAACATACAATATATATTAATGTAAATGAATAAATAAATCTTAAAACGAGTGAAACTAAAAAAGAATATGCAAATCAAGTTTGAATCGAATAAAAATAACTACAAACAAGAGTTTGGGTATCGTCTCACTGCAGAAGCCTAAAACCTACTGCGTCATTGGCGCTTTACTGAAAACAATTCTTTGAAATATTTTCACTTTTGTAACTTTAAGAAATCAAAAATTAATTAAGATTTTAGGGAATATATATCAGCATATGTATATTAAATTGACAATGCACATTTTTTTCAGTAAACTCATTTGAATTTTTTTCAGTAAAGTACAAATTATAATCTGGCTTTTAGAAAGCCTAGGGTTTTTGAACCCTACTCACATTAATTTATGCTCGTTACTCTAATATTTATTTTAATTTTTGTTCGTTTTGGGTTTCATTTATTTATTGATACTGATTTGGGGTAGTTGTATGCTTGGTAGATTATATGATAGTCCGGACGCCAGGTGTTGAAAATGTGAATCATACCACGACGGAATGGGGCTGCTACGATAATTAGCCTACCCTTCACCCCCTAAATTGACCATGCGGATTCAAAAATACCAATGGCACTTGCTTGCGAGTGGTGGAACACTCCGAAACTTGACATTTTATTATATTTTTGTGTTTCATTCAAGAAAATACATGTTCCACAAAGTTTGAGGTGCAGTTTTCCGCTCAAATAGAAATGCCTAGAAGCCATAGAATGTTTTCATAACAAACTAACACGATTAGTTAAAAAAAATTTTCACAGTTAAAAAAAAAAATGGCAAAACTTTATGAGCCTTGAACAGTCTTGGAAAGTATAAACAAAATCAAAGTGAATATTAGATATATAATGATATTAATTGTTGAAAGATCAATCAGTTCAAGATTTTTTTTTCACTGTAATTTTTATTTTCATTTTCAATGCTATAAGAACTGGAAAATAATAAATTTGTAATATACGAGTAATTCGTTTTCAGTGAAGCACCAATGACGCAGAAGACTTTAGGTTTTTACAGTTAAAGAAGGGGGCAGCATCCAAATTTTGCTTGTCGTGAAACTATATTTGTCTTGAACAATCTTGAAAAGAACTAATAAATTAAACTGAATATTTGATGCATAATGATATTAATTGCTAAAAGCTCATCAGTTCAAAATTTTACTGTAATTTTAATATTTATTTTCAATATTAAGCACAAAAGAAAACATTTGTAATATAATTCGTTTTCAGTAAAGCGCCAATGACGCAGTAAGTTTTAGGCTTCTGCAGGGAGACGATACCCAAACTCTTGTTTGTAGTTATTTTTATTTGATTCAAACTTGATTTGCATATTCAATTTAAGTTTCAATCGTTTTAAGATTTATTTATTCATTTACATTAATATATATTGTATGTTTGTTCGCATTGATTGTTTATTTAATTTCTGTTCGTTTTAAGTTTCATTTATACTTTAATAGCAAAATATTTGTTTTCGTTTTAACCCTTTCGCGCCGGGGACCTTGTTTTTGCAAGACCAGAATGATCGAAGACACATTTTCAACTAATCTGATGCTCCTGATCACGAATCTGATGTTTAAAAAGACGTCACTCAACTAAAAGTATGAGATTTTCTACTGTGACATAGATGGCACGTCAGTGACTGCGGTTTTTCGATCTGTGACAGATATGACCCGTCAGCTAGTGAAGCTTTTCAGTCCTTGACATAACTAACCTGTCAGCGCTTACTGCTTACCAAAAAAAATATGCAAATATTCAAATATTAATGAAGAAAGCGTTCAAAAGTACAAAAAGTGGATAAGAAAAGAAAAGAAAGTCTTCAAGTTAACCATAAGGATTCATTTCACTCGATTTCATGGTACTCCAAGAAACAGTTGGTCTCCTTGCTAATACACAGGGTCACACTGCAAGTTTGGCAATAATTAAAAGGCTTCCGCTCTATTCCTTTAAGGGAACACATCTCACACCTTTGTCGTTTCTCGCTAAGACGAGTCCAATGAATGCCATGGTTTTTCAGCCGTATGTCGGCACTCACACTTTCCATCGTCTTTCTACGTTTTGTGTTTGAAACCGTCCTGGGACTCCTGGGAGACCTACCGTTCCTAGATGGCTTCGCAGAAACTGAAAGTACAAGGGCCTGCACAACGTGCCTTTTGAAATCAAGAAGTGCCATCGAGTGGTTCTCGCGGTACGAAACGTAAGCATTGTAGACTGCCATGTCGACGAAGCCGAAGAAAAGACGATGCCACCACTTCATGGATTTACGCTCATGACCGTAGATTGCACTCAGCATATCCGCCTTGTCGACCCCACCCATAAACCGATTGCAGTCCTTAATAATGAGAGGGCACTTTATTAGCATGGTTTTTCCATCTTTCTTCTTTCTGCTAACTTCCCCTCCTTCATTACCGTGGTAGTTGGAAGCCATCATAACTGTACGATTATCCTTCCACTTAAATACTCTCGTGTTTTTCGAGCTGGCCTTGAAGTCAAACTGTCCTCGAAGAAGCATTTTGTCTTCTTTTAGCACCGAGAGGCCTTTTCTGTTTCCTCGTATCGTTCCGGACGCATGTATCGTTTCTGTGTAGAGGTACTCCAAAAGAGGCAACGAAGTAAAGAAGTTGTCAAACATAACAATATAGCCTTTCCCTTTGGGGCTAGCTGTCATTTCACAAACCACTCTGCCTCCTATACCAAATCGCGCAAATGTTTGGTCTGCGTCGACCTTGCTGCCTTGATATACCTCAAATTGATGGATGAATCCAGTGCTGATTGCTCTACACCATATTTTATATCGTCTCTTGATAGGCTTTTGAGGATTGTACTGCTTTAATGATGACCTCCCTTTGAAGAGGATCATTGATTCATAGATGCTTTGCTCGCGAGTCCCATGGTTTGCTTTGCTGAACTGCATATTTAGCAGTTCTATTACTTCTCGAAGCTTGTACAGTTTGTCTAGGCAGTCCTTAAGGCTCTTGGTATTATTACTACAATGCAAGAATCTGAGGATTTGCAGGAAACGATCGCGAGGCATTGCTGTAGCAACGACGGCGACAGGAAGATCAGGATCCCACTGCCAGTAAGATCGAATCGATGGAAGCTGATGATAGCCCATGAAAAGGTTGATGGCAATGAATTTCAGGAGCTCTTCTTTTGTCAGCCTCAGGGTTTTCCCATGCTGCGTTGCATATAGGTTTGACTGAAAAACCACAAGGTCAAGGAATTCATCCCCAAGTATCTCGACAAAGTAGTCTGAACAGGTCTGGGAATCTTGAAAGAAATCGAGGTTAACTCTAGTTGGCTCCGAGAAGTCACTCACTTGTGTCTTGCATTTCGTTCTAGTCCACAGCAAGTTCGATAGCAGTTCGTCCGAATCGGATTCAGTATCACCAATATCACTGTAATTTTACGACGAAGTCTCCGCATCAGCATCGTCTAGAAGATCTCCTACAGGAGGATCAATACTAACTTCGTTGAGAAGACCCTGGTCCTGTAAAGCAGTGACTTCTGGGGAACTGAATCAAGGATATCTCCAGCCATTTCGAAACTGCTGTCAGGAACACAAGAGCTTGATGTTCCTGCTAGATATACGTTAGAGACGACAACATCAGACGTGTCGATGTCAGCGAAATCGTTGATACGCAAGGGTTACAGCTCTACGTAACTGTTGAGAAAGGAACGATTTTCGAGAGGGTCTTCCGCAAATAGCTCAGGACCCCTGTCTGTTTGGTCGTATTGCTCGTCAACGTCAGTGTCCCCTCCATTATCTTCAGATATATCCTCGTCAAGGTATGCCAAGATTTGTGAGTCTGTAAGGTTCCTTCGTTTCGTCATGGCAACCTGAAACAAGAGATTTGATGTCCAGGTTATTGTATCCAGTACCCAAGAAAGCCTGTAGGGTTAACAAGATTAACATTAACAAGATTAGCAATAAACAAAAAAACCATATTTAACCACTAGTAGCTAAACAGTACCTGCTGATGGGTCATAAATGTCACGGATGAAAAAACGGCACTCGCTGACGTAACATGTATGTCACGGGTCAGAAATCAGCAGATGCTGACGTGACATATCTGTCACAGCTGTTTTTTTGCTTTTTGTAGTCCACTGAGAAAACAAAACAATTTGAAATTTACATCAAAATATTCTACAGACAATAGGAATTCTAACGAGCTATTACACAATCCCTTACCTCAAGTTACGAGCTCACCATAGGCGAAATAAACAAGGATATTTGACTATTTCAGTTTTACTGTATGCTCTCCGGCAAGAATGAGTCTGATAGCCCCTAGGATGATCAACCACCATCGTGCGACCCACCATCTTGCAGCTCTTGAAACAGCAAATTTAGTAATACCAAATTTGACTAGGTGTATTTGGTAGAAAAAAAAAGAAAAATTATTAAAGTTGCGTGAAATAAAGGTTACGTCAGGCGCGAAAGAGTTAAGCAAGATTTTCATATTCAATCTAAGCATTACTCGCTTTAAGATCTATTTATTCATTTATATTATTACTTGTTGTATGTTTTTTGCTATGGTTGTTTATTTAATTTCTGTTCGTTTGGGTTTTATTTATTCTTTAATAGTAATTTCTGGTCGTTTTGAGTTTGAATTTTAACAGGTATTTGTATCTCCTGAGGTTAAGTTTAAAATGGCCTTTACTTTTCTTTGAAAAACTTATTTTTCGGAAAGTTTTTTTAATTAATTTTTGTTAATTTTTGATTGCAAAAAGCTTCAAGTTTTTTTTGGCACGGGGGGGGGGGTGCTTACTGTCCGATTATTCTTGACTTTAATAAACGGATCTAGAACTTTCAATTTTAATCGAATGAGGCTTTTTATAAAGTCTATACGATTACCTCTTTGATAAAAACCTTATCTATGAACAATAGACAGCTTGCATAACTTGTGGACAGCGATTGACAACAATGAATGGATTGAAAAAATAGCTCCAATAAGGGGGTTTAGACCATTTCACTTGCTGACACAAAGGGATCACGGCTGTTTGGAATTGACCTTAATAGGAATTTGTGTGCCAAAGCAATTTTGCATCTATCCCAGAGTATGTATTTTAACCTTATAATTGGATAATTATAATAGATTTCCTATGTAATAATAATAATAATAATAATAATTTATTTTTAACCCGCTAAGGTAACAAAAGCGGAGTATAAATAAAAGAAAAGAAAAAATACATACAATCGACTAAATACACAGTAAAGACAACTAAATCACATACAAAGTAAGACACGAAATATACAAAAAAGTAAACACAAAAAAGTAAAACACAAAAAAGTAAGACACAAAATACATACAAATCGACTAAATACACAGTAAAGACACTAAATCAATGAAGGAGGCGTACAAAACCCATGATGGGGCTGGGAGAGCCTTCACTGTCTGGGGGAGTTTGTCAGCAAGCTCAACTAGCTTTTCAGTTATATCTGGAAGTCCCAAAAACTGAGACAAGGTTACGGTTCCGGTACCACGGAGGCAAATACAGTAGAACAACGCGAGAACCGAAAATAATAAGAACGTAATGACCGGGTATTTTTTTTTTTTTTTTTTTTTTTCGCACCCGATAATGTGTGGGATAACACCAGAAAGGGACAATGAAAGAAAGTTGATGAATGAGTGAACCCCGCCCAGTAGATAAAAACTTTTCAATTTCGGCAGGGGGCAGCAAGGGATGAAGGAAAACAAGGGTCTTTTTTTAAGAAGAAAAGCAGAGGAAGGGGGGAAATTGCATTGCTGGAGCTGGGAAGGAAGGTCTTTATCCTACAGTTTGCCCCAAGACTGCTACGGGGACTAACACGGCATTATAAGGTGGCCTTTAGCCAGTGGCCTTTACTAGCTACCTGCCGGCATGAGTTGGTTCCCGCGATTGGGGGCCAAAAATTTTTTTTTGGGAGTACGATTACTTGGAACCAGGGGAATCTTTTTCTTTTCCTCATGGCGTGCCCCTAAGCGTGAACAATGAGCAATCGTCGAGGTATCTCGTCGCCATCTGCACGACGGTACAATTTGTCGAAACATTCACGCAAGTCAATTGAACAAGACTGTCGCCACGGCGTCTGACGGGCGTCGACACGCGCGACAATTCGCACGGCTTTCTCGGAGAGATTTAAGATTTTTAGCAATGTTTGTAGTACCCAACCACCGAAAAGAAAAACACATGGACAGAAAAAGAAGCGCAATCTAAAGGCGAATTACCATTACTATTAAACGAAAGATATTCACATTTAGAAAAATTCAGTGATAGCCAATCTTACTAAGGTTTGTTGCAACTGTAGATACAGAACAGAAAGACCTTTTCTAGTCCTCACTAATTAGAAGTATATCATCAGCATACGCTATGTAAAACGATTAATCGCCTGAAAAATACAAGTGGTTGGGATAGAAGATAAAAAGAAGAAATGCAAAGTTTAAAAGATAGAAGGGGAAAGGGACAGCACCTTGTCTGACACCACACCGAACCGGAATTTTAGAATCGGAAATAACCCCTTCAGCTTTTATTCGTAGAAAAGAATTGGCATACCAATAACGCAGGAGAGAAACCAGAGAAAGATTAATGCCGTTGACTAAAAAGGGAAAACAGAGCTTGTGAGTGTGACGACGCTGTCAAAAGCCTTGGAAAAGGTCCCAGGCGCAAAGATGGAGTTCATATCCCTTTTTAGGCGCGCATCGATAAGAAGATTAATTAGAACTCGATGGGACTTGCTGGCACCTACCCCAACGAAAATCCAAGCTGATTTTCGCCAAAATGTGCACTCGAATATGACGGAAGAAGAACATATTCAAAAACTTTTACTGAGAATTGCATGACACAGTTATTGGCCGATACGACGAGCAATCGCTAGGAGGTTTCCCTCTTTTAAGAATTGATGTTACAGACCCACATAGGAAGCTATCCGGTACCGCAGACGCACACAAGCACATTTGGAAAAGCAACTGCAGGTGTTGAAAAGAAGTGGGCAATCACTTTTAAATGGTTGCAGAAATGCCAATCGCAATCGAGGGAATTTGTTTCAACCTTTTTACTGCCTGCTGAACCACAGAGAGCTCGACAGACAAAATCTGAGTTTGGCTCAGCGATACGGGAGTGCGGCTGTGAGAAGTTTCGAAAAAAAAACCGAATGGACATGATAATTCACTGAACTAAAAACTTTACTGTAATAACTATGCTGCACCGGCACTAATCGGGCTTGTAGCAAAAGAATCATCAAGTTTTTCAGAATTATTACCTTTTGCCAATCAGATTTACTTAACGGAAATTCGAGATATTTTTGATTTAGTCGAGCGCCAGGTAATTTTTATATTCTAATTTCGTCTTCTGCTTTATTTGATGAATACCCCTTCAGACGGACGACCACAAGAAACCCAAATCCGCAACCAAAACTTTGCTTTATTTTTAATCGATTTCAATTCAGGATCCCACGACCACTCCGGTTTACGCGTGTTTCGCCTGACTCGCTCCCGTGGTACAGCGGTCAATTCAGCTGTTTTAAAGGCAAGATACTAATTTTAGATAATAATCATTTAGAGTATTTTTATCATTTGAAGACTTACAACTAAGCTGTAGAAGGTGGAAAGGAACTTGAATTGTAGCAAGTAGCATAGCTAGCGTAGAAATATACAGCGATAATTTATCTTATTCCAATTTCGACGGAAAACCCATCTTCGTCCTGCTTGTAAAGCATTACGATTAGTACAAATCGGTATTTGAAAAACAAACGAAATCGGTAGGTGATCTAAATCGCAATGATCTTCATGAACAGTTACAGTAGAAACGGGTAGGCCCGGAGAACAAACAACATGATCAATATTACTTTGACTACCGGAATGATGAAGATAAGAATATATACAAGTTTTTTCAACCAGCTTAAACTGCGGCAGCGAATCAATATCAAATCCGAGCGAATATTCGATGACAGCAAGGTCAGCGTTAAAGTCTCCAGCGATCAAAAAACGATAACCTTGATTTGAGACGGATTCCAAAAGTTTCTGTAATACACTGCAAGTCTTAGCGAATCTGTTAAGAGACTGAACCGATTTTCTGTCACAAGGCAAGTAAACATTTACGATCACTAAATCGTTAATCCGCACAGCCAAAATGTTAGGATCACTGTGAAAAAGCACAGGCGAGTAGCAAGCAACACTATTTCGGTTCAGTATACATGCAAGCCCACCCGACGGCCGTCCGAAAGTAGTTCGTGCCGCCGATACGAAAACGACGTGATTAGCACTACGTTTTAGCAGGTTTGTATTAGCCGACGATAATAAGTGTTCTTGCAAACAGACAATGTCATAGTTACATGCAAGTTCGTCAATAACATGCTCTTTTCTTCTGGTACCATTTATGTTTGTACGAGACAGCTGAAAGGGACTGCATCATTTTCGGGCCACTACTCGAAACGCGAGACTTGAGCACTGGACATTTCAAACTAAGGATGTATGATCACCGTTGCAGTTCGCACATTTGGGGCTATTTTGGCAAGGCGTTTCCTTAGTGGCAGTATGATTACCGGCACAACGAGCACATTTATCACAGGACTGGTGCAATCCTTCATCATGTGATCTGGGGATCGGCATTTGAAGCAGCAACGGGGTACACTGATGAAATCGTACACACGGAATATTTCGTAACCTATTTTCAGGCCGTTCTTGATGGCATTGCCTTTTGCGAATGTATCCGAAAACTCTAGCTTAATTGTTTGTGAAGAGCCGAAACGAGTGGCTTCAGTCACACCAGGGTACGAATTTAGTCCAGCAATGTCAAAATCCTCAGGGATACCTCTTAGCAATCCCAAGGTGACGCTTAAGCACAGTTTTAGTGGTAGCACCCGATGCGGCTGCACTAATCGAATTGCAGAAATCCGAAATAACAGATTTCTCAATGTTGACATACAACCTGTCACCTCGTGGGCGGACACTGGAAACTGACTCGTGACCTGACAATTGGTCTAAGAATTCCTTTCGACTTTTTGGGTTGCAAACTGTTTGCGGAAGGTTTTGAAACAATCACTGTAGCATGGCTACTCGATAGTGAAGAAGCAGCATCCCCAGGCTGGGGTAGCGGTGGAAAATTGGCTGAATAAGACTCGAACTGATTGGATATAGTTTTTAGATGCAAGTTCAGTTCATTGACTTTCGAGAGCAAAGCCGAGTAAGCCGAAGCCGGGATAACTGGCACTTCCGAAGGGCTTCGAATGACGAAAGTCGGAATTGTAAAACAATCTGAATCACCTTTTCTCAGCATTTCCAAGATATCACCAAGGTGACTAGATGGAGCCTTCGTTCCGGTTCGCTTCTGAAATGGCGCATCAGGATCCAGCTTCAAGCCCAGCCATTTCTTTGCGATCACAATCACTTCGCAATCAAAAAACTCCGCTCCAAATCTTTTGATAGTCTCATCATCTATTCCCTCTTCCTTGTTTCGCTGAACGAAATTCAACACGGGCGAATAATGCAAATTCTCACTCTGTTCAAACATCATGACGTAACAAGCTCTATGCACAGCAGCATGGGATGTTGCGCGCACGACTGACGAATTCTGCTTTTTTTTTTTTTGCACAGACAAACGCCTCTAAGACTTCAAATGCCTCCGTCCACACAATACTAGGAACAAGGGAAGTGTCGGGACCCGCTCACCAATTCCCCGCAATTTAAGGGTAACTAAATACCCGGCAGGTACATACGGCGCTTGCGGCAGGAACCCTCCCCTCTTCTGCTTGTTGTCTAGTATATGTTATCAATCAATATTCTGTTCCGGAAACTACTTTAGAATTTTGGCTTATATTCAGTCAGTACAGTAGGTGGCAACACTGCTCTAAAAATTCGGGCGCACTTTCCACAGCGCAACAATCAAGCTCTGGCAACGCAGCTAGATCCAGAATTCATTTAGGCCATACCGCTGCTATCCATAAAGAATACAATCCTCTAGGGTAATTAAATGTTTCTTTCTGAGTCTCTGTACTTATTAAGTCACTTAATCTCAAGGGAATTTATGTTCAGTAAAAAATGTCAATAGCCAGAGAATAAATAAGCCGATTATAAAATGTCTGTAGGGAAACACACAGGTTGAAATCTTACTTTATTTAAAAGATTAGTATCCAAAAACAAGGTGTTTTCACGACGAACTCTCAAGTGATACTGAAGTGATCAAGTGATACTTCCCATACAAAACCCCTTCCCATAATTTATAAACCCCCTTAATAAGTTATGCCCCAGGGCATAACTTACAACGCCTACCCCTGGGCCCTGGTGGGCTGTGTCGACACCGGAGTTTTTGGTTATCAGAACTTTGAACTATTTTAACAAAATGTCTATCTAAAATTTTTATCTGATGCATTTAGGGCGTGGAGGAGGGAGAGGGGCTAGTTGCCCTTCAATCTCTTTTGACTCTTAAAAAGTGAACAAGAACTTTCAATTTTCAATCAAACGAGCCCTCTCTAAAGTTTATACGAGCATCCTTCCATAAGAAATAATATGAAGGATTCGGAGAATCCTTAAATTACAACCCTTGCCCTGAGGGCTTTGGGGAGTTGTAATCCTCAAAGACCTAATTTCCAGAACTTAAAACTACGTTTAATAAAATGGCTGTCTTAAAATTTTGATTGGATGTGTTTGGGGAAAAGGTGGGCATGAGAGGGGGGTTTGTTGCCCTCAAATCACTTTCGACTATTACAAAGGGCACTAGCCCTCGGAATTTCCAATCGAATGAGCCTTTTTTGAAGTTTTCTACGACACCGCCTTCTATAAAAACCTTATATGCCGCCAGGGTATAAGTTAAAACCCTTGCCCTGAGGGTTGTGGGGGATTGTCCTCCTCAAAAACATATTTTCTATCTGGAAATCAACTACGCTGAACAAAATGCCTGTCTCAAAATTTTGATTGGATGTGTTTGGGGGAATAATGGGCGTGGGGGGGGCTAGTTGCCCTCCAATCACTTTCAACTATTAAAAAGGGCACTAGCCCTTTGAATTTCCAATTGAATGTGCCTGTTTTGAAGTTTCTACAACGCCTTCTATAAAAACCTTATATGCCCCCAGGGCATAACTAAAAACTCTTGCCGAGGGTTGTGGGGGAGTGTCCTCCTCAAAAATATATTTTCTATCTGGAAATCAGCTACACTGAACAAAATGGCTATCTCAAAAGTTTGATTGGATGTGTTTGGGGAAATGATGGGCGTAGGGGGGGCCTAGCTACCCTCCAATCACTTTCGACTATTAAAAAGGGCACTAGCCCTTTAATTTCCAATCGAATGAGCCTGTTTTGAAGTTTCTACGACAACGCCTTTTATAAAAACCTTAAATGCCCCCAGGGCATAACTTAAAACCCTTGCCCTGAGGGTTGTGGGGGAGTGTCCTCCTCAAAAATATATTTTCAATCTGGAAATCAACTACGCTGAACAAAAATGGCTATCTCAAAATTTTGATTGGATGTGTTTAGGGAAATGATGGGCGTAGAGGGGGGGCTAGTTACCCTCCAATCACTTTTGACTATTAAAAAGGGCACTATCCCTTTGAATTTCCAATCGAATGAGCCTTTTTTGAAGTTTCTACGACAACGCCTTCTATAAAAACCTTATATGCCCCCAGGCCACATCTTAAAACCCTTGCCCTGAAGGTTGTGGGGGAGTGTCCTCCTCAAAACATATTTTCTATCTGGAAATTAACTACGCTGAACAAAATGGCTATCTCAGAATTTTGATTGGATGTGTTTGGGGAAATGATGGGCGTGAGGGGGGGGGGCTAGTTGCACTCCAATCACTTTCGACTATTAAAAAGGGCACTAGCCCTTTAATTTCCAATCGAATGAGCCTGTTTTGAAGTTTCTACGACAACGCCTTCTATAAAAACCTTATATACCCCCAGGGCACAACTTACAACCCTTGCCCTGAGGGTTGTGGGGGAGTGTCCTCCTCAAAAATATATTTTTCTATCTGGAAATCAACTACGCTGAACAAAATGGCTATCTGAAAAATTTTGATTGGATGTGTTTGGGGAAATGATGGGCGTGGAGGGGGGGAGGGGGCTAGTTACACTCCAATCACTTTCGACTATTAAAAAGGGCACTAGCCCTTTAATTTCCAGTCGAATGAGAATGTTTTGAAGTTTCTACGACAACGCCTTCTATAAGAACCTTATATACCCCCAGGGCATAACTTAAAACCCTTGCCCTGGGGGTTGTGGGGGAGTATCCTCCTCAAAAATATATTTTCTATCTGGGAATCAAGTACGCTGAACAAAATGGCTATCTCAAAATTTTGATTGGATGTGTTTGGGGGAATGATGGGCGTTGGGGGGGGGGGGGGCTAGTTGCCCTCCAATCATTTTGGACTATTAAAAAGGGCACTAGCCCTTTAATTTCCAATCGAATGAGCCTGTTTTGAAGTTTCTACGACAACGCCTTCTATAAAAACCTTATATGCCCCCAGGGCATAACATAAAACCCTTGCCCTGAGGGTTGTGGGGGAGTTTCCTCCTCAAAAATATATTTTCTATCTGGAAATCAACTACGCTGAACAAAATGGCTATCTGAAAATTTTGATTGGATGTGATGGACGTGAGGGGGGAGGGGGGCTAGTTACACTCCAATCACTTTTGACTATTAAAAAGGGTACTAGCTCTTTATTTTTTTTTTTTTTTTTTTTTTTTTTTTTTTTTTTTTTTTTTTTTTTTTTTTTTTTTTTTTTTTAAATAAACCCATTGTTACTCTAAAATTTCCAATCGAATGAGCCTGTTTTGAAGTTTCTACGACAACGCCTTCTATAAAAATCTTATATGCCCCCAGGGCATAACTTAAAACCCTTGCCCTGAGGGTTGTGGCGGAGTATCCTCCTCAAAATATATTTTTCTATTTGGAAATCAACTACGCTGAACAAAATGGCTATCTCAAAATTTCTATTGGATGTGTTTGGGGGAATGATGGGCGTGGGGGGGGGGGGGCTAGTTGCCCTCCAATCATTTTCGACAATTAAAAAGGGCACTAGAACTCTCGATTTCCAATCGAATGAGCCCCCTTTGAAGCTTCTACGACGACCCGTTCCATATGAAGTGCCTCTGGGAAAAAATAAATAAATAATAATAAAACATTGGAGCCGTATGGCCTTTACTATAGGCAACGCTACAGCGTTGCCTCTGATTAAATGAAAAAACAATTTTTTTTTTCTACTGAAAGTAAGGAGCAACATTAAGACTTAAAACGTACAGAAATTATTCCGTATATGAGGAGGATAGCCCTCTCTTAGTGCTAAAGTTTTTTAAAACTTTATAAATAGGTTCTGATTCTAATTTACACAGCCGTTGTGTTTCAGGAATCGTTCTTAAAGAATTGAGACAGAAGGTCGAACTTTAGCGAAAAGAGCGGAGAATTCAGGAGGGGGAAGTGCCCATCATATAGGGAATAATTTCTGTTCGTTTTAAGTTCTAATGCTGCTCCTTACTTTCAATAGAAAAAAACTTGTTCCCCCTGGACAATTCCCCCAAAGCATCTTCACATGTAAAATGGGGTCACCAACGAGAAAGAAAGGCAAATAAAACAAATTTCGTATATGAATTCTGGTAAGTTTCTTCCGTCTAAAATTTTACCTAGAAAGTTCACCCCCGGAAACTTCCATCAAAATGAGAAATTCTCCCTGTAGAAAATCCATCCCCTGAAAATGACCCCCCCCCCTTCTGAAAAATGTCGGTATACTTTCGTATAACAAACACTATACGTAAACAATGGGCAAATTTCACAACTTAAGACCCTTCCACCGGTGGTTCTAGGGGATGATGTCACCTCCAAAGGCGTAGTTAGTGTACCTTTCAACTATACTGAATACAATGGCTATCTCAGAATTTTGATCAGTCAACTTCTGGGGAAAAAAGGCGTGGGATAGGGGCTAGTTACCTCCAAATTTTGGGGTCACTTAAAAAAGGCCATAAAGCTTTTAATTTCCGTTCGAATGAGCCCTCTTGCGATATTCTAGGACCAGCTTTTCGATACGGTCACCCCTCGAATATACAAAAAAACAAAACCCAAAAAAGCACGCATCCATGATCTTTCTTCTGGCAAAAAATACAAAATTCCACATTTTCCAGACAGGAGCTTGGAACCTCTACAGTAGGGTTCTGTGATACGCTGAATCTGATTGTTGGATTTCATTAAGATTCTTTGACTTTTAGGGGGCGTCTACCCCTTTATTCCAAAATCCGGCCCCTTTTCTCAGGTCCGTAGCCTTTTTGACAGGTAACGCTAAACTTAATGAATACTATATATTTGGAATCAACATAATAAGTCAATTCTTTTGATATATCTATTGATATCAACATTCCGATTTTCAGAATTCTGCCTTGTCACTCCTTACTTACAGTTCTTTACCACAAACCGTTTGATTAAAAATGACGTTATTGGAAACAGACCCGGTTCAGAAGTGCCCGAAAGATTAAATTCGCGATGAACTGATTAGCTTTGAGTTAATACAATTCAGCCTACCTTGGTGACAAAAGCCTACCAACATTTGAGCTGCTAAAGAAAATCAAAAAATTTGTTTCCAAGAATCTGAGTAGCCCTCCGAATATTTGCAACGATCCCTGCTACAGTTGCAAGCGAAGAGCGCGTTTTTTTATGCTGAACAGAGCAAAAAATGTTATACTTTTAAAAATGTGTCAAGATAGACTATCAAGCTTGGGTGTTTTAGTAGTGGAGACGGGCCTTGCAAAAGAAGGCAACCTGGGAACCATCATTGATTGATTTGCAAGAAAGGGGACTTAGTTGTGAACACGGATATTCAGTAAAGTTTAAAGAAGGAATTTGGTCAATCAAAATTGTTAGCGAAAAAAGCTAGGAACACCATATCTATTATGACTATAGAGTATTTCATTATGAATAATATCATGTTTTTCTTTGACAATAAATAATTTTTCTTTGACTTGTACAAAAACTTAAAAAATAAATTTAGGCCTGTGCCTACAACAAGGAAAAGTTGAGAGTCAAGTTTGTTTTTATTAACAACAAACGAAAGTTTGCGCTTTCACTTTGCAAAATAAACCAACGGGACAAAAAGGTAAGCCTATCCAAAATCCAGATTCGTGTGCTGCCATGGTAAGAGTTTTGTTGGGGAAGTTAATTAAGTTTCTTCAAATAATATGGATGGTGAATCTTAGAATTAGTAATTTAGCTCTTCACATGAATCTTCACTGGAACGACAATTCAAATTTGTTCAGTTTTTCAGCGCAAAAGTTCGTTGAGTTTGGTTCAAGTTTTTCCATCTTTATCAACAAAACTAACTTTCTCCGCATACCAATACATCAAGATAATATGGTTACCATAAAAGAAGGATGAAAAACATCCAAACCTGCTGAAAGCAGATAGGGCGTAAAAATCTATGTTTTGGTTGCCAGGTCCTTTTTTCAGGGGCATGTGCCAAGTATGTCACCCAACCTTGTAACAGCAGAACACCCAGTGCACCACGTTGCTACAAAAGGGACAAAATATGCACAAAGGAGTTGTCGAGTGAAAATGGAACCACTTTCGAGAATAATTTTTTACATACTCATCCATTTGCGGAGGTACCATCCAGGAAGAATCTAGAATTTGATTTACAGAGATGTATTTACTTTTTTTTGCAAATATGAAAAACACATTCTGCCATGCCCCAAAAAGAATGGTGCGTGCAAGTTTTTTTTTTTTTTTTAGTTATAAAGTGAGATATTTCTCTAAATGGTCTTTAATCAACGGCCGTATGTAATTAATAGGAGGCAGGGAGACCATAAACATTAGCACAAATTTATATTTTTATGCCCCTAGCTCAAAAATTGGCAAATACGGTTAATCAAGAATTTCGTTCAAATGCGCAATTTAGATCTTACTATGTGATTGAAATATTCTTTTCACCTTAACGGTTTTCCCCCCGGTGGACAGTAAAGACAGGCACGTCCGCAGATTTTATACTTCCCAGTAACAAATACTATGCGTAAACAATGGGCAAATTTTTTAACTTTGCCCCTGGGGCTTAGTGGGGTCACGTCAAACAGTTCGTGGTGACGAACTGTAAGTAAGGAGTGACCCGCTCAATAGTAACCGAAACTCTAAAAAACGGAATATTGATACCAAAAGATACATCAAAAGAATAAGATTTTAATGCTGATTTCAAATATATAAGTTTCATGAAGTTTAGTTATACCCATCCAAACTTACGCGCCTGAGAAAATTTGCCTTATTTTCGAAAAAAGGGAGAAACAACCCCTTAAAGTCATATAACTTTAATGAAAATCACACCATCAGATTCAGCGTATCCAAGAACCCTACTATAGAAGTTTCAAGCTCCTATCTGCAAAAATGTGGAATTTGTTTTTTTTTGCCAGAAGAAAGATCACGGATGAGTGTTTATTTGCTTTTTTTTCCCAGGGGTGATCGTATCGATCCAGTAGTCCTAAAATATTGTGAGAGGGCTCATTCGAACGAAAATCAAAAGTTTTAGCGCCCTTTTTAAGTGACCAAAAAATTGGAGGGCAACTTGGCTTTTTTTTCCCGAAGTCACCCAATCAAAATTTTGAGATAGCCATTTTGTTCAGCATAGTCAATACCTTGCTCTTTACGCTAGTTTTTTTAGTACTTCCAAATGAGCTATCTATTCTAATTAACCGGCCTTTGTGATTCGAAAAAAATTCGAACTTAAGCGTAAAGAGCAAGGCATTGAGTAGGGGGTGAACTCCCTAATATACGTAATAAAAACATACGAATATAGAAATTCGTTACGTAAGTTACGTCAGAACAAAATTTCGAGAAAGCCATTTAGCCAAAAAAAGAAAATTAATGTGCGAATTTGGTTTTAATTATTCATGTCCGGTGAGCCAAAATCAAAGCTGCATTAATTCAAAAACGTTCAGAAATTAAATAAAAAGAACAAGTTGTTTTAACTGAAAGTAAGGAGTGACATTAAAACTTGAAATGAACAGAAATTATTCCGTATATGAATGGGGTTGTCCCCTCCTCAACGCCTCACTCTTTACGCTAAAGTTTAACTCTGTATTACAACTTTATTTTTTAAAACAATAAAAACTTAAGCGTAAAGAGCGAGGCGTTGAGGAGGGGACAACCCCTTTCATATACGGAATAATTTCTGTTCGTTTTAAGTTTTAATGTTGCTTCTTACTTCCATTTAAAAAAAAACTTTTTTTTTATTTAATTATATTCAAAGGCATAGTTATTAGGCCTTTCAACTATGATGAACAACACGGCTATCATAAAATTTTGATCGGACGATTTTGGAAAAAAGGGGCGGGGGAGGGGGCCTAGTTGCCCTCCATTCTTTTTGGTCACTTAAAATGGGGACTACAACGTTTATTTTCCGTCCAAACGAGCCCTCTTGCCATTTTCTAGGGCCAATGGGCCGATGCGATCACCACTGGGAAAATTAAACAAAAAATAAATAAACACGCATCTGCGATCTTTCTTCTGGCAAAGAATTCAAAATTCCGCATTTTTGCAGATACAAGCTTGAAACCTATACAGTTCTCTGATACTCTGAATCTGATTTTTATTTAGATTATATGACTTTTAGGGGGTGTTTCCCCCTTTTTTGTAAAATCAGGCATATTTTCTCAGGCTCGTAGCCTTTGATGGGTAAAATTGAACTATATATTTGAAATAAGCACAATAGTCCCATTCTTTTGAAGTATCTGTGGGTATCAAAATGCCGTTTTTTAGAGTTTCGGTTACTATTGATCCAGGTCACTCTTTACTTATAGTTCGCCACCACTAACTGTTTGATATTCTTGTTGATTACTCTGCAGTTACAAAATTTCATATTTGTATCCTCAAAATGAAATATTTCAAACCGTTCTCCCGAGCTGAAATATTTTCTGATACTGTTCTTCCGAGCTGAGAGCAGTTTCTTTCAGAGGAGCAAACCCCTAAATGCGAGTTATCACCTAATTAACAGGTTCAATTCTGTTGAGCTGAGTTTTCAGTGAAAACCCCCAATAATCAAACAGTTCGTGGTAACGAACTGTAAGTAAGGAGCGACCCGGCTCAATAGTAACCGAAACTAAACAAACGGAATTTTGATACTAATAGATACATCAAAAGACTTTGGATTTTTAAGCTGATTTCAAATACACAAGTTCCATCAAGTTTAGTCCTACCTGTCAGAAGCTGCAATCCTGAGAAAATTTGCCTTGTTTTCAAAAAAGGGCACACCCCCCCCCCCCACTAGAAGTCATAGAATCTTAATGAAAATCACACCCTCAGATTCAGCGTATCAGATAGAACCCGGTGCCTCGCCGATGAGGGAAGACCGGCGGCGGAGGGGCCAAAACAGCAAGCCGCGCCGCCGGTAAGATGTCGGCGGCGCGCCGCCGGCGTGATCAATGTTGACCGCAAACATTAATGTTTTCATCATTTTTTCTCAAATCACATGCTTAAATTTACAACAGATTCGAGCCTATTCATGAGTTCAAAAATTCACAAGTCACTGGCTGGAAACTGGTCTTCTTCGTTATTCATCCAGAGAAGTAGAAATGTGGTAGAAACAAAATGGCTGTGGCGTTTCAGAACCCTTGCATAATACGAGTAGTTGAATTATCTATTAGTTATGTATTCTTAACATAAAATACCGTATCACAAAATTTGTCAGTTATCTGGGTAAAAACTTTGAATATAACTTTGAACTTAAAAGCTTAGTTTTTTTTCATAATGCCCTTTGCCTAAATTTGTTTTGTCCCCTTTAAAACAGTTGAAATGGTCGACTTTGATATTGTTTTTTTTGCTCTTTTGGATTCTTAAAGACTTCTTATCTTAAAAACTGGTTTTTAATTACAATTTAAAAAAATGCATTTTAAAGTTTTTATGGCTTCTTTATAGAATATGTGTCATGTAGGCTAAGGCTTAACTGCTGCTTTTTTATTGCTTTTGGCTGCTCTTTTTTTCCTTTGGGGATTCATTCCAAATTATAAATTGATAAATACCTAATATCAGTCAAAGTAATAAACTGCATCTAAAAGGAGTAAATTTATCAAATTGAAGAATACATGATGAACACTTCACATGAGAACACTTCAATTACAATGAAAGAAACATTAATGGTTTATTCGGTATGACGAAAAATTAAATGCCAGCTATTTTCTGGTAAAATATGAAAAGCTCATCCGTTTCTAAATGTAATTAAATGAAATAATATGCAGACTGAAGTAGCTCCAGGAAGATGTTGAAATTTTCATCCCAGTTCGTCACTTTTAATCCAAGTAAAATGTTTGGACACTTAGTATCACTTATTGAGTTTAAGCTTTGATTTCCAAATGCTCACAAAAGTTACCAAATTTAAGAAAGTCGCAACAATAAGTCACCTATGGTCAAAATACTCAAAGACTCTTCTTAGATTCTTATGAAGACTCCTCTAGAGGAGTTTCAAGCTCCTATCTGCAAAAATGTGGAGCTTTCTATTCTTTGCCAGAAGGAAGATCACGGATGCGTGTTTTAGTTTTTTTTCTTCCCAGGGGTGATCGTATTGACCCAGTGGTCTTAGAATATCGCGAGAGGGCTCATTCGAACGGAAATTAAAAGTTCTAGTGCCCTTTTTAAGCGACCAAAAAATTGGAGGGCAACTAGGTCCCCTCCCACGCTCATTTTTTCCCAGTCACCCAATCAAAATTTTGAGCCATTTTGTTCCGCATAGTCGAAAAATCTAATAACTATGTTTTTATGGATTATTTAATCCCCCACAGTCATCGGGGGAAGAATTGCAGATTATGGACGTTGCCCATAGTTTACATGTAGCATTATGTATAAAGATAAGAGAGGAAATTATAAGTGAAAAATAAAACCCAAAAAAGGGTGAGAAAACGAGGATTTTGTCAACCAGTGGTAAAACATGAAGACGAAAAACAAGCAATATTTCTACAAGGACCTCCGCCAAGTCTTCCTCAGTGCTATAAAAAAAAAAAAAAAAAAAAAAAAAAAAAAAAAAAAAAAAAAAAAAAAAAAAAATCTAACCTTTTGAAGTTTACTGCACAAGATCCGAATAGACACTGAATGAAAGACCAAGCCAAAACCAATGAAAAAGGGATTTACCAAGAGATTGGGCAAGAATGTTTTGCCTTGCAATACTTTTTGCTCTTCTGCAATTTCGGTTTTAATTAGGTTCTGGGTTTTATATAATGAAAATGTAATGATAGCTGTTTGGTATATTTGAAAGGCTACTTTTAAGGACCAAAATTAAATTAATGAAGTCACGAGAATTTCAGTTAATTAAATTTAAAATATATTCGTAAAATTTTGCACGAGTCATTACCAAACATTTTATGAGAACAAAAGTGTTTCTTTTCTGATTATTCATTTCACTTTGAGCAACTGGGTTGAAATAAACCTGCTTCTCTTTGGATTTATTTTTCTAAGCTAGTTTTACAATAAGCCAATATCAGGCTAGATTAATCGAAGATTCAACATAATTCAACTGAGTTCGAGTTAATTAATATTTGACGTTTATTATATTGTAATTTGCTCATGATTGAAGATTGCCCAACTTGGAATCAGATATATTACAGTCCATGTACAAGCTTGAATAGTTAAGGATATACTTATTCATGATAATACAGTGAGCTTATGTCAAGATGGCCTCTTGAAAGCTCAAAATTTATAAAAACGCACAAACACTCGAAACTCGTACGTAAAATTCAAAGTCAAAAGACTTAGTGTAGTCTTAAGAACTTATAAAAGAGAAAATCCCGGTACTGAATCTATAGAACTCATTACTTCAATTCATTTTTTACACTAAACTTCTGCCATGTTTGCAAAGTAAAGCTAAAAAAACGTAATGGCTCCTCGCCAAGCAAATTGATTCTCCTAAAGTTCCTAGAGATGGTTTAGTTATTCGGTTATCACGTAGCAAAAAGCAAAGAAGGTTTAATTTTAGGACAATCTTCAGGGCATGGATAAAGAACGACAAAAAATGAAGTGATTCTAAAGCTAACAGAACATAGTATTACAACGAAAAAAAAAAGAACTCGGTAAATAGGGTGCGTCGGGCCTGAGATATATTTCGAACAAGAAAAGAATTGAGAAATTCAATCATGTATTGAAAATCCACATGTAATGACTTAGTCAAATAGACCAAAACCCATATCTTCATCTTCTTCCTCGGACTCTTCCTTCTTTTCTTCTTTAGCAGGCGCGGCAGCAGCTGCAGTAGCTGCAGCAGGTGTTGCGGCGGCTGCAGCAGCAACAAATTTAGAGGGATCCTTCAGAAACTCTTTAACCGTCGTAGCTTCTTTAAACTCTACCTCAGTTGACGCTGCTATAGCCAACAAGTTTTTAAAGCCATTAATGACAGAATGGGGTACTGATGCAATGGTTGGATATCCAATTTTAAGGGAAATGGCTGCAATGTTGCGGACACCCTAAATAAGGAAGAAAAATTAATATTTAAAGATCTCTCAGAAGTCACAAGCCAGTTCTGCAATATAATCAGTAGAAAGTTTGAATCATAGGATATCATGAGAACGAAAGTATTCAAAACATCATAGTAGTCAAACACTACGTAGTAATGCACTGTAAATAAGGAGCGACTTGTGCTAATAGTAACTATAACTAAAAACAAAATTAATATCAATATGCTTATAAAAAATAGACTTCATACTGATTCTAAATATATAAAATTGATTAAATTTAACGTTACCCAACAAAAGCTATAAATCTGAGAAAATTGGTCAGATTTTCGAAAAAAAGGCTCCCAAAAGGACGAGCTTGTGAACTTAGCAACAAAACAGTCGATCCAGAAGTATTCGCTCAAGATTATTTATTAAGAATAAAATACCACGATATTTCCTGCTTAAAGTTGTGCGCCTTACCACCTTAGAAGAAAGGAGGGATAGCGTTGGCTTTGCTAATGCCACAATTTCCAATACCCAAGCTGAGTAAACTTGGCTTTGCTAATGCCACAATTTCCAATACCCATGCTGAGTAAACTTCCCATGATTCACACAACCCCATTAGACTCCATCCTACCCCCAAGCACCTTTGTAGGAAGTACCTATATATATATATATATACAGGATAAAGCTTTAAGTATGAGTGAGGGGGCGAAAGTTACTCTTATTGCAGAGATGACAATTCATTTTGGACAATAGTACTAAGTTCAGTAATCAAATACGCTAAATAAACTCTTTCTCGAAGCATAAAAGCATTTTCTCTCGACAAGCCACGTCTCAGCTGGAAAAAAGTGCCAGTCACGAAAAACCGATGGAATACGAACCTGGCTTATAAGATAGGCTTGTGAAAATAATACCGGTTAGTCGCGAATAGTGGGCAAAAAAAGCAAGATCTGCTAGCCTCTAAACTTGCCAGGGATGCCCATTGGAGAAAAATTGACCCTAGAGTTTGAACCCCCCACCCTGTATCTTTGTTTAAAAAACCACATCCAGAAAAACTACCATAACGTTTTCCTTGTGTGGGGGTGCACATTTCAGGACAAACTCAGGGTTTAGGGGGTGCACATTTCCACGCTAGGAGGGGGGAGGGGGAAGAAAATACACCCGACACCGTTTTTTATGTCTAATATTCACCTCACTCAGTGAAACTCTGTCCCCTGGTAATAAACCTTAAAATGGACAGCAATTACTCCATATATAAGGAGAGATCCCACCTCCATAGCCACTCAAGAGGGCCACCCTTAGATACGGATAGTTTACGTTCGATTTAAGTATCTTTAATGTCGTTCTTATTTTCATATAGAAGAAAACTTGTTTTTTAATTCAATATAATCAAAAATGATATGATTACGAAAAAAGCTATTACTTTCTCAGAGACGATCCGTGCCCCTCGAACATGTTTATTGTTATTGCTAGACAACAGGCTTTTAGATGTACATGAATTACCTAACACCAAGAAGTAAAAACATGAATATAGGCAATCCATAATCAATTATGTATTATATATTTTCTTTCAGTTTGGGAAATATGTAAAAAGATTGTTCTTGTCTGAACATATCAGGTTTTTGATAGGTTGAAATAATAATATATAAGACTAAGAAGACTTGTATATAAGACTGAATAAGACTCCAAGTAAAAATTCTACAGTGCTAACAGTAGGGGCGGATAAAGCCTCTATCCGAATTGTGTGAAAGTACTCTTATTGGCTAACAGCCATTCGGTAAACTGGCTCTAAAATCACCAGGATCATCCTCTTATTAATTGCAAAAATGAATTTCTTAAAACCTGACAAAGTGATTTTATACTGTTTTGGGAAAACATCAATTGGTTAACAAGTAATTGTACAGTTGTTGATTTTCAACCTGCGAATACAATAACCTAAGATTTAGTAGAGAATTTTTCCTAGAAAAAGCTTTCATGGACTAATCTTATGGCAAGTGTGCATAAATACAGCTTCGCTATCCAGATTATAACCCATCGCACACGCGTACACAATCAGAGGTTGTGTGTTCAGGGGATGCGACAAACACCGGTAGGTATTTCATATATTTTACCGACCAATCAAGCTCCTCCCACACTCTCCCGTAAATCGTTAAAATACGGCTTCATCCACGTCAAAACAATCACCATTAGTCGAAAAACAATCACCCATTAGTCGAAAATGGAAACAAACTAAATTTCCCAGAAGAGAATTCACAATTTACATTAAACATTTTAGGTCTTTAAATAATGGGAAACTATACTTGAGAGAAGTTACTTCCCAGCATATAGTTAAGTTTCTCCTTTTGAATTAAAATCAAGTTGCCATCGAGCCATTGGAGACACAAATTCAAATTCATTTAATTCAAAAACAAGACAGCTCTCGTGGGCAAAGCCCAATTAGTCATAATTAGCAAAATAAAGTTGTCTGATAAAACTTCGTCAGGATAAATAAACTAAAGGATAAAAACACTTGAGATTGAGAATAAAATTGTCTGATAAAACTTCGTCAGGATAAAATAAACTAAACAATAAAAACACTAGAGATCATTGTAATATTTCACAAAGCTTGGCACAAAGCTTTCACTGTAGCGCATGGTGTTACAGTGGACTGGAGTTGGTTTCGGAACCTTCTCAGCCACTTCCCTGGGGGGACGAGATCTTATAGGGACAAAAGGTGGGGGAAGGAATGATCGGTAGATGGGATGTTGAAGGAGGGAGGAGCCAAATCTTTGGCATAATTTTTCTCGGCGGGAAGAAAGGGATTCGAGTTTAAATTCCTTGAGGTAATAGGAGTAAGGTAGAGGGGAACCACCATAAATGATTTGCAGTGATCTCTTCTGAACTCGTTCTATTTTATCAGTTTCATCCTGGGTAAGGGCAAAGTGCCAAACCGGACAAACATATTCAACTAAGGGGCGGATGAAAGAGTAAAATATTAGTTTCAGCTTGTCCTAAGGAACTCGAATTTTTTGTCAGTGTTTTTAGCATTTGGATTGCGCCGTTAGCTTTTTTTACAATTGTCTTTGTATTCTCCCGCCATGAGAGGTCAGAAGAAATCACCGCACCAAGTGAAGTTATTTTATGGCTTATTAGCTGGGGAGCGATAGGAGGTTCGAAAGACGGTTCAGTATTCTGAAGAAAAGAAAATGTCGTGACCGAGCATTTGTCTTTATTCACGACCAAGTTTAGTTCAACCGCCTCTGAGGTAACTTGGTCGCTGAAACCAGCAGCATTGCTCTTCGAATCTTTAGATACGATTTCCGTTAAGGACAAGTCGTCAACGTATTTCCATCTGTCCTCCAGCTCAGCAGCAATTTCATTTATCATGAGGAGGAAGCCCAGCGGCCCAATCACAGTTCCTTGTGGAATTCCACAAAAAACTGGCAGAGAAGTGGAAAATTATACTTCACAGTTTGCTCTCTGTTTGTTAAGAAGCTCTTGATGATTTTAATAATAAAGCTGGGTATATTTTTTTCTGCCATTTTTTCTAAAAGGATTTTGTGATCAACAAGGTCAAATGCTTTTCTGAACACAGCCAAGACAGATAGTCTGAGTGAGAGGCAAAGCTGGCATAAGCGTTTTTCAGTATTATATAAAATAATGTCATGTTCACTTGTTTATAGATAGTCAATCATCCATCCATCCATCCTAGGGCAGAACTAAGGTACGACTGAGATTTTTGGTTTGGCAATTCTCGAAGATGTCTTGGTTATTCTCAAAGACGTCTTCGAAATTTTCAGTGTGATCATTAGTGGCTAATAACGTACAGTGTGTGATCGTTTACTACATACTATATGCATGCATTTACATGCAATGAAACTATTGAGTGAATTACAGGAGTCAAAGGAAATTAAGAACTTACCAATTAATTTTGGTACCCCCCCCCCACGTTCTTGGTGACACTAATGACGGTTATGAAGTGCCAGATGTCATTCTTTAACAAGGTTAAACGCTTGGATTCTGCGTGTCAGAAAGGTAGCCTTTTAAAAATACGTATACATATACAGCATGTTATTCATGAAAAGGACAGAATACTCAGTTTTTCACTTCAGGACCTTAGAAGAAACATGAACATTCAAAAGATTTATAAGTATTATTAGTAAAAATTTTGACCTCGACGTCCCATGAAGTTGAATGCAGGTACTTCTTTGAACTAAATTCCAAGCATAATTCCACTATGGTTTAGAAGGTGACAGTCATAAAATTATATATTAAATATTAGCAACTAAGTTTACTTCACAACTATGAAGTCCTCAGACCAAGTAGAGCCTCCTTTTATCTAAAAAAAAAATAATAATAAAAAAAAAAAAAAAAAAAAAAAAAAAAGGCATAGTAGATTTAAATTTGAAACCCAGAAAGAACCCCAGAAACCCAGATTCTTAATACCATTGGAATAGTATCTAGAATCTAGAAAAAGTGCATCTTTCTCAATAATATAAAAGAAACCTTGAAATTAGCAAGGGTATATCAACCATTGAAACTCAATATTTACAACAAAAAGAAGTCAACTTACAGCCATGAAGCGTTCACGGAGCTCTTCAGGTTTGATATCAAGAATAGCTGGACTGAAAACGGTACCGGAATCATAAACTTGCTGGATAATTAGACCATACGAGAATGGGGAGATGTTCAACATGTTCAAAAGTGTAGCAGCTGAAGCATCAACGCGTTCACCTTCTTTGATCAAATTCACAGATGTCTGCAGAAATAGAACAAAGACATGTATGTCAGAAACAAATAGAACTGACGAAAATAGTAGTTAAATACGACAACTATTTAATCAGCACCAGGAATCAGTATCATGAGGATCAGCAAATAAAATTAAGTATCATCATAAAAGCACAAAGCCTTAAGCATAGTAAAATATAAATAATCTTGCCCAAAAAAAGTTATTTAAAAACAATTTAAGAGAGGAATCAAATAAATTCAGAAAAAACTTCCTTTTCAAATACTTTAACGTGGTTATTAGGGAATTTGTATAGAACAAAAATTAACAGCATGAAATCATAACTACGCCAATTATATACATCTAGCCGAAATATAAATTAGTAGGAAAAGGTTTTTTGGTGCTGGCAAATCAATAAAGCATCATATACAAAAAAAGACCATGAAGTTTATTCTAGTTTAATATCATCTACATATTCTTGAAAAAGTAACAAATTCAATGGTTTAAAATAAATATAATAAGGAAATAAATATTCAATGCAAGTAAAAATTTTTAAAGAGGCAATTCGGGCGAAACCAAAACTGACGAAAATATGTCAGACGACAGCCATGGAAAAAAAAAAGCATTTTAGAAAAATTGCCCCCCCCCCCCCTCAAAAACTAGAATGATAATTATTTGTTTACCTGGGATTCCATCATAGTTTCTGTCATATTGAGTTATATACAAGAATGGTTAAGGAATTTGAATTAGCATTTTAGATACACCATAAGTTGGACAAAAAAAAATTATGTTTTAGCATCTATACATTCAGACTTGAACATTTTGTTCATAATGTTTAAATTCATAACATACAGTGCGATTAAGAGGAAACTGACTTACGATAATTTCAATAGTTCCTTTAGAAATCTTGGTTGGGATTTGAAGAGCTTGAAAGAAAGAAGTTTTCTCAGGACCAAGGCCAGTATTGATAGGGTCAATTGTGACCGGGCATGGAGCAAGGGCGCCTGCACGAGCTGGGGCACGAACTTTGTTTTGCAAAAGTTTCTCGCGCACTTCAACAAGATCTTGCTTTGTGAAGACAAAACCAACATTGGCTTTGATGTGGGGAAGAAGTCTGCAAGCAAATGAGATTCATTAGAATTTTATCTTGTTCTTTTTTAAAGTAAAAAAGTCATTATTATGAGTGGCCAGTCAGTACCAGGAATCATGGATCATCTTTATCACAAGAACGAAAGTAAAAGCATCATACCAGTCCAGTTTTCTAGTCTAAAATTTGACAAAACGATACAACTTGGCGCATAAAATATTTCTCAAAAAGAATTCTTTTCCTAATAGCAGAAACTCAAAGGGGTTTGAAAAGACTATAGTCAAGCTCGTCTATGCTTTCTTATTGATTTTTGCGCACAATAGAGGACTTGATGTGACAAGAGACATTTAAACCTTTAAAAGGCAATATTTTAAATATAAATTTAATGACTATCAAGCGTATTTTCATGTTTTCCCAAGAAATATTCACACATGAGGTTCTTAGACAAAAAACTTAAACCAATATATTTTGTTCTATGCAAAATATATTTATAGCCAATTTTGACCAGTCAAGGCGTATACCCTGATCCTTTTCAAGTTTAGTGTGTGGTCAATAACCTGCATACAGGTAATTCCAACAGGCAACACACGACAAATTATTTTGATTTTTGTGAAGGGGTAGGGTAAAGTGTCAGACAACCCAACGAATTTATGGACACACATTTTCATGTTCTTTAGGATCTACCCCAAAAAGAACGAAAAGTTTATAGATGATCTTCAGCGACTTAACCCAGAAAGATGGGCAACGAAAACTCCTAGTGCTACTTCCCAGTGTGGCGTCTGGCGCCTTCATTAAAAAAAAATTGAAAATTCCAAGAAAACTAGGTATTTGATATGAATAATCCCCAATACAAGAACTAAAGCTGAAATTTCTATCTTATTAAACATTTATGTTTTCAATAATTATTTTAATTCAAGATGCTCTGCATAACCTTGATTAGCTTGGAAAAATATTAACAGGTTAAGTTGGCAAGTTGATTTCCAGGTGGTAGACCTAGTGGTAAAAATCTTACACCCTCCCCTACAATTTAAAGCATCTAAAAACCCAACTACAAGACACTTTGTGGAAACCAAATACCAGATGGCGTTGGTAATTTTTCTTTGACACTAGCGCCAGTTTCGGCTCTTACAAGTTTAAAATACTTTGGTCTGCTCGAATGACACGGAGAGTTCCGCCATCCATGGACGCATCTACACAGAACCAGCCCAAATATAGCAATTTTGTCAGAGGTGGAACTAAAAACTTGAAAAATACACTTCAGCAGCAAATGACTTAATTATACTAGTCAGAACCAGTTTTCAAACCCCCACTGAGGTAAGCGTGAACATAAAAAAAAAAAGTACAGCGTCTTTATAATATTTACATGACACTTGTCTCAATTTAGCTCACTTGTATAATTTAGAAATAATTTGTCATTATCTGATATACAGATCAATTTTGCATGACCACTTTTTTAATAAGTAGAAATGCCTAACTTTAGACACAGGGCTATATTTCTTTTTTTTTCTTTCAACTGTCTACTCCAACCTACCCCCCCCCCCTCCCACACACACACAGCAACCAGAGTGAATAACTACTACTCTAAACTGCCGTTGGGAGAAAAATTCCCATCCTCAATCCAATTTTGTAAATGATAAGGTAAGCCTGGTGACTTTTTAGCAATGCCTTTACACATCAAATAATAAGAAATGCTGCAGAAGGGCAATTGTTGTTAATGAAAAACAGTAATAACAAAATAAGAGCATCATTTGACTCCTCAGACAGTATTCTTTCTAAATATAATATTCGTTACTCTGACAATCCCACCCCCCAATGGTCCCAGATATATACCCTAGGCTACACAAAAAAAAGAAACAAAACACTAAGAATAAAATCCTTATTTTATTATATATAGCAAGCTCGTATTTATTAAATTTTCATCTTTCTTTCCATTTTCATCCATATTTCTAAATAATTTTTGACAAAACAATTTCATTTAAATTCACGTGGACCCTGTTAATAAGATTTGGAAAAATTACAAAATATACGACAAATTCACTATTCATATTTGCAAACGTTTCTAAACTCGTGTTTCTTTTCCAAATTGTCTGAAAAAAGAAGAAGCTCTAGATGTAGATCACGAAAGAATAACATATTCGACCATTTTTGAAAACTTATCAACAAGATTTTTATGAATTTAAACATGGATAAAAATACAGAGAAATATGAAAAATTGACTAGTAGATTAATAGAACCTTGCTGCACATTATAAAGTGAGAATTTCATTCCCAGTCTTCTTTTAGTTTCGTATAAAACCTAGGGCTTTTGTCAGAGCAACGAATACTATACTAGGAAAAAGTCTGTGTCCGTGTAACCGAACCCCTGTAACTGAACCACCGTGCAACTGAACCCTCATGTAACTGAACCACTGGGTAAGTGAAACCCTTTTAACTAAACCTTCGTGTAACTAAACCCCCGTGCAACTGAACCCCCGTGCAACTGAACCCCCATGTAACTAACCCCAACTGACCCGTGCAACTGAACCCGTGCCAACTAAACCCTCATGTAACTGAACCACCGTGGAACTGAACCCTCGTGTAAGTAACCCTCGTGCAACTCAACCACAGTACTTACATTGGGTAAAACACAATAGGGTTATGAACCATAGTTATTTAACCTTTAAACTTTTAAATAAAATGACCGTCCCAAAATTTAGATCGGATGTATTTGGGGGGAAAATAGGGTGGGGTGGAAGCCCTCCGATCACTGTTAACTCTGAAAAAGTGCACTGGAAATTTTGATTTCCAATCGAATGAGCACCTCCCCCCAAAGTTCATACAAAATTTTTTCTACAAAAACCGTATGTGTTAGCAATGAGCAACTAGCTTAACTTACAGTCCTTGCCCCAGATGCTACTGGTGGGGTTGTTAACTCCAAAGGCATGGTTATTTGATCTTCAGACTATTTTGAACAAAATGTTTATTTTTATTTTGATCAGATGTATTTGGGGGGAGGGAATGTCGGTTAAGAGGGAAAGGCTGATTGTCCTGTGTAGTAGTGGTTCTTCGAAATTACCTTTGATTCATCGAAATTGAACTCGAACTTTCAATTTCCAATCGAATGAGCCTCCTTCAGAGTTTTTACGATCATCACTTCTACAAAAACCTTAAATTTTAACAATTGGTAACTTGCAATAACATACAGATTGCTGATACAGGTGTATCAACAACTTTTTTTGGAACAGCTTAGCGTATCAAGACGAAACTTCTGGGGCATCTACCTGCTACTACTGCTGTTAATACTGCTACGACTACTACTAATTCAACACTATTATTACTTCTACTGCTCCTACTACGACCTCTGCTACTATTAAACTAGCACTATTAAGGCTACGCATATCAAGTTGAAAATTTGACAGAATGAGGTATTTGAGGTGGAACTTGAACTAATTCAAGACACTATGTGCATGCAGATTTTCAAAATGGCATATCTCAAAAAGGGATTTGTGTATTAAGTTGGAACTTTCAGAGAGTGCTTAAAGGGAAAGTCAATCCACGAAAAGAAAATATGTGCACGCTCAGGCCTGGATTTACCACTAGCTCCCTAAGGCCCGGACCTAGAAGCGCATAATGCTAGCGGGAGCAATAAATTATTACTGAGTAATTTTTTCCTGACAAAAACTGGACTGATGTGATTTATCGTCGCCAGGTGCACTCTGCCTATTCACAGAAAAGTGACTTTAAAACAACAAAGGAATTCCATGGTCACTTATATCTTCCATGGTCAGATGTTTCCCAAGTTAACACACAGTTACATGGTTATACACAGTTACAGTTACATGGGGTTAAGTTAAATGGGGTTGAGTTGCATGAGGGTTCAGTAGCACGAGGGTTCAGTTGCACGGGGGTTCGGTTATACGGGGGGTCAGTTACAATGGATCCGAAAAAGTCATCTGGGGAATCAAATAGTGTTCTTACTATCATTTATTGTGCTTCCTTTGAAAGTGTCACTCTCCTACAAAATGACCAAATAATAGCAGGAACCTTCAAGAGAACTTACTTTTCAAGAGATGGGTTTTTATCCAAATGACCTTTGATGGCTTTGCGGATCATTGTATTTTTACCCATAAGAATAACGGCTGTTCCTCTAAGGGACTGACGAATTTGTTGAAGTTGATTTGATCCAACATTGTCACAGCCAACAATAAAAAGTTTTGGATATTCATCCAACAGTTGCTATAAAAAAAATTGCAGAATTACAAGTAAGAATTAAATAAAAGAAAGAACTAAAACATTGGATCTTAGCACATACCTAGAGAAATTTGTACCACAGAGAATAAATTAAAAATAAAAATAAATTAACCAAATAGATGCGCCACAAATAATCTTTAAATTTATTAAATACGTTTATAATATAATTGGTAATGCTACAACAGTTTAAATGTCTATTTGCAACTTATAATACTGCTACCACTACTAAAAGCTCACTATAACCCAGAGCTGCCTGAGGCCAATGCAGCAGTGGACATTACTCCTCAATCTATCTGATGTTTCATTCTTTACCCCCTTCTACAAAATCTTCGAAATTTTTCTTCTTTCACCTCTTCACATTTTATCCAGGGATGACCTGCTTCTCGTATGGTTCAAGCGAGAGGGCCAAAAAGCACGATCTTTGGCGATTTATCATACTTCATCTGTAACACTTGGCCTAGCTATCACAGACACAACTTTTCTTTCATTATAGCAACTGAATGATTACCTAAAATTATTGTAATACGATTTTTCTGGATTACACTTAAAATATCTTTGTCAGCCCCTTAAGTATCCACTTTCCAAACCATACTTAACCATTGTCATTACCTTGGCTTCCTATATTTTAATGTTAGCCTTAAGACTAATTTTCTTATTCTTTGAATTTTTTTTTTCCAAAAAGGAAAAAAAACGTACCTTGGCTATACTATTTTTTGCATTGTCACTGCATCATCTAAGATACGTACGCAGGCTTTTCGCGGGCGGGGGTTGTTTAAAATAGAGAAGCCATTTTTTAAAATAATTTGAACAAGAAGTACCTATAAATGTCAAGAAAGTTTATTATTTCAGTTTTCCTTGCTCAGTGTCCTACCCCCTGCATATATTACTGATCTTCCATCTACAATAGTAGTACTATTCAGATAAGTGAACCCAGTGACTTGATTTTCTGGTTACGTTTAACATCACCCAGTCTAGGCAACTTAGTCTTCTAAACATAAATTTTGAAACCTATTTTTACAACCTGAACAATCAAGATCTAAAAAAATTCCTTCATTTAGCTAATGTTTTTTTATATATATATATATCAAGAACAACCAAATCAATCTGTCTGATTTAAGGCTAGGGGAGTTTTACTATCGCATCTGATACCGTGCTCTCCCATAGCCTTTGTTGTAATCGATCGGACATAGCCTTTGTCATGTTTCTTAGGCAGGATAGAACACAACCCTGCTTAATTCTTCACTTCCTTGTTAATTACTATGTCTAACTTGTTAACGAATTAATTTAATTATGGAACCATTGAGAAAAAACAGCTTGCATTAACTCTATTTCGTATGCCCAGTGCATAAAATCCGAGGATATATGGTTGGTCAGACAGTTATCTATCCGTGTAAGGAACTTTTGGCCAGTGGTCAAGCATATGTTGCATTAAGCCGACTGTTTTTTTTAGAAGGACTGTGAATTGAACATTTAAACTGTAACAAGATTACAGGAAAGATTCCTTGCAATGAGGATGCACTAAAAACGAGTTAACTATAATAATGAGTAAAGCGAGTTAACGAGACATAGCCTCATTAATTAATCAATTGATAAAGAAATCAAACTAAGACCTCTACAATTACTTCTCATTCTTATAACCTTTCTTAAAAAGAAGTTTACTAAAAGTGTTTTTAAATGAACTATACACTTCTCCCTTTTTAAAATTATAATTACATCTTCAGTGTCTTATCTTACAACCGCCTAATATTACTCAACCATCTAATCTAATCTTACAACCACGCAGTCGTCATAACCATTTACCGGGCTATCAGCACCCAAGACCTCAGTTGCATTCAGCAGCCAAAAAAAATGACCAGAGAATTTGTTAGTAATCAACTATAGATGCATAAACTGATGAGACTTTGATACCAACACAAGAACCAAAATCTATTCCACCTACCTAGCCCATTTTGGATACGAGTTTTTTTTATGATTTTCGACTTCTGATTTTTCTCTTAGACTAGAAAGTCTTTAGTCTTCTCTAAGAAAACAAAAATTGTCATTTATGATTCAAATCTTTGTTAACACAGCCGCAGGAAAGTGTCCTTGCGATTTCACTACTAATTCTTGTATAATTGTTTGTTTTATACTTTTTATTGTGCCCAATCATTCTTTTATGTTGTTTTAGTTATACATGGGGGAGTATACAACAGGAAAGAACTTTCATGTTGCATTTTTCCACTGTCAAAGGAATTGCATATACTCACGAAATTTGGAAATGATAAAAATGGCTCATAAATTCAACAAATGTGACAAAACATAAAAAAAAGCAAGTCAGCAAGTTGAGGAAAACAAATTGAAAGGATGCAGTACCTGACTGCTGTGTCTTTATTGATGTTTCAGTTGCTGGTCTTTTTAGTTGCAAATAGCAAGCTTGCCATCCAACCTTGCTGCAGCATGGCTTTGATAAATTAAAGGCAACATACCATGGGTTCCAATATGGGGGCTCCAGCCCCACCCCCCCTGGCTGAATGATACTGCGTTATATTTTATATTTTTGTTGAGATATTTATATTATACAGTATAGGAAGTGCTGATTAGATCAGCTAAGGCCCTCCCCTAAAATTCAGCTTATGGGCGCCAATGCAACATACACTATTTTTGTAACATTTCAGGAGAGCCAAAAAACGGAAAAGTTTGTCCATGACATATGTTTCTCTTTTATCTTCAAAGTTTGTCTGCATCCAAAAGTGGTGTATGTCTCATTTTTATCTCTGTAACTACACCACGCACATGACTCAATTTTCGAACAAAATGGCATATGTTGCCCTTTTAATAATCACAACTGTCAGCTGTGATGTAGGTTATAAAGTGGTTTGTCTCTTTTAACGATGCAAGATAGGACAATTCTGACTGCACTTTTCAGTTCCTTGTGTGAAGTTTACCCACAACATATATATAGCTCATTTTCAACCTAAATGGCATATGTTGCCTTTTTAATTATCACAAACCACAGGCCCCATATATTGTCAGGAAGAGCATCAATCCACTGTACTACAACAAGTTTACTGTCTACAACTCACAAAATAATTATTTCTTCAATTTCAAAACACCAAAAAAATTCAACAGCTGAAAAATATATAATAATACAGGTTCTGTAATTTTCCTTTTTCATCAATAATTTTGCTCATAAATAAATCTAACAGTCACAGATGTTTACTATGAACAGCGTTTTTAACAAGAAAAAATGTCTTAAATGTTCAACTTATTTTTATTCTTTGTAAAAAGCAATATTTTTTTCATATACATTAAAGAAACCAACAGTGGGACATTCATGGAATTGACTACATTTGAAAAACAAAAATAAAATATGCACAGAAAAATACATGTTATTATACAACTTCTGCAGTTTGAAAGAAAAAAAAAAAAAAAAAAAAAAAAAAAAAAAAAAAAACAGACATCCTCCCTTCCCTATGAAATAAATATTGTTTTTCATTGGGTTACTTGTTCTGACTGTAGGCAGTCAATGCAAAAGATTAACTGATTAGAGTAAGACTAAAACTGAGCTTCTGACTGGAACATAACAGGACTAAAGGTGATGACTATATTCAGAAGAATACAAATGATTAATACTTACAACAAGTTTAACAAAATAATTGGCTTTCCATGTAGCTTTGTCCACCCTGGGCATCTTGAATTTAGAAGCAAGGTATATTTAAGGACTGAAAAATAAGAAACAACACGTTTTTAAATCAAGAATACTACTAAACAAAAAAGGAAAGTTAAATAAAGTACATCAGACACAATAGAAAGCCAAAAACAAGAAGCACAAGGCAACTTATTAGGAATAGATGAAAAATATACCCTCTCAATTACTTGGACTATCTGTCTTGGCTTTTTTTTTCATACAATTAGCCATGTCTTGATGCCTAATGCAAAATACTTGATCAAAATCAAGTATTTTGCAGTAGGCATTAAGACATGGCTGTATATTGAATTGAAAATCAAGTATTCTGCAGTAGGCATCAAGACATGACTAATTTTAGGAAAAAAGCCAAGACTGATAGTTCCGAGTAATTGAGAGGCAATAACTCTGATGTTGCATGTTCTTAAATTTTACCAAATAATTATTTCCTTTGTTTGTTATAGCTTGCCTGTTTTTTTTTTTCAAACTACACTCCCCCCAAAAAATTCTTACATGTAAATTACTGACAAATAAAAACTTGCTGGGACTTTAATGAATGAATATCATTAAGTTTTAAATAATCAGTCTCCTCTCAATAAATCTTTCCAGTAATTTTGATCCATTAGAATTTTTTTTCTAAACTGACAATAATCTTTTTAATATAAATTGAATATAAAGAATAAGTGCTATGTCCTTAAACTGGTAAATTTATCTTTAACAAAGAAATTAGATAGAAAAAAAATATATTCTTCAGTTTGCAAGTCAACACTCTTTCTAATTGTAACAATCTTTGTCTTTACAGCTGCATCCCAGCCCCTGCAATACCTGGATATAGACCTAGAATACATACCAAATTATATAAATAATATATAAAAAGTATATGAAAGCATTAAAAATATTACTTTTTGCATCTATTTCTCATCAAAAGTTTGGTTTGATATTAAATAATGAGAATTTATATATAAAAAAGACTAAGATAAAGTGCTCTTTCCAAACATAAAGTATCACTGTCATTCCAAGTTCATCCCAGCCACTCAAATGCACCCCTTGATGCATAGATATTGCAATAGGCTATATACAATGCAAAAATCAGATACAGGACATACCTTTAACTTCTAATTCAACACTAAACTTCCAATATTAACTTCAAGTCTAGAACAAAAATTTAATGCTTTCAAGTGTCCTTTGCCTGATCATGGGCAGTACAATTGTGCTGCCTAAGTAAAGAACAATGTTGGCACAAGGTATTATTTTTTTCCCCTTTAGACCAGGGCACTTCATATCAAAGGAGTTGTTGTAGAAACTTCAAAAAGGCTCATTCAATTGGACATTGGAGTGGTTTGTACCCTTTCTAATGGTTGAAAGTGATAAGAAGGCAACTAACACCCCTTCCATGCCCACCATTTCCCCAAACACATCCAGTCAAAATTTTGAGATAGCCATTTTGTTCAGCATAGTTGATTTCCAGATAGAAATTATGATTTTTTGGAGGACGCTCCCACACAACCCTCAGGGCAAGGGTTTTAAGTTATGCCCTGGGGGCATATAAGAACAATGTTGGCACAATGTATTATTTATCATTTTTTTCCTTTAGACCAGGGCACTTTCTATTGAAGAAGTTGTCATGGAAACTTTGAAAAGGGTTCATTAAATTGGAAATTGGAGTAGCTTGTGCCCTTTTTAAAAGTCAAAAGTGATTGGAAGGCAACTAAGACCCCTTCCAAGCCCACCAATGCCTGAAACCCATCCAATCAAAATTTTGAGACAGCCATTTTGTTCAGCATAGTTGATTTTCAGATAAAAATTATGTTTTTGAGGAGGACACTCCCCCACAACCCTCAGGGCAAGGGTTGTAAGTTATGCCCTGTGGGCATATAAGGTTTTTTATAGAAAGTGATTTCATAGAAACTTCAAAAAAGGTTCATTTGATTAGAAATTCAAAGGGCTAGTGCATTTTTTAATAGTCGAAAGTGATTGGAGGGCAACTAACCCCCTCTCACACCCACCTTTTCCCCAAACACATCCAATCAAAATTTTGAGATAGCCATTTTGTTCAACACAGTTGAAAGTTCTGGAAATTAGGTCTTTTTGAGGATGACAACCCCCCCCCCCCCCAGAGCCCTCAGGGCAAGGGTTGTAAGCTATGCCCTGGGGACATAAAAGGTTTTTTTTATAGAAAGTGTTGCCGTAGAAACTTCAAAAAGGGCTCATTTGATAGGACATTGAAATGCCCTTTTAATAGTTGGAAGTGATTGGAAGGCAACTAACACCCATTCCATGCCCACCATTTCCCCAAACACATCCAATCAAAATTTTGAGATAGACATTTTGTTCCATGCAGTTGAAACTTCTAGAAATTATACCCTTGAGCAGAAACACTCCCCCCACAGTCTTCAGGGCTAGGGTTATAAGTTATGCCCTGAGGGCATATAAGGTTTTTTTTTTATTAAAATCTTTGTTGTAGAAACTTGAAACAGGGCTCATTTGATTAGAAATTCAAAGGGCTAGTGCCCTTTTTAATAGTCAAAAGTGATTTGAGGGCAACTAACCTCTCACACCTACCTTATCCCCAAACACATCCAATCAAAATTTTTAGATAGCCATTTTATTCAACTTAGTTGAAAGTTTTGGAAATTAGGTCTTTAAGGATGACAAACCCCCCCACAGCCCTTAGGGCAAGGGTTGTAATTTATGCCCTGGGGGGATATAAGGTTTTAACAGAAAGCAATGTTGTAGAAACTTCAAAAAGTGCTCATTCAATTGGAAATTGCAAGGGCAACTAACCCCCCTCTCACACCCACCATTTCCCCAAACACATCCAATCAAAATTTTGAGACATCCATTTTGTTCAACATAGTTGAAAGTTCAAGAAATTAGGTCTTTTATGATGACAACCCCCTCAGAGCCCTCAGTGCAAGAGTTGTAAGTTATGCCCTGGGGGCAAATAAGGTTTTATATTGAAAGCATTGTTGTAGAAACTTCAAAAGAGCTCATTTGATTGGAAATTGAAAGGGCTAGTGCCTTTTTTAACAGTTGAAAGTGATTGGAGAGCAACTAACACCCCTCTCTAGCCCACCATTTCCCCAAATACATCCAATCAAAATTTTGAGATAGCCATTTTGTTCCAAAGTTCAGGAAATTATACCTCTGAGCAGGACAACTCCCCCCACAGTCTTCAGGGCAAGGGTTATAAGTTATGCCCTGGGGGCATATAAGTTGTATTGAAATCTTTTTCATAGAAACTTGAAAAAGTTTCAAGTTTGACTTGAAACTTGACTTTAATAGTCAAAGGTGATTGGAGGGAAACTAATCCCCCTCCCACGCCCACCCTCCCATTTGTCCATTGTTTAAAAACTAAATGTTGCCTTAAGACTAAATCAAAATGCACTGTGTTAATGCTAATTCCCAATAAGGCATCTCAGCAGCATCCCAAGAACAACTGAGAGTATTATGTTCAAACTTTTGGGGCTACTTCTCCTCTTAAAATTTAACCAAATCAAAATAGCATAAGTGTATCCAAGCTATCAATGAAAGTAAACAGATTTTTTTGCAAATTGTATCAAGTTTTCCATTTCAGGTCAACTAGAGGAGGTACAAAACTAAATTAAAAACTAATATTTGTGTCCAGATTTTTAAAAGGGTGTATGTTGTTAAAAATAGCAGAAAAATTTTCTCCAGGATACAAATAGCAGGTCAAACTATAAAGTGTTAAAAAACAAAAAGATTTAAAGTATTATTTTCTTTTTCCCTGACAAGACTATGTCAATATAAAACAAACAGAAATTAATTTAAAAAAAACTTATTCCACAAAATAAGTTTTTCAAAGAAAAGTAAAGAACTCCATTAAACCAAAAATGAGCAAAAATAAAATTGAATAATCTACCAAGCATGAAACTACCAAAAATCAGCATTGATAAACAAATGAAACCCAAAACAAACAGAAATTAACATAAATTGGGCTCAAAACCCCTACCCTTCCCAAGGCCAGAACATAGTTTCAACTTTACTGAAAAAATTAATTGTTTTTACTTTTATAATTTTAATAAATCAAATAATATTAACATTTCGATTACTAAATATTGGTATATGTATATTAAACTGACAGGCACATTCATTTGCTTTTTTTCCAGTAAAGTGCAAATTGTGTTCTGGCCTTGGGAAGGCATAGGGGGTTTTGAGTCCAACTTATGTTAATTTCTGCTTGTTTTGAGTTTGACTTGGTTATTTATTGTAATTTCTGTTTGTTTTGGGTTTCATTCATTTATCAATGCTGATTTATGGTAGTTTGACCCCCCCCCCTGTAATACCAGAAAAAATCCTCCCCTGAAAACATCTATATACTTACCAATAACCAACACTATCTATAAACAATGGGCAAAGTTCATAACTTGCAAGCCTTCTTCTGGGGACTGTGGGGGATTAAGTTGTCCTCAAAGACATAGTTATTAGATGTACTGACTATGTTGAGCAAAGTGGCTATCTCAAAATCTTGATCTGGTGACTCTGGGAAAAAAAATTAGTGGGGGACCAAGTTGCCCTCCAATTTTTTTGGTCACTTAAAAAGGGAACTAGAACTTTTAATTTCTGTTCAAATGAGCCCTCTCACAAAATTGAAGGACCACTCAGATATTATGACCCCTAAAAAAATAATAATAAACATGTATCTCTGATCTTTCTTCTGGCATAAGATAGCCTACAAAACTCTACATTTGTGCAGATAGGAGCTTGAAACCTTTATAGCAGGGTTATCTGATATGCTGAATCTGATCATATGATTATCATTAAGATTCTATGACTTTTAGGGGGTTTTTTTTCAAACAATTTCCAAAATAGAGTAAATTTTCTCAGACTTGAAACCTTTGATGGGTTGGACTAAGCTTGATGAAACTTATATATTTAAAATCAGCACAAAAATCCAATTCTTTTGATGTATCTATTTCTATAAAAATTCTGTTTTTTAGTTTTAGTTAGGCCTACTATTGAGCCAGGTTGCTCTTTACTTACAGTTTGTTTCCACAAACTGTTTGATTCACTATCTGCTTTGCTGTGAAAATCTTCATATATTAACAGAAAGCTGATTTTGTTCTGATTCTAGAAATGTAACTTTTATTGCTTGATATTTATTCTATAAATCACAAATATTTGAATATAATTTTTCTTTTCAATGCTTTTCAAAACAGAGACCACATTTTCAATTTATGCTGACAAATCATTGGTGAAAATTTGACCAAGAAGGCGGGGCTCTTGTTACTGCCCTCACATTGCTTCATGTTGTAGTAAAAAGGGATGGCCCAAAAACCCATTGCTATTTTTCCAGAATACCAAAGAAAAATGGTCTTTCCCAAAAAGAGGTCTTTTACCCTATACCACTTGATGCCTTTTGTTATGCTTTTTCTAAAAATAATAATCATTTTTGTTGGAAATCAATTTTAAAACCCACCCCTATTCATAACATTTCAAGGTATATATTTGCACATTAGAGGGATGGGGGAAAGTTTAATCTTACCTCTCATTTACATCAGAAATAAAATTTACAAACACCCCCCCCCCCCAGCGTGCAAATGTATACCCTGAATTGGCATAAATAGGGGTGGGGGCAAAATTCATTTCCAACAAAAATGATTATTATATTTGGAAAGAAAATAAAAAAAGGCATCAAGAAGTATGTTTACTTTATTTGTAAGTCAATAATATGATTTGGTAAAAATTTACCAAATATAATACTTAGGAAACAAATTTGGGTTATATGTTTGCACCTTAGAGAGGAGTGGTGTTTAAGTACAATGGGTCTGCATGCAATATGTGCTAGGTATAATTATTCAGAATATTATGAAGTAAGAATTGTTTTGAAACTTCAACAAGTACAAATACTTTACCCCCCCCACCCCCACCCCTAATGAGCAAATATAGCCTATAACCAAAATTATATATTTCCCATCTATTTTCTCAATTCTCTTGTCTTTTCCCATGCTAAGTTGAAAGAAGCTAGCAAAGGAAACCGGTTTACAGTGTGTCAGCATGAGCTGTAGGCCTAGGTGTATGTCATACAAATTTCCATATTTCTTCTATAATCCATGATTGAACCTTTTTTAAAATATGTGCGTTATAAAAGCGAAACCTTGCAAATTAGCAATATACTTCAAATTAAAATATATATTGCCTCATAAAATGGATGACTATCAAACGATTGTAGGGATAATTCGAGATACAAAATTTAGTCTACATACCAAGCTTTCTGTGATAGAACTAATGAAAAATAATGAATATGGTGGTGATATTTCTAGTTTCTGTTCTAATTAGTGCCATCTAATTTCCTGTAAGAAAGGTAGCAACAAATAGTCGTCAATGTGTGAAATGAATATTAGAGCTTGTCTTAAAGTTCCACGTTCTAGTTTTATCCTAAATAAGCTGTTGACCTTCTCGTTGGGTTTTTTTATTTGGTCTAAAAAAGTTTTTGAAGAAACTGAAAAATTAAGATCCAGTCAAAACGTAAGGTTGTGTGCTGTACTTTTGGAAGAAAAGAAATTATTTGATAAAGTTGGGACTAAATGCTGATGCATCTATTAACATACTCTAAAAAATCAAAGATGTTGGGATGGAAAAAGGAAAGCAACCGAAACTCTAGAGTAACCAGCAACAACAAACGATTTGGAAAAATAAATTGCGGTTTCCACTGCCTCTTCCATAATTTTATTTTGAAAATAACCTTGTCAATATTTTTTTTTAACTAAACAAGCCATAATTTTTGCTCATTTTTAAATGATATGACCTGATGTCCTCTTTTAAACATGTGTTCTGAGATACAATATAGGGCTTCCTTGGTATCAATAAGGTTAATCAACTTTTCAACAAAGCACATGCTGAAAAACTTTTCCTGCTCTTAAAAAAAAATTCACTATTTGGACTTTAAAGTGATTTTGGAGTATTACCTTGAATTACCTTAAATCGCATTTACTAGCGACTAAGGTTGAAGAACCTTTAAATGTCGCCAGGTAACGTTGACTTGATAATCTTCATGTCACAGCTGGATTATCACTATTTACATATATACAGGACAACAGTTCATAACAACAGGACAACTAACACAATTTCCATATTTACAGGACAGTTTGGTTTTGTTGTTGGGTTCACCTATATGTCTCGGCGGCTGGGCGTACTTGGGGGTTAAAGGGGGCGGGTGGTATCTAATAGATCCTACTCCATGATGCTGGTTTGTCCCACTACGTCTTCAATGACTTGCCATTCCAGTCACGGTCAACACCAACCTTGAAGCTATCAACTGATCTGGCTGACACGGTAGATTCGCTAAGTGAGTTCCACAGTGGAACAACGCGATTGGTGAAGAAGTTGAACTTCTCGCGCTTTCTGATATATTTTTGACGGGACGAGTTTTATGGGATTTTTTCGTGTTCTGGTATATTCATTGTGAATATACCAGATAAAAATAATATTAGCAAACTTAGCTGACTTTCTAATAAAAATAAAAACTTCTTTCCAAACTAATAAAGCAAACAAAAATATAAGAAGATTACGGTTTATTAGCCTTAAAAACAACTTCACTTGCAAAAAATCAATTTATTTCTTTTTTTTCAAAAGATCCGCTGACCGGTGACCAGCGAAGTTGATTTTTGCTATTTGCAAATCTTTTTCTTATTTTACTAGAGAAAATAACACGTTAGTTTTTAGACAACAACGTTAAATGTTTTGTGTTGGATTTTTCTCACATGATATATCAGAAATGGATATTTCATAATTATTAAATAAAACAAGTGTCTGATCTTGAAACTGTCTGAGCTGTCTGATCTTGCAGATCCAAATTCTTGGTGTTTTCTGAATAATGGACAAGAACCTCATTTGGTCCTAGATGGTTGGCAAACAAGGACAATCTTTGGCAATCCTTCAACCGCAACGCGGTTCCTAGCCCTCACGTACTTTCTATCATTATAGCCCTAGAAAGTGGGATTGAACCACATTTTTGAATAGCTCTAGAACAGCCCTACAACTTTTAACTATATATCGAATTAGCTCCTTTAAAAGTTTCAAGAATATTTCAAGATATTAATTAAAAAAAAGCTTTCCGAAAAATAAGTTTTTCAAAGAAAAGTAAAGGGCATTTTAAACTTAAGCTCAGTAGATACAAATACCTGCTAAAATTTAAACTCCAAACGACCAGAAATTACTATTAAAGAATAAATGAAACCCAAAACGAACAGAAATTAAATAAAAAATCATAGCAAAAAACTTACAACAAGTAACAATATAGGCGAGTAATGGTTAGATTGAATATGAATATCAAGCTTAAAATAAAATAAAAAATTTCCTGTTGAAGCATAAATGAAACTTAAAACGAACAGAAATTAAATAAACAATCAATGCAACCAAACATACAAAAGATATTAATGTGAATTAATAAATAAATATTAAAACGAGTAAAACTTAAATTGAATAGGCAAATCAAGCTTTAAACGAACAAAAATCACCACAAACAAGAGTTTTGGTGTGACCTCATTCTCTCACTGTAAAAGTCTAAAACCTGCTGCGTCATTGGCGCTTTACTGAAAACCAATTTTATGACAAATGTTTTCTGTTGTACTTAATATTGAAAATAAACATTAAAATTATAGTAAAATTTTGAACTAGCTCTTTTTAAAATTGTTAAAGACGAATATAGTTTCCCTACAGACAAGTGTTTGGATACTGCCTCCTTTCCTAACTGTAAATAAAAACCAAAAGCCTACTGCGTCATTGGCGCTTAACTGAAAACGGATTATATTACAAATATTTTCTTTTCCAGTTCTTACTGTATTGAAAATAAAAATACAATTACAGTGAAATAAATTCTTGAACTGATGGATCTTTAACGTTTATTTATTAATTTACATTAATATCTATTGTATGTTTGTTTGCATTGATTGTTTATTTAATTTCTGTTCGTTTTAAGTTTCATTTATACTTCAATAGGAAAATATTTTTTTTCATTTTAAGCTTGATATTCATATTCAATATAAGCATTACTCGCTTTAAGATCTATCTATTCATTTATATTATTACCTGTTGTATGTTTTTGCTACAATTGCTTATTTAATTTCTGTTCGTTTTGGGTTTCATTTACTCTTTAATAGTAATTTCTGGTCGTTTTGAGTTTGAATTTTAAAAGATATTGGGATCTGCTGAGCTAAACTTAAAATGGCCTTTACTTTTCTTTGAAAGACTTATTTTTGGAATTTTTTTTGTAATTAATTTTTGTTTGTTTTTGATTGCAAAAAATTTCAAGTTTTTAAAAATTCCTTATTTCAAAATCAAAATTAAAAAAAAATCAAATATTCATCAAAGTATCAAAACTGATAACAAAGTAACAATATCAAAGTGAAAAAATGGGTTTGTGTCAATCTCGGAGTGTTTATTATCTGATGTTTGAACTATTTTTAACAAAATTGCTATCTCAAAATTTTTATCGGATGGGTTTGGGGAAAAAGGACGTGGGGGGACTAGATTAAGCTTCGGTCTCTTTTGACTCTTTAAAAGTGAACTAGAAATTTCTATTTTCAATCAAATGAGCCCTCTCTGAAGTTTATACGAGTATCCCTTCTATAAGAACCATGGAAAAACTGAGAGCCAGAGGTAACAATATCAAACTTCTTGTTCACCATACAGCTCACCAATCAACGTCACATTGCCAATGGTTCTCGTAGGTCTACCGATTCAACATTTATCAATGGACAAATCCTGTCAAAACTTGCTTTGGCCTTTGGGAAGAGTGCTAGTGCCGTAGGATCCTGGACCGCATTCCCCAACGATTTTAATTTTGTTGGCCCTGAAAGGTGAATTGAATTCCCTTGTACACTTTACCATTTGATAAAAAAAATCATACAGAACTCTGCATGAATTGACTATGCAATCCCTAGATCATGGTTCACAAATATTTGAAAATAGAATAACCAATTCAGTGTTTTCAAAAAATCAAGGCATCATTGTACTGGACCTGTCAGGTACTCAAGATATGAGTATTGTACAAGCGGTGAATGTAAGTCTAGAGTCCATATTCACCGATACATTGACTGAAAGTATCACGTTAATGTCACTGAGTCAATTTAAAACTTATTGGGAAATCACTCCCGATAGTAGTGTTCTACTAGACCTCGCACCACGAACACAAATAAAATACTCAGAGTATTTAGTATGGATCCAAATATGTCCAAATACGAATACTATTGTATACAATCGGACTTCTTTGAAAAAATTCCAAGTGTTAATAATATCATTATCATTGTTAATAGCAGTCAAACGAGCGTAAAGACTGGTCATTGGCTTTGCATCTTTCAAATAGCAAAGAATATAGTTTTTTATCCTCTTGGCCTATGATATACATTCTACAACCCACAAACCAACAACTTTATTTAAAGCAGTGGGAAAAGTATTATTTAAAACCAGAAGAGAGTGCAGGATTTAACGACTAAAAGCTGTGGCTTTCATGAACTACAATATTTTGTTTTCAGATATCCTGGCTGTACTTACAACCAGTTTCTCAACATTTACGTTGACAATCATCGTCTGAATGACTTCTTAGTAGAAAATATACTTTCATACCTGTATAATATTGATTTCAGTGCCCTACAAATAAAATTTTCTAAAAATGTATGTAAAATTGTTTATTAATAAAAATATTGTATATAAATAAAAAATGACATTTTCTCCTCTTTAGATTTCTTCTTCTACGTATTACGACTCTATGTATGTATATGAACTCACTGTATATTGCTTTTGATGTTCTGTAAAGTCAGGGTCACATTCTACGGTACAATGTAACTTCACTCCTATTGTATCTCTTTGTGTAGTCAATGATACTATTTTCATTCATATTGTAAATTCACCTGTTTCAATTTGCCTGTTTGAAGCAATTTCACACATAGTGTTTTCAAATGGTGAATTACATTCTGTAACAGCCATATGAAAATCATTAGGCTTATAATCATAGTAGCCATTGTCTTCACAACGATGATATAGAAACTATATTCTTTTGTTATTCCAACAGTTGAATCGTAGAACTGATTCTTCCTCCCAAAACAATTTAAAACCGCAAATATACCAGTCTCTTAGAATTAAACTAAAATCTCGTTTAGGGTTCATTCCAATCATACCAGGATAGGTATTATCCCACTGACTTTAAATAATAGTTTTTTTTATCCTCTTGGCCTATAATATACATTCTAAAACCCACAAACCAACAAATTTATTCAAAGCAGTGGGAAAACTATTATTTAAAACCAGAAGAGAGTGCAGGATTTAACGACTAAAAGCTGTGGCTTTCATGAACTACAATATTTTGTTTTCAGATGTCCTGGCTGTACTTACAACCAGTTTCTCAACATTTACGTTGACAATCATTGTCTGAATGACTTCATAGTGGAAAATTTACTTTCATACCTGTATAATATTGGTTTCAGTGCCCTAAAAATAAAATTTTCTAAAAATGTATGTAAAACTGTTTATTAATAAAAATATTGTATATAAATAGAAAATGACATTTTTCTCCTCTTTAGATTTCTTCTTCTACGTATTACGATTCTACGTATGTATATGAACTCACTGTATATTGATCTTGATGTTCTGCAAAGTACAATGTAACTTCATTCCTATTGTATCTCTTTGTATAGTCAATGATACTATTTTTCATTCATATTGTAAATTGACCTGTTTCAATTTACCTGTTTGAAGCAATATCACATATAGTGTTTTCAAATGGTGAATTACATTCTGTAACAGCCATATGAAAATCAGTAGGCTTATAATCATAGTAGCCATTGTCTTCACAACGATGATATAGAAACTATATTCTTTTGTTATTCCAATATTTGAATCGTAGAACTGATTCTTCCTCCCAAAACAATTTAAAACCGCGAATATACCAGTCTCTTAGAAATAAACTAAACTCTCGTTTAGGGTTCTTTCCAATCATACCAGGATAGGTATTTTCCCACTGACTACATTTATCATAGTGAAAGTTGGAGCACAGGTGTCCTCTAGGATGAGAGTCACATATCTCTTCAAGACAGGAATTAAAGCCTTTAATTTGTACTGCATATTCTCTATGCAATTTACATGGGTTGCACAGAGAGAGAGGGAAAGAGAGAGAGAGAGAGAGAAAGAGAGAGAGAGATAGATACACCCGCTACACAACCGCTAGATAGGCACAGAAAGAGAGAGAGAGAGAGAGAGAGAGAGAGAGAGAGAGAGAGAGAGAGAGAGGAAAGAGTGAGAGAGATGAGTAATCGAATGATATCTTAAAATCGATTTGAAGAGGATCTTCTAAATTCTCGATCTATTATTCTCATGAAAAAATTGTTTGGATAGGTCTTAAATTTCAAAGGCAGTGTTTAATAGCAAATCACAATACTATTTTGTTTTGTTTCGATTAATATGTTAATAAATTGTGTAAATGTGTTTGGACCACGACATAAAAGTTTCATACAATAGTCTAAAGATGGAAAATCATTTCTCATTACGGCGTTAAGTTTTCTTTGAGAAAACATTTTCCTTTGAATAGATAACTACAGAAAATCATCATCTAGAATCAAACATTTTTCGATGATCACAAGATTCCGTATAATTTTCAGTTTCTCAAATCCATCTATTTTTTTTAATTCTAACACTCTCGCAATTAACTTCAGACTAACTGATTCTTTCTACTTCAAGAATATTGAGTACCTTAGCATAAAATATCTAACATTTTCGATTTAGAAACATTTTTATTATATATAATGACGACAATAATAATCACTCAATTACTGACACAACTTATGCTCCTCACTATATTTCGTTATTGTATTTAAAGTAGCTTGAAGTCTATTTGTATACACTATATCAAGTTTTGCTGCAAAGCATAACTGCTCCTCCAATTTGATATTGCTCAATGATATCACACATCTTGCATATATATCATCCCATTCATCGTTTAGTCGAGATCTTCTTGTAATTTCTACTGCAACATTTGGTAGTCTCGTTTTTGTATCATTGCTGCTATCAGCTCCACTATCGACTTCTAATAGTGTTAACATAGCACTCATTTTTGCTATAATATATTTTGTCAAATATAAGAATATAGACAAACTGTTCTCTCTCTGAATTCTATTCCCTTATTAATATGAATTACACTGAAAATCCGTCCTTATATTGAATCTGGTTGCTATGGCCTCAGAGCTATGGTATCATGCAAGTACTAATAATGAATAAATTATGTGCAATCAGTGTCTATTGACACGGTCTAGTTCCCTCAAGCTGTAAACTCTATATTATATACCATTTTGGTCCGAATATAACCTTTTCTGGTCGCTATATAAGATGAATCCCCAGGTATATCCCAGGAATGCATACAGACTTACTACTATTGTGAGATATGCATTTAAAAAAAATAGTCCAAAGAACGTATAACAATGCCTCTAGGGTTGACACAACCCCCCAGAACCTTGATGCAAGGGCTCTAAGTTATGCCCTGGGGCCTGTAAGGTTTTTACGGAATGGATTGTCGGTTAAACTTCAGAAAGGGCTCATTGGATTTAAAATTTGAAGCTGTAGTGGCTTTTTTAAGAGTCAAAAGTGATTTGAGAGCAACCAGCCCCCCCCCCCTCCTACGCCCATCATTTCCCAAAAAGATATCGATCAGTAATTATGCGTTTGGGGATATCAACCCCCCCACAGAGGCCTCGAGGCAAGGGCTGTAAGTTAGCCAATTTGTTTATTGTTTACATATAGTATAAATCATAGGCAGCACAATTGCACTGCCTAAGTGAAGAACGATGTCGGCACAATAAATTACTGATTTTTCGGTTTGTGTTAGACCATGGCACTTCGTATAGAAGGATTCGTCATAGAAATTTAAAAAGGGCTCATTCGATTAGAAATGGAAAGGGAAAGTCCCCTTTTACATAGTCAAAAAGTGATTAGAAAGCAAACAGCCCCCCCCAACAACCCTCCCCTACCACATCTAATTAACATTTTAGATAGCCATTTTGTTCAGCGTAGTTGAAAGTGACGGAAATCCTGTTTTGAGGGTAACCACCCCCCAGCCCTCTGGGCATGGGTTGTAAGTTATGCCCTATGGGCATATGAGTTTTTTTTACAGAAACACTGGTCGCATACACTTTGGAGGTGGCTCATTGGATTGGTAATCAGAGGTTCTAGTGCCCTTTTTAAAAGTAAGAGTGGCCGGAGGGCAGCTACCCTCCCCCCCCCTCCTACGCACACACAACTCGTATTGCCCCAAAATGTATCCAATTGAAATTTTGAGATAAAAATGTTATTCAAAACAATCCAAAGATCATATAACAAGGCTTTTGGGTTGAAACAAACCCCTACAGACTGGGGCAAGGGTTGTAAGTTATGTCCCGGGGGCATTTAAAGTTTTCATGGAAGGAATGGTTGTATAAACTTTAGAGGAGTCTCATTTGGTTTAAAATTAGAATTTCTATTTTCCTTTTAAGAGTCAAAAGTGATGGAGGACAACTAGCTTCCCCCCCCCCCCGACTAACCCTTTTTTCACCAAACGTATCTGATTGAAATTATGAGATAATCATTTCGTTCAATGTTGTCCAAGCAATATATAACAGTGCCTCTAGGGTGGGCACATCCCTCCCCCTTAGGGCAAGGCTGTAAGTAATGCCCTGGTGGCAAATTAGGTTTTTATAGAAAGGGTGGTCGTATATACTTCGGAAGGGTCTCAATAGAGAGGTAATCAGAAGTGTTAGTGTCCTTTTTAAGATTAAAAGTGATCAGATGTCAGCTACCCTCACCCTCCTCCCCCACTTTTTAAGCATACGATGCTGTTGAGTCATGAAGGTACTTTATCTCTCAAAACTGAAAGCTAAGTTTCTTAAAACGTTCTAACAATAGTAATAAAATCGAATATATTTTGAGCAAATGCGTCTGAAATGTTCATTGTCGCTAATCACTTGAGATACACTTCTTAAGTTTAGGGTACGGTTTGAAGCATTAAGGTACAATATTTCTTAAAATGTTCTAAAAATAATAATAATAATAAAATGGGATATACTTTAAGTAAGTGCGTCTGAAATAGTCATGATGCAAGTATAAAGGCCTCAGGAGATCCCGTACGAACCAAGTGGTTTATGGTTTTCTCACTGAGAATGAAAAAACAGGAACTTTCTCACTTTAATGGATGTTTTCTGGATTACTGAGTCTAAAATCACCTGTCAGAACTGTTTCCGGAAGTTTATTAATATATTTGGAGTTCGACCAGAATTGTTTCCGGGGTAAAGTTTAGATCACATGTGACAGATGATGTCATGGTTGATTGATTTGACGCGAAAGGGGAATTAATTTGTTGTTTCTAAGGAAAATTATTGATTCACGAAAGGGGAATTAATTTGTTGTTTCCAAAGAGAATTGTTTCCGAGCGAATGTCTATTAATGTCTTTGGAGTTCTACCAGGAGAATTGTTTCCGGGTGAATGTTTTGATCTTAGCGATGAAGTGATTAGCGCGCGAAAGGGTTTCCCAGTAATTTCAAATGTGAAAGCACAGAGATGTCAAAAACGAAAGGAACTCACTCAAATTACGTTTAGGGATTATTTTGGCGAAACCGTTTTAGACATTTTAGGGAACTATTTCAGCGAAACAGTTAGAGACATTTTAAAAGATGATTTTAGAAAAGGTTTTAGAAGAGGTTTTGAGTATGGTCGTTATAATACACAAGTTGTATTTGAACAGTAACGTGAGGATCCATACCCCAACCCCAAAGGCCCCCAATCCCCCTACCCCGACTCAAAGGGCACCGATCCCCATACCCCAACCCCGAAGGAAGCCCCTGGCCCCCAAAGGCTCCCCGGGCTCCCAAAGGGTCCCCCGGGTCCCCCAAAGGGCCCCCGGCACCCCAAAGGCCTGATTTTTCAAAGTTCATTTTGAATTTCTTTCGTTGAAATGCAAGAGTTGGAATATTTCAGTAGTGTTTGGTTGTGGTTTACCTTGTCACAGTTACATTTTCTTAATTTTTCAAAGTTCATTTTGAATTTCTTTCATTGAAATGCAAGAGTTGGAATATTTCAGTAGTGTTCTGTCGTGGTTTACCTTGTCACAGTTACATTCTCTTGATTTTTCAAAGTTCATTTTGAATTTCTTTCATTGAAATGCAAGAGTTGGATTATTTCAGTAGTTTTTTGTCGTGGTTTACCTTGTCAGAGTTACATTTTCTTGATTTTTCAAAGTTCATTTTGAATTTCCTTCGTTGAAATGCAAGAGTTGGAATATTTCAGTAGTGTTTTGTTGTGGTTTACCTTGTCACAGTTACATTCTCTTGATTTGTCAAAGTTCTTTCGGTTTTCTTTCATTGAAATGCAAGAGTTGGAATATTTCAGTATTTTTTTGTTGTGGTTTACCTTGTCACACTTACATTTTCTTGATTTTTCAAAGTTCATTTTGGATTTCTTTCATTGAAATGCAAGAGTTGGAATATTTCAGTAGCGTTTTGTCGTGGTTTACCTTGTCATAGTTACATTCTCTTGATTTTTCAAAGTTCATTTTGAATTTCTTTCATTGAAATGCAAGAGTGGGATTATTTCAGTAGTGTTTTGTCGTGGTTTACCATGTCACAGTTACATTCCCTTGATTTTTCAAAGTTCATTTTGGATTTCTTTCATTGAAATGCAAGAGTTGGAATATTTTAGTAGTGTTTTGGTGTGGTTTACCTTATCACAGTCACATTCTCTTGATTTTTCAAAGTTCATTTGCATTTCATTCATTGAAATGCAAGAGTTGGAATATTTCAGTAGTGTTTTGTCCTGGTTTACCTTGTCACACTTACATTCTCTTGATTTTTCAAAGTTCATTTTGATTTTCTTTCGTCGAAATGCAAGAGTTGGAATATTTCAGTAGTGTTTTGTTATGGTTTACCTTGTCACACTTAGATTTTCTTGATTTTTCAAAGTTCATTTTGGATTTCTTTCATTGAAATGCAAGAGTTGGAATATTTCACTAGTGTTTTGTCGTGGTTTACCTTGTCACAGTTACATTCTCTTGATTTTTCAAAGTTCATTGTGGATTTATCTCCTTGAAATGCAAGAGTTGGAATATTTCAGTAGTGTTTTGTCATGGTTTACCTTGTCACAGTTACATTCTCTTAATTTTTCAAAATTCATTTTGAATTTCTATCGTTGAAATGCAAGAGCTGGAATATTTCAGTAGTGTTTTGTTGTGGTTTACCTTATCACAGTTACATTCTCTTGATTTTTCAAAGTTCATTTTGAATTTCTTTTATTGAAATGCAAGAGTTGGAATATTTCAGTAGTGTTTTGTTGTGGTTTACCTTGTCACACTTACATTCTCATGATGTTTCAAAGTTCATTTTGGTTTTCTTTCGTTGAAATGCAAGAGTTGGAATATTTTAGTAGTGTTTTGTCATGGTTTACCTTGTCACACTTACATTTTCTTGATTTTTCAAAGTTCATTTCGGTTTTCTTTCGTTGAAATGCAAGAGTTGGAATATTTCAGTAGTGTTTTGTCGTGGTTTACCTTGTCACAGTTACATTCTCTTGATTTTTCAAAGTTCATTTTGGATTTCTTTCGTTGAAATGCAAGAGTTGGAATATTTTAGTAGCGTTTTGTCGTGGTTTACCTTGTCACAGTTACGTTCTCTTGATTTTTCAAAGTTCATTTTGAATTTCTTTCATTGAAATGCAAGAGTGGGATTATTTCAGTAGTGTTTTGTCGTGGTTTACCATGTCACATTTACATTCCCTTGATTTTTCAAAGTTAATTTTGGATTTCTTTCATTGAAATGCAAGAGTTGGAATATTTCAGTAGTGTTTTGTTGTGGTTTACCTTGTCACACTTACATTCTCATGATGTTTCAAAGTTCATTTTGATTTTCTTTCGTTGAAATGCAAGAGTTGGAATATTTCAGTAGTGTTTTGTCATGGTTTACCTTGTCACACTTACATTCTCTAGATTTTTCAAAGTCCATTTTGAATTTCTTTCATTGAAATGCAAGAGTTGGAATATTTCAGTATTTTTTTGTTGTGGTTTACCTTGTCACACTTACATTTTCTTGATTCTTCAATGTTCATTTTGGATTTCTTTCATTGAAATGCAAGAGTTGGAATATTTCAGTAGTGTTTTGTCGTGGTTTACCTTGTCACAGTTACATTCTCTTGATTTTTCAAAGTTCATTTTGGGTTTATCTCGTTGAAATGCAAGAGTTGAATTATTTCAGTAGTGTTTTGTCGTGGTTTACCTTGTCACAGTTACATTCTCTTTATTTTTCAAAGTTCATTTTGGATTTCTTTCGTTGAAATGCAAGAGTTGGAATATTTCAGTAGTGTTTTGTCATGGTTTACCTTGTCACAGTTACATTCTCTTGATTTTTCAAAGTTCATTTTGAATTTCTTTCATTGAAATGCAAGAGTTGGATTATTTCAGTAGTGTTTTGTCGCGGTTTACCTTGTCACAGTTACATTCTCTTGATTTTTCAAAGTTCATTTTGAGTTTCTTTCATTGAAATGCAAGAGTTGGAATATTGTAGTAGTGTTTTGTCATGGTTTACCTTGTCACAGTTACATTCTCTTAATTTTTCTAAGTTCATTTTGAATTTCTATCGTTGAAATGCAAGAGTTGGAATATTTCAGTAGTGTTTTGATGTGGTTTACCTTGTCTCAGTTACATTCTCTTGATTTTTCAAAGTTCATTTTGAATTTCATTCATTGAAATGCAAGAGTTGGAATATTTCAGTAGTGTTTTGTCATAGTTTACCTTGTCACAGTTACATTCTCTTAATTTTTCAAAGTTCATTTTGAATTTCTATCGTTGAAATGCAAGAGTTGGAATATTTCAGTAGTGTTTTGATGTGGTTTACCTTGTCTCAGTTACATTCTCTTGATTTTTCAACGTTCATTTTGAATTTCATTCATTGAAATGCCATAGTTGGAATATTTCAGTAGTGTTTTGTCGTGGTTTACCTTGTCACAGTTAAATTCTCTTGATTTTTCAAAGTTCATTGTGGATTTCTTTCGTTTAAATATGTTTTGTTGTGCTTTACCTTGACACAGTTACATTTTCTTGATTTTTGTTAGGTTAAGTTAGGTTAGGCTAGATCAAGTTAGGTTAGGTTAGGTTAGCCTACGTACGCGCGCGTACGTAGGCTAACCTAACCTAACCTAACTTGATCTATCCTAACCTAACCTAACAAAAATCAAGAAAATGTAACTGTGTCAAGGTAAAGCACAACAAAACATATTTCAACGAAAGAAATCCACAATGAACTTTGAAAAATCAAGAGAATGTAACTGTGACAAAGTAAACCACGACAAAACACTACTGAAATATTCCAACTCTTGCATTTCAACGAAAGAAATCCAAAATGAACTTTGAAAAATTAAGAGAATGTAACTTTGACAAAGTAAACCACGGCAAAACACTACTGAAATATTCCAACTCTTGCATTTCAATGAAAGAAATCCATAATGATCTTTGAAAAATCAAGAGAATGTAAGTATGGTAAGGTAAACCACGAGAAAACACTAGTGAAATGTTCCAACTCTTGCATTTCAATGAAAGAAATCCAAAAGGAACTTTGAAAAATCAAGAGAATGTAACTGTGACAAGGTAAACCACAAACAAACACTACTGAAATATTCCAACTCTTGCATTTCAACGAAAGAAATTCAAAATAAACTTTCAAAAATCAAGAGGATATAACTTTGACAAGGTAAACCACGACAAAACACTACTGAAATATTCCAACTCTTGCTTTTCAACGAAAGAAATTCAAAATGAACTTTGAAAAATTAAGAGAATGTAACTGTGACAAGGTAAACCATGACAAAACACTACTGAAATATTCCAACTCTTGCATTTCAACGAAAGAAATCCAAAATGAACTTTGAAAAATCAAGAGAATGTAACTGTGACAAGGTACACCACGACAAAACACTACTGAAATAATTCAACTCTTGCATTTCAACGAGATAAATTCAAAATGAACTTTGAAAAATCAGGAGAATGTAACTGTGATAAGGTAAACCACGACAAAACACTACTGAAATATTCCAACTCTTGCATTTCAATGAAAGAAATCCAAAATGAACTTTGAAAAATCAAGAAAATGTAAGTGTGACAAGGTAAACCACAACAAAAAAGTACTGAAATATTCAAACTCTTGAATTTCAATGAAAGAAATCCAAAATAAACTTTTGAAAAATCAAGAGAATGTAAGTATGACAAGGTAAACCACGACAAAACACTACTGAAATATTCCAACTCTTGCATTTCAATGAAAGAAATCCAAAATTAACTTTGAAAAATCGTGAGAATGTAAGTATGACAAAGTAAACCACAACAAAACACTACTGAAATATTCCAACTCTTGCATTTCAATGAAAGAAATCCAAAATGAACTTTGAAAAATCAAGGAATGTAACTGTGAGATGGTAAACCACGACAAAACACTACTGAAATAATTCCACTCTTTCAATTCAATGAAAGAAATTCAAAATGAACTTTGAAAAATCAAGAGAATATAACTGTGACAAGATAAACCACGACAAAACGCTTCTGAAATATTCCAACTCTTGCATTTCAACTAAAGAAATCCAAAATGAACTTTGAAAAATCAATCGAATGTAACTGTGACAAGGTAAACCACGACAAAACACTACTGAAATATTCCAACTCTTGCATTTCCATGAAAAAAACCGAAATGAACTTTGAAAAATCAAGAAAATGTAACTGTGACGAGGTAAACCACAACAAAACACTACTGAAATATTCCAACTCTTGCATTTCAACGAAAGAAATTGAAAAATGAACTTTGAAAAATCAAGAAAATGTAACTGTGACAAGGTAAACCACGACAAAACGCTTCTGAAATATTCCAACTCTTGCATTTCAACTAAAGAAATCCAAAATGAACTTTGAAAAATCAAGCGAATGTAACTGTGACAAGGTAAACTACGACAAAACACTACTGAAATATCCAACTCTTGCATTTCAATGAAAGAAAACCGAAATGAACTTTGAAAAATTAAGAAAATGTAACTGTGACAAGGTAAACCACAACAAAACACAACTGAAATATTCCAACTCTTGCATTTCAACGAAAGAAATTGAAAAATGAACTTTGAAAAATCAAGAAAATGTAACTGTGACAAGGTAAACCACGAAAAAACACTACTGAAATATTCCAACTCTTGCATTTCAATGAATGAAATTCAAAATGAACTTTGAAAAATCAAGAGAATGTAACTGCGACAAGGTAAACCACATCAAAACACTACTGAAATATTCCAACTCTTGCATTTCAACGATAGAAATTCAAAATGAACTTTGAGAAATTAAGAAAATGTAACAGTGACAAGGTAAACCATGACAAAACACTACTGAAATATTCCAACTCTTGCATTTCAACGAAGGAAATCCAAAAGGAACTTTGAAAAGTCAAGAGAATGTAACTGTGACATGGTAAACCACGACAAAACACTACTGAAATAATCCCACTCTTGCATTTCAATGAAAGAAATTCAAAATGAACTTTGAAAAATCAAGAGAATGTAACTGTGACAAGGTAAACCACGACAAAACGCTACTGAAATATTCCAACTCTTGCTTTTCAACGAAATAAATCCAAAATGAACTTTGAAAAATCAAGAAAATGTAACTGTGACAAGGTAAACCACAACAAAACACTACTGAAATATTCCAACTCTTGCATTTCAATGAAAGAAACTCAAAATGAACTTTGAAAAATCAAGAGAATGTAACTGTGACAAGGTAAACCACGACAAAACACTACTGAAGTAATCCAACTCTTGCATTTCAATGAAAGAAATTCAAAATGAACTTTGAAAAATCAAGAGAATGTAACTGTGACAAGGTAAACCATGACAAAACACTACTGAAATATTCCAACTCTTGCATTTCAACGAAAGAAATCCAAAATGAACTTTGAAAAATCAAGAGAATGTAACTGTGACAAGGTAAACCACGACAAAACACTACTGAAATATTCCAACTCTTGCATTTCAACGAGATAAATCCAAAATGAACTTTGAAAAATCAAGAGAATGTAACTGTGACAAGGTAAACCACGACAAAACACTACTGAAAAATTCCAACTTTTGCATTTCAATGAAAGAAATCCAAAATGAACTTTGAAAAATCAAGAAAATGTAACTGTGACAAGGTAAACCACAACCAAACGCTACTGAAATATTCCAACTCTTGCATTTCAATGAAAGAAATTCAAAATGGACTTTGAAAAATCTAGAGAATGTAAGTGTGACAAGGTAAACCACGACAAAACACTACTGAAATATTCCAACTCTTGCATTTCAATGAAAGAAATCCAAAATGAACTTTGAAAATCATGAGAATGTAAGTGTGACAAGGTAAACCACAACAAAACACTACTGAAATATTCCAACTCTTGCATTTCAATGAAAGAAATCCAAAATGAACTTTGAAAAATCAAGAGAATGTAACTGGGACAAGGTAAACCACAACAAAACGCTACTGAAATATTCCAACTCTTGCATTTCAACGAAAGAAATCCAAAATGAACTTTGAAAAATCAAGAGAATGTAACTGTGACAAGGTAAACCACGACAAAACACTACTGAAATATTCCAACTCTTGCATTTCAACGAAAGAAATCCAAAATGAACTTTGAAAAATCAAGAGAATGTAAGTGTGACAAGGTAAACCACAACAAAACACTACTGAAATATTCCAACTCTTGCATTTCAACGAAAGAAATTCAAAATGAACTTTGAAAAATCTAGAGAATGTAAGTGTGACAAGGTAAACCATGACAAAACACTACTGAAATATTCCAACTCTTGCATTTCAATGAAAGAAATCCGAAATGAACTTTGAAAAATCAAGAGAATGTAACTGTGACAAGGTAAACCACAACAAAACACTACTGAAATATTCCAACTCTTGCATTTCAATGAAGAAATCCAAAATGAACTTTGAAAAATCAAGAGAATGTAACTGTGACAAGGTAAACCACGACAAAACACTACTGAAATATTCCAACTCTTGCATTTCAACGAAAGAAATCCAAAATGAACTTTGAAAAATCAAGAGAATGTAACTGTGACAAGGTAAACCACGACAAAACACTACTGAAATATTCCAACTCTTGCATTTCAACGAAAGAAATCCGAAATGAACTTTGAAAAATCAAGAGAATGTAAGTGTGACAAGGTAAACCACGACAAAACACTACTGAAATATTCCAACTCTTGCATTTCAACGAAAGAAATCAAAATGAACTTTGAAACATCATGAGAATGTAAGTGTGACAAGGTAAACTACAGACAAAACACTACTGAAATATTCCAACTCTTGCATTTCAATGAAAAGAAATTCCAAATGAACTTTGAAAAATCAAGAGAATGTAACTGTGATAAGGTAAACCACAACAAAACACTACTGAAATATTCCAGCTCTTGCATTTCAACGATAGAAATTCAAAATGAATTTGAAAAATCAAGAGAATGTAACTGTGACAAGGTAAACCATGACAAAACACTACTGAAATATTCCAACTCTTGCATTTCAAGGAGATAAATCCACAATGAACTTTGAAAAATCAAGAGAATGTAACTGTGACAAGGTAAACCACGACAAAACACTACTGAAATATTCCAACTCTTGCATTTCAATGAAAGAAATCCAAAATGAACTTTGAAAAATCAAGAAAATGTAAGTGTGACAAGGTAAACCACAACAAAACACTACTGAAATATTCCAACTCTTGCATTTCAACGAAAGAAAATCAAAATGAACTTTGAAAAATCAAGAGAATGTAAGTGTGACAAGGTAAACCATGACAAAACACTACTGAAATATTCCAACTCTTGCATTTCAATGAAAGAAATCCAAATGAACTTTGAAAAATCATGAGAATGTGACTGTGACAAGGTAAACCACAACAAAACACTACTAAAATATTCCAACTCTTGCATTTCAATGAAAGAAATCCAAAATGAACTTTGAAAAATCAAGGGAATGTAACTGTGACATGGTAAACCACGACAAAACACTACTGAAATAATCCCACTCTTGCATTTCAATGAAAGAAATTCAAAATGAACTTTGAAAAATGAAGAGAATGTAACTGTGACAAGGTAAACCACGACAAAACGCTACTGAAATATTCCAACTCTTGCATTTCAATGAAAGAAATCCAAAATGAACTTTGAAGAATCAAGAAAATGTAACTGTGACAAGGTAAACCACGACAAAACACTACTGAAATATTCCAACTCTTGCATTTCAATGAAAGAAAACCGAAATGAACTTTGAAAAATCAAGAGAATGTAACTGTGACAAGGTAAACCACAACAAAACACTACTGAAATATTCCAACTCTTGCATTTCAACGAAGGAAATTCAAAATGAACTTTGAAAAATCAAGAAAATGTAACTCTGACAAGGTAAACCACGATAAAACACTACTGAAATATTCCAACTCTTGCATTTCAATAAAAGAAATTCAAATGAACTTTGAAAAATCAAGAGAATGTAACTGTGATAAGGTAAACCACAACAAAACACTACTGAAATATTCCAGCTCTTGCATTTCAACGATAGAAATTCAAAATGAATTTTGAAAAATTAAGAGAATGTAACTGTGACAAGGTAAATCACGACAAAACACTACTGAAATATTCCAACTCTTGCATTTCAACGAAGGAAATCGAAAATGAACTTTGAAAAATCAAGGGAATGTAACTGTGACATGGTAAACCACGACAAAACACTACTGAAATAATCCCACTCTTGCATTTCAATGAAAGAAATTCAAAATGAACTTTAAAAAATCAAGAGAATGTAACTGTGACAAGGTAAACCACTACAAAACGCTACTGAAATATTCCAACTCTTGCATTTCAACGAAAGAAATCCAAAATGAACTTTGAAAAATCAAGAGAATGTAACTGTGACAAGGTAAACCACGACAAAACACTACTGAAATATTCCAACTCTTGCATTTCAATGAATGAAATTCAAAATGAACTTTGAAAATCAAGAGAATGTAACTGTGATAAGGTAAACCACAACCAAACACTACTGAAATATACCAACTCTTGCATTTCAACGAAAGAAATTCAAAATGAACTTTGAAAAATCAAGAGAATGTAACTTTGACAAGGTAAACCACGACAAAACACTACTGAAATAATTCAACTCTTGCATTTCAACGAAGGAAATCGAAAATGAACTTTGAAAAATCAAGAGAATGTAATTGTGACAAGATAAACCATGACAAAACACTACTGAAATATTCCAACTCTTGCATTTCAATGAAAGAAATTCAAAATGAAGTTTGAAAAATCAAGAAAATGTAACTGTGACAAGGTAAACCACAACCAAACACTACTGAAATATTCCAACTCTTGCTTTTCGACAAAAGAAATTCAAATGAACTTTGAAAAATTAAGAGAATGTAACTGTGACAAGGTAAACCATGACAAAACACTACTGAAATATTCCAACTCTTGCATTTCAATGAAAGAAATCGAAAATGAACTTTGAAAAATCAAGGGAATGTAACTGTGACATGGTAAACCACGACAAAACACTACTGAAATAATTCCCACTCTTGCATTTCAATGAAAGAAATTCAAAATGAACTTTGAAAAATCAATAGAATGTAACTGTGACAAGGTAAACCATGACAAAACGCTACTGAAATATTCCAACTCTTGCATTTCAACGAAAGAAATCCAAAATGAACTTTGAAAAATCAAGAGAATGTAATTATGACAAGGTAAACCACGACAAAACAGTACTGAAATATTCCAACTCTTGCATTTCAATGAAAGAAATTCAAAATGAACTTTGAAAAATCAAGAGAATGTAACTGTGACACTGTAAACCACATCAAAACACTACTGAAATATTCCAACTCTTGCATTTCAACGAATGAAATCCAAAATGATCTTTGAAAAATCAAGAGAATGTAAGTGTGGTAAGGTAAACCACGAGAAAACACTACTGAAATATTCCAACTCTTGCATTTCAATGAAAGAAATCCAAAATGAACTTTGAAAAATCAAGAGAATGTAACTGTGGACAAGGTAAACCACAACCAAACACTACTGAAATATTCCAACTCTTGCATTTCAACGAAAGAAATTCAAAATGAACTTTGAAAAATCAAGAGAATGTAACTTTGACAAGGTAAACCACGACAAAACACTACTGAAATAATCCAACTCTTGCATTTCAATGAAAGAAATTCAAAATGAACTTTGAAAAATCAAGAGAATGTAACTGTGACAAGGTAAACCACGACAGAACACTACTGAAATATTCCAGCTCTTGCATTTCAATTAAAGAAATTCAAAATGAACTTTGAAAAATTAAGAAAATGTAACTGTGACAAGGTAAACCACAACCAAACACTACTGAAATATTCCAACTCTTGCATTTCAACGAAAGAAATTCAAAATGAACTTTGAAAAATCAGGCCTTTGGGGCGCTGGGGGCCCTTTGGGGGACCCGGGGGACCCTTTGGGAGCCCGGGGGAACCTTTGGGGGCCAGGGGCTTCCTTCGGGGTTGGGGTATGGGGATCGGTGCCCTTTGGGTCGGGGTAGGGGGATTGGGGGCCTTTGGGGTTGGGGTATGGAACCTCACGTTACTGTTCAAATACAACTTGTTTATTATAACGACCATACTCAAAACCTCTTCTAAAACCTTTTCTAAAATCATCTTTTAAAATGTCTCTAACTGTTTTCGCCGAAATAATTCCCTAAAATGTCTAAAACGGTTTCGCCCAAATAATCCCTAAACGTAATTTCAGTGAGTTCCTTTTGTTTTTGACATCTCTGTGCTTTCACATTTGAAATTACTGGGAAACCCTTTCGCGCGCTAATCACTTCATCGCTAAGATCAAAACATTCACCCGGAAACAATTCTCTTGGTAGAACTCCAAAGACATTAATAGACATTCGCTCGGAAACAATTCTCTTTGGAAACAACAAATTAATTCCCCTTTCGTGAATCAATAATTCTCCTTAGAATCAACAAATTAATTCCCCTATCGTGTCAAATCAATCAACCATGACATCATCTGTCACGTGTGATCTAAACTTTGCCCCGGAAACAATTCTGGTCGAACTCCAAAGATATTAATAAACTTCCGGAAACAATTCTGACAGGTGATATTAGACTCAGTAATCCAGAAAACATCCATTAAAGTGAGAAAGTTCCTGTTTTTTCATTCTCAGTGAGAAAACCATAAACCACGTGGTTCGTACGGGATCTCCTGAGGCCTTTCTACTGATGTACCTGTTACTTGAGATATACTTTTTAAGTATAGGATATTAATTGAGGCATGAAGGTACAATTGAGGCATATTAAGGTACAATTGAAGGTACAATTGAGGCATGAAGGTATAATTGAGGCATAATTATAGATAATCGATTAAGATATCCAAAATTAAGATAACCATAAATCGTATTGAAAAAAATCCAAAACATACTGAAAACCAAACAAGATCGGAATGGAACGAACGGAAAGCGATCGAAATCGGTAAACGGGAAATGGCAGATATTGTTTTGGTTCTTATTTATGGAACAATTTCAAAAGGGGTTTAAGAACATAATAAGTCAGACGTTACATTCACTCCTGTTAAGCTCCTTTTTCTTAGCTGGGGGGTCCATTTTACCATGCAAGAGATAAAAATTTAAAGATAATGGGATCGAAAACTAATTTATGTTGAAAGTATCATAATATTGGATTATGACTGAAAATTCACTCATTTATGGTTATAATGAAGGAAAAATTATGATGGCTGGGCCACATTTACAAATGAAGAAAGCCAAATTTTGCTTTTGGTCGTCCATCTGGAGTCAAACAAAGAGCATGTCTACACTTAATGGCTTTCGGAATAGGTGATAGTGAAATATTCAAAGGAAAAAATGAATTGGGTTTGAGTTCACTTTCGTATTCAGCCGTCGGTTTATTTACCAAATTGCTTTGTCTCCATGCTTCTCATCAATAAACTTTATTTCAGTCCTAATTTTAATCGCCTAGTAAAAATATTTCCTTAATTTGAATTTTCTTTACATGTGACAAAAACATATGTTTCCTCTCAAGCTATATTACGTAGATACAGATCCTTTGAGATAGTAAAATCTCTTATTGTAGTTGCTTTTTTATCTCGTATCCCTTTTGTTAAAATATCTATGGGTGAAAAGCATTAAGACATAAAAAATGTAGCCTGGTTCTTGCTAAAAGGTTCTTGCAAATGACCTACTTGTACGGATGTATTTTGTGGAGTTGATTTGATTTAAATGTGAACTCTTCCAATTCTCAAAAATTTAACATTGTATCAACCTCTGTTACCTACAATTCAAAAGCGTAAAGCCATCGTATGCTTTAGTACTAAAAAAATTGTCCACAAGATATCAGGGATCCTCCTGACCGTAAACAGTTTATTGACTGAATTGTTGTGCGCTCCAAATCAGTGGCTAGCAAAATAGTTGAGAGTGTAAGAGCCGCTCAGCCATGTATAAGTACTTTTATGAAAGAACCAGTCTTTGTAGTCGTCGTTAAGCAAGTCCCCCAAAAGCTGTTTTAAATTGCCGCTATATGGGACACTTTTTGGTAGCTTTATTTTGAACACTTTTTTTGGACACTTTATTGGTTTTTAAAATCAAACTAGACTTTTAGTTCTGTGTATATTTGCTTTGTTGGTCAATTTCCATTTTAGATATGAGATCCTGTTTTACCTTTGGACCTTGGATATCGAGTGGCAGAACTGATTCATCTTTTTTTTCAGGCTGATCAGTAGTGATCGTCCCATTGACGCGGGACGAGATCAGGGACGAGATTGCAAAAAAGCGACAAATCCCTTTATATTATAGACCTATAAAGCGATCAAACATGTTTTGGAACTATAGATGAGATTGTGTAATGCAATCAGACTGGTTTCGTTTCACGGGTTCATTTATAGAACAACTAATGTTTTTGAAAAGGGTAATTACTTCTAGGTTCAATAACCAAATTAAACTTCCGATGGTTGAGAATGCATCACGGGTAATTAAAGAATGAGGAATGGAATGCTATAGTTAGAATGGTTTTAAGTTGAAAATTGTACCATTTGCGTAAAAATAACTCTATTTGCGAATTTTTTGCGAAAAGGTATTTGCGAAAAGGTATTCCGTTGGTTAAGAATGCCTCACAGGTAATTAAAGAATGAGGAATGGGATGCTATAGTTAAAATTATTTTAATTTGAAAATTGCACCATTTGCGTAAAAATAACTCTATTTGCGAAAAAGGGTATAGCATTTGCGAATTGGAGTTGAACAGTGTTGTCAATATAAAATATGGTCTAACGTTATAGTATACTAAAAAGTTGATACTAAGAGAGATGTAGATGGCAAGAAAAGAATTTTAATAAAGAAATTTAGAACAATCCATAGAAATCCTTACAAATCAAGCAGTGAGGTGTATATGAGTATGAACCATAAGGGATCATAAACAGCAATGACCCTAACCACCAGGGACCTCAACCCCCAAAGGTCCCCTATCCCCAAACTCCAAGGGGTTCCCTACCCTCCAACTTTTTGGCCCCCTCCCCCATTTTTTTTATTTTTTTTGAAGTTTTTTTTTCAACTTTTTTTATGATTATTTTTTAACATAATATACTTTTTCAACTTTTTTTACATCTCTTAGAATGACATGTAACATACTTAAAACATAAAAAAAATCACATTTAATATTTTCCAAATTCAAAATGAGAATGATATAGAAATGTTAGTCGTGACTTTTACAATTAGAAAAATATTGTTTGTAGTGGCACTTTTTTTTTATTGGACAATTTTTTTTTTGGACTTCGAAATTATTCAACATTTTTTTTTACGTATCTTAAAATGACATGAAATATGCTTATGGCTCTAACAATTGTACTCTATGCTTGCTCAGAGACACGATACAGCTTTCCCACTGGTACGAATGTCCGGTTATCGACACCACCTAGTTTATTGGATGTATTAAATCAGTATTTTTTACACAGTGGAACAATAAACACAACTCATATCTCTAAGAAGTGAAGATGACGCATTTTAAGAAAGTATGTTCACCTGATAGTGTTATTGTAGTATTGAATACTGACAAGGAGAAGTATTTAAACTATGAAATAAGTACAAGTGGTAGCACTATTGGAAACGTATGCGTGCATTGTCATGACAGTAAGGAATTAAATTTCTTTGGAGTACCAAAAAAATTCAACTCTTATGATGGTGGATGTGCGAGATTGAGATCTTCGGAGATGGTTGCACTCAAAGAGAATGCCAACATAAAAATAATTGTTGATGGAGAGGGGCATCTTCTTGCTAGTGCTTGTGGTAACATGATACGCAGTGTTAAACCATATCGTCAGCTGTCGGGTATTCGCATTCAACGGAACATCAAAAGAAGAAAGGCCTACTCTTCTACTAATATCATAAACCATATCTTGTCTACGTGCCAAAACTGTTACCTATGTAAAAATAATGTTGTAATACACAGTGAAATTGCCGGAAAAATAAAAAGGGCATTGGTAGGAAATATCACAATGGAATATAAAGATGAATCGATGAAAAAAAAGTGCCAGCAAACGTTACTACCATTGATCAAACAGTCAATGAACCAAATAATACCAAAGGCGAAACGCATATTGAACCTGTCTGTGACACACCAGTAAAAATTGTGTATGATTCAATATATTATAATATATTGCTACAATATCAAGAGAGAACAATATATTAATAGCTATAATATCAAGAGAGAACATGGTGAACTATTTTATGGAACAGATTCAAGATTTCCGAAGTTGATCATTGATATTAATAATGTATCATAATATGTTTTTGTATTAATATTCTACATATCATTATTTCATTAAAAATATATTATGCATTACATTGTTATGTGTTCATTATTTTTAGAGTATGCTAGCATATCAAACGTTTAGAATGTCTATTAAAACATCGGAGATTTTTTAATAAAAATTGTAAGTAAAACACTCTTTTAATTGTAAGTAAGTAAAAAACTCTTTCTTGAAGTCACCTCTTGGATACACAATGCAGAAACTTCATTTAAGAAATTATGAAAAAATTGTAAGTAAGTAGCTAATTCTTTCTTGAATTCACCTCCTGGATAAATAAAAAAGACATTTCATTCAAGAAATTATGACAAAATTCTAAGTAAGAAACAAACTCTTTATTGTTTTCACGTCTTGGATACACAATGCAGAAACTTCTTTCAAGAAATTATGAAAAAAATTGTAAGTAAGTAACAAACTCTTTCTTGAAGTCACCTCTTGGATACACAATGCAGAAATTTCCTTTAAGAAATTATGAAAAAATGTAAGTAAGTAGCAAATTCTTTCTTGAATTCGCATCCTGGATAAACAAAAATGACATTTCACTCAAGAAATTATGACGAAATTCTAAGTAAGTAACAAACTCTTTATGTTTTTCACGTCTTGGATACACGATGTAGAAATTTCATTCCAGAAATTATGAAAAAATTCTGAGTAAGTAACAATCTCTTTCTTGAAGTCCCTCTTGGATACACAATATGGAAATTTCATTCAAGAAATTATGTAAAAATTGCAAGTAGGTAACAAACTCATTATTGTTTTCCCCTCTTGGATATACAGTACAGATATTTCATTAAAGAAATTATGAAAAAATCCCAAGTAAGTAACAAACTCTTTCTTGAAGTCAGCTCTTGGCTACACAATGCAGAAACTTCATTTAAGAAATTATGAAAAAATTGTGAGTAAGTGAGTAAGTAAGTAACAATTCTTCCTGGAATTTGCCACCTGGATAAACAAAAAAGACATTTCATTCAAGAAATTATGACAAAATTCTAAGTAAGTAACAATCTCTTTCTTGAAGTCCCCTCTTGGATACACAATACGGAAATTTCGTTCAAGAAATTATGAAAATATTTGTAAGTAGGTAACAAACTCTTTATTGATTTCACCTCTTGGATACACAGTACAGATACTTCATTCAACAAATTATGAAAAAATCACAAGTAAGTAACAAACTCTTTATTGATTTCACCTCTTGGATACACAATACAGAAATTTCATTCAATAAATTAAGAAAAAATTTTAAGTAAGTAAAAAACTCTTTCTTGAAGTCACCTCTTGGATACACAATGCAGAAACGTCATTTAAGAAATTAGGAAAAAAATGTAAGTAAGTAAGTAACAAACTCTTTCTTGAATTCACCATTTGGATGCACAATACAGAAATTTAATTCAGGAAATTATGAAAAAAATTGTAAGTAAGTAACAAACTCTTTCTTGAAGTCACCTCTTGGATGCACAATGCAGAAATTTCATTTAAGAAATTATGAAAAAAATTGTAAGTAAGAAGCAAATTCTTTATTGTTTTCACGTCTTGGATACACGATGTAGAAATTTCATTCCAGAAATTATGAAAAATTCTAAGTAAGTAACAATCTCTTTCTTGAAGTCCCCTCTTGGATACACAATACGGAAATTTCATTCAAGAAATTATGAAAATATTTGTAAGTAAGTAACAAACTCTTTATTGATTTCACCTCTTGGATACACAATACACATATTTCATTCAAGAAATTATGAACAAATTGCAAGTAGGTAACAAACTCTTTCTTGCTGTCACCTCTTGGATACACAATGCAGAAATTTCATTTAATAAATTATGAAAAAATTGTAAGTAAGTAGCAAATTCTTTCTTGAATTCGCCTCCTGGATAAATAAAAAAGACATTTCATTCAAGAAATTATGAGAAAATTCTAAGTAAGTAACAAACTCTTTATTGTTTTCACCTCTTGGATACACAATACAGATATTTCATTCAAGAAATTATGAAAAAATTGTAAGTAAGTAACAAACTCTTTCTTGAAGTCACCTCTTGGAAACACAATGCAGAAATTTCATTTAAGAAATTATGAAAAAATGTAAGTAAGTAAGTAAGTAAAAACTTTTTCTTGAAATTGCATCCTGGATAAACAAAAAAGATATTTCATTCAAGAAATTATGAAAAAATTCTAAGTAAGTAACAAATCCTTTATTGTTTTCACGTCTTGGATACACGATGTATAAATTTCATTCCAGAAATTATGAAAAAATTCTAAGTAAGTAACAGTCTCTTTCTTGAAGTCCCCTCTTGGATCCACAATATGGAAATTTCATTCAAGAAATTATGAAAAAATTGCAAGTAGGTAACAAACTCTTTATTGTTTTCACCTCTTGAATACACAGTACAGATATTTCATTCAAGAAATTATGAAAAAATCGCAAGTAAGTAACAAACTCTTTCTTGAAGTCACCGTTTGGATGCACAATGCAGAAACTTCATTTAGGAAATTATGAAAAAATTGTAAGTAAGTAAGTAAGTAAGTAACAAATTCTTCCTTGAATTCGCCACCAGGATAAACAAAAAAGACATTTCATCCAAGAAATTATGACAGAATTCTAAGTAAGTAACAATCTCTGTCTTGAAGTCCCCTCTTGGATACACAAGACGGAAATTTCATTCAAGAAATTATGAAAATATTTGTAAGTAGGTAACAAACTCTTTATTGATTTCACCTCTTGGATACACAATACAGATACTTCATTCAAGAAATTATGAAAAAATCGCAAGTAAGTAACAAACTCTTTATTGATTTCACCTCTTGGATACACAATACAGAAATTTCATTCAATAAATTACAAAAAAATTGTAAGTAAGTAAAAAAATCTTTCTTGAAGTCACCTCTTGGATACACAATACAGAAACTTCATTTAGGAAATTAGGAAAAAAATGTAAGTAAGTAAGTAACAAACTCTTTCTTGAATTCGCCATTTGGATAAACGAACCAGGAATTTGATTGAGGAAATTATGAAAAATTGTAAGTAAGTAACAAACTCTTTCTTGAAGTCACCTCTTGGATACACAATGCAGAAACTTCATTTAAGAAATTATGAAAAAAATTGTAAGTAAGTAGTAAATTCTTTATTGATTTCGCCTCTTGGATACACTATAAAGATATTTCATTCAAGAAATTATGAAAAAATTCTAAGTAAGTAACAAACTCTTTATTGTTTTCACGTCTTGGATACACGATGTAGAAATTTCATTCCAGGAATTATGAAAAATTCTAAGTAAGTAACAATCTCTTTCTTCAAGTCCCCTCTTGGATACACAATACGGAAATTTCATTTAGGAAATTATGAAAATATTTGTAAGTAAGTAAGTAGCAAACTCTTTATTGATTTCACCTCTTGGATACACAATATAGATACTTCATTCAAGAAATTATGACAAAATTGCAAGTAGGTAACAAACTCTTTATTGTTTTCACCTCTTGGATACACAGTACAGATATTTCATTCAAGAAATTATGAAAAAATTGCAAGTAAGTAACAAACTCTTTCTTGAAGTCACCTCTTGCATACACAATGCAGAAACTTCATTTAAGAAATTATGAAAAAATTGTAAGTAAACACTTTATTGTTTTCACGTCTTAGATATACGATGCAGAAATTTCATTCAAGAAATTATGAAAAAATTCTAAGTAAGTAACAATCTCTTTCTTGAAGTCCCCTCTTGGATACACAATACGGAAATTTCACTCTAGAAATTACGAAAATATTTGTAAGTAAGTAACAAACTCTTTATTGATTTCACCTCTTGGATACACAATACAGATACTTCATTCAAGAAATTATGAAAAAAATCGCAAGTAAGTAAAAAACTCTTTATTGTTTTCACCTCTTGGATATACAATTCGGAAATTTCATTCAATAAATTATGAAAAAATTGTAAGTAAGTAACAAACTCTTTCTTGAAGTCACCTCTTGGATACACAATGCAGAAACTTCATTTAGGAAATTATGAAAAAATTTGTAAGTAAGTAACAAATTCTTTCTTGAATTCGCCTCCTGGATAAACAAAAAGACATTTCATTCAAGAAATTATGACAAAGTTCTAAGTAAGTAACAAACTCTTTCTTGAATTCGCCGTTTGGAAGACAATACAGAAATTTAATTCAGGAAATTATTAAAAAAATTTGCAAACAAACTCTTTCTTGAAATCGCTTCCTGGACAGACAATACAGCAATTTCACTCAAGAAATTATGAAAAAATTGTAAGTAAGTAACAAACTCTTTCTTGAATTCTCCTCCTGGATACACAATACAGATATTTCATTCAGGAAAATATAAAAAGTTTTAAGTAAGTAACAAACTCTTTATTGAATACACCTCTTGGATACACAATACGGAAATTTCATTCAAGAAATTATGAGAAAATTGCAAGTAAGTAACAAACTAATTCTTGAATTCTCCTCCTGGATACACAATACAGACATTTCATTCAAGAAATTATAAAAAAATGGTAAGTAAGTAACAAACTCTTTCTTGAATTCACCTCTTGGGTACACAATACGGATTTGTCGTTCAAGAAATTAGGAAATAATTGTAAGTAAGTAAGTAACAAAATCTTTCTTGAATTCAACTCATGGATATACAATACAGAAATTTCATTCAAGAAATTATGAAAAAAATTGTAAGTAAGTAACAAACTCATTGGAAACATCAGATAACATACATAAGATCCAAGTTCTATTAGAGTGGTCCCACTATAGAGTGGCCCCACTATAGAGTGACCCCACTCTAAGTGAACCTGAATTAACCCAACTTTGTGCATGTCTCTCTCACTATGACTGTGTGTCTAAGCGCGTGTGCTGCTATCTATAACCGGTCTAACCTAAATTCAACGTAATGATGCATAAAGTCAAAATAAATAGAACTATGATCTTATATATGTTATCTGATGTATCCAATGAGTTTGTAACTTACTTACAATTTTTTCAAAATTTTTTGAATGAAATTTCTGTATTGTGTATCCATGAGTTGAATTCAAGAAATATTTTGTTACTTATTTACTTACAATTCTTTCGTAATTTCTTCAACGAAATTTCCGTATTGTATACCCAAGAGGCGAATTCAAGAAAGAGTTTGTTACTTACTTACTATTTTTTTTTATAATTTCTTGAATGAAATGTCTGTATTGTGTATCCAAGAGGCAAATTCAAGAAAGAGTTTGTTACTTACTTGCAATTTTTTCATAATTTCCTGAATGAAAGTTCCGTATTGTGTATCCAAGTGGTGTATTCAAGAAAGAGTTTGTTACTTACTTACAATTTTTTCATAATTTTTTGAATGAAATTTCCGTATTGTATATCCAAGAGGTGAAAACAATAAAGAGTTTCTTACTTACTTGCGACTTTTTCATAACCTCTTGAATGAAATATCTTTTTTATCCAGGTGGCGAATTCAAGGAACAATTTGTTACTTACTTACTTACTTACTTACAATTTTTTCATAATTTCTTAAATAAAGTTTCTGCATTGTGTATCCAAGAGGTGACTTCAAGAAAGAGTTTGTTACTTACTTGCGATTTTTTTAAAATTTCTTGAATGAAATATCTGTACTGTGTATCCAAGAGGTGAAAAAGATAAAGTTTGTTACCCACTGGCAATTTTGTCATAATTTCTTGAATGAAATTTCCATATCGTGTATCCAAGAGGGGACTTCAAGAAAGAGATTGTTACTTACTTACAATTTTTTCATAATTTCTGGAATGAAATTTCTACTTCCTGTATCCAAGACGTGAAAACATTAAAGAGTTTGTTACTTACTTAGAATTTTGTCATAATTTCTTGAAGGAAATGTCTTTTTCGTTTATCCAGGATGCGAATTCAAGAAAGAATTTGCTACTTACTTACATTTTTTTTCATAATTTCTTAAATGAAATTTCTGCATTGTGTAACCAAGAGGTGACTTCAAGAAAGAGTTTGTTACTTACTTACAATTTTTTTCATAATTTCCTTAATTAAATTTCTGTATTGTGTACTCAAACGGCGAATTGAAGAAAGAGTTTGTTACTTACTTACTTACTTACATTTATTCCTAATTTCTTAAATGAAGTTTCTGCATTGTGTATACAAGTGGTGACTTCAAGAAAGAGTTTTTTACTTACTTACAATTTTTTCATAATTTATTGAATGAAATTTCTGTATTGTATATCCAGGAGGAGAATTCAAGAAAGAGTTTGTTACTAACTTACAATTTTTTCATAATTTCTTGAGTGAAATTGCTGTATTGTCTGTCCAGGAAGCGAGTTCAAGAAAGAGTTTGTTTGCAATTTTTTCATAATTTCCAGAATTAAATTTCTGTATTGTGTATCCAAACGGCGAATTCAAGAAAGAGTTTGTTACTTACTTAGAATTTTGCCATTATTTCTTGAATGAAATGTCTTTGTTTATCCAAGAGGTGAAAACAATAAAGATTTTGTTACTTACTTGCGATTTTTTCATAATTTCTTGAATGAAGTATCTGTATTGTGTATCCAAGAGGTGAAATCAATAAAGAGTTTGTTACTTACTTACAAATATTTTCATAATTTCTTGAATGAAATTTCCGTATTGTGTATCCAAAAGGGGACTTCAAGATAGAGTTTGTTACTTACTTACAATTTTTTTTTCATAACTTCCTGAATTACATTTCTGTATTGTGCATCCAAACGGCAAATTCAAGAAAGAGTTTGTTACTTACTTACTTACATTTTTTTCCTAATTTCTTGAATGAAGTTTCTGTATTTTGTATCCAAGAGATGACTTCAAAAACGAGTTTTTTACTTACTTACAATTTTTTCATAATTTCTTAAATAAAATTTCTGCATTGTGTATCCTAGAGGTGACTTCAAGAAAGAGTTCGCTACTTACCTACAATTTTTTTGTTCATAATTACCTGAATCAAATTTCTGTGTTGTTCATCCAAACGGTGAATTCAAGAAACAGTTTGTTACTTACTTAGAATTAAGCCATAATTTCTCTAATGAAATGTCTTTTTTGTTTATCCAGGTGGCGAATTCAAGGAAGAATTTATTACTTACTTACTTACTTACAATTTTTTCATAGTTTCTTAAATGAAGTTTCTGCATTTTGTATCCAAGAGGTGACTTCAAGAAAGAGTTTGTTACTTACTTGCAATTTTTTCATAATTTCTTGAATGAAATATCTGTACTGTGTATCCAAGAGGTGAAAACAATAAAGAGTTTGTTACCTACTTGCAATTTTTTCATAATTTCTTAAATGAAGTTTCTGCATTGTGTATCCAAGAGGTGACTTAAAGAAAGAGTTTGTTACTTACTTACAAATATTTTCATAATTTCTTGAATGAAATTTCCGTATTGTGTATCCAAGAGGGGACTTCAAGAAAGAGATTGTTACTTACTTAGAATTTTTCATAATTTCTGGAATGATATTTCTACATCGTGTACCCAAGACGTGAAAACAATAAAGAGTTTGTTACTTACTTAGAATTTTGTCATAATTTCTTGAATGAAATGTCTTTTTTGTTTATCCAGGAGGCAAATTCAAGAAAGAATTTGCTACTTACTTACAATTTTTTTCATAATTTCTTAAATGATATTTCTGCATTGTGTATCCAAGAGGTGACTTCAAGAAAGAGTTTGTTACTTACTTACAATTTTTTTCATAATTTCTTGAGTTAAATTTCTGTATTGTGCATCCAAACGGCGAATTCAAGAAAGAGTTTGTTACTTACTTACTTACATTTTTTCCCTAACTTCTTAAATGAAGTTTCTGCATTGTGTATCCAAGAGGTGAAATCAATAAAGAGTTTGTTACTTACTTGCGATTTTTTCATAATTTCTTGAATGAAGTATCTGCATTGTGTATCCAAGAGGTGAAATTAATAAAGAGTTTGTTACTTACTTACAAATATTTTCATAATTTCTTGAATGAAATTTCCGTATTGTGTATCCAAGAGGGGACTTCAAGAAAGAGATTGTTACTTACTTAGAATTTTGTCATATTTTCTTGAATGAAATGTCTTTTTTGTTTTTCCAGGTGGCGAATTCAAGGAAGAATTGGTTACTTACTTACTTACAATTTTTTCATAATTTCTTAAATGAAGTTTCTCCATTGTGTATCCAAGAGGTGACTTCAAAAAAGAGTTTGTTACTTACTTGCGATTTTTTCATAATTTCTTGAATGAAATATCTGTACTGTGTATCCAAGAGGTGAAAACAATAAAGAGTTTGTTACCTACTTGCAATTTTTCTTTATTTCTTGAATGAAATTTCCATATTGTGTATCCAAGAGGGGAGTTCAAGAAAGAGATTGTTACTTACTTAGACTATTTTCATAATTTCTAGAATGAAATTTCTACATCGTGTATCCAAGACGTGAAAACAATAAAGATTTTGCTACTTACTTAGTATTTTGTCATAATTTCTTGAATGAAATATATTTTTTGTTTATCCAGGATTCGAATTTAAGAAAGAATTTGCTACTTACTTACATTTTTTTTCATAATTTCTTAAATGAAATTTCTGCATTGTGTATCCAAGAGGTAACTTCCAGAACTAGTTTGTTGCTTACTTACAATTTTTTCATAATATCTTGAAAGAAATTTCTGCATCGTGTATCCAAGAGGTGAAAACAATAAAGAATTTGTTACTTACTTAGTTTTTTGTCATAATTTCTTGAATGAAATGTCTTTTTTATTTATCCAGGAGGCGAATTCAAGAAAGAATTTGCTACTTACTTACAATTTTTTCGAAATTTCTTAAATGAAATTTCTGCATTGTGTATCCAAGAGGTGACTTCAAGAAAGAGTTTGTTACTTACTTACAATTTTTTTCCTAATTTCTTAAATGAAGTTTCTGCATTGTGTATCCAAGAGGTGACTTTAAGAAAGTTTTATACTTACTTACAAGGTTTTCATAATGACATATCTAACAACGGATGTTGATAAAAAATTTATTCATTCTGATACCTAGATTTTGTTAATTTTATCCCATGTGTCTGACAATAGGTGTATGCAAATTCCTTTTCTTGCATCTCCGATGTTTTAATAGACATTCTAAACGTTTGATATTTTAGCATACTCTAACAATAATGAACGCATAACAATGTAATGCATAATATATTTTTAATGAAATAATGCTATGTAGAATATTAATACAAAAATATATTATGATACATTATTAATATCAATGATCAACTTCGGACATTTTGAATCTGTTCCATAAAATAGTTAACCATGTTCTCTCTTGATATTGTAGCTATTGTCTTCTCTTAGCTCGTAATCACTAGAACAATCATTATTCAGTTTTGAGTCATACACAATTTTTACTGGTGTGTCACTGACAGCTTCAATATGCGTTTCGTCTTTGGTATTATTTGGTTCATTGACTGTTTGGTGAATTGTAGTAACGTTTGCTGGCCCTTTGTTTTTAATCGATTCATCTTTATATTCCATAGTGATATTTTCTACCAATGCCCATTTTATTTTTCCGGCAATTTCACTGTGTATTACAACATTATTTTTACATAGGTAACAGTTTCGGCACGTAGACAAGATATGGTTTATGATATTAGTAGAAGAGTAGGCCTTTCTTCTTTTGATCTTCCATTGAATGCTAATACCCGAAATTATTGTTCCACTGTGTAAAAAATACTGATTTAATACATGCAATAAACTAGGTAGTGTCGATAACCGGACATAGAGTACCAGTGGGAAAGCCGCATCGTGTCTCTGAGCAAGCAAAGAGTACAATTATTAGAGCCATAAGCATATCTCATGTCATTTTAAGATACGTATGTTACATGTCATTCTAAGAGATGTAAAAAAAAGTTGAAAAAATATATCATGTTAAAAAATAATAATAAAAAGTTAAAAAAAACTTTAAAAAAAAATCAAAAAAATGGGAGGGAGGGGCCAAGAAGTTGGAGGGGAGGGGGCGCCCTTGGAGTTTGGGGATAGGGGACCTTTGGGGGTTGACGTCCCTGGTGGTTAGGGTCGTTGGTGCTTATGAACCTTGATGGTTCATACTCATTTACACCTCACTACTTGATTTGTAAGGATTTCTCTGGATTGTTCTGAATTTCTTTATTAAATTTTTTTTGCCATCTACATCTCTCTTAGTATCAACTTTTAGTATACTATAACGTTAGACCATATTTTATATTGACAACACTGTTCAACTCCAATTCGCAAATGCTATACCCTTTTTCGCAAATAGAGTTATTTTTACGCAAATGGTACAATTTTCAAATTAAAATAATTCTAGCTATAGCATACCATTCCTCATTCTTTAATTACCCGTGAGGCATTCTTAACCAATGGAATACCTTTTCGCAAATACCTTTTTGCAAAAAATTCGCAAATAGAGTTATTTTTACGCAAATGGTACAATTTTCAACTTAAAACCATTCTAACTATAGCATCCCATTCCTAGTTCTTTAATTACCCGTGACGCATTCTTAACCATCGGAAGTTTAATTTGGTTCTTGAACCTAGAAGTAATTACCCTTTTTAAAAACATTAGATGTTCTATTAATGAACCCGTGAAACGAAACCAGTCTGATTGCATTACACAATCTCATCCATAGTTCCAAAACATGTTTGATCGCTTTATAGGTCTATAATATAAAGGGATTGGTCGCTTTTTGTAATCTCGTCCCTAATCTCGTCCCGAGGTTAGGGATCCAAGTGGTGACTTCAAGAAAGAGTTTGTTACTTACTTACAATTTTTTTCATAATTTCTTGAGTTAAATTTCTGTATTGTGCATCCAAACGGCGAATTCAAGAAAGAGTTTGTTACTTACTTACCTACATTTTTTCCCTAATTTCTTAAATGAAGTTTCTGCATTGTGTATCCAAGAGGTGACTTCAAAAAAGAGTTTGTTACTTACTTGCGATTTTTTCATAATTTCTTGAATGAAGTATCTGCATTGTGTATCCAAGAGGTGAAATTAATAAAGAGTTTGTTACTTACTTACAAATATTTTCATAATTTCTTGAATGAAATTTCCGTATTGTGCATCCAAGAGGGGACTTCAAGAAAGAGATTGTTACTTACTTAGAATTTTGTCATATTTTCTTGAATGAAATGTCTTTTTTGTTTTTCCAGGTGGTGAATTCAAGGAAGAATTGGTTACTTACTTACTTACAATTTTTTCATAACTTCTTAAATGAAGTTTCTGCATTGTGTATCCAAGAGGTGACTTCAAGAAAGAGTTTGTTACTTACTTGCGATTTTTTCATAATTTCTTGAATGAAATATCTGTACTGTGTATCCAAGAGGTGAAAACAATAAAGAGTTTGTTACCTACTTGCAATTTTTCTTTATTTATTGAATGAAATTTCCATATTGTGTATCCAAGAGGGGAGTTCAAGAAAGAGATTGTTACTTACTTAGACTATTTTCATAATTTCTGGAATGAAATTTCTACATGATGTATCCAAGACGTGAAAACAATAAAGATTTTGTTACTTACTTAGAATTTTGTCATAATTTCTTGAATGAAATACATTTTTTGTTTATCCAGGATGCGAATTCAAGAAAGAATTTGCTACTTACTTACATTTTTTTTCATAATTTCTTAAATGAAATTTCTGCATTGTGTATCCAAGAGGTAACTTCCAGAAAGAGTTTGTTGCTTACTTACAATTTTTTCATAATATCTTGAAAGAAATTTCTGCATCGTGTATCCAAGAAGTGAAAACAATAAAGAATTTGTTACTTACTTAGTTTTTTGTCATAATTTCTTGAATGAAATGTCTTTTTTATTTATCCAGGAGGCGAATTCAAGAAAGAATTTGCTACTTACTTACAATTTTTTCATAATTTCTTAAATGAAATTTCTGCATTGTGTATCCAAGAGGTGACTTCAAGAAAGAGTTTGTTACTTACTTACAATTTTTTCATAATTTCTTAAATGAAGTTTCTGCATTGTGTATCCAAGAGGTGACTTCAAGAAAGTTTTTTACTTACTTACAATGTTTTTATAATGACATATCTAACAACGGATGTTGGTAAAAAATTTATTCATTCTGATACCTAGATTTTGTCAATGTTATCCCATGTGTCTGACAATAGGTGTATTCAAATTCCTTTTCTTGCATCTCCAATGTTTTAATAGACATTCTAAACGTTTGATATTTTAGCATACTCTAACAATAATGAACGCATAACAATGTAATGCATAATATATTTTTAATGAAATAATGCTATGTAGAATATTAATACAAAAATATATTATGATACATTATTAATATCAATGATCAACTTCGGACATTTTGAATCTGTTCCATAAAATAGTTCACCATGTTCTCTCTTGATATTGTAGCTATTGTCTTCTCTTAGCTCGTAATCACTAGATCAATCATTATTCCATTTTGAGTCATACACAATTTTTACTTGTGTGTCACCGACAGGTTTAATATGCGTTTCGTCTTTGGTATTATTTGGTTCATTGACTGTTTGATGAATGGTAGTAACGTTTGCTGGCCCTTTGTTTTTCATCGATTCATCTTTATATTCCATAGTGATATTTTCTACCAATGCCCTTTTTATTTTTTCGGCAATTTCACTGTCTATTACAACATTATTTTTACATAGGTAACAGTTTCAGCACGTAGACAAGACATGGTTTATGATATTAGTAGAAGAGTAGGCCTTTCTTCTTTTGATCTTCCATTGAATGCTAATACCTGAAATTATTGTTCCACTGTGTAAAAAATACTGATTTAATACATCCAATAAACTAGGTAGTGTCGATAACCGGACATAGAGTACCAGTGGGAAAGCCTCATCGTGTCTCTGAGCAAGCATAGAGTACAATTGTTAGAGCCATAAGCATATTTCATGTCATTTTAAGATACGTATGTTACATGTCATTCGAAGAGATGTAAAAAAAAGTTGAAAAAATATATCATGTTAAAAAATAATAAAAAAAAGTTAAAAAAAAACTTTAAAAAAAATTCAAAAAATGGGGGGGAGGGGGCCAAGAAGTTGGAGGGGAGGGGGCGCCCTTGGAGTTTGGGGATAGGGGACCTTTGGGGGTTGACGTCCCTGGTGGTTAGGGTCGTTGGTGCTTATGATCCTTGACGGTTCATACTCATTTACACCTCACTACTTGATTTGCAAGGATTTCTAAGGATTGTTCTGAATTTCATTATTAAAATTTTTTTTCTTGCCATCTACATCTCTCTTAGTATCAACTTTTTAGTATGCTATAACGTTAGACCATATTTTATATTGACAACACTGTTCAACTCCAATTCGCAAATGCTATACCCTTTTTCGCAAATAGAGTTATTTTTACGCAAATGGTACAATTTTCAAATTAAAATAATTCTAGCTATAGCATACCATTCCTCATTCTTTAATTACCCGTGAGGCATTCTTAACCAATGGAATACCTTTTCGCAAATACCTTTTGCAAAAAATTCGCAAATAGAGTTATTTTTACGCAAATGGTACAATTTTCAACTTAAAACCATTCTAACTAAAGCATCCCATTCCTAATTCTTTAATTACCCGTGACGCATTCTTAACCATCGGAAGTTTAATTTGGTTCTTGAACCTAGAAGTAATTACCCTTTTTAAAAACATTAGATGTTCTATTAATGAACCCGTGAAACGAAACCAGTCTGATTGCATTACACAATCTCATCCATAGTTCCAAAACATGTTTGATCGCTTTATAGGTCTATAATATAAAGGGATTGGTCGCTTTTTGTAATCTCGTCCCTAATCTCGTCCTGCGTCAATAGGACGATCACTACTCTTATCAGTGCGCTGAATCGCTCAGAATACAGCAGTTCGACCCCGAGACCCCCCTCTGATTGCCGGTGCCAGAGAGTTGTCAACTGACTGATCCAGATGCATTTTTGTCTGGACGAGAATGTGAAAGATCTGGTTTCCCCTCTGCCAGAGAGCTACAAATCGGTCACAGAAAATCTTCTTGGTTTTTCGTCAGTAAACGCTCTACCCCCGTCTGTTTGCCTCAGTCGTCTTCAAGATGAAGATCTGAGCATTAGTGCTATCATGACAAGCAGTAAGGGTCTCTGGCACAAGCAGTGTCGACTGATATGTTCATGATCCAGTCTGGCCTGAGCCAAAGCAAAATATGAGCGTGAAGTTGCTGAGGATGCTAATAGAAAAAGACTTGACTCTAGCCCTTCAAAGGACAAAATACATCAAAAAAGCCTTTTAATAGGCACAGTGGATGTTCTGGCCCCGCTGCGCTTATGTGCTTTTTATGTGATACCGATTTTGATACCGAGCCTTACCACGAAGCAACTAGTCTTGAACTTAGCAAAGTGATATTAAAATAGTCGAAAGATCTCAGAGATACCAAGCTCTTAGCAAAATTGGCAGCAGGTGATATGGTTGCCAAATAAGCGAAGTACCATAAGCGATGCTTTAATACTTTTAAGAACGGAAACGGGTCTTGGCTGTCAGTGCAATCGAAAGAGCCCGGTGAAGAAAATGTGTATCACATTGAAATGCTAGCATTTGCGAAAGTGACTAACACATTAGATGAGCAAACAGATGATTATATTTATTCCGCCTTTCGGACCTAGTCAAACAGTACACGTGTGCACATGAACATCTTGGTCAGCATTAAGCGGGACGAGTTTATTCATCCAGGCTGAAGAAACGGATTTTGGAGTCGGTTAGCAGGTTCAGTGAGTTTCCTAAGGAAAGAGAAGTGTATTTAGAATTCCGTGAAGATGTCGGCAAGGCACTTGAAGCTTCATCTTTAGATTTAACCCAAGACTATATGCTTGTTCTCAGAAAGGTGGCAAGAATCTTGCGCAGAGATTTGTTTCACAAGCAAGTTTTCAAGAGATCATTTGAAAAAGATTATCAAGCCAGCTCAATGTCACCCCTGTTGCTTTCTTTCAAGAGGATGCTTTTTCATGGGTCAAACTGGCAAACCCAAGCGGGTGTTTGTCAGCCAGAGCTATCCCTTGCTCAACTTCTAAAAATCTTGCTTTGAAATCCCGGTACCGACGAAATCGCAATGGTTTACTTGGAAGCTTACCCGGCGTCCAGCACAAGTTGCGTCAGCAAAGGTAGTGCAGCATGTCTGCCCGTCTCAGGGAATCTGGCACATTCACACTCAACGATCAAGCATCAGATTGACCAATATCTGAAGATGCTTGCTTACCTGAATCCTATCCTGACAGGTATTATTGCTTTTAATCAACCACTCTACAAAATTGTGAAACAGTTACAGTGGCTTATGCCGGATGACTACGGGGAAAAGAAAATCTTCGTGATGATGGGTAGCCTGCATATTGAGATGGCGTTTGAAAGTTAAATCACAGATATCCTAAACTCAAGCAGATGGGCCCAGCTTTGGCTCAAGCAGGTGTTTTCACATCAGGACGTGCTGATTCTCTAGAAAAGGGATCGGGGGTCAATCGGTCTTGATACGCGTATGAAGTAACACTTGTTGCACTTGAAGAGATGATGATTCACTCGTATGTGGCTTACTGCGAGACTACCGAACTCTCTACGTTGATTGACCACGACCCTTGCTGTATCCAGCGCAAAAAAGATTCACCGCTTTTACGATTTTGGAACCTAGTCCTGAAGATAATCAATTTGCTGCTAATGATGGCGAAGTCTCTTCGCGATCTACGTTTGTATGTAGTGATATTGCAAGGAATGATACCATTCTTGTTCGCAACCAACCATCATCATTGCGTAAGATGGCTCTCAGTTCATATATTCAATTTGCGCCATCTCCCAGCGACAAATCCGTCTCTCCACAAAGAACTAAGTGACCTAAGGTTTGTAATTTCTATTACTGACACTCCTTCCTCTTCAGTACCTCTCGACCAGTAAAACGCATACACCATAAAGAATGTAAAAGGCCCTGGAAGATTTAAAGGAATTGCTCATGATCCAGAATCTTTACGGAGGCTGTCGATTGTAGGTCCAGAGATCGCTCGGATGGTTAAAAAATTCAACAACGATCTTCCGAAAGAAACCAAGCACCATGAAGTTAGTCCAAGTTTTCAAAAACAGTTCATATCCAATGTTCAAGTCTCTCGTCTCTGTCCTGGAAGAAACGGGAAATCCATTCCAATCTGAAGATCCGTTTCTGATTTCTTTACAAAGCCACCAGATTTTTGACAACAACTGTCACTGCTGCTTGATGGTAACAATTCCGGAATGACCAATACTTAGAATTTGTCAAAGAAAGACTTGTCGGAAGGTCCAAGTCAATGGATGATCCTATCAAGCAAAATCGGTTGCCACTATTCAGAAGCCTGCCTCCAAAGAAAGCTTCGAAAGCTGGTATTTAAATAAAGTTGATGAAGTCTGACTTATCGCTATTTGCCAGGCTTTATATCGGGTGTGAGGCTCATAGAACTGATCTTGACGAGTTCTTCCGGCACGAAAATCACCCCTTTCCTCCGTCACTTTAAGATTTAGGCAGTCTGTGCTTTGGTTCCAAATCTGACATATTGGCCTGTATTACGGATTACCTAGAATGTTCCGAGTTCATTCGGCCGTGTCCAGAAGCAGAGATAGTAGAAAGCACCGTTTTAGTACACATGATTGTACCATCTAATGCAAAAGCCTTCGGCCAGTACGCTCGTGAAAAGCTCTGTCCCTATATCTTAGGACTCTTTGACGATGGTACAGCGAGAGTAGACCTGATATTTGACGTCTACATTCCGAATAGCCTTAAGAACTGTGCTAGAGAAAAAAGTGAATCTATTTCATATGCATCCAAGGTCGAAGGAGGGACACCCATTCTCAAAGTCAGCTGGCAGAACTTGCTTCACAATTCAAACAACAAAAAATGCTCTTCATCGTCTTAGGTCATGTTGTTTCCGTGGAGATCAGAGACAAACAGGTCATGATCACAATTGGTGATCAAGTTTTCTCCTCGAAGGAATTTTCGAGAAGATTAGAACTCAGCCCTTATAACCATGAAGAAGAAGATACAAGTATTATCCTCCACGCCTTTCCCGTGGCACGCCAAGGTATCCGTTCTATTATGGTTAAGACTGTTGATTAAGATGTCGTTGTGTTCTTCACAGCATTCTTCTCTGCACTTGACGATGATGAGTTGGTTGTAGCATTCGGCTCTGGGAAGAGATCTAGATACGTCCCAGTCCGTGAAGTTGCTCAAGCGCTCGGCTGTGATCTATCAAAAGCTCTTCTCTTCATGCATTCATTCACCGGCTGCGACACAACATCAGCTTTCACATGGTACGGTAGGGTGAACGCTCGGAAGACATATAAAGACTATCAAACAATAACAGCGACATTCAACGAGCTCTCGATACCTAATGCTGGGTTGACAGATAACAATTTATCGATCATCGAGAAGTTCGTTGTCCGAAAGAACGACAAAACCAGAGATAAAGATTCCGTTGATCAGCTTTGGAGGCAACTTTTCACCAAGAGGTCAACAACCATGGACAGACTTCCTCCATCCCATGGATCGCTTGTAGAGCATACCAAACGGGCATTCCCGTAAAGCCAGATTTGGGCTAACAGCATTCAGACCCTGTTGCCTAAAATTAACCCGGCAGATTATGGGTGGAGGAAGTCTGACAATGGCTGGATACCTTATTGGACCCCAGTGCGAGAAGCTCCTCTTGTTTGTCGGAAACGCATGTGCTGCTGTTGTCAAAGTTATTGCAAGACGAGATGCACCTACCGCAAAAAACCACCTAAAATGTTCGGAGTTGTATAATTGCAGAGGGTCTTGTCTTTAATTGTTTTATCTTTTCTGCTTTCATTGTGTGCAATCTTTTGACATTATTAGTCAAGCCATACGTTGTCCTGTTTGAGAAGATTGAACTTGTTTTTAATCACATTGGATATATTCGTATCCGTGTTTTTAGTCAAGTTATGTGTTTTTTCCAGTTTCAGAATAAAAGATTAATCTCATTCATTAAGTGCCCTTAATCTGTTTCGAGTTCAAATGATTTGATAATTAAAGAAAATCATAAATACTGGCTCTTTATGTGACACAAGAAGCTAGGTGTGTTTTACTGTAGTATCTCTGAAAGATTGAAGCTATAACGTTCACTTGTGGTAGTCTCGAGGCTCAAAGGCCCTACTGGTTAACTTGAAGTAGAGAATATAGAAACTTTGGTTATTTCGTCTCTTTTTACAACATGGCACAGATATCTTCCGACTCTTGTCATTATGCAGACTCAGATAACAAACTGACGCCGACTTATTGTCTGTACCGTTATGTGACCAGCGTCTCCAGCCATGCTGCTGCAGAAAGAAGAAATCGAATATGGTGGTCGGGTTCAATGCTACCATAGCGGCAATTTAAACAGCTTTTGATATTTTCATTCCTTACTTCAGTGCCCTGGCGCCCTCATGGGCATACCTGAGAAAATGGTCATCTTGTCTAGAGAAGGAAGTCCCAAACAGATTATTTATTCGTTCAGTGCATCCTACATATTTGGCAAAAAAAAAAAATTAGAACTCGACATTTTGTTTTGCACCCTGGCGCCCCTTTTTGGACTTATGTAAAACAAACAATGACGGAATTGGATTCAGCAAAAAAAAAATTCTATCGCATAGACTTTTCGGTAAAAACAAAACGAACTAAGAAAAAACATTTTAAATGAAAAAAAAAATTTCGGGGCTATCTGATTACTTTTTTGGCGCCTTAGCACCCCCATTTTTTAACCTAGAGAAAAAGTGATGACATTTTCGGTTCAATAAAAAAATTCTCTGTCGGGCAGACATATTGTTGCTAACATTAGGACTTATGTAAGCATTTTATATATTTTATGCCCTTATTCTCTGCCTCTCCGCGCCCCAGGGTTTCATCAGAGGAAAGAATGGCTACTCTGCACAGAAATTGGATTCTCAAACTGACTGGCTCTCTTTGCACCATCTTATGCAATTCACCCTACATGCTAGACCAGTTAAAATCCACTTTTGGCTCTTTCTGCTTTCGCATATGACACCATAGTGCCCATATTATTGCACCTACACAAAAACAAATATAATATGCAGAATTAGCAGAGATTTGTAAAACTAGTAGACCCCTCTTTGACTCACTCACCGCTAAACTGAAAAAAGACGCTCTAAAAGCCCACGTTTAATGCCTAAAGTGCGTAAAGTAGTGCTTTGTCAGAGTGGCACTGGTTTCCATTGGATTTTTCATAGTTCAAAGCCTATTCCTGGAAATGTTCATGCTTTCTTCACCAAATACACAATCTTTATGCTAAGCTGCCCTACTATAGAGATAAATTCACTTGCTATGCATCTCCTGCAAAGTAAAAGAGAGCTGGTGGTAGACCGTTGGGCCGTCTTGTGACTTGCGTGAATTTTACTTTACGTTCGCTGCTTGTAGAATCCTGTGATTACTTTCTTGCTGTTAAAGTTGATAATATGTTTATCTATAATATTTATCTGCCAACTGATTACCAAATTTATACGTCTGAACGCCGTTTTGTTCTTGCCACTGAAAGTTTATGTAGATGTAATTCAAGTATAATTTCTAGTAGTTCTGCACGTTTAATTGTTCAAGATTTTTAACTCTAATCTAACGGCTCCATTTGCCCACTATTCTCTCATTGGTGAAATATTCGATAATCATTGTTGTTGTTGTATGTTGTTGATAAAGACCCAGATTTCACATACATTCACAGTTCCTCGTCTACATCCACTTCTCCCTGCTTAGATGTGTCTCTTCCGAAGATTCTTTGTGATTATATAATATCTGATCACCTGCCTTTATCGTTTTCTTTCGCATTAAATCAAGCTTCTCAGATACCCATTAGTCACCCAAAAATACCTAATCCATCGTATATGCGTAAATGGGCATTAATCAATCCGGAACTGCATTGGGGTAGTGTTTCTACAGTTCTTTCTAAGATTAAGGTACCGTTTGTCCTGCTAATCAAGCACTCACAGCTGCCCACTGAGGAAAAAACGCATTTTCCTTGATATTTATTGTGCAGAGATCACTTTACAATGTGCAGAATATTGTGCTGTTCCATTGAAGCGTAACCATCCAGGAACAGCTCCCAAACGGCCTGAAAATCAAAGTCTTTCCCAATCTTGTGATTCAGCAAAGTCTTGGTTACATCTATGGATTGAATGCTACCGACCAAAATCCGATGGGACCTTGGATAGAGAATGGTAGAACTGATTCATCTTTTTTCAGGCTGATCAGTGCACTGAATCGCTCAGAATATAGCAGTCTGATGCCGAGACCCCCCTCTAATTGCCGGTGCCAGAAAGTTGTTAGCTGACTGGTCCAGATCCATTTTTTTCTGGACGAGAATGTGAAAGATCTGGTCTCCCCTACACCAGAGAGCTACAAATCAGTCACAGAAAATCTTCTTGGTTTTTCGTCAGTAAACGCTCTACCCCCGTCTGTTTGCCTCAGTCGTCTTCAAGATGGGGATCTGAGTATTAGTGCTATCATGACAAGCAGTAAGGGTCTCTGGCACAAGCAGTGTCGACTGATATGTTCATCATCCAGTCTTGCCTGAGCCAAAGCAAAATATGAGCGTGAAGTTGCTGAGGATACTAATAGAAGAAGACTTAACTATAGCCCTTCAAAGGACAAAGTACATTAAAAAAGCCTTTTACTAGGCACAGTGGATGTTCTGCCCCCGCTGCGCTTATGTGCTTTTTCTGTGATACCGATTTTGATATCGAGCCTTACCGCGAAGCAACTAGTCTTGAACTTAGCAAAGTGATATTACAACAGTCTAAAGATTTCAGAGATACCAAGCTCTTAGCAAAATTGGCAGCAGGTGATATGGTTGCCAAATAAGCGAAGTATAAGCGATGCTTTAATGCTTTTAGGAACGGAAGCGGGTTATGGCTGTCAGTGCAATCGAAAGAGCCTGGTGAAGAAAATGTGTATCACATTGAAATGTTAGCATTTACGAAAGTGACTAACACATTAGATGAGCTAACAGATGATTATATTTATTTCCACCTTTCGGACCTAGTCAAACAGTACACGTGTGCACATGAACATCTTGGTCAGCATTAAGCGGGACAAGTTTATTCATCCAGGCTGAAGAGACGGATTTTGGAGTCGGTTAGCAGGTTCAGTGAGTTTCCCAAGGGAATAGAAGTGTTTTTAGAATTCCGTGAACATGTCGGTGAGGTACTTGAAGGTTCATCTTTAGCTTTGTCCCAAGACGATATGCTTGTTCTTGGAAAGGTGGTAAGAATCTTTCGCAGAGATTTGTTTCAGAAGCAAGTTTTCAAGAGATCATTTGAAAAAGACTATCAAGCCAGCTCAGGGTTACCATTGTTGCTTTCTTTCATGAAGATGCTTTCGCATGGATCAAACAGGCAAACCCAAGCGGATATTTGTCAGCCAGAGCTATCTCTTGCTCAACTTATAACAAGTTTTCTTTGAAATCCCAGGTTCTGACGAAATTGCAATGGTTCACTGGGAAGCTTACCAGGCGTCCAGCAAAAGTTGCGTCAGCACAGGTAGTGCAGCATATCAGCCCGTCTCAGAGGATCTGGCACATTCACACTCAATGATCAAGCTTCAGATTGACCAATATCTGAAGATGCTTGCTTACCTGAATCCTGGCTCGACAGGTATTATTGCTTTTGCTCAACCACTCTACTAAATTGTGAAACAGTTACAGTGGCTTATGCCGGACGACTACGGGAAAAAGAAAATCTTCGTAATGATGGGTGGCCTGTACATTGAGATGGGGTTTGACAGTGTAATCACAGATATTCTAAACTCAAGCAGATGGGCCCAAGCTTTGCACCTAGTCCTGAAGCTAATCAATTTGCTGCTACTGATGGTGAAGTCTCTTCGCGATCTACGTTTGTATGTAGTGATATTGCAAGGAATGATACCATTCTTCTTCGCAATCAACCATCATCATTACGTAAGATGGCTCTCGGTTCATACATTCAATTTGCGCCATCTCCAAGTGACAAATCCGTCGCTCCACAAAGAACTAAGTGACCAGAGGTTTCGTAATTTCTATTACTGGCGCTACTTCTCCCTCAGTGCCTCTCGACCAGCAAAACGCATACACCATAAAGAATGTAAAAGGCCCTGGAGGTTTCAGTGGAATTGCTCATGATCAAGGATCTTTACGGAGGCTGACGATTGTAGGTCCAGAGATTGCTCGGATGGTTCAAGAATTCAACAGCGATCTTCCGAAAGAAAACAAGCACCATGAAGTTAGACCAAGTTTTCAAAAACAGTTCATACCCAATGTTCAAGTCTCTCGTCTCTGTCCTGGCAGAAAGGGAAATCCATTCCAATCGGAAGGTTCGTTTCTGATTTCTTTACAAAGCCATCGGATTGTTGACAACAACTTTCACTGCTGCTTGATGGTAACATTTCTGCAATGACCAATACTCAGAATTTTTCAAAGAAAGACTTGTCGAAAGGTCCAAGTCAATGGATGATCCAATCAAGCAAAATCAGTTGTCACTACTCAGTAGCCTGCCTCCAAAGAAAGCTTAGAAAGCTGGTTTTTAAATAAAGCTGATGAAGTCTGACTTCGCTCTATTTGCCGGGCTTTACATCGGGTGTGAGCCTCATAGAGCTGATCTTGACGAGTTATTCCGGCACGAAAATCACCCCTTTCCTCCGTCACTTTCAGATTTAGGAAGTCTGTGGTTTGGTTCCAAATCTGACATATTGGCCTGTATTACGGATTACCTAGAATGTTCCGAGTTCATTCGACCGTGTCCAGAAGCAAAGATAGTAGAAGGCACCGTTTTAGCTCATATGATTGTACCATGTAATGCAAAAACCTTCGGCCAGTACGCTGGTGAAGAGCTCTATCCCTATATCTTAGGACTCTTTGACGATGGTACAGTGAAAGTAGACCTGATATATGACGTCTATATTCCGAATAGCCTTTAGAACTGTTCTAGAGAAAAAAGTGAATCTATTTCATATGCATCCAAGGTCGAAGGTGGGACACACATTCCCAAAGGCAGCTGGCAGAACTTCCTTCCGAACTCAAACAGCAAAAATGCTCTTCATCTTCTCAGGTCATGTCGTTTCCGCAGAGATCAGAGACAAACAAGTCATGACCACAATTGGTGATCAAATTTTCTCCTCGAAGGAACTTTCGAGAAGATTAGAACTCAGCCCTTACAACCATGAAGAAGAAGACACGCGTATTATCCTCCACGCCTCAGTTGTCCTGCTGTCCTGCTAAAATACCGTTTGTCCTGCTAATCAAGCACTCACAGCTGCCCACTGAGGAAAAACGCATTTTCCTTGATATTTATTACGCAGAAATCGCTTTACAATGTGCAGAATATTGTGCTGTTCCATTGAAGCGTCACCATCCAGGAACAGCTCTCAAGTGGCGTGAAAATCAAAGTCTTTCCCAATCTTGTGATTCAGCAAAGTTTTGGTTAAGTCTATGGATTGAATGCGACCGACCACAATCCAGTCCTTTTAATTCCATCCGCATCGCAACAAAGTAAAATTTTGCCAAGGAGCTTTAAAACCACCACAAGAAAATACCAGAACTGTCAGCACAAAAAATAACAAATAACCTCATTTCCTTTGGTCGACATTCCGTCCAAAGATCCCCAAAACCTCCCTTTCTGTTGCTGATGTTCCTCTATCTGAGTGGAATTCTTTCTACGAGGCCGAATTCTCTCCACCAAACCCCCAACTTAAACACAAATATTCTGAAGAGCTTGATCAATTTTTGTATGCATTCTCTGACTCTGATTTACTGTAGTTTCCATGTCTTCGGCTGATGCTATTATGAGCCTTTAGCCATAGATGTCACGAGGCACAGATGGAATTCACGCTTTACGTATCAAAAATGGTGGTCCTTTGCTTTTAGAACATCTGACGTTATTGCTGCAGATGGTTTTTACACAAGGCATGGTTTCATCAATATTCTGCGTGGGAGATCTCTCTCCTATTCCAAAATGAGAAAAACCTCAAATGAATGCTCATCTTTCAGGCCTGTAACTCTTCCAACCAGTTTTGCAAGCTTTATGAACTACTGTTTATGAAAGAACTCGAAGAAAAGTTTTACACACCTTCACATCAATTTGGCTTTCAACATGGTTTTTAATATGTAAACGCCCTTGCAGTCATTGCTAATGCTCTTTTTGATGCTTCTTGTACAGGTAGTTTACTCGCCTTGGCAAATTATGATGTTTGCCACGCCTTTGATTCCCTGATCCGTCCCCTTATGTTTTTAAGGGCTGTTAATAGAAGGGAAAATCTGGCTATCATTAGACCTTAAAGGGATATGCATGCTTAGGTGCGTGTCGGTCTTAAAATCCCTGTTAAGCAAAATGAAATGGCAAGGCCACTGGATAGCACTATACCAGTTAAAAGAGGAGCCAGGTACGGTGCAATTTCCTCACCTTGTTAATTCAATAATTATGTCCTCAAAGCTCAGGACCAGTGTGAGATGTCTTGCGTTCTCTTTGGCCTCAATATCTCCTTAGTCACTTATGCTGATGACATTTTTAACATTAGCCATACTTTGGACGAAATTTCTGAAACTTTCCGAAAACTGCAAGCAGAATATTTAAAATCTGGTCTTGAATTTAACGCTGCAAAGTCTGCCGTGGTGCTTTTTAACTGGAAACGCTCACTTACTCAGGAACTTGGTATTTGGAAATTCAAAAATCTGCCCGTCTGACCAAATCGTTTGACATCCGGTACTTGGGAATTCAAAGATCTACCCGTCTGACCAAATCGTTTATTTTAGTATTCTCATTAGAAATAACATTTCTCATACTCGTGATCTCTTGACAGAAGTCATCAAACGCCATACATCAGCTTCCTATGCTTCCATAGCCTCTGCTAAGCTTCATTTCAATCGCCGTTATCTCGCAATGCTGTACAACACTGTTGTTCTCCGCCACGTCCTCTACAATCTACTCTTCTGGAAGATTCTTACAAATCTTGATAAACTGAAAACCCGCTCCACTTTTTTTCCCGTTTTGCAAAATACCTACTGAGATATCCAACTTGGACATGCAATTCAAAACTCATCAACATCTACACACAGCAGATCCTACAATAGCTAAACTTATGGGGAAATGCAACCCCAAGATTTCAAGACACGCTTGGAGCCAAATTCTACAACTATAGTTACCTTTTCATAGTTGTATAGTGATATTTTGCTTTTGTTCTCCTTTATAGTGTTCTGTCCTTTTTGTACAAAGACGGCTTTTCAATAAATAATAATAATAATTTACTGAAGCAGATGGCGTTTACATGCAACTGAGTTCCTTTCATACGAAAATATAAACCACAATTATAACGTATTTATGAACCAATTTAAATCTATAATCAGCCTTTGAAAATAGTACTTTTCACTGTCAAAATTTATACCAATCTTATATTTTACTACTTATTTATCACCTTGATTTAAATTAGTAAAAGGTTAAAACCGGCGTTTCCACCTCAGGTCCTTCATTTCAAAAATGAAGAATTTTGATTTTGTGAAGACTTTCTGGGCTTTACTCTTGTGTTTAAGGGCTGTGAGCTCGGTTTCTGCAACAAGCTATATCCATGAGACCGATATTAGTCGAATAAAAAATCTTGTTATCAGTTATATCCCTTGTAAAGATCTTAGTACACTCTATGGAGTATCTTCAGCTCTTCAAAAGTTGAATCTTTCACCAGAAGTAAGGTTCTCTTTCTTTTGTCTAAAATCACATGCAAAATTCTATTAGGATATAGGGTTAAGTCCCAGATCAGGGCTATTGAGGAGGAAATTTGAGTCAATATATACCAAATCATATTATTGAGTTTCAAATAAAGTGAATACACCTTTTGATGCCTTTTTTTATGCTGATTATGAATATAATAAGCATTTCTATCAGAAATGAATTTCAGCCCCCCCCCCTATATAGGCTATACCTAACATAACCCTGAATTGGCATATATAGGGGGGGGGGCTGAAGTTCATTTCCAATAGAAATGCTTATTATATTTGTAATCAGCATAAAAAAAGGCATTAAATGGTGTATTCACTTTAGTTCTAACTCAATAATATGATTTGGTATATATTGGGTCAATATATACCAAATCATATTATTGAGTTAGGACTAAAGTGAATACACCATTTGATGCCTTTTTTTTATGCTGATTACAAATATAATAAGCATTTCTATTGGAAATTAATTTCAGCCCCCCCCCCTATATATGCCAATTCAGGGTTAGGTTAGGTTGGGTTAGGTATAGCCTATATAGGGGGGGGGGGGGCTGAAATTCATTTCCAATAGAAATGCTTATTTTATTCGTAATCAGCATAAAAAAGGCATTGAATGGTGTATTCACTTTATTTGAAACTCATTAATATGATTTGGTATATATTGACCATAGATACCAAATCATATTATTGAGTTAGGACTAAAGTGAATACACCATTTGATGCCTTTTTTTATGCTGATTACAAATATAATAAGCATTTCTATTGGAAATTAATTTCAGCCCCCCTATATATGCCAATTCAGGGTTAGGTTAGGTTAGGCATAGCCTATATAGGGGGGGGGGGGGGCTGAAATTCATTTCCAATAGAAATGCTTATTTTATTCGTAATCAGCATAAAAAAGGCATTGAATGGTGTATTCACTTTATTTGAAACTCATTAATATGATTTGGTATATATTGACCATATATTGACTGAAATCTGTTTGAAAAACATCCTACTTCAGTATTTGCAACTATAGACTATTTTACCTTTTGATGTCCCACTGAGGGCTCAAAATGGAATTTGATGTAGAAACAATTACTTAACTTTGAAAGTGCATATTAGCCAATGAAGTAGGGACATCCACCACATGGCTAATATGGAAGTAAAGTTCATTTATGATGCAAATGGACGTTATATTTAATTTGAGGATGCAATTCTAGGTATATATTTGCACATTAGGGGGATGGGGATATATATTCTGTGAATATATAGGTTCTAAAAAATTCATGAATTTCTTAGAAAAACTGGAAAAGAAGTGAAGATAAAGGCTCCCTCCCTGCAAAATATGTTAACTAGGATTATTTGGCAAATTTTTACCAAATCATATTATTGACTTGCAAAATAAAGTAAACATAGCCTACCACTCTATGCCTTTTTTATGCTCTTTCCAAATATAGTAATCATTTTTGTCAGAAATGATTTTTACCCCCACCCCTAGGCTATTTATACCAATTCAGGGTATATATTTGCACATTAGGGGGGTGAGGGTAAATTTTATTTCTGATGTTAATGAGAGGTAAGATTAAACTTTCCCCCCACTCCCCTAATGTGCAAACATATACCCTGAATTAGTATATTTAAGGGGGGGGGGGGCTAAAATTCATTTCTGACAAATGATTATTATATTCATAAAGAGCATAAAAAAAGGCATCAAGTGGTATATTCACTTTATTTGTAAGTCAGTAATATGATTTGGTAAAAATTTACCAATTATTCTGCATATTATGGAGTAAGAATTGTTTTCTTAATATGTTGCCTTATGTCCAGCTGGACTCCTAGGCTAAAAATACTGGTTGGTTGGTTGGCTAATTCAAAGATTTGTATATATATATACACTGTCAAATTAGCCATCTTGTGGTATCCCACCTATATACAAATCTTAAATTAGCCAACTGGCCAACCAGTAATTTAAGCTTAAGAGAAGTTGTCATGAAAAGGGTTCATTCAATTGGAAATTAGAGTGGCTTGTGCCCTTATTAATAGTCAAAAGTGATTGGAAGGCAACTAACACCCCTTCCACTCTCACCATCTCCCAAAACACATCCAATCAAAATTTTTAGATAGCCATTTTGTTCAGCATAGTTGGTTTCTAGATAGAAAATATGTTTTTGAGGAGGTCACTCCCCCACAACCCTCAGGGCAAGGGTTTTAAGTTATGCCCTGGGGGCATATAAGAACAATGTTGGCACAATGTATTATTTTTTTTTCCTTTAGACCAGGGCACTTTGTATTGAAGAAGTTGTCATAGAAACTTTGAAAAGGGTTAATTCAATTGGAAATTAGAGTGGCTTGTGCCCTTTTTAATAGTTAAAAGTGAATGGAAGGCAACTAACACCCCTTCCATGTTCACCTTTTCCTGAAACACATCCAGTCAAATTTTGAGATAGCCATTTTATTCAGCATAGTTGATTTCCAGATAGAAATAATGTTTTGAGGAAGACACTCCCACACAGCCCTCAGGGCAAAGGTTGTAAGTTATGTCCTGGGGGCATATAAGGTTTTTATAGAAAGCATTGTCATAGAAACTTTGAAAAAGGCTCATTTGATTAGAAATTCAAAGGGTTAGTGCCCTTTTTAATAGTCAAAAGTGATTGGAGGGTAACTAACCCTCTTCTCATGCCCACCTTTTCCCCAAACACATCCAATCAAAATTTTAAGATAGTCATTTTGTTCAAAGTAGTTGAAAGTTCTGGAAATTAGGTCTTTGAGGATGACAACCCTCAGTGCAAGGGTTGTAATTAATGCCCTTGGGGCACATAAGGTTTTTATGGAATGTATTGTCAAAGAAACTTCAAAAATGGCTCATTAGATTGGAAATTGAAAGGGCTAGTGCCCTTTTTTATATTTGAAAGTGATTGAAAGGCAACTAAAACCCCATCCACACCCACCGTTTCCCCAAAAACATCCAATCAAAATTTTGAGATAGCCATTTTGTTCCACCCAGTTTAAAGTTCAGGAAATTATACATTTGATTAGAACACTCCCTCCACAGTCTTGAGGGCAAGGGTTATAAGTTATTCCCTGGGGGCATATAAGTTTTTATTGAAATCTTTGTTGTAGAAACTTGGAAAAGGGCTCATTCAATTGGAAATTCAAAGGGCTAGTGCCCTTTTTAATAGTCTCAAAAGTGATTTGAGGGCAACTAACCCTCCTCTCATGCCCACCTTTTCTCCAAACACATCCAATCAAAATTTTTAGATAGCCATTCTATTCAACATTGTTGAAAATTTTGGAGATGACAACCCCTCCACCCCCACAGCCCTCAGGGCAAGGGTTATAAGTTATGGCCTGGGGGCATATAAGGTTTTTATTGAAAGCAATGTTGTAGAAACTTCAAAAAGGGCTCATTTGATTGGAAGTTGAAAGGGCTAGTGCTCTTTTAATAGTCAAATGTGATTGAAGGGCTACTAACCCCCCTCTCATGCCCACCATTTCCCCAAACACATTCAATCAAAGTTTAGAGATAGCCATTTTGTTCAATGTAGTTGAAAGTTTGGGAAATTAGGTCTTTTAGAATGATAACCCCATCAGAGCCCTCAGTGCAAGGGTTGTAAGTTATGCGCTGGGGGCATATAAGGTTTATATAGAAAGTTGTTGTAGAAATTTCAAAAGGGGCTTATTTGATTGGAAATTAAAATTGCCCTTTTTAATAGTCAAAAGTGAGTGGAGAATAATTAACCCCCCTCTCATGCCCACCATTTCCCCAAACACATTCAATCAAAGTTTAGAGATAGCCATTTTGTTCAATGTAGTTGAAAGTTCTGGAAATTATGTATTTAAGGATGGCAAATCCCCCAGGGCAAAGGTTGTTAGTTATGACTTGGGGGCATATAAGGTTCTTATAGATAGAGTTGTTGTAAAAACTTCAAAAGGGGCTCATTCAATTGGAAATTGAGAGGGCTAGTGCCCTTTTTAATAGTTGAAAGTCATTGGAAGGTAACTAACCCCCCTCTCATGCCCACCATTCCCCTAAACACATCCAATCAAAATTTTCAGATAGCTATTTTGTTCAACATTGCAGAAAGTTCTGGAAATTAGGTCTTTGAGAATGACAACCCTGTCCCAGCCCTCAGGGCAAGGGTTGTAAGTTATGCCCTTGGGTCACATAAGGTTTTTATTGAAAGCATTGCTGTAGAAACTTCAAAAGTTGAGCCCAACTTATTTTAATATCTGCTTCTTTTGAGTTTGACTTGGTTATTTATTGTAATTTTTGTTTGTTTTGGGTTTCATTTATTTATCAATGCTGATTTGTGGTAGTTTCACACTTGGTAGATTATTTGATTTTATTTTTGCTCATTCTTTGTTTAATTGAGTTCTTTACTTTTCTTTGAAAAACTTATTTTGTGGAAAAAGTTTATTTTAATTAATTTCTGTTCATTTTATCTTGACATAGTCTTTTCAGGTAAAATAATACTTTAAATCTTTGTTTTTTTTTAGAATTTATAGTTTGGCTTGCTATTTGCATGCTGGAGAAAAATTCTCAGGAATTTTTAACAACATACACCCTTTTAAAAATCTGGACACAAATAGTAGTGTTTAATTTAGTTTCATACCTCCTCTAGTTGACCTGAAATGGATAACTTGATACCATTTGCAAAAAAAATCTGTTTACTTTCTTTGATAGCTTGGATACACCTATTCTATTTTGATTTGGTTAAACTTTAAGAGCAGAAGTAGCTCTGAAAGTTTGAACATAATACCCTCAGTCATATTTGGGATACTGCTGAGATACCTTATTGGGAATTAGCATTATCACAGTACATTTTTATTTAATCTTATGGCAACATTTAGTTTTTAAACATAAAGGCAAATGGAAGGGCGGGCATGGGAGGGGGATTAGTTTCCCTCCAATCACTTTCGACTATTAAAAAGGTCATTAGCCCTTTCTATTTTCAATCAAATGAGCCCTTTTTGAAGTTCCTATGACAACTCCTTTGATACAAAGTGCCCTGGTCTAAACAACAACACAACAAAAAAAATATTACATTATACCCACATCAATCTTTACTATAAAAATGTCAAGCCTTCCAATCACTTTTGACTATTAAAAAGGGCACTAGGCATTTTGATTTCCAATCAAATGAGCCCTTTTTGAGTTTCTATGACAACACTTTCTATAAACACCTTATATGCCCCCAGGGCATGAATTACAACCCTTACCCTAAGGACTGTGAGGGTGGTTGTCATCCTCTAAGACCTAATTTCCAGAACTTTCAACTACATTAAACAAAATGGATATCTCAAAATTTTGATTGGATATGTCTACAAAAATGGTGGACATGAGAGGGGTGGATTAAAATTCTAGTCAAATAACAGGAATTGCATTTTCAGAACTAAAGCCAGAGAAAAAAAAAATTGATAACTGAAAATTAAGGTAAAATGTTGTTTTGTCAAAATTTCAATAGGTATAGACCTGTCATGTAGGCAAATTTCAGGACTTTCTAGAGGGAGAAGGAGTGGAGCTAGGTGCTTCAAAATACCTTCCTGGGACATACTTTAGCCTGTAGACCCATGCCTGAAAGTTTTATTTTCTTAAACTAACCCCTTTCCAAGATAGCTAAAAGTAGGTAAAGTAGAATTTTACCAAAACTTTCAGTAACAAATCCAGGGCCAAAAACATACTCTGGGAAGATATTGCCAAGCTTCTATGTTAACCCTCTTCTGATTTCTAAGTCTTAGAAACTTGTCTACTTGACAGGTTATACCTATTGATATTTTGAAAAAATAATATTTTACCTTAATTTTCAGTTATCACTCTCTTTTTCTCTTGTTTTAGTTCTGAAAATACAATTCTTGTTATTTTTGAGTAGAATTTTGAGCCATGTCACTAGTTCTTTTTCTAAATTTAGGAAATGTATATCTTTGAAACCTCATAAATTGGGATTGAGCAAAGTTGTGAAGCTGAAAACCATTTTATTGTACCTCATATAAGCAGGTTACCTACACATGGCAATATACAAAATTTTTACTTCATATTGGAGTGATAGAATATTGTCATTTACTCTTATATAGAATGCAGTATAAAGTCAAACAGAAGACAATATCATGCTTTCTCTTATTATGTAGAATGACAAAGTCATACAGATGACTTTATGCCTCATTCTTTTATAGAGCAAACATAAATAGTCATACAGATGACTTTTTATACCTCATGCTATTATAGAGCAAGCAAAAATAAAGCCTTACAGATGACTTTTTACATATCTCAGTATTATAGAGTAAACATGAATAAAGTCATACAGATGACTTTTTATACCTTACACTATTATAGAGTAAACAGGAACAAAGTAATGCAGATGACATTTTATACCTTGTACTATCATATAGCAAACACGAACAAAGTCCTACAGATAACTTTTTAAACTTCATACCTTTATGGAGCAAACATGAATAAAGTCATTCAAATGACTTTTATACCTTGTATGTTTAATTATATATTTCTATTTCTAGAGAAAAGATGGAGAATGATATAAAGTCTTGTGTATGACTTTTTTAAACATCAAATTATTATAGAGAAGTATGAATAAAGTTACAAAGAAGACTTTTCGGTTTTCTTAATTAATATATGATCCTCTAAAATGTCATACAGAATAAAATATATTACCCCACTGATACATAGAGAAAACAACAAAAAGTCATACATAAGACTCTATTCATGTTTGATCTATAATATTATGAGGTATAAAAAGTCATCTGTAAGACTTTATTTATGTTTGCTCTATAATAGTATGAGGAAAAATTCATCTGTAAGACTTTATTTTTGTTTGCTCTATAATAGCAGGAGGTACAATAAGCCATCTATATGACTTTATTTAAGTTCGCTCTATAATAGTATGAGGTATAAAAAGTCATCTGTATGACTTTATTTAGGCTGCTCTGAACATGAAATCATGTAGGCCTAGGCTATAAAAAGCCATCTGTATAATTTTTTGTTGTTTTCTCAATGTATCAGTGGGGTAAAATAATTTCTTCTGTATGACATTTTAGTGGATCAAATATTAAATAAGAAAACCAATAAGTCTCCTGTATAACTTTAGTCATATTTCTCTATAACAATTTGATGTTTAAAAAGTCATACAGAAGACTTTATATCATTCTCCATGTTTAAAGGAAACACAATATTGTCTTTTGTTTGCCTTTGTAGTGCATTCTAAATAAGAGTAAATGACAATATTTGTTGCTTAGAATATTAATTAAAAAAAACTTTTTCCACAAAATAAGTTTTTCAAAGAAAAGTAAAGAACTCAATTGAACAAAAATAAAATCAAATAATCTACTAAGCATGAAACTACCACAAATCAGCATTGATAAATAAATGAAACCCAAAACAAACAGAAATTACAATAAATAACCAAGTAAAACTCAAAACGAGCAGATATTAACATAAGTTGGGCTCAAAACCCCTATGCCTTCTCAAGGCACAAACATAATTTGCACTTTACTGAAAAAAATATAATGTTTTTACTTTTATAACTTTAATACATCAAATAATATTAACATTTTGATTACTAAATATCAGTATATGTATATTAAACTGACAATACACATTCATTTGTATTTTTTTCAGTAAAGTGCAAATTATGTTCTGGCCTTGGGAAGGCATACGGGTTCATATCAGTGTTTTTTTCAAAATTTAGGAAATATATTGGCATATCTTTAAAACCTTATAAATTGGGATTGAGCAAAGTTGAAAATAATTTTGTTCTACTTCATTTAAGCAGAAGATCTATTTTGCAAGGTTTCACTTTTATAACACTTAGATTTTGAAGGTAATCAAAGGTCAGGACCCTCAAGAGGAAGAAGGAGTGGTGGTAGGTACTTCAAAATACCTTCCCAGGCCATACTTTGCCTGTAGACCCATCCCTGAAAGTTTCATTTTTCTAACCTAACCCTTTTCCAAGATAGCCAAAAGTAGCTAAAGTAGAATTTTTCCTTAGGCTATTATTTTCCTTAGTCTTAGTGGTAAAATGCTATTTAGAAAACAAATTTGTAGATTTTTTTTCAAGAGGCTAATACCTTTAACTATTTTTCTTTTCTTTTATTTTAATTGGGTTTAACCAACATAAATTAATAAGCATAAATACACTTCTCTGTGAAGAAAACTCATGTTGAATCCCCTTAACTTATGATATAAACCTAGAGAAGGACCTGTGAAGAATCAATACATACTTCATAATACACAGAATAATTATAGCTAACACATATTTATGCAGCCCTCCTATACTTTACCCCTGACCCCCTAATGTGCAAAAATATAGCCCAAATCATATATTCCCAATGCATTCTGCCACTTGTTTTTCTGGTCCTTTTTTTGTCACAGTTGATTCATTTTACAGATACACATGTTGAAACAAGACATACACACTGGGAGAATAGATGGGAAATACACAGCCTAATTTTGCTATATATTTGCACATTAGGGGGGGGGGTTAATTATAGCAGGGCTGCATGCAAAATGAGTTAGCTACAATTGTTCTGCATATTATGAAGCATGAATTGTTTTCTCATCATGTTTCCTTCTCTAGGCTTATACCAAAGGTAATTATCTAGCTTGTCATATAATTTAGATTGGATAAAACTGAACACATCATTTGGTGCCTTTTTGTACTCTTTCATAGTTTAATACTTCTCTGCAGCTAATTGCATCTTCAGCCCTTAAAGGCACCTCAAAGGTATTTTATTGTTGTAACCACTCAAAGAAGTTATCAACACTGGTAAAGGTATTGAAAAGTGGTTAAAAATATACCATTAGTTTATAAATAAGTTGTTCAAAAGTAAGATACTCTGAAGATACTTATTTATAACAGTGCAAATCATCGTTTAAAGAGCCACTCAAATATAAAGTGTTTTCCTTTTGTTTCAAATTAAGTGTGCTTTTTTTTTTTTTTTTTTTTTTTTTTTTTTTTTTTTTTTTTTTTTGCTGTCAACCACAGTTTATATAATTATCCGGTATGATCATTCCCTATCTCACCCATTATAAAAACCTGGACCGGGGTGCGAGTGCTCCAGAGAACATAGAAACATAGGCGGCATCAGATCTTTTCACGGGTAGACAAGTCAGACGCGAAACAATCGGAAACAAGTGGAAACCCGCTATTACGAATAATGCACTTAGTAACCATTTCTCATTGATAGACGCAAACACACTGATCCATAACTGCACAAAGAAGTGGGAGGAGCTTTTTGTTTGCACCGAGAATGAAGACCAGAAATGACCAGAATCTGCGATAAGCTTACTGGATAATTATATAAACTGTGCTGTCAACTAACAATATTACTGAATTTTGCAATGAAAAACTTTGCTGTCAAGTAACAATAATATTGAATTTCTTGGGAACTGCCTGAATTTGAGCCCTCATAGAGTTTACTTTTTAATCCCTAGCAATAGAAAAGCTTTATATTTCATTGCCATAACTGCTTATGCTTTTACTTCAGACCAAGTGCTAGATTACCTGGGTATTTCTAATAATTTTTTTGCTGAGATACCTAAAAACTTACCCAATAGCATCCTGCAACTTTGCCTCATAAATAATAGTTTTACTTATGTTGACATACCCATCATAAGAAATATTTTGCATATCTTCTAGATGTCTGAAATTTCCCTGTAAACTTATTTAAAATAATAACTTAGGAAACTTTTCTAATTAGACAATTCTATTTGTTAGAAAATATGCTATACAAATCAAATCAGTGCTCTTGGATTCTTTATTTTATGCTGTTTCTGAATATGACTTCTTTCCTGACAATCTACTCCCCCGCTGGTTCCAACATCATGGGTTTTTTGTTCAAAGAGGTTTTTGTAGCTTAGTCTCAATCCTGGTGCAGTTTTTTTAGGGTAGCTTTTTGCCTCCTTAAAGTACAATGAAATGAAGATCAGGTATTATTTGTAAGGGTCTAAAAAAATGATAAATACTAAAAATAACACTACTAACAGCTCACACTAGCACCAAGCTGCCTGAAACCAATGCAGCTGTAGATGCTCTTTAATTTCCTTTTAATCCTTTTTACAACCTCCTGCTGCCCCAGTGCCGAACATCCTGCTTTGCTTTTTGATCCTTGATGCATGCCCAAAAAGGACAATCTTTCGAAATCTGTCATATGTAAAACATGTCCCAGTCATCAACATTTTTCTCATTATAGCCTTAGAAAGTGGTATCAAATCACAATTTGCACTGATTGTTGTTTGACATACCATAAGCCAAATGGGCATCCAAAATTATCAGCAGAAAATTTCTATGGAAAACCTATGATAAATCATTCTTCTCTTCTTAAGCACAACCTTACTGTCCATGTATATTCATGAATTTCAGTCAAAATATTTATCTGAAATTAGGTTGTGTCTGCGGGTAAAGTTCAAATTGAAAGGGCTTCTGTCTAACTTGATAAATAACTGAGTATTGTAAACAAAAATTTCAGGAATGAATTTGGGGCCTAAACTATGCCATGGAAAGGTGTTATCAAACTAATATCTCTACTCAATTCTTATTTCTAGCACTGAAAAGTTTGCATAGATTCTATGTGTATATGTGTCCATGTTTTGACAAAAAAAACCTTATTTGTGGGTTGTCGATATTTTTTTGGATTCTACTTTTGAAAGTGTAATTGCTATTTTTTCAGTAGTATTTTAAGCCTATTCAAGGGTTTTATCCATAGTTTAAGAAGTTGGTTAACAAATCTTCAAACTTTATAGTCTAAATCAGGATTGACTGAAGGTGAGAGGCTCAAACATTTTCCTTGTGCCTCATTTGACCAGTAGATTCATTTCTCAAGGTTTTACTTTAATATCACAGATTTGTAAAGGTTGCCATAGCTCAGTGCCCTTTGAAGAAAGAAGGAGAGGAGGTAGTTGCTTCAGAACAATTTGCTGGGGGATCATTGAAGTATTTGATCCATTCCTGGGAGGCTCATTCTCCTAGCCCTATTAATTTCTAAGATAGCAAAATGCCCCTAAACTGGGATTTTTGCCAGAAATAGGAAAAAAATATGACAGGAATTTATGAGGTAAAGTTGTAGGATACTAGTAGGTAAGTTTTTAGGTGTTTCAGCAAATAAATTTTTAGAAATATCCAGGTAATATAGCACTTGGTTTGAAGCAAAAGTGTAAGCATTTTTGGAATAATAAACAAAGCTTTGTTTAAAAAACCAGCAAAGAGAAAAATCTCAGTGAAAAAAAAAAAACAAAAAAAAAAACAACAACAACAAACAAGACTGCAGCGAGTGGAGAGAAAAGAAACGAAAAATGTAAAACAACGCGGATATTTCGGATATTCTTTGGTTAATAAAGCTTTGTTTACTGCTAGGGATTAAAAAATCAACTCTGTGACAGCTCAAATTCAGACAGTTCCCATCAAATTCAATGCTATTGTTAGTTGATGGCAAAGTTTCTCATTGCAAAACTCTGCACTATTTTAATTGATGGCAAAGTTTAGACAGCAAAGCTGGTAAGTTCATTGAGCGTATGACTTCAAATAATAATGAATTAGCTGTTTCTACCCCTCCAAACCTGAATACATATTTCAACCCCAAAAGTGGCAGTTTCTCTACAATTGACCTACAAATTGTGTCTTTAAATATTTTGAATAAAATTTATATAAATAAAATTGATAGTCTATGTACTGACCACTTTGCCATAGTTTGCTCCCTAAACGAACCTGTTGAAACCCTATCACATACCTCGAAATATATCAACACTAAAGCAAATTGGCCTATGTTCCAAAATAAGCTAAATGATGAAATTACAAGTTGCACCCAAAATTCATGCATTTCAAATGCAACAGCTAACACACATGCTGAAGTTTTGGCATCTTTACTAATAAATACAGCTAATCATACCATCCCCAGGACAACACCCAGAAAAACCTTCCCTAAACATAATCCCAAAGCATGGTGGACAAATGAGTGCCAACATAAATGGAGAACAAAAAAGGCAGCTAGGAGAACATTCTTAAAAAAACCATCACCTACCACATATTTAAAAAATTACAAGCAGAATCTAATCTAAAAAGGACCATAATAAATGCTAAATATAACTACTGGAATAATTTTGCAAATAATCTTTCCAGAGAAACACATGAGCCAATTATACATAAATTCATAAGCCACATCTGTGGGAAAAAGACTTCCCCCAACCCACTCCTGTATGAGCTTATACATAATAATACCCATTATGACAATGATAATGAAAAAGCTAAGGTATTTGCCACTCTTTTTGTTAATAAGTTAACACCAAATAATTGTAGCAAAATGCCCCCAATTCCTATGAACCCAAGTTACCAACCTCGCCCAGGATCCGAGTATATAACCAGCCTATTTTCAATCCAGGAAATGAATAATGCAATACATCATATTAGGACCAAGACTGGCGGCAGCTATGACAATATACACCCTACATGGATAAAGAATCTCACCCCTTCATACAAACAGGAACTTCTAAATTGTTATAATCATGCTTGGGCTTCATCTATGTTCCCCAATATCTGGAAATGTTCGTCCCTCCTACCAATCCTAAAGAAAAATAAACCCAAAAATAACCCTGAGTCTTATAGGCCCATAATGATTACTCCTGTGATGGGGAAAATAATGGAGAAAATGATATATTACTGACTCCTCTGGTTTGTTGAAAAAAATAATATGATCCCTCACACTCAAACTGGCTTCAGGAAACACCATTCCTCAACAGATGCTTTCATGTTGTTAACAAATGTAATAAATGAATCATTCTCAAAAAATAATGTCCTAGTTGCAGCTTTCCTAGATTTTGAAGGGGCATATGACAATGTGAACCGCCAAATCCTTTTAATTAAACTTGCAAACCTTGGACTACCCCCCAAGCTAGTATCTTTTATAAAATCTTTCATAGAATTGCGAAGTTTCATGGTTTGTGTAGGTTCAGCCTCTTCACCCCAAAAGACAATAACCAAAGGCCTTCCTCAGGGAGCAGTCCTCAGCTGCCTCCTCTTTGCCCTATATCTCTGGGACATGAACCTCACCCACACGAATCTACAATATGCTGATGATCTGGTACTATGGTCATCTGGCAACACCTTTGAGATTGCACAGTCAAAGCTGCAAAAGTCACTTTTCCAATTTGAAAAATCCTCTCAACATTCAGATCTACCCATTGCACCTACCAAGTCAAAAATAGTCCAGTTTCACCAAAAGTGAAATCAAGTTAATGCAAGACTAACTCTAAATGGAACAACTATTCCAGAAGATAATCATATTAATTACCTAGGTCTCATGCTTGACCAAAAACTTAATTTCCACCTCCACATTTCAAACACAATAAAAAAATGCTATAGAAAAACAATTATACTAAAAAGACTTCTTTCCACACCCTGGGGATGTAAGGAGAAAACCTTACTCCAGTTTTATAAATCACATATAAGACCCCATATTGACTATGGGCTCATCGTCTATGGTGCATGTGCAAAGACCCAGATGCAAAAAATTAAAACAATTCAAAACGATATAATACATCTCATATTTGGTCTTAGGAAACCCACAAGCACCAAGTTTCTGCTCATGGAGAGTGGATTAACAACAATAAGGGAGAGACGTAGATTTCTTTTGATAAAACATCTTGCAAAAATTGAATCAAATAGCTCACACACCCTACATAATTGGTTAAGAAATCCAGCTATGTATAGAGGCATTGCAGATGAGTATGCCAATATTCAGAAGAAGTTCCCTGTACCCACAAAGTCTATTGCACCTACTTTCCCCCAATCCCCTCCATGGAATTGGTCAATCCCCATAATAAATACTGATTTCTCAAAGTGGAATAAAGATTTAACCCCCATTGCTTTTGTCCAGAAAAAATTTGCTGAACTTAATACAATTACTTATAGAACCACTTCCAAATATTTGTTGATGGGTCAAAAATGAATGAGTAGGTAGCAAGTGGTGCTTTCCTTCCTCACCTGAAAATTGCAATGGGCGAGAGATTATATAATAATGTATCTATAATGTCTGCTGAGTTAAATGCCATAATCATGGCATTAGAACACCTTATGGAAAACCAACCTTTGATTGCAAATTCAAATAATATTATAGTATATTCCAACTTTACCAAGCCTTGAGTTGCTGGCCTCAGCTCCTCAGTATAAGTTGGACATTGACACTTATCATTGTCTCAGTATTATAGATAATCTTGCTTCAAGTGGCATAAGAACTTATTTTCAGTATATTCCTAGCCACTCTGGTATAAGTGGTAATCATCAGGTTGACGAAATAGCAAAAAATGCTATAAATATTGACCAGCCAAGTGGGAGACCAATCCCCATTAGAGATATTTACCGATGGAGACTATCAGATATTAATTTTAATAAGAATAATCCTATCCTTTACCCCTTTCCCAATAAGTATTTTCTAAAATTTATCATAGAATTCGTTCTGGAACAAATGGACTAAATTTTCTTGCATTCTCGTATAAGTTTCCTAATTCAAGTGGTTCAATTCCCCTGTCCCCTCTTTGCAGGCATTGTAATATGAATAATGAAACAATTGACCATTGCCTATTTGAATGTAATATGCTGACGTCTGCACAACATACCTTGCTTTGTAAACTGTTAAAATGCTTCAAACACCACAAAATCTCACTATCAGCCAAGAGCCTAGCCAACTATACCTGCACACAGAGCATAGAAATCAACATCTATCATCTTATATTTGAACTCCTAGAGTCGAAAGATCTACTGAAAGATATCTGAAAATATCTAATAAATAAAAGGCAATCAAGCCAGTAGCTCTGTAGCCCACAGAGTGAAGCAAAAGGAAAAGGGCTAAAAAGTATTACTGAAAAGCTCGCCTGCTGTTAAATAGAAGAAGAAGAAGACAGCAAAAAAAAAATGCAGCCTTAAATTGAAATGACAGGAAAATTGTTTGTATTTGAGTGGCCTATTAAATGAGGATTTGTATTGTTATAACTAAGTAGCGTCAGAATATCTTACTTTTGAACAACTTCTTTATCAACTAATGGTATATTTTTAACCACTTTTCAATACCTCTACTAGTGTTGATGACTTCGTTGTGTGTTTACAACATTAAAATACCTTTGGGGTGCCTTTAAGGGCTGAAGATGCTATTAGCCCCTGAAGTGATTATTGAACTATGAAAGAGCATAAAAAAAAGACATCAAGTGACATGTTCACTGTCATCCTAGATAAATTAAGTGGTAAACTAGATAATTACTGATAAAAAAAAGTATTGTATATGTTCCTATCATTTTGATCAAGTGTGGTCCATAATTTATGATCTCTGTAAATTAAGAGGAAGCTAAGACAAGTTAACTTCAATCCAGGTTCACAAACATTCAAACAACCAAATGTAAAATGTAATGAAGAGAAGATCCTGTCTTAAGTAACTCAGGAAAATAAATAATTAGGTTCTAAACAAAGGGAGAAAGATACAATATATAGATGACTGTCAATATATACTATTGTTTCTTGTTAAATATCACTTAGTCATGTTGAGTCAAATACTAGCAACAAAGCTTATGCAGCTTTCAACCCAATCAAACATGATCACAATAAGTATGAAATAAAACTTGCTAGAGAAAAGAGTTCAAATGACAATTCTTGTCTAAGGACATGAAAGAGATCTTAAAAACGTAGAATTTAGACCTAGACAGATATGTAAAAGATCTTTAATGGTAAGAGTTTTATTGCTCTGCAGTGCTTCCAATATATTATTAGAGTATACAACAAAGAGTCAAGGGGACTGCTGAGAGCAAGACATTGAACTCTTAAAAAAAATTCTTTGGAAATTTGGGGAGGGACAGGCCCCCTGCCCCTCCCCCCTCGCCCCATCTAAATATGTCACTTCTTGTTATCCTGTTGGAAAGGAAAAGAACCCTTATACAGTGCATGTATTGACAGCATCATATTCTACAAGAATTGAGTAGTTGTTAATTATCAACCTAATTTGTTTGCCTTTTCTAGGCTTACCTAGAGCAATCCTGTAATCTGCTGAAATTTGAAGCACAGAATAATGTTAAACCAGAAGATATCTTTTATATTGCCAAGTCTGCTGCTATTCTACCAAAATGTGGAGTTGCAGCTGACAATCGAATTGAAGAGGTAGGTAATATATACATTAAAAAATGTATTGTATACTTTTATCAAGTAGGTCTCAGAATTAGTCCCTAAAGTCCATTTTTTAGTCTTAAGTTGCTTTTTATGCATAAAACCCCTAACTCCTCCAGAAGTCCCTAAAATTCTCTAATTGGGAGCATGGTATATTTGAAAACTGAAGCATGATATATTTGAAAGACCCACTTTAGATAATATAGCTTCTACAGATATCCAGTTGTCCTGGTCTCTTGGTTTTGCTGTTGCAGTTCAGAAAGAAGCAACAAAACAGTGGGAACTTTGTCTGTGGTAAAAGTGCCTATTAAATGTTTTAAACATTAGCAGCTAATAACTTCACAGAATTAGTCTATATGTTGTTTGGGATAAATGGTTCACATTGTCATACCATTCATGGATAGAGAGTAACATTGATCTATTGGGAGGGTGGGATGAATTGGTCATATGGTAACATTCAAGGATGGATGATTTCTTGTAGCTTCATAAAATGAACCATACCAGTATGAATTTGTTTGAATTGACTTGTTCCAATTGTACAAATTATATATTCTTTCCCCCTTCTTGTTAGTTAATAAACTAATAGCAGGTTGAGTGAGAAGAGGAGAGTACCATGAATGGAATATTCAGATGGCAAAAATCTTGTACTCAGTGTTTTCCTGCTGTGTCTTAACCTACTTGTCTTTCTAGTCTTGCAAGTTAATTTAGGAAAGACAATGGGAAACTGCAATTTTGTTGCTCCTGGCTAACTAGAGAAGACATTAGTGACAGAAAGATAAACAAATGGTGCAGGATTGGTGATGATGAGTTTTCTTTTTACTGCAAAATATGCAGGAAAACCTTAGCTGTCGCCAAAGCTTTTATACCTTGAATCAGCATACTTTGTTGGATGAGCACAAGAAACAGGTTGCAATCCATCTGAATATGTTACAGTTACAATTCCGTGGATCTGCTAGGCAAAAGTCCTAATCAAAGAGCCATCAGCTATCAATTGAAGTAAAACTCTTCAAGATGTTTTGTGAAAAAGAAGCTGCATACAAAGCATAAATCATCTGGGTACTCCAATCCTTGCAAGCTTTGATGATCCTCTGTGTGGCAGAATCATTGATGCCTTTGAAGCCATGTTCCCTGGTAAGCTACTGCCTGGGATGTTGATGAGTGTGAAGAAAGGTTTGTACTTGATAACTGATGCACTTCACCCAGACTGTAAACAGAATCTTATAAAGGTCATGGGTAAAGCTTACTTTGTTCTTGAATACAATGAAAGTACAAATAGAGAAGGAAAAAAAGAGCTACAGGTTGTTGAGATCAAGTTGTGAGCTGCCATCTGATGACATCTCATAGGACAAGCAACTGGTTAGGACATTGTAAAAAAAGATGATGTCATGCATTAGGAGCAAGAATGTACCTCTTGAAATACTAATAATGATAGGCAGCGGTGGGCATAATGTCAATAAGTATGGTTGCAAGTGTGTGCATTGAAGAAGAAAAAATCTTCAAAATTTCTGGAAGGGGCTCCAGGAGTTTGGAGAGGAGTCATCCAACTTTATTGTCATCTTGAGGCATTTTTTCCTTGACTGGCCTCCAAGATGTGCGAATTTTTGAGAATGTCAGAAAAGGAAAGGTGTCCCATTCAATCAGGGGCGTCCCGAGGGGGTGGGGGGGGGGGACCCTCCAACTTTTTTGGTATTCGGTAAAAATTTCGGCAGAAATTTTGCAAAATCGGCTGAAATATAGCAAAATTTTTGACTTCTGCAGAAAATTCGGCATAAATCAGGTAGCGATTCGGTAAAATTAACGAAGATCGCCCCCCCCCAAATCAAATGAGCGTCAGGGAGCCCCTGCATACAATAGTTTCATTCAGCACCTCTCAACAAGGTGACTGACTTTGAGTCCTTAAGTTTGGTGAGCGGTTGATCAGTAGCTGGCACTCTGTAAGTATTTTTTGCATTATTTGCCATTGAAGAAACATTTTAAGAATGTTGGGTTGTCAACAAAGTACCTCAAGATTGTAAAATTCATTGTCAGAGCTTTTTACGGAATTCCCAGCAGCGTTTCAGAAGAACGAATCCCTTGTGCACATTCTTCATGTTGATCTGAAATACTTACTTCTCACTGTTTTGGCAAGACTTCTGAAACCTGACATTCTCATTTCTGCTGATGAAATTTCAACCAGTTTGCTTGAGAACATGGACAACTATTTGCAAGACACTATTGTAGGTGAGCAGGTTGAACTTGTATTAGATACTAAAGAACTCCCCTTGGCAGAAAGACAAAGATTCCGTCAAAGGGCACAAAGTCATTTCAATGCAGCTGCCAAATACTTGATCAAGAAGTGCCCCATCTCTTCTAATAGCCATCTTGAAGCGTTTAGGTGCCTGACTTGACTTAAGGCTTCTGTCGAGGGTTTGGCGTAGAGAACGATGAGACCAGGCGCCTCCAGGTGGACCTATCGCTTGCCAGGCTCGTAGCTTCTTCCACCGGGATTTGGGCTTGGGCGAGGAATTCATCGGCTTTGTCTTTCCACCTAGTGGGGGGGGGGGGCGTCCTCTGGGTCGCTTTCATCCGTGTAGGGTGGGGTCGAAGTCGAATATGACCCGTACTGGGGCGTCGTGTGACACGCGAAGGAGGTGGCCGTACCACCAAATAGTGCACTGGGCGAGCTGCGTCGAGAAAGGAGTTTGTACCGTACGTGACAGGAAGAATTTCTCCATTCTTCGGAGATGTTTCGTCTGTGGGGCATCGACGGTGCTGAAGATACATTTTGCAGCTGGCCACGTCTCCGCTCCACACAGCAGCACAGTGCTGACTGACGCATTGTAAATGTACATTTTGGCAAAGCGGCTTATGTTTCGCCAGGTGCCTGGATCAAAGCTGTGTGTAATTGACAAATTGAACAGATGTGGAGGCAAACCCAAAAAGTTTCCTATTCCCAAAGAGTTAATGACTCTTGACAAGGTTGGCTTGGTCAAAATATCACACTAAGACAATGTGGAGAGCAAGGCAAAAGAAAAAGCTTCTGAACGAAGCATCCTAGACCAAAAGAAAGAAAGGGAGCTAAACCTTGTTGCCATCTTTAGGAAGAATAACAGCTAGATAGACTTGAGGAATTATTGCCATGAAAGGGGGGCCTCTGAAAAACAAAAACGAGCAATTGTTGATGCCATCTTGAAAAAGGCCACCTATTGCTTACAAAGTGTTGGCCTCAAAGGATTGATATGTTTAGGAAAGTTTCACTCCAGTGAGAGGTTCTTGCAATGCCAGAATTAGAATCCCCTAAGAATCAGCCAGCTTAAATCTTCAGAAATTATATCAGTTATCATATATTCCTTATTATATCGTAGGTAGCAATTAACCAGAACAATATTCCCTATTCAAAGAGCAAAAATGTTTGTCTGGATAGTTCTCTGGCGCAATGTATATTTTTGTGTATTCTTTTTTATGTCACTATATTTGTAACAACCAAACTAAATGAGCCATTAATCCTCTTTTTAACCATTCACTACTGTTTGTGTCCCTGTTATCAACCATCATCGTTTGTCCAGTCTTTTTGGTTTTTATTAAAATCATTCCTAACATATTTTTCTGCAGAGTAGACCTTTTTTAGATTAATTAAAAAAACTTTTTCAGCAAAATAAGTTTTTAAAAAAAAGTAAAGAACTCCATTAAACCAAAATGAACAAAAATAGAATCAAATAATCTACCAAGAATACAACTACCATAAATCAGTATCAATAAATAAATGAAACCCAAATCAAACAGAAATTAATGTAAATAAGAGTCAAACTCAAGACGAGCAGAAATTAATATAAGTAGGGTTCTAAACCCCAAGCTCTCTAAAAGCCATAATATAATTTGTACTTTACTGAAAAAAATTCAAGTGTATTTACTGAAAAAAAATCTGCTTTGTCAGTTTAATATACATAAGCTGATGATTATTCCTTAAAATATTAATTGATTTTTTGTTTCTTAAAGTTAGAAAAGTGAAAACATTTAAAAGATTTTTTTTCAGCAAAATACAAATTATATTCTCGCTCTTTAAAAGCTTGGGGTTTAGAACCCCACTCATATTAATTTCTGCTCGTTTTGAGTTTCTATAAGAACCTTATATGCCCCCAGGGCATAACTTACAACCCTTGCCCTGAGGGCTGTGGGGGGGGGGGGGGTTGTCATCCTCAAAGACCTAATTTCCAGAACTTTTAACTACGTTGAACAAAATGGCTATCTCAAAATTTTGATTGGATGTGTTTGGGGAAAAGGTGGGCATGAGAGGGAGATTAGTTGCCCTCCAATCACTTTTGACTATTAGAAAGGGCACTATCCCTTTGAATTTCCAATCGAACGAGCCCTTCTTCAAGTTTCTACGAGAAAGCGTTCAATAAAACCTTATATGCCCCCAGGGCATAACTTACAACCTTAGCCCTGACGGCTCTGGGGGGAGTGTTATCATCAAAGACCTAATTTTCAAAACTCAACTACGTTGAACAAAATGGCTATCTGAAAATTTTGATTGGATGTGTTTGGGGAAATGGTGGGCGTGAGAAGGGGGTTAGTTACCCATCAATCACTTTCGACTATTAAAAAGGGCACTAACCCTCTCAATTTCCAATTGAATGAACCCCTTTTGAAGTTTGTACAACAACACTATCTATAAAAACTATTGTCATCCTCAAATACATAATTTCCAGAACTTTCAACTACGTTGAATAAAATGACTCTCTCTAAGCTTTGATTGAATGTGTTTAGGGAAATGGTGGGCGTGAGAGGGGGGTTAGTTGCTCTCCATTCACTTTCGACTATTAAAAGGGCACTAGCCCTTTCAATTTCGAATCGAATGAGCCCTTTTTGAAGTTTCTACTACATCGCTTTCTATAAAAACCTTATATGCCCCCAGGACATAACTGACAAACCTTGCTTTGAGGGCTGTGGGGGGGGGGGGGTTGTCATCCTCAAAGACACAATTTTCAGAACTTTCAACTACGTTGGAAAAAATGGCTATCTAAAAATTTTGATTGTGTGTGCCTGGGGAAATGGTGGGCGTGAGAGGGGGTTAGTTGCCCAATAAGTTTCAACTATTAAAAAGGGCGCTAGCCATTTCGATTTCCAATCGAATGAGCCCTTTTTGAAATTTCTACAACAACGCTTTCTATAAGAACCTTATATGTCCCCAGGGCATAACTTACAACCCTTGCCCTGAGGGCTGTGGGGGGGGGGTGTCACCCTTAATGACCTAATTTCCAAAACTTTCAACTACGTTGAACAAAATGGCTATCTCAAAAATTTCGATTGTATGTGTTTGGGGAAGAGGTGGGCGTGAGAGGGGGGTTAGTTGCCCTCCAATCACTTTCGACTATTAAAAAGGGGACTAATCCTTTGAATTTCCAATGGAATGAGCCCTTTTTCAAGTTTCTACGACAAAGCTTTCAACAAAAACCTTATATGGCCCCAGGTCATAACTTATAACCCTTGCCCTAAAGACTGTGGGGGGAGTTTCCTGCTCAAACATATAATTTCCAGAACTTTCAACTGTGTTTAACAAAATGGCTATCTCAAAATTTTGATTGGATGTGTTTGGGGAAATGGTAGGCGTCGAAGGGGTGTTAGTTGCCTTCCAATCACTTTCGACTTTTAAGAAGGGCACTATCCATTTCAATTTCCAATCGAATGAGCCCTTTTCGAAATTTCTAAGACAACTACTATGACCCTACTTTTGTCCAAAATGCGTCAGATTTAAATAGGGGTCCAACTAAAATGCAAAAGTGATCTTCTTCTATTGATCTTCTTCTTTTTTTTGGATCAAAATTTGGGATCCTCTGCTAATCTCGTTTTGAGTTTAAGCTATTATCTTTGATTATAGTAGACATTAGGTGCTAGATGTGTATTTCTGCGTCATTTTAAAAGAGCTTGTCAAAATAAAGGCTAACAAAAACAACAAAACAAAATTGATAATGTTTATCCAATAGTTAAGAATCAAATTTAAAGTTAACATATGTTGTACGATCAGGGTTGCAGCAGTAGCTAGTAACCTAGTGAAAGACGATCACGTTCCATAGTAAAAACTACAATAGCCCATATCATAGGCAGCACAATAGCGCTGCCTAAGTAAAGAACGGTGTGGGCACAACTATTTTTTTTTTTTTTTTTTTTTTTTTTTTTTTTTTGGTTTCTTGGTCTTTGACCAGGGCACTTCGTATGGAAGGAGTTGTCGTAGAAACTTCGAAAGGGATTCATTCGATTGGAAATTGGAGGGGCTTGTGCCCTTTTTAATAGTCAAAAGTGCTTGGAAGGCAACTAACACCCCTTCCACGCCCACCATTTCCCCAAACACATCCGATCAAATTTTGAGATAGCCATTTTGTTCAGCGTAGTTGATTTCCAGATAGAAATTATGTTTTTGAGGAGGACACTCCACCACAGCCCTAAGGGCAAGGATTGTAAGTTATGCCCTGGGACATATAAGGTTTTTGTAGAAAGCGTTGTCGTAAAAACTTCAAAAAAGGCTCGTTCGATTGGAAATTCAAAGGGCTAGTGCCCTTTTTAATAGTCGAAAGTGATTTGGGGGTAACTAACCACCTCTCTCGCCCACCTTTTCCCCAAACACATCCAATCAAAATTTTTAGATAGCTATTTTGTTCAACGTAGTTAAAAAGTCTGGAAATTATGTTTTTGAGGATGACACTCCCCCCATAGCCCTAAGAGCAAGGGTTGTAAGCTACGCCCTGGGGTCATATAAGGTTTTTTTTTATAGAAAGCGTTGTCGTAGAAACTTCAAAATGGCTCATTCTATTGGAATTGAAAGTGTTAGTGCCGTTTTTAACAGTCGAAAGTGACTGGAGGGAAAGTAACCCCCCTCTCACGCCCACCATTTCCCCAAACACATCCAATCAAAATTTTGAGATAGCCATTTTGTTCAACGTAGTTGAAAGTTCTAGAAATTAGGTCTTTGAGGATGACAACCCCCTCACAGCCCTCAGGGCAAGGGTTGTAAGTTATGCCCTGGGGGCATATAAGCTTTTTATAGAAAGCGTTACCGTAGAAACTTCAAAAAGAGCTCATTCGATCAGAAATTGAAAGGGCTAGTGCCCTTTTTAATAGTCGAAAGTTATTGGAGGGCAACTAACCCCCCTCTCGCGCCCACCACTTCCCCGAACACATCCAATCAAAATTTGAAATAACAATTTTGTTCAACGTAGTTGTAAGTTTTTGGAAATTAGGTCTTTGAGGCTGACAACCCCCGCAGCTCTCAGGGCAAGGGTTGTAAGTTATGCCTTGGGGGGGGCATATAAGGTTTTTATAGAAAGCGTTGTCGTAGACACTTCAAAAGGGCTCATTCGATTGGAAATTGAAAGGGTTAGTGCCTTTTTTAATAGTTGAAAGTGATTGGAGAGCACCTAATGCCCCTCTAACGCCCACCATTTCCCCAAATGCATCCAATCAAAATTTTGAGATAGCCATTTTGTTCAACGTAGTTGAAAGTTCTGGAAATTAGGTCTTTGAGGATGACAACCCCCTCACATCCCTCAGGGCAAGGGTTGTAATTTATGCCCTGGGGGCGTATAAGGTGTTTATAGAAAGCGTTGTCGTAAAAACTCAAAAAGGGCTCATTCGGTTGGAAATTGAAAGGACCAGTGCCCTTTTTAATAGTCGAAAGTGATTGGAAAGCTTGACATTTTTATAATAAAGAGCGATGTGGGTACAATGTATTATTATTATTTTTGTTGTTTTGTTGTTAAGACAGGGCACTTTGTATCGAAGGATTTGTCGTAGAAACTTCGAAAAGGGCTCATTCGATTGAAGATAGAAAAGGCTAGTGCCCTTTTTAATAGTTGAAATTGATTGGAGGGCAACTAATCCCCCTCCCACGCCCACCCTCCCATTTGCCCATTATGTTTAAAAACTAAATGTTGCCTTAAGATTAAATCAAAATGAACTGTGTTAATGCTAATTCCCAATAAGGCATCTCAGCAGTACCCCACGAACGACTGAGGGTATTATGTTCAAACTGTCGGGGCTACTTCTGCTCTTAAAGTTTAATCAAATCAAAATAGCGTATGTGTATCCTAGCTATCAAAGAGAGTAAACAGATTTTTTGCGATGGCTATCAAGTTTTCTATTTCAGGTCAACTAGAGGAGGCATAAAACAAAATTCAACACTACTATTTGTGTCCAGATTTTTAAAAGGGTGTATGTAGTTAAAAATTGCTGAAAAATTTTCTCCAGCATACAAATAGCAGGCCAAACTATAAAGTCTTAAAAAAACGAAAAGATTTAAACTATTATTTTCTTTTTTCCTGAAAAGACTATGTCAATAAAAACGAACAGAAATTAATTAAAAAAAAGCTTTTTCCCCAAAATAAGTTTTTCAAAGAAAAGTAAAGAACTCCATTAAACCAAAAATGAGCAAAAATCAAATCAAATAATCTATCAAGCGCGAAACTACCACAAACCAGCATCGATAAATAAATGAAACCCAAAACAAACAGAAATTACATTAAATAACCGAGTCAAAATCAAAACGAGCAGAAATTAATATGAGTAGGGCTCAAAACTCCTATGCCTTCCCAAGGCCAGAACATAATTTGCACTTTACTGAAGAAAATACAAATGAATGTGCATTGTCAGTTTAATATACATGTACTGATATTTATTATTCAAAATGTTAATATTATTTGACTTATTAAAGTTGTAAAAGTAAAAACATTATATTTCTTTTCATTTATATTGTGTTTTGAAATCTTTGCTTTGAGCAAAAAGTGTTTTTATTCGCGAAATTTGCTGAAAAGTAACAAATGTAACTTAACATAGCTTGCAGTTAGTAATATCAATAGTTTTCTGAATCTCAATTAATAATATAAGCTAATGCAGAGACAAGCTATATACTAGCCATAAATATCATACTGCTTAATTTTATATGTACCATTTTATCAAAAGTACTGTATCATATTCAGGAGCGTCCCGAGGCTCGTGTCATTGGGGGGGGGGGACCTTCGTAAATTTTACCAAATCGCTACCTGATTTATGCCGAATTTTCTGCAGAAATAAAGAATTTTGCTAAATTTCGCCCGATTTTGCAAAATTTCTGCCGAAATTTCCGCCGCGAATGCCGAAAACATTGGGGGGGGGGGCGTGACCCTCCCCCCCCCCCCTTCGGGATGCTCCTGATCATATTTGAACTAATCTGCTAGTGGAGTAGAGTATTCAAAGTCTGAAGTATACTGTATATAGCTTACTGCTGTTACTTTATGGATGGAGTTGTACACTCCATTGCTATTGATATTATAAAATAGCATACCCAACTGCGTGCTTGATACTCATTGATCACTATATTACAACATTAAAAAGTGCCATTTGATTTCCCGGGAGAATAATATTGATTGGCAGCCTGGCAATCGCATGCATAATGAAGCTGTGATATTAGTTTTGCCCTAATCTAATCCCCAAAATAAACGGAGAATTGCTGCATTGTAGGATGACTGTTTCAGGCTACTAATCCTCCTATTTCCAGCTTTCCCATTACCTGCTATGTACACCTTGATAGCTACCAGCCCTTTTTCATTCTTTCAACTGACGAATAAACAGTTTTGAGAGAATTTGGCTATTTGTGCGAGGTTTTGGACAAATATTCACTTTCAGTTGAAGAGAAGTTGAGTAAGTAAAAACTTGTCCATAAGGACGAAGGATGACAAAGACTTAAAAGTAAAAAGTAAATTTTCACATAGCGACATTTAAACTCAATAAGCTTTTAGTTTGAACAAGTTTTAAAAGCAGCAGCGTGAGAAGAGATACATCTTTTCTTGCAGAAGAGAAGAGATACATCACCTGGTCAAAAAAAAGAATATCAAAAACGGAAAAAGCTCTTTTTTGTTTTGTAGTTGCTCTTTTTTAGAGTTTTGATTCCTGTTGGGTGGAGTTACTTACAGTTCATTACTGCGAACTGTTTGATCAATCTTCAAACACAGATATTAGGTAGCACATTAAGAAATAAGACCAACCGTCTGTAAAAAAAAAAAAAAAAAAAAAAAAAAAAAAAAAAAAAAAAAAAAGTCTGAAAATAATATAAAACTTTACAAAAAAACAATCTGGAAATAATAACCGAATTTGTACTTTCGGCTATAGTATAAAATTTTTTATTAATCGTGTTTTGGGGTCACTTCCGTTTTAATCAACTTTTCCTCGAATTTGAATAGAACCTATAGCTTAATTTTGTCTCATTAAGAGGGGCAGAGGGTAGGGGCTGCAATTTTTACGGTAAGAAGATTATATTTAGGAAAAGTTTTGAATGGCAAATCCAATTCCATCTATTTTTTTTTAATTCTTTTGTTTTTATTTCAGGATTAGCCTTGATACAGGGTTAATAATTGCTCAAGCATTAGAAGTTGTGGAGGTAGGCTTAGGTATTAAAAAAAAATCCAATGCCCTAATTTGAGAAGAATATCTATTCCGAAAAATTTCATTCGTTTACTCAACAACTTTCCTAGACCGTAAAAAGATCCTAGACTGCAGTTGAACCACTCAATCAAGCATGGACGCCTGTAAAAATATTGCAGGGGCGATGACACCAGAGTAGCAATGGTGAGGGGAGGAGGAGGAGGAGGGGAGTGCATTTGAAGATAAAAAGGTTATATGCAAAATAAAATTCTCAAGGAGAAAAGAAAAGTATTTAATTTTTGCATACCAAATGAAGCAAAATTCAACAAATTTTTAAATGGTGAAGATTCCTGGCAAAAAGATCAATTCCTTTAATCGGTACTTATGTACGTATATACCGTCAACGCTCAAGAAGGGAAGTTAGGTTAATCCTAATGAAAAATACAAAAATATAATGAAAATATAATACTTTAGAAACAAATTTGGGCTATTTGCACATTAGGGGGGGGGGGGCGGTAACCTGGCCCAAACTAACCTACCCCTCCCCCCTAATTAATGTGCAAATATATAGCCCAAATTACATAATTCCAATGTATTTTGTCACCCGCCACATGTTTTCCACTGAGTGTAATCTAGTGTTTCTTATTACAGACAGATAAAACCGTTTTGTTGTCGAGTTTTACACAGTGTAAACTTGAGTGTTGGTGGTATAATATATAAGTACATCTTGTGCTTTGACAGCTTTTCTTTGAGCAAAAATTATCTTTATATGTAAAAATTGCATTTTCAGAAAAAATCTGCCTACACATTTTAAAACTGCCAAGTAGCATTGCTACTTTGCCACCCCACTTTTTGCACGGCGAGCCCAAAGTTACCGACTTGTTAAAATAAATCAATATATGGATGATGAGCAACACACACTGATCTTTTGACGCGATAATATAATACAAATATCTTTTGAAATTTTGCTTTCCTTGGGTATGGTGCTATATTGGACTGACTTCGCCGCCTTATTCCCCATGGTTCGTCTTTTACTATTCCAGTTTAGCAAAGAACAAACTCCATTTGCGACTAACGTTATCATGTAGTTTTACTATAACGTCATTTATGGATATACTATTATGATGTCATTCATCATCTTGAAAGCGAAGATGCAGTTTTTGTCAAAAAATGGATTTTAGTCTTAAAATGATGTTTTGGCCCTTAGATATAGCAATTTACTTTAAAATAGGTTCTTAAAAAGCTTTCCATGATGTCCACTGATCTGCTAGCAGCGGAGAAAAAAAAATGAAAAAGAAGACTCGTCAGTGCTACTCCAGCAAAAAAGCGATTCTCATTGTTCTTCAAGCAAGGGGACTAGGATTTTCCTGAATACGATTTTCGGCCACGGTATGCCATTTTCAATCGCCAGTTTATATTCACATAGGGACAAGTTATGCGCATGTTTCAACAAGTGAGGTTGCACTAACCGACGAAATAAAACCTAAACGGAACAAAAATTATTGTGAGTGTGGTTTTTCCTTCCATTTGCATTTTGCTGAATGCTAAATACACTACACAAATCAAAATTTTGAGATTGGAACTTTTATGCTAAAAGTTCACATGAAACAAAATATTATACTTAAACTATTTTGACCAAAATATTTTTTACAATTATGAAAAGATGATAGATAAAAAAAAAAGTAAAAAAAAGAAAATAACAAAATGCTAGACTAGTAATATTTTACAAATATACTAAAATATCAAACAAAATTTTCCTGACGGTTTAAACAAACTTTTTTATTGCATGATTTAATAAGCAAAATTGCTGAAAGTTTTTTATATTCAGGAAATATTAAGGACACTAGCTTTTAGCAAAATGTTAAGAGACTGCAAAACCGCTTATATCTGGTTTATGTTCATCTTGGTCTAATTTAATTGGCGTAAATTTTGAATCCTCACGCATGCACTTCTATTTGGGATTGATTTTAGAGATTTTGATTACCGAGAACGGCAGCCCCTCTCAGTGTTATTTTAACAGACAGTCTCAGAGATGACTCTGAATTCTAAAAATAAAATGGAAAATTAAGAATATAGCCTAGACATGATATTAGACTTGGGAGTTTCTTGGACTTCATGTTAGTTAACAGGGGATACTACAAAATTTATAGATGATCTTCGAATCATGGCAGTATTCCTGATGTTGACATGCTTGTGATTGCTAATTGTAAAAAAACAAAAGAACAGCTACTCCTTGAAGTAAAAATACAGAAGTGTCATTATGGTTGTGTGTGTTTTAGTCAATATTAAATAAAGATACATTAAGGGAACAATTCACTCCCAAAAAGTGATTTATTATCACTGTGTCTTCTAGTACCACATCAAACAATAAGTACATTTAGAACGTGAATGTCGTTTGCTAAAGTCCAGAAATGTTCCTTATAGATAGGTTTCATTGTTGAAAATACAGTTTTAAAGTAAACTAAACAGTCTTTAATTGCAACTTTTCAATAATAGTTTTGATATGGCTTTCGTTTTGATGAAGGTCGATGATTAAAAAAATAGCTCCTTAAATAAGAAACTTGAGCTTTGTCTAAATTGTATCCCAAAAGAGTTTTTTTACATTTTAAAATCGAAATTATAATCACCTAGGCTGTATCGTAAAATAAAAAAATAAGGAAAAGGTGTAATTTAAGAAAGGAGAAATGTGAATGTAAAGGAAAGAGGACAAATATAATTTAAGAAAGAAAATATGTTAGATTGGTATATACTGATTAGAAATGTAAAGGAAGAAGAAAAGAGAAAAGTAATTTAAGAAAGAAAAGAAGTTAGATGAGTGTGTTCTAATGAAGACACGAATTCAACCCCTTTCATTTATACAAATTAAAAGATGTGCTATTGTGCCATTCAAAGTTTTTTACTTCTAAATTAAGAGAGTGTAAGTCTTGAAATCATTTGGGTTATAAAAACAAAGACTTATTGCCTACACATTTGAGACCTTTTTGTGTGAATAAAAACTATAGGCCCTATCTATTTATTTTCAGGTCCTCAAGTCATCATTAAACCACATAAACTCGGTGGCTGATCTCTATTATGTCGTTGAATCATTGGCTGCCTTCAATCTTTCTATACCAGTGGACAAAATACGCCCAATCCTGGATAGACTTCTCAAACAAGATGATTCTGTTCAAAGGTATGCAATTCACCTATTGTTTGGGATGGGGGTCAATGGTGGTGACTTTGTAAGCTTAGTCAGAGTAAACCTTGCTCCAAATAGGTACTCGGGGAAGGTAAAAGGACGGTTGTACAAAGCAAAGGATGGCTTGCTCCCAACTCTCCATTGGGTTTCTGGCTGAAGGGCCACGAAGGAGATGATCGACGGCCATTTGGACTGCAAAGCTGCGTGCCGCATCCTTTAATTTACTAATTGTCCTGCTACAGCTCCTCTTGTTATTATTTTTTGTAACTAGTAAAGCAAAGAAGCCAAAAATAATATGTTCCTTCTTGAAAAAAGAAAAAAAATGGCTAAAGAAAAAAAAGTGTGAGTAGATGGTCATAGGGGTTTACATATTTGAAAATAAGTTAGCTAAAAACAAAATTATAAATAAATACAGACACTGTAGTTTTTTTTTTACCCATATCACTATATTTATACCCAAATACGTCATTACATATAGCCTTCCCTTTGCTGATTGATTTTACTGATAGGTCTAGCAACTAAACCTTATTTTGGCACACTTTGTGTTCTTTCTTCTTTTTTTTTTGTTGCTTATCATACATAAATTTGGATAGGTCACAATCATTTCCCTTGTGATGTTGATTGTAATCTTTTTTTTCCATGTGGTTTTAATCATAGTGCCAAATTGCATTATGATAATCATGTAAAAGTTGAAATATCTCTTCCCAATGAACGTAAAACATCATCTGCTCTTTACCTTCCTCTGCAGGAACTGTTAACTTTTCCTTCTCTCCAATAGTTGTTACGTTGAGCCTTTGTAAACACTGGTAATTCTTGGTTGTTTTTTTTTCTTGCCAGTATGCTTTAAGACTCCAAGTATTGTGCTTTTGTGAGAATTCGTGTTTCTGGCCTTTTGGTAAACACTGTTCTTTTGGCAGTTCGTTGAAATGATGCTTCATGTCACTTACATCAAGGAACACCTCTTCCTGTACTTTACTTTTGGAAAAATCGCTTATAATTAATTAACAAACTCCGAAAATTAAGTCACCTATGGTTAAAAAGTTAAAACAATAAAAATATGTCACCCATAAGTTGTATAACATCCATAGAAAACAGTAGAAAGTTAAAACAATAAATATTTGTCACCCATAAGTTGTATAACATCCAAACAAAACAGTGTAGAACTATATAAAAACAACGAAGCGCAAGGGCGCAAGATGGTGCCAATGGCAAAGTCACCAAAATTGGTTGCTGATTGGCCAGCGAAAATTACATCGTATGCACGTTGCCAAATTGCTGCCAATTGATTAAAGTGACTAAAGAAATAATATCCGTATATATACTGACCGGGCAATCTAATAGATTACCTTAGACTGTTGTAGACAAATATAAAATTGCTAATTTGCCTGATTATATAAACTAAGTTACCTGGTTATATATTCCCTTGGACCCTTAGATCTTCCAGAGCCATGGATGGCGCATAGGGTGTCAAGAAACCTCTCAAATCGTCCCGAAGCTTAGCCACAGGGCTGACGTCATCCCTTTCTGGTAATACGGATGTCTCAGCTGTCCTTAAGGAGGCCCTAGACGGTCAATCATTTTGATCAAAAGTGTCCTTCTATCAATTGACGTGTGCTTCAATGAATCCTTCAATCTCGACCGAAGCTAATGTAACACACTGTTTTCGATCAAAGGGATTGAGTCGTTCAAATTTTCTATCAATTACCTTCAACGCTTGACTCGAGTGTCAAACAGGTTCCTAGAGGTCAATCATGCTTGAGTAAATGGATTGACGGAAGCTGTTCATCAAAATGGTTGACCGTTTAGGGATTCCTTTAGATCTCGGTCATAAGTTCAACGTAAAGTTGTTTTTTGGACGATCTTGTCTCCTTTGAGCATCTGGTATCCAATCCTAAGTTTTCGAAGCAAGAAGGTTTTGTTCCATACAAAGGACATATAGCAAAGCTGGCCATTTCTAGCATAAATTTCGGAATTGCTTACTCTTTGTTGCCAGCTTGTATTTAGGATTTTTATCTGGTAGGTATTTTTGAAGTAAAGAATCCTCTTTTCGAGCTACTGGCTCATTTTACAGCACTCGCTAGCATAAAGGAGTAAGGAGAGTGTGTCACTTTTGAAGAGGTGTAACTTCAATTGTAGGGAATACTTGTTTTTCCTCCAAATGGACTTTAATATATTGATGGTTCCAGTTGACTGCCCAATTCTGTGTTTTATCTTGGTCATTATTTTGCCATCATAATCAGCTCAGCTACCCAGGTACTTGAACTCCTTGACCTTCTCTAAATTCATATTCTTGCAATGCAGAAAAAATGGTTAATTTGTGATGAACATGCTCTTTGACTGTGAATGACGTCACAGGAGAGATCGTACCGAGTCTATGGTCCTATAGAATCGGGAGAGGACTCATTCGTAATATCGTGCGAAATTCCTGTTAAAAATAAATTTGAATAAATCAGGATAACTTAGGAGAAAGCGCAAAAGAAATTTTTTAGTTGATCATTCTGAATTGAACTTATATAGTGTCAATCTACTAAAACAAAATGAAATAGAAAGAAAATTGTCGTCTTTGTAATATTTATTTTTACAACTTTTGCAACTAATATTTAAAAAAAAATATATTTTTTTAAGTGCTATAGAAAACACTTTATTTTGCCTTAGATGGATTTTGTAATGCACTCCAATGTAATCCCACTCTATTGATTTGACAAGTGTTCTTTTCTTGCATTCTCCCTTTTACCATCTCCTTCTAGTTGTTAGAGCATTTGTACAATCATTTTCTTTTTTTAGTCTGGGCTATGCTTTTCATATTGCTTCCAATTTCCCTGGAAATATTGAACAATATTATGACCGCATAGAAGATGTCGTAGTTCAAGCAGACATGGTTGACAACAAATACGTACAATTTGAAGGAGGATTATCGGTTACAAGTAAGTGATTTGTGCTCTAGTCTTTATGACTCTGCCATAAGGTGTGTAATTTTAATCGTATCGGACCACAGTCGATTCATTCATGCTACAAAGAACACAACATGACCTTCTACTTCGGAGTGAGCTTTATATCTTTATTTACTTAGACTTGCGATTGCGAAGAAAAGGTATATTATTAATGAATGAAAGCATATCTGTATTCGGACTTTTCCTTTGGATGAGGGAGAGAACGGGAGCTAAAAATTTCTATTTTGAAATGGGGGAGGCACAGCAGGTCCATCTCCTCTCATTGCAGGTACTTAATTTCCTGCTGAAGTCGAGAAGGAACAATGGAAACTGCATGAAATTTAACATTTAGCTCTTTGATTTCTGCTTAGGTGTGAAAAGGTGTCATAAACTTTGCAAAATGATACCTCCGATGCATTAAAAAGGGTGATTGCACCCAACTATTAAAAAGGGATAGACGAGAAAAAAGAACTCATACAAGTTCTCCTTAGCTGTATACGCTAGTCATCTCTGGCCCTCCAGGCTGGAAGCAAATAGTGACGAAATATTATGCGAACTAGTTCCTGTAGTTTTCGAATAGGAAGCCCTTCTCTTAGTGCTTCTTTTCTTATTCTTCTTTTTTCAGATTTCTTCTGATTGATTTCTTAGAGGTTCTTTAGGTTAAAGGCTTGTCACAATAAACACTTGACCATACACAACTGGGATAGCAAGATAAAACTAAGGAGTGATATTGGATACAATAATATGTAAAGTAAATGGTGATTTTCTTCTTGAAAGTAAAATGGAATTTGAGCTAACTTGGTTTTAAATAATTTATCACCACCAGCACCAACAATCCAACCATGCATTGCACTCCCGGCCGAAGACATTGAATCAGGAGATCTATACCTGCGCAAGGCAGACCATTGGTCAGTATGCGAAAAAGTTAAGTTGAAGTTAGCACTAACAATATTGGATAGAAGATCATTCCAATTGTTTGAACTCGATTAACAAAAGCATAAACCGATCTTTTTGTTATACTTGTTGCAATATATCGTAATCTAACACCATAGTTGGATCTATGTATGCGTGTGTTTACATATGTGTGCGTTAATTTTTGCCTTTTTGTAACGTGCTTTTTTTCTTGTTTGTCTATTTATGATATTGTTGTTTGAGGATATGTCTTGTTTTTGTTTAAGTGGTGTGTTTTGTTTGTCTCTTGTTGTGGCTCTATGTCTACCCAATGTTTCTTATGCTTTGTCTTATTTCAATCTTCATTCAGCTTTGGTACTCAACGGTATTTTTGACCTCTCTACGAAGCTGGGCAGAAAGCCAGATTTGAATGCAGAGCAAGTGATTGGCTTTGGAGAGTACCTGGTTAGTCGAAAGACGGTTCGCCAAGCCAAAAGTATCGCCAATCTACTGACATCATTGGAGTATCTTACCACAAATCAGGTATGTATTACCTTTTGGATATACAATCTGAACGGGTGTAATTAAGAGCCTACAATTGATACGCAATTTTCTGAAAGCCCCTATTTTAGTAAAAAGTAAACAACATATGATATGTGTGTTGTATCTACCCTCTAGTCTCTCTTTATTCTAATAAAATGTTTGGATTAACATTACTATTGTAGAGTAACGTCCCTCCTCGTATTGGAGATGTATGCTAATTGGTAACATCAAAGATGACTTATACTTACCTGCATAGTAAGGGCAAGGGGCATCCCTATAAAAAAAATTTATTCGAAGAATTCATTGAAAAGCACAAAGTGATGACATTAAAATTAATTTGCATATTTCAGTTGGAGAAATCAAATATTCCCCCTCAAGAAATTTTTGAAGTGGTACACTTTTTCAAGGATGATTATCTTTCTCGAACTATTCATTTACAAATATTAAACTTGAATGTAAAAAACAGGGTTTTAAAGAGAGAGATAGGACTAAAGGTAGAAAATTCCGCAGAAAATAATAAAGTTGTTTTTTATATTACTTTTCTTCCTCATTTATATTATTTCATTATATATCATTTATATCATTTAAATTCACTCAATTATTCAGTGAATTTGCTATTGTCATTGCATTAAAAAAAAAAAAAATGATGATTCCTTCAAAGCCGTTTTTGTTACTAACTGGCCTAGACTGTCATTGTTAAAGACAAAATTCTAGGATGATTTAAGTTGTTTATCTTAAAAGCTAGAAAGTTGGCTTGCCATTGTGAAGAAATAAATGCTGTTCACAAAGTTTGCCGATTCAGTCATTTTTTTGGTTTTCAAATCTCATCGTGAAATGCTTATTTCTAAATTGACAAGCTTAGAAAACAGATTTTACTTTATGAATTACCATAACTCTATATTTCAGTGTATATAACTTCTACCTGGGGCCCTTAGCCTTTGATGACTCTATAACGGGCTGTTCTCTATTGTCTCATACCCTGTTCACTTCACTCATGAATTCAGGGATTTAGAGCCAGAAAAGTCCTTAATTTTTGCCGATGAATTAGTGCTATTAAAACTCAAGACTTTGAAGTGGAGTTGAGGTCGTGAAGATTTGAGGCTTTGGGACCGGTATTGGTGAAAATAAATCAACTCAGACTCCAGTACCTATTATTTAATCTTTTTTATTCAGTGGCTTTGAATTGTGACGTCACTTCCTAATTTGTCGGGTCAAAATGGCTCTTATTCACCTGGTAAACACTTTGACATATCGGACTTGGAATATGTTTAGAATTTCAAGAGGCTGGTTCGTATCTTCAAAAATTAAAGGAAGTGGTGTCGAAAATTGTGAAATTTGTGGAGTTGACATATTGAATTATCCAAGTCCCCACTCTTGTGAAAATATTAAATGAAATAAATACCAATGCATAGAGCTGATGTACAATACCAGTAAGCGATTTTGATGGTGATTTTTGGGAGAAATTCTCCGCTGGGGAATTTTCTGCGAGAGAAGCTTTCTAGTGGGGGAATTGCGGCGGTTCCATGAAAATTTTTCTATGGAGGCGGGGATTACCGGCATGATTTAAAACTCGATTAAAGATTAAATGAAAAACAAGTCTTTTTTCAAATGAAAGCATGCCAAGGAGAATTTTCGAGGCGGAATTATCCGTAAGACGTAAGAAAATTTTCTGGGGGAAATTTTTTGCTAGGATGGAATTACCCAGGGAGAGAAGGATCTTACGCCGGAGGAACTTTTCATTGAGGAATTTTCGTGGGGAGGCGGATTTTCCGGTATTATTTGAAAAAGAATCAGAAATTAAATAGATAAAAGCGAGTTTTTTTTTAACTAAAAGTAAGGACCAACATTAAAATGAACAGAAATGATTTGCCCTCTCCTCAATACCTCGCTCTTTATACTAAAGTTTGAATTTTAGTCCCAATTCTTTAAGAACGACTCTTGAATCAGTCATCTCTTGAAGTTAATTAGAATAAGAAGTATTTTGAAGTAATAAAAAACTTTAGCTTGAAGAGTGAGTGATTGAGAAGGGGTATCCCTCCTTATATGTGTAATAATTTTTGTTCGTTTTAAGTTTTGATGGTGCTCCTTACTTTCAGTTGAAAAAAAAAACCTTTTTTTTTCATTCAATCGTCTTAAAAAGTCGGTTCTTTTGATGTATGTATTGTTATCAAACTTTTTTTTTTTTCGTTTTTTTTTTTAGTTTTGGCTACTATTAGCAGGAATTTGCTCCAAAAGTCCAAAAGCAAAACAAATCTAGAGCATTTCGTTACGTACAAACATACACTAAGGTTTGTATTATTGGAGACCAGTTATAAAACATTTAGACTATATATTGTGTGTAGCTTCAAGACATCCATTTTACAATTTAAGCCTCCTATTCGTGACTTAACAACCTTCAAAAGTCTATTTTGGTTATATCAAACACCCTCTGTGAAGCATCGATTACCATTTTGTTTAGAATAGTCTCTGAGCCTCAGCATTGTCATCAACGTTCTCAAAGACCGAAAATTCTAACATAGGTACCAATCTTCTTCTGTGTTTGTGGTTGTTATGTGAACTAAATAGATAGCCATACATGCTATTAGGTGAACTCACTATTTATTTTGTAACGCTTCCTTTTTCAAACAAATATTACTCTCCTCCCTAAAAATAAAAAATACTTTTATAACTTTCATTGGTAGGGAGTAGTCTCCTTATAGCCAAATATACCTCTCAAGCTTCCCCTACAATAGCCAACAGTCTATTAATATTGCAATCTCCATTTGGTCTCTGCAGCTTCAACACACTGAGAAGCTTGCTTTACAATTGGTAGATATACAAACTATAAGTATTTTCTTTATACATAAAAGCACTTTGGATTTCTACGATATTATTTGGGTCAGATTTCTTCTTTTTCTTTTTTTGCTGATTGATCCTATTCCAGTTCAGAACCACCATACGGATTGTTTCCTTTTAGTCCCACTTTGATCACCATCATTACTGGCTATGAGCCTATTATTAGGCTCATAGCTAGCTCTCAGAGGATCAAAGCTAACTGAACTTTCTTTAATACCAACTTCGGGGGAAATCAAGTGCTATTTGCGGAATATGTAATTACTGTGTTTTGCTTTTCATATTATATCATAATCTAAAGCTTAGGTAATTATCGGCAAACTCACACCTCATACAAGTTAGAAATTGTTTTATAATGATTTATTGCTGGGGTGTTGTTTGGGTGGGCTGAGGTGTTGAGTGCATCCATATTTTTTTTTTCCATGGAGGACTGGCTATCTTGCGTAAAAAAATTTTGATAAATATTATGTTCATTTCTTTTTCAGTATTTTATCCCTTTGGTTTTATCAATCTCTTCTCAACCAGTCATCTCTTCTGAAAACCGGAACCTCTTAGTCCGTGTTTGCGATTTACTTGGCAATGACATTCAGGTGTCTAAAGTCAAAGCGAATAGTATCGTATCTACTGATGATAAATTGGAAGTGAAGAAGGACATTGCTCTCTCTGCCGAAGGGTGAGTGTCTCCTGCTTTTTTAAAAGAATTATTTGTATATTTGTCACCCTTTATGCAGACATTACATGAGCAGACATTAAAAACTAAAAACTTAAGGTTAATAAGTTGTGTGCCATCAAAATAATGTTTGTGTCTTCCTTTTTTATTCCCGGGCCAGTTTGAATAGAAAGGCTAGTCTTAAAAACTTAGGAGGGCTCAAATATATAATCCTCACAAACCCTGAACCACTCAAGAAACTCCTTTTTTTGGAATTATTTAGAAAGAGTTCTACTAAGTTTTACTTTAGTTTTGCTAAATCAACAAAACATAAAATTCACTAGCAAAAAAGCTGAGTTGCAGTTCCTTTTTTTTATTTATTTACTGACCTGTTCTTTTTTTTCTTTTTCCTTTTTTTCTTTTTGTTACTCTATTGATAATTTTTAATTCATACATAGTTAGAGTGAGCAAGCAGAGAGAATCAAAGCTCCACTCTATGGCTAAAAAATACGATAAAAAGGCTAAATTATGTTAAAAGCAGGATATAGAGGATTTTCGCAATTATACCTGCGCTATTCAAGGGCGAAAAAATAGGGTATGACAGATCTGGTAGGCCCCCACCCCATGTGTAAAAAATAAAATCAAACGAAGAAAGGAATAATATTAACATAAGAGAAAACCAACAATTTTCAGACATGAAATAATTCAAGTCAACAGGCCAGGAAGTCCCGCTGATGGAAACAAAATATGATTCTCTCCAACCCTAGTTGGCGGGTTATAAAATCTTTTCTTTGTAGTTTTCCTAGAAATAGTAATAATATATAGTTATAATAGGGAAAATGAGTGAAAAGTATGTGTTTTTATCAATAAAACCTACGGATATCCGTGGTGCAACAAAAATGTACAGAAGGATTCTTTTTTATCAACAACAAAAAAAAATATATTTTTCCAATTATAGGGAAAGCATTTCCCTCCTCCCCCTCAAATGGTTCCCCAGACAAGTTTAGAGGTTGAATGGTCTTTTTCAATTCTAGGATGTTTATAATAAAAAAAAGTCTGGTGATTCTACTAATGACAAAAAAAAAAAAAAAAAAAAGAAAACCAACAATCCCAAAATAAAGATTTTGGTGTACCTTTTGGTTAGTGCAACATCCTGCTCAAACTATCCTGAAGGTTTAAACTTCTTCTCTTAGCATTGCCTGAGATATTCTTAAGGCGCCATTATGACAACGTCCATGCATATAATGTTTTGATGTAGTTCAACGTCCCCCTCAACATTTAAAAGTTTCACCATAATACTTTTAGCTATAGATTTAGTAGCAGTAGCAGTATTAGTAATAGCATTAGTAGTAGTAGCCTACTATGCGCATAGTGCCTTTTACTCTAAACCGTTCCTGAGGTATTGCTGTATCTGAGGTATTGTACTTTGATTTGGTTTAACCTTCCCGGCAAATTTACTGAAAGTATAACTTAATGCCCTAAGTCGTTCCTAATATATTGTTGATACGCCTTTTGATAACCTGCAGGCACATAGCGTTGTGCCTGCAGGCACAACAAAAACCAAATGTTGAGTTTTAGATGTTTACTGGGTTGGTCTCATTTCCCCATATATACGACAAATTTGAAATTTGTTTTACATTTGGGCAAGATTAAAGAAGAAAATTTACATCAAGAACTTTGAATGAACTTTGTCAATGAACTCTCTCTGAAAATAATCCAGTGAATAATCCGGAAGTTCATTATTTTGTGAATGACCCGAAAAGTTATTTATTTTGTTGCATATAAATATGCTAGTTTCAATTTTATTATTTTAGTATTTCTACTGAAGACGGTCGCTGTATATGTGACCGAAATATCTGGACTTTTGTACCTGTTTTTTCACTGTCTAAATAAATGGATTTATCCCAATTTGAAAGTTTATTTGTTCGTCTTAGAACGGCAGTGTGGTCTAAGAAAACAACACCTAATTTAAAGGTGTTACGTCGAAAATACGTCGTATATATGGGGAAATGCGACCAACCCAGTAAACATCTAAAAAATCAACATTTGGTTTGCAATTAGAAGACTCGGAAGGCTTTACCACTTTCATTGGAAATTTGTTTTACATTTGGGCAAGATTAAAGAAGAAAATTTACATCAAGAACTTTGAATGAACTTTGTCAATGAACTCTCTCTGAAAATAATCCAGTGAATAATCCGGAAGTTCATTATTTTGTGAATGACCCGAAAAGTTATTTATTTTGTTATATATAAATATGCTAGTTTCAATTTTATTATTTTAGTATTTCTACTGAAGACGGTCGTTGTATATGTGACCGAAATATCTGGACTTTTGTACCTGTTTTTTCACTGTCTAAATAAATGGATTTATCCCCATTTGAAAGTTTATTTGTTCGTCTTAGAACGACAGTGTGGCCTAAGAAAACAACACCTAATTTAAAGGTGTTACGTCGAAAATACGTCGTATATATGGGGAAATGAGACCAACCCAGTTAACATCTAAAAACTCAACATTTGGTTTGCAATTAGAAGACACGGAAGGCTTTACCACTTTCATTGGAAATTTGTTTTACATTTGGGCAAGATTAAAGAAGATAATTTACATCAAAAACTTTGAATGAACTTTGTCAATGAACTCTCTCTGAAAATAATCCAGTGAATAATCCGGAAGTTCATTATTTTGTGAATGACCCGAAAAGTTATTTATTTTGTTACATATAAATATGCTAGTTTCAATTTTATTATTTTAGTATTTCTACTGAAGACGGTCGCTGTATATGTGACCGAAATATCTGGACTTTTGTACCTGTTTTTTCACTGTCTAAATAAATGGATTTATCCCAATTTGAAAGTTTATTTGTTCGTCTTAGAACGGCAGTGTGGTCTAAGAGAACAACACCTAATTTAAAGGTGTTACGTCGAAAATAGATCAAACGTACAGGATAATATAAAATTTGACTAAAGAGGTTTTTTGTTAAAATTGTAACTCCCAGAGTTTGCACAAATATGCCGCTCGGTTGGTATCTTGAAAGTTTATTTGTTTCGTCTTAGAACGGCAGTGTGGACTAAGAAAACAACACCTAATTTAAAGGTGTTACGTCGAAAATACGTCGTATATATGGGGAAATGAGACCAACCCAGTAAACATCTAAAAACTCAACTTTTGGTTTGCAATTAGAAGACACGGAAGGCTTTACCACTTTCATTGGAAATTTGTTTTACATTTGGGCAAGATTAAAGAAGAAAATTTACATCAAGAACTTTGAATGAACTTTGTCAATGAACTCTCTCTGAAAATAATCCAGTGAATAATCCGGAAGTTCATTATTTTGCGAATGACCCGAAAAGTTATTTATTTTGTTACATATAAATATGCTAGTTTCAATTTTATTATTTTAGTATTTCTACTGAAGACGGTCGCTGTATATGTGACCGAAATATCTGGACTTTTGTACCTGTTTTTTCACTGTCTAAATAAATGGATTTATCCCGATTTGAAAGTTTATTTGTATGTTTGATCTCAAGCTACGTTCTAAAAAAAAGGTCTGAGCCTAGAGAAAGATAGTAAAGGCGTGCTGGAAAGCGTAAATAAGTTGTTGATTATGTTTTTGCTTTGCTGTGCTTTGCCCTGTTCAGTGTCTTTTTTGATGTATCTAGACACTTAAATAAAGAACAAAAGCGTACATATTGTATGTACTAAGTAAGGAAAAATAATGGGCAGTGTTTCGAGTCTAGATACTTATTATGTTTACAAAGTCTGAGATTTATCTTTTTATGTTATTCGAGTATGCCAATATTTTTTGTATGTTTTTTTTTTCAACTTTGGTATTCTATGATGTGAAATGTTGAGCTCTATATCCCATGAAATTTCTTCTTTTTTTAGTAATAACTTCAAGTTATCACTTGATGGAGATATGTCTGTTGGTTTCTACACTGCAGACCTATCGGTCGATGTTGTTGGTGATAGTCCTTTCATTGGAGCTGATAAATCTACAGTTAGTTTTAAAGTTGTAACAGAAATAGCTGTCACTGGTGTGGAAATTGGAGTTGGTGATATTGATCAGACAACAGCTTTGAAAACCAAAAGGTAGTCACCTCATTTTTATATTTAAAAAAAGGGGGGTTATCTCATAGATAAACAGGATAATAGCACTGGAGAGTATCTTAAGGGTGTATTCAATGTTTACGAACAATACGTTTTTAGCCTCTAGCATTGGTGTTTTTGTTTATTTTTCTATGCTTTTCTTGGCTCCGTGAAATTGAGGTCTAATTTTTTTCTAATTGCATCGAGGATTCTCCCTAACTCCTCCCTATCTACGCAGGGATGAGGTAGATCTCCGTTCATATGTAGCTGAATAGCTTCATGAAAGAAAGAAAGAAGGATTTATTGAAAAAAAAACATATCAACAAAAAATTATTGCTTCCTCCCCTAAAAAGCAAAGCTTGTCCGTGGGGGAGGTAGAGAAAACAAAATCCTTAAAACAAAGAACACTTGGCCACCGACACCACTAATACCATCACACTAAACAATAAATACAAAATAATATCATATATTATACTTCCTCTGGGAACATCATATCAACAAAACCCCCACAATAAATAAATCAATCAATCAGTCAAAACTCATATTCAGCAAAAAGCAGTTCCTTAATGATTTTTCTAAAAATATTGGGGTCACCAATAGTCTTAATATCACTATTCAAACTATTCCATTTCCGCGTACCTCTATAAAAAACAGAAAAACATGAACGGGAAGATATAACTCTAGGTACACAGAAATCCGCGCTACCCCTTGTATCGTGAGAATGAACAGTAGACCTAATGGACAATAAATCACCAAAACAACGAGGCTGAACATCCTGCTGCAGTCCAAAAATAAACCACAATACATAGAATTCACGAAGGCCTGCAGCCGGCAAAATTTTAATGTTGGGTAAATTTCTCGAACAGACATACGTGGAGATATACCGGCTAAAATTCTTACTGTATGATTTTGTAAAACTCTTATTGGTTTTAGGATAGAAGAAAAAGTAGAGAGCCAAATACTCGAACAATAAAGTATATACGGGTGTATTAAAGAAAAATAAAGATGGCGAAGGACAGACTTGGGAAAACAATGTTGGAGTTTCTTCATTATACCGAGATTTCTTGCCAGAATTTTGCTAGTTAAAGTTACATGTTCCTTAAAAGATAGAGTTTCATCTATTACAATCCCAAGGTATTTAAAAGACGCAGTCCGTTTTATAACACCATTGGCATATCTAATTCCTTGATCCATGGGTAAAAGTTTGATGATCGCGAGAAAATAATAGACTTAGACTTAGCCATGTTAATCCTAAATTTATTTACCCTCAGCCATGCTATAATTCTATTAACTGATTCCTTCATGGAAATCTGCAGCAGCTCCGCTGTCTTAGCTGTGCTAATGGCTGTTGTGTCATCAGCAAAAAGTGAAACTGTTTCATTAGTCGGGTTTACCGTTAGTTCATTTATTCTATAGCAAAAATTATTTAGACAATTTGGTAAATCATTAATAAATATCAAGAATAATACAGGACCGAGAACTGATCCTTGCGGAACACCTATGTCAATACGCTTTATTTCGGAAGAAGAATCATTTAGTTGGACATACTGATAACGATTACTTAAAAAACTTCTTAAAAAATTTAATGATTTACCCCTCAAACCATACACCTCACACTTCTTAAGTAGAAGTTCATGATCCACAGTGTCGAAAGCTTTCATCAGATCTAAAAATATAGCACCTATTTTGAAACCTTTATCTAATACCTCATTAATAATAGTTGTCAAATAAATCATCGCCTGTTCCGTTGTCCTTTTTCTACGGAACCCAAATTGTGTCTCTACCAGTAACTTATAATCCTCCGAAAAACTCATCATTCTAATACTAAAACACTTCTCAAAAAAAAAACACGGGAAATGATGGGTAGAACAGATATCGGTCTATAGTTTCCTGGGTCATTTTGAATACCACCCTTATGAATTGGGGTTATACGGGCAACTTTAAAACAGTCTGGGAATTTTCCTTGACGAAAACACTCATTAATTAACCCACATAAAACTTCAGCTATAACAGGAAAAATACATTTAAGTGTTTTTAGAGTAATATGATCGCTACCAGATGAATTACTACGCAACCCATAAATAATTTTTTTAATTTCATCAACTGTTAGAAGTCTAAGGTGAAGAGATACATCAATGGGGTCCCTCATTAAGGACTCGAACGTTGGATCACCACTATCAGGTACAACTGACATAGCTAAATTCAGACCAATATTCGAAAAATAACTCTGAAATTCATTGCATATCTCCTTTTCAGTATTCAAAGTCTTTCCCATGACACTAACTAATTCATCAGGTACACTATTTATTTTTAATCCATTCACTTCTTTTATTAGTCCCCAGGTTTTCTTAGGGCATCCTTCGACCTCCTTAAACTTTTTCTCAAAATATTTTTTTTTCATTTCTTAAAATTGTTTTCAGCCTATTTCGATAAATTTTATATAATTGCTTATTTTCTTGTGTCGGGTTAATTATTTGAGCTCTAAACAATTTATCTCTTACATTTATTTGCTTCAAAATCACAAGACTAATCCAAGGTTTTTTACTTGAGTGCTTTCTATTAAACGGTTTCAATATGACTACTTGACTTATCAAACTCTACAACTTTTCATAAAATAAAACAAACTTTGAATTTGCGTCCTGAACTTCGCCTAGAACATCGTACCAATCCACCTTTTCTATATCATTTTTAAGTTTTACCATCGCATTTTTACTGATCACTGGAATCCTTGATTTTTTGCCTTTAACCACCTTCGTGACAGTTCTAAAGCTAGCTGAAACTCCAAAGTGGTCAGATACATCGTTGATAAGGACCCTGGGAAGACTCAAGGGTACATTAGAAAGGATGTTATCCAGAAGCTTAGCTGATGTTCCCGTTATTTTCGTAGGGATGTTTATACAAGGATGAAACCCATTAGATAAACTTCTATTAATAAATTCAGTGCTAGCAGATGACTGATCTATAAGGTCAGTATTAAAATCCCCCATAATAAAACATGGCATAGAGTTAATCGGAAGTGTCATTAATTGTTCTTTAAATAGGTCCATAAAGTCTTGGAGCAGGCTCTGTGGATGTCTATATACTACAACAATACAAAATTTCAAATTCTCTGTAGTTATATGTAGAACAAAACACTCGCAAACTTTCTCTCTATATATTGTAAGATCTTCTCTTATTGAAACCTTATAATCAGCCTGAGTATAAGCTGCTAGGCCTCCATGTTGGTAATACTCTCGATTCCTTACTTATAAATTATAACCAGGGATATGTAGTAATTGCGAGCTATTATCATTTAACCATGTTTCAGTTAAAGCGATCACCTGAAAGACATTAGTATTTATTAATTCCGATAAAAATTATGCGCAGAATTCAATCCCTGGCAATTGAAATGAAAAATGTTAAGGCCAAAATGGCCCCTATCACAATACAAGGGTAGTGTCCCTTCTTTAAAAATATACCTTGATGGTTCATTTGTGAAAATCTCAGTAGCATTAATATCTAAATTTCTATTTATCCTTTCATTAAAATGGCTGGAAAAATCAACCCTTCGACTTTCAAGTTGCAGGACATTGCTGTTCCCAGGAGGTAAAACGTTATCTCTAACCATCATCAATAAAAGTTAATGTATGTGACGGTAGAGGGTGGCGGTGGTGAAAAAAATCATTATCTACTAAACATATATCTAGACCTAGATAAATACAAAAAAAAAAAAATATATATTCCGTATTCCGTGTCTGGCGACTCATAAATAATTTCATTCTGAAATATATCAAAACGTGGAACACATAAATTACAACGTAAGCCGTCAAATATATTCGCATACACGCTTGATGTTGCAGGGGCACAACTCATCAATAGCTGACAGGTTCAGTTTATATAAAAAACTTTTTAGCCTATTGAATTTCAGGGAGCTAATTCTCTGCTCGTTGCGAAATCGGTCTTGTGTACTAGAAAAATAAATTTATCGTGCTAATTAAAATGCAAGATGTTTCTTTTTTTCTAGCTTTCTTAAACTATCGCCAAAATCCCTTCAGTTTGAAGAAAACTTGACCAGTGCTCCGTCCAATAAGTTTATATGTAACCAAGATTGTGACCAAAATCCACTAATCCTGATTTTTTTTTTTTTTTTTTTTTTTTTTCGTTTTTCCACGAAGAAAAAAAAAGTGGACAGATAACACCACAGTGCTTGGGACTGCTCTGTATTTTTGTAATAAGTACTTTTTTAGTCAGATCTATTTGGAATTCACATCTGTTTCTTCTTTGTTTACTTCTTCAATTCTTTATTCATCATCACAAATCAATATAAAATCTATGATAATGTCCTTTCTTTTTATAGGAGCCATTTGGCCATTATTGTATTTCTCAGGGTCTTGGTTTGAGTGAATTTATAGCTTCCTCAAAGATTTTAAGTGGCTCTAAAATTTTAAGACACGAAAAGAATTACCTTTCTTAGTAAAAAGAAAAAAGTTACTTCTAGTCGAAACAAAAATTGTTATGCTGCATTAATGAATCTGTCCCTTTTTGATTATTATGTTAAAATTAGGATCCATGAGGGTGTTTTTCAACTTCTCTCCTCTTTCCCTTGAAAGCTTTCTGGAAAAGATCCGCAACCCAAGTTAGAGTATCGAAAGCTGCTTTCAAGTTCCTGTCTCCACTCTCTTTCCCCGCTTAAGAACAATAGCTTCTGGTTATTTTACCTCCATTTGTTTCTTTAGGATACCGGTATAGAAAAAACGTTTGCCCGTATTCATTAAGCTGCTTTTATCATTTTATCAATGGGTCAAGTTTCAATAGGCGATTTCCTTACATTGTCAAAATAAGCTGCGGGCGAATTTTCGTTTAGGGTAAATTTTCAGAGCAAAACGTTTGCTCTGAAACAGCTTTTAGTCATGAGAGTCAGAGTAAGCACTAAAAGTATGAGCCTTTTTAGTTTCACATTTTATTTAGCAACAATAGTAGGAACCAAGAACTTCATTTTTGCAGTTTGCTCGTACTCCTGAGGTCAGGGGTTCGAGTCCTGGTGTCGCTCGTTATTTGGTTTGGAACGGGGATCAATGGTGTGACTCGGTAAGTTCAGCCGGTGTCGACCCAGCTCTAAATAGGTACCCGGAGAAATCCGAGGAAAAAAACACGGGAAACGTCGGATGATTTGCCCCCGAACACGCATTGCACTCCCGGCCGAAGGCATTGAACCAGGAGATCGGTACCTGCGCAACGCAGACAATTGATCAGCATGTGAAATATCTAAAATTTAAGGGGACTATAACATGTGATTTGAGCACTAGTCACTGAACTTACTAGTCACTGATACTCTAATCACTAGACACTGATAATCTGTTTTATCTTTTGTCATGTTTTCACAAACTGTTTCTAAGCTGGGAAGCCAGCTCAAATTCAACTTTCTTCAGTGGTAGTTTGTCAAATTGTAAGCTTCTGAAAAATAATGAAGATGATTTCACTCCAACAAGCTTTTTGTGATATTCGATTCTAACCCACTCAAACAGTCAATATTCTTCTACTAAAATGTAAAACTTATGTGCAGTAATCATCCTAATGGCTGTAAGAGTAATGTATGGGCTATTCTTAGCACGCTCTATATAACCATTTTGTAGCTTATTTTTGTTTTGTCTAGTGTCCAACCACACACCAAGCTTAAGACTCAGCTGGAGTTGGACGTCCATCAGCGAATTGTTGTAAAATTTCGAGTTCATGAAAAAGACTCGGGAGATAATTTCACTCCTCAGCAGGCTTTTGTTCGTTTTTTTCATGAAGAATCCAAAAAAGAAGTATTTTTGATTGCTGAGCGGGACACTAAGGAACTCTATAAAGCAGAAATGGTAAGTCAAAAGATAAACGTTGTGTGAAGACCACAGTTTATATAATTATCCAGTAAGCTTATCGCAGATCATTTCTGGTCTTCGTTCTCGGTGCGAACAAAAAGCTCCTCCCACTTCTTCGTGCAGTTATGGATCAGTGTGTTTGCGTCTATCAATGAGAAAGGGTTACTAAGTGCATTATTCGTAATAGCGGGTTTCCACTTGTTTCCGATTGTTTCGCGTCTGACTTGTCTACCCGTGAAAAGATCTGATGCCGCCTATATTTCTACGTTCTCTGGAGCACTCGCACCCCGGTCCGGGTTTTTATAATGGGTGAGATAGGGAATGATCATACTGGATAATTATATAAACTGTGGTGAAGACACTGGAAAAAACATGAAAGGAGAAAAAGATAAGGAGCATAAAAGAACGATGAAGAATGGGTGACAAGAATAAATATAGAGACTGAGATTTGTAGTCGCTTTTAAAAAAGCTAACGGTCGTCAATATGTTGCTCAGTTTTAAAGATGGATTAATCATAAGCAGAATTTATAAATACAGAAATGCTATTAACATACTTGCGAATCGGAATTTTGAATGTAAAGAGTCTCCAGTATGGGCTGTTGGTAGCTCTGTTCATGAAGTCTGTGAAAATAGCGGTGGAGAGTTTTTTTTTATGTTTGAACGTTTCCTCTGAAGAAGACAAGTTGAACTTTAATGAGTAAAGTTAGAAAGTTTTTTTTTGTTTTGTTTTTTTTTATCAAACATGGAAAAATTAATTTGTTCAAACGAATGTTTAAAGTGGTAATTTTTTTTTTGGGGGGGGGGGGGAAATTTCACAAAACATATTCCATAATTTGGAGTAGAGTTGATCGAAAGTTTGTGAAACATTCAAGGTTTTTGAGATTCAAATGAGAAAAGACTCAAAGGTTTTATGAAGAGCGAACTTTTATTATTACAATCAACTCTCGCTAATTTGAAATTCATGGGCCGACGATTTTCCTTCGAGTTAAGTACAGTTCAACTTATGCATAGTTTGACTCATAGAGCTGATTCTACATAAAATTCGACTTATGAAGGTAAACGATTTATAGAAGTAAGCCAAATGAAATTCGAGTTACAGAGGTACAAAATTACTAAATTTACTCCCTACAGCCACTACAAAGTTCAGAATAACTTTATTATTGTATTATACACTTGACATACCAAGACTTGACTTTCAAATGTTAATAATAAATTTAGTTTCCTAGGAATTAGACGCCTGAATATTAACCGAATCTGATACAAAATATGTTAAACTTAATTAATAAATGTAAAGTTCAGATGTTGCATCAGCATACTGAGGTTTGGACTAACAGAGGTTCGTTGAAAAAACTTTGAGATACAGAGGTAAACTTTGACCTGTGGAGGTAAAATGAAAGTTAAATGACGAATTATCTACTGAATTTCGAGCTATAGAGGTAATTGTCGGGTCACTTCCACTTACAGAGGTAAAATACCGCAAAATTGTTTCGAGTTATAGAGGTAATTTTCTGGTTACTTCCACTTACTGTGGTAAAATACCGCAAAATTATTTCGAGTTATAGAGGTAATTTTCTGGTCACTTCCACTTACTGTGGTAAAATACCGCAAAATCATTTCGAGTTATGCATAGTTTTTTCTTCGACTTGACAGTTTTTTCCAAGGGGATTGAAAATAATTCGAGATATTTAGGATTTCGAGTTATCAAGAGTCGACTGTATTATTACATTTCTTTACTATTTAATTTGGAAACTAATCATTCCTTTGGCGTTTTTCGTAAAGTAAAATGCTAGAAGAAGACATACGTTCTGCCGTTCTCACCTTTTATCTCCTACTTTTCCCCCCTAGAAAATAAAACTAGCAGTTCTGGATAATAGGCCTTTTATACCTAATTATTGTACAAGAGCAGTCAATTTTTAGCTTGTCAAGTATCCTGAACCTCTCAAAAGTTCCCAAGCGTGTCCTTAAGGGCATTCTCGTTGCTGTATCGCAAAACATAGAAGATAATATTAGTGGATTTTTTTAAAGGCACATATATGCAAACTTTTATCCAGAACTCCCAAATCTGGGAAACTCCAACAAGAAAAAATTTGTTATGAGGAATACTAGGTACTAACCTGGCAAGAATCTATATACTTATTGTTTTTCATGATATAATCATATCATTTCATGTTTCTATATGTATCCAACTCTATCATTTATTGACGTATTACTTAAATAAAGAATCCATATAACAATCGGTTATATTTTATGTACTGTACAGTGTTCACGCTGAACTATATGCTAAGCTAGTGAAGTTGGTGACATGAAAATGTTGCAGAGTAATCTTGAAACCGTGAGAAGGCCTAGAGGCTTTGTAAACCCCCAATATTCACTGAAGAAAAGACCAGCACCCGAGCAAAGCAATGGCGTATCCGCAATTGTATTAGGCCCGAGTTGTCGACTCTAGCAGGTGGAGAGGAGTAGATGGGCCAAGGTTGTGGATGGAAAGAGGTGACAAAGGCCTACCTAGCGGGCTTTTTGCTAGGCAAAAAACCTGCGAAGTTTGTTGTTTGGTTTGTATATATATATATATATATATATATATATATATATATATATATATATATATATATATATATATATAATATATAATATATATATATATAATATATATATATATATGATATAATATATATATATATAATATATATATATATATATATAATATATATATATATATATATATATATATAGATATATATATATATATATATATATATAATATATATATATATATATATATATATATATATATATATATCTACTATCATAAAACTACTAGTTGTTCAAGCTTTTTTTTTCGTTTTGGATTCAGATGACATTTTTTTTTCTTTTTTTTTTTTTTTTTTTTTTTTTTTTTTTTTTTTTACATCAAAGGTTCTTTACCACTAGACCTTGAAAGGTAAAATAATGGATTATGTATATAAATAGAGTAATTAACTCATATTGTGTTGTTTCATGAAAAGGACTTGAAAGTTAAAGAAAAAGACTTTGGCGGTGTGTCTGGCATATACGAAGTCGATCTCATTGTTGGTGATTCTCTTGCCGTCAACGCTCTGAAATGGAATATAGCCTCTGTGAAGTTTTCTGTTACTGAAGTGGTTCAAGGAACAGCCCATGAAAGCTTGTATGCACCAAAGCCGGAGATAAAGGTATGTTTTGGGTTCAAATTGACTACTGGAAACTTGGGACCGAAATATTAACTTTCAGAACTTCGAGCGAGGGACTAGGCAAGAATTAGGATAAAACAAACTCGCATCGTGCACAAAATTATATATTTTTATCTTTACATAATAATAATTATTTATTTTTAACCCACTATATATATATATATATATATATATATATATATATATATATATATATATATATATATATATATATATATATATATATATATATATATATATATATATATATATATATATATATATATATATATATATATATATATATATATATATATATATATGGTATGTTTGAGACCTCTTTGAGCTTATATTCGTTCAAAATTGATCACTTAATTATGAACATTTTGAGTTGGGGTATCATTATCATAATTCTATTGAACATTTTTTAGAACAAAAATGATAATGTTATTCATTTACAAGGATTATTCTTAAGATTTATGATATAGGTGACTGGAAGAAAAAAAAAATGAAAATAGTTCATATACAGCAATCTCTCTTGGTTTAATGTTGAATCAGAACAGAAAAAGATAGGAATTTTCCTCTTTTGCAAATTGTTCTGACAGTTAATATAAAAGGTATCCAATGAAAATAAGAATATATTCATCAAGTCTTCATTGATAGCTGGGTTGCATATTTGCTAGTATAATTTTGTTAACAAGTATTGCCAATTTAAAGCAAAAACATTGAATTTGACGTTAAAAATACTAATTTGGCCGTAAAAAGAAAGAAATAAACTACTTATATCAAGTGAAGTAATCAACTGGTAAGGAGGCTGGAAATACAATATATTGTTCTTTTATCTTTTGGGTGGGGGTTTGTGTTTTAGACTTATTCTTGGGTCAACTATTTTTTATTGCATTCTCTGCAAAAGGCATACATAAGAAATTGCAGTTTCCACGATCACACCTCTCATAATTGATTTTTGCTGAAAATGAAATTTTACGTGCGTCCATAGCAGTTTTCCATGCTGAAGTAAAATATTTGAGCCTTTCGAGTTTACACGGTAAAAATAAAATCAAAAACTCTGGTTGTTAAGTGTGAGGTGGTGCCATTCTTCTCGAGATATCTCTGAGATTACTAGCCAAAAATAGGGGCCTACTAGTGCTAATTTCAGTCACCATTTAGGACTGACTATCCTGTCCAGCGTCTGACCATGAACTAGGGTATTTTGCGGAACACACTGCCGAACTTGGATGAATTATTCTGGATGGGGGGGGGGGGGTCAATCCCCCGGGCATATGAAGCACCGGCCGTGGCACAAGAAAGATCCTTTGAAGAGCAATGCAAGGTGTGAGAAAGAAGTTCTATTGCTATTACCGATTTTGAGCTCAGATGACGATTGCTGCTGATGGCTGGTGAGTGGTGGATAACTCCTCCCTCTTGCTTGAGTGTTGCCTGCCAGGTTTACCTAAAGCTGCTGGCTGGGGTTTTCGAGACGGTAAAAAACAATGGTGGACACCTTGATACTACCGAGGAAGGTTTTGTACGAAGGAAAAAAAAAGATGAGTAAGCACAATGTCAAAATACTTCAGCCCGAGAGGGTACCTATAGCCTAATGGCTATCCGTGTTATTTCTTTTTTTCTTTCTTTCTTTTTTTTGGGGGGGGGGGCAATAGGCTTTTTTGCCTAATCAGGGTGCGGAAGGCTCATTCAGAGGGTCAAATGATTAAGGTCAAAATAGAGTAAGGTGGAGATAAAGCGTCCGCAGCTGGCCTGGTATAAAATGGCTGTGGCGATAAGTTATTGTTATAATGCTCAAGGAATAATTTATGTACATAAGTTTGCACATTATAGCAATTTTGTTTTTCATACGCTATGCTATGTATTGAAAATATATATGTAATGTTGAAAGGGGAGACTTGGGGAAGTTCGTTTCTTTACCGTGGTCCTCTTGGGTACACCTCGTGTGTCAGAAACGTCAAACATAATTTTAGGTCTGTTTTTATTGGTCATGAGTAAACAAGCATTTGGAAAGAAACGTATTTTATTAAATAAATTCGTCAATTTAAAGGCTAATGAAAAAAGTCGATGAAGTGTGTCGTTTTTTTTTATTTAATCATAAATATTTTTTTTTTTTTTTTTTTTTTTTTTTTTTTTTTTTTTTTTTTTTTTTTTTTTTTTTTTTATCCGTTCTGGGATATACTTTTGGGTTGTGCCAGTGACGCAGCTTGAAAATGCCATGACAAAGAAACCCTAATTAGATTTTTCTCAAAATGCCTTGTACAATTTGTGGACGCAAAGATGATAATATGGAACTTGGTTTTTCTCGTTGCCAGAAATACAAAAAACAATAATTAAAAATACATTGACAATACTTTATTTAATATATATGCATAAGGGAAACATGTTCTAGTCGCTTTTTTCAACAAATATTCGAGTATGCTCACATCAACTCTTACGGATATCCGTATCATAGGCAGCGCCCTAGCGCTGTCTAAGTAAAGAACGATGTGGACAAAATGTGTTTTTTTTTCAGTCGGGCACTTCGTATCGAAGGAGTTGTCGTAGAAACTTCGAAAAGGGCTCATTTGATTGGAAATTGGAGTGACTAGTGCCCTTTTAATAGTCGAAAGTGATTGGAGGGTAACTAGCCCCCCCCCACGCCCATCATTCCCCCAAACACATCCAATCAAAATTTTGAGATAGCTATTTTGTTCAGCGTAGTGGATTTCCAGATAGAAAATATGTTTTTGAGGAGGACACTCCCCCTCAACCCTCGGGGCAAGGGTTTTAAGTTATGCCTTGAGGGCATATAAGAACGATGTTGGCACAATGTACTATGTATTATTTTTTCCTTTAGAGCAGGGCACTTCTTATGGAAGGGGTCGTCGTAGAAATTTCAAATGGGGCTCATTCGATTGGAAATTGAGAGTTCTACTGCCCTTTTTAATAGTCAAAAGTGATTGGAGGGCAACTAGCCCCCTCGTACGCCCATCATTCCCCCAAACACATCCAATCAAAATTTTGAGAGCCATTTTGTTCAGCGTAGTTGATTTCCAGATAGAAAATATGTTTTTGAGGAGGACACTCCCCCAAAACCCTCAGGGCAAGGGTTTTAAGTTATGCCCTGGGGCCATATAAGGTTTTTATGGAAGGCGTTGTCGTAGAAACTTCAAAAACAGGCTCATTCGATTGGAAATTCGAAGGGCTAGTACCCTTTTTAATAGTCGAAAGTGATTGGAGGGCAACTGCCCCCCCCCCCACGCCCATCATTCCCCAAACACATCCAATCAAAATTTTGATGTAGCCATATTGTTCAGCGTAGTTGATTTCGAGATAGAAAATATGTTTTTTGAGGAGGACACTCCCCCACAACCCTCAGGGCAAGGGTTTTAAGTTATGCCCTGGGGTCATATAAAGTTTTTATAGAAGGCGTTGTCGTAGAAACTTCAAAAAAGGCTCATTCGATTGGAAATTCAAAGGGCTAGTGCCCTTTTTATAGTCGAAAGTGATTGGATGGCAACTAGCCCCCCCCCCCCACGCCCTTCATTTCCCCAAAACATATGCAATCAAAATTTTGAGATAGCCATTTTGTTCAGGGTAGTTGATTTCCAGATAGAAAATATGTTTTTGAGGAGGACACTCCCCCACAACCCTCAGGGCAAGGGTTTTAAGTTATGCCCTGGAGGCATATAAGGCTTTTAAAGAAGGCGTTGTCCTAAAACTTAAAAAAAAGCTCATTCGATTGGAAATTCAAAGGGCTAGTGCCCTTTTTAATAGTCAAAAGTGATTGGAGGGCAACTAGCCCCCACTGCCCATCATTCCCCCAAAAACATCCAATCAAAATTTTGAGATAGCCATTTTGTTCAGCGTAGTATATTTCCAGATAGAAATATATTTTTGAGGAGGACACTCCCCCACAACCCTCAGGGCAAGGATTATAAGTTATGCCCTGGCGGCATATAAGGTTTTTATAGAAGCCGTTGTCGTGGAAACTTCAAAAAAGGCTCATTTGATTGGAAATTCAAAGGGCTAGTGCCCTTTTTAATTGTCGAAAGTGATTGGAGGGCAACTAGCCCCCCCCCACGCCCATCATTCCCCCAAACACACCCAATCAAAATTATGAGATAGGCATTTTGTTCAGCGTAGTTGATTTCCAGATAGAAAATGTGTTTTTGAGGAGGATACTCTCCCACAGCCCTCGGGGCAAGGGTTTTAAGTTATGCCCTGGGGGCATATAAGGTTTTTATAGAAGGTGTTGTCGTAGAAACTTCAAAAAAAGCTCATTCGATCGGAAATTCAAAGGGCTAGTGCCCTTTTTTATTGTCGAAAGTGATTGGAGGGCAAATAGCCCCCCCCCCCCTCCCACGCCCATCATTCCCCAAAACACATCGAATCAAACTTTTGAGATAGCCATTTTGTTCAGTGTAGTTGATTTCCAGATAGAAAATATGTTTTTGAGGAGGACACTCCCCCACAATCCTCAGGACAAGGGTTATAAGTTATGCCCTGGGGGCATATAAGGTTTTTATAGAAGGTGTTGTCGTAGAAACTTCAAAAAAAGCTCATTCGATCGGAAATTCAAAGGGATAGTACCCTTTTTAATAGTCGAAAGTGATTAGTATTATTTTTTGTTGTTGTTGTTGTTTAGACCAGTGCACTTCGTATCGAAGGAGTTGTCGTGGGAACTTCGAAAAGGGCTCATTCGATTGAAAATAGAAAAGGCTGATGCCCTGTTTAATAGTCGAAAGTGACTGGAGGGCAACTAATCCCCCTTCCACTCCCACCTCCCACGCCCACCCTCCCATTTGCCCATTATGTTTATAAACTAAATGTTGCGATTAAATGTTAAGATTAAATCAAATTGCACTGTGATAATGCTAATTCCCAATTAGGCATCTCAGCAGTATCCCAAGAACGACTGAGGGTATTATGTTCAAACTTTCGGGGCTACTTCTACTCTTAAAATTTAACCAAATCAAAATAGCTTAAGTGTATCTAAGCTGTCAAAGAAAGTCAACAGATTTTTTTTGCAAATGGTATCAAGTTTTCCATTTCAGGTCAACTAGAGGAGGTATGAAACTAAATTAAAGAGTACTATTTGTGTCCAGATTTATAAAAGGGTGTATGTTGTTAAAAATTGCTGAAAATTTTTTCCAGCATACAAATAGCAGGCCAAACTATAAAGTTTTAAAAAACGAACAGAAATTAATTAAGAAGACTTTTTCCACAAAAAAAGTTTTCTAAAGAAAAGTAAAGCATTCCATTAAACAAAAAATTAGCAAAAATAAAATCAAATAATCTACCAAGCGTGAAACTACCACAAATCAGCATTGATAAATAAATGAAACCCAAAACGAACAGAAATTAGAATAAATAACCGAGTCAAACTCAAAACGAGCAGAAATTAACATAAGTTGGGCGCAAAACCCCTATGCCTTCCCAAGACCAGAACAAAATTTGCACTTTACTGAAAAAATACAAATGAATGTGCATTGTCAGATTAGTATACATATACTGATACTTAGTAATCAAAGTGTTAATATTATTTGATTTATTAAAGCTATAAAAGTACAAACATTTATATATTTTTTCAGTAAAGTGCAAATTTTTTTCTGGTCTTGGGAAGGCATAAGGGTTTTGCGCCCAACTTCTGTTAATTTCTGCTTGTTTTGAGTTTGACTCGGATATTTATTGTAATTTCTGTTCGTTTTGGGTTTCATTTATTTATCGATGCTGATTTGTGGTAGTTTCACGCTTGGTAGATTATTTGATTTTATATTTGCTAATTTTTTGTTTAATCGAGTTCTTTACTTTTCTTTGAAAAACTTATTTTGTGGAAAAAGTTTTTTTTAATTAATCGTAAAATAAATAGGGCTGGTTTTGAAGAGTTTTGTATGTAGAAGTTGATCGAATTGAATTATTTTGGCAGTTCAAAGTGATCTTGTAAAGTGGGTAATGAGAAAACAAAAACCTGAGACTGTTCTCAGTCGAACTCAGAATAAGTAACATTTACAGCTGACTACATATTCGTGTAATTTATTTGATTCTCACTGCTGCTTATGCTATCTAAACTGCTCAGTTCATATATATATAGATATATATATATATATATATATATGTATAAATACTTTTTCAGCACATGTTCCGACAGCCTGAAAAACGACCGCCTGTCATTGTTTCAAATGTCTTCACTGCAATTATCGTTGGTCTCTTTGTTGTTTTCCTTTTCACGGTAAGTTTAATTAATTTTAAATTGACAGTATTTTTCGTCTTTTATCATATCTTCAACGGGTTCTTGGTCTGAAGAGTATAAAATTTAGGACAGATTTTTTAAGAAGTAGTGAAATGAAAGGCCGTAAAGGTTTCTATTTTTGTTATCTTTTCAAATTTACATTTTCGTCTCTAAGGCTCTTAAACAAATTCTAAGGATTTTATTCTTAAATATATATTAGATTTTTCTGTAGTAAAACTTTTTTTTTCATCTTTCTCATGGAACTGGTGTTGAATTGATCATTAGATTAGTCATCATATTTGTTCGCCATTGAATTGCAGACAAAAACTGTCTGACAATAACAAATAATGGGAGGAACTACTTTTTTTTAGAAATTAGTTGTTGCCCCTTTAAATGATGCAGTATAATGAGTTCTTTTGCCTTATTTTTTTGTATTCATCACTGGATACGCATATGTTGTTTTGAACAGTATTCCGTTATTTACCAGTAAGCGAAAAAGGGTTGAATCGACGTAGATCCCGTTGTTAATAGACATTATGCACTGAAATTTGACGTTGGGTGGCAGCTTTGGTTAGAGATTTAAAGGTAGTATGTAGCATCTCTTTATCACTAAGATTGTATTGCAATTTTCAATGTTTTTGCCAATTGCCGCTTCAAAGAACCTTACAATTAAGGCTTAATATGACAATTAAGACGTGCAATTAAAATTAACGGTTACAATTACGATCTAGGCCTAGCCAAACAAAAATTCATTCGCATTAGACGATGTGTTTCGGCCAAAAGAGTTGAATTATAAAAATTGCTTTCACCTGACTTTCTAAGTTCCTGATTTCATGGCCCACTTTTACAATTGAGCAAGTGGCGTAGAAATATAGTCATATATTTTAATGAGTGCTGAATTCATTGGTATAGAATTCATTTAGACTTTTTTTCTCACTTTTATTTTACCTCCTCTTATTTAACTTGTTCAATTGCTCCTTTCCAACTTACACTTATTCAAATCTTACCTCTTTTAACTTATTCAAATGCTCCTGTACAACTTACATTTATTCAGATCTTACCTCTTTTTTAACTTATTCAAATGCTCCTGTTCAACTTACACTTATTCAAATCTTACCTCTTTTTTAACTTATTCAAATGCTCCTGTACAACTTACACTTATTCAAATCTTACCTCTTTTTTAACTTATTCAAATGCTCCTGTACAACTTACACTTATTCAAATCTTACCTCTTTTTTAACTTATTCAAATGCTCCTGTACAACTTACACTTATTCAAATCTTACCTCTTTTTTAACTTATTCAAATGCTCCTGTACAACTTACATTTATTCAGATCTTACCTCTTTTTAACTTATTCAAATGCTCCTGTACAACTTACACTTATTCAAATCTTACCTCTTTTTTAACTTATTCAAATGCTCCTGTACAACTTACACTTATTCAAATCTTACCTCTTTTTTAACTTATTCAAATGCTCCTGTACAACTTACACTTATTCTAATCTTACCTCTTTTTTAACTTATTCAAATGCTCCTGTACAACTTACACTTATTCAAATCTTACCTCTTTTTTAACTTATTCAAATGCTCCTGTACAACTTACACTTATTCAAATCTTACCTCTTTTAACTTATTCAAATGCTCCTGTACAACTTACATTTATTCAGATCTTACCTCTTTTTTAACTTATTCAAATGCTCCTGTACAACTTACACTTATTCAAATCTTACCTCTTTTTTAACTTATTCAAATGCTCCTGTACAACTTACACTTATTCAAATCTTACCTCTTTTTAACTTATTCAAATGCTCCTGTACGACCTACACTTATTCAAATCTTACCTCTTTTTTAACTTATTCAAATGCTCCTGTACAACTTACACTTATTCTAATCTTAGCTCTTTTTTAACTTATTCAAATGCTCCTGTACAACTTACACTTATTCAAATCTTACCTCTTTTTTAACTTATTCAAATGCTCCTGTACAACTTACACTTATTCAAATCTTACCTCTTTTTTAACTTATTCAAATGCTCCTGTACAACATACACTTACTCAAATCTTACCTCTTTTTTAACTTATTCAAATGCTCCTGTACAACTTACACTTATTCAAATCTTACCTCTTTTTTAACTTATTCAAATGCTCCTGTACAACTTACACTTTAGTACAGGCAAATGGAGGTTTGACCCAAAACAAATTGCAACAGAAATGATTCTTACACCATCATGTAGAGAAAACAAAACTGAACAACATATCCATTTTCGCATATTCTGAGTTGACGCAAAATAACCGTTTTTGGCTTTTAATGCGATTTTTTTTTACGTTTTCCGAAAAAAAAATACAATTTTAGTATCCGACAGTTTTTCTTGAAATGAAGTATGATTCTGATGCAGAATGACAAGCTGAGACAGAAAATGAAGTCAGATTAGGTTTCTGGTGCAAAACAAAAAAGTTTCACTATCATCAATATGCGTTGCGGTAATTTTTGTAAAGACAATAAATCGGCACTTGTTATTCAACAAATGATCGGTTGTTCGTAAAAATACCTGAACTAGGCACTAGTATAAGACACTTCGAAGGCTACGTAATGCAATAAAAATGAAAATCGTCACATTCATCACTCAGTATTTTAAAGATTTCAAAGTTTATTCCCAAGATTTGACTGAGAAATCAGTTAGAGGAAGACCTCAAGTAATGCCAGAAAGTCGAGTAGAAAAACTAATTCCGGTCAGTGACAGTCATAACCTTTATTTAAATTCGCCATCTACCCCGAGAAAAATTTTATTTGAAATTCCGCCATCTAACAATCGAGTAATACTTTCCGGTGAATCTGCTAGTGTTCTGATGAATGATTAGCGCAGGTAAGGACTCGGTTTTTATAATGGTGGTTCGGAACTGAATACTTTAAAAGTTTAAAGGATAAATTATTGTACTTTACTGCTTTGTGTCAAATTCTTTGATGTTCATGTCAGTTTAATTTTTTGTTTTTTTTTTGTTTTACAGCGACATCTATTGAGAAGACAATCGTCCCCTGAAATACACCTTGTATCAACAGGTGACCTCATCATCACGACAGGTTAGCTTGTATTATGAGCCTTTGGTATTCTTCAGAGCTGTGAGGGACCAAACGATTGACGGATTAGGTACACAGGGCTGCCACAAAGTCCCTAAAGTCCCTAAAAGTCCCTAAAACAAAGTGAAGGTCCCTATTGGTCCCTTAAATTTATAAAGGTCCCTAAAGTCCCTTTTCTTGCTTTGGTTTAAAGCTCCGTATCCTTCCTGTTGGGAACCTCTTCCCCCTTCCCTATATTTTTCTTTTTTCGTTCACTCCTCGGCTCAATTATTATTGATTGAGTAAAATATTTTTCAGAGGTTTATCATGATTGCGTTTATCAAATCTTTTTCAGAGGTTTATCATGATCGCGAAAAGGATCAATCTTACGGAAACTGAAAACTTTCATCACGAACTGTGTTCCTACCTAGCGTCACTGTTTGACAGCTCCTGCATGCTCCGGACTGCGAACAAACCAGAACTTGCGAAGGCCGTAGCCCAGGCGTGCAACCTTGAGAAGTATTCATTTCCCCTCCCCGAAGGCACTCGATATATCCTAGACGGAGGAGCTCTGCTGCACAGGATATCATGGACAAAAATGAAAGATACCTGGAGATTCTAGACCATTATGCAACTTCCGTGAGAGGAAAGTACCCTTCTGCCACTATCGTTTTCGACGGCTACGATGGTGGGGCTTCCATATAAGATATGGTTCACTCGCAGAGGAGTCGTACAGTTGGCCGTGAGATCTTCTTCACAGCAGATATGCAGCCCAAGGTGAAGAAAGAAGAGTTATTATCTTGCAAGAAAAACAAAGCCAGGTTTATCTGCGCTTTGGCTGATCATCTCCGTGCAAAGGGTGTCTCTGTTTCCCAGGCATCAGGTGACGCAGATGTCCCGATTGTGGAAGCTGCTGTTGCCTCTTCACGGTATCATGACACTGCCGTAGTTGGGGACGATACCGATCTATTGGTTCTCTTATGCTACCACTGTGACTTGTCAAGCAAGAAACTATTCTTCGCACCTGAGCCAAAGTCGAATAAAGCTCCCCAAATATGGGACATACACACCCTGAAAGAGAATCTGGGACAAGATACTTGTTGTCTGATCGTTTTTGCTCACGCCCTGTTAGGCTGTGACTCTACTTCGCGAATCCACGGTGTGGAAAAAGGTCTTGCACTTAAGAGGCTGATAGAAGACAATGATTTCCGAACATCAGCTGCAGTCCTCATGCAGTCCGCTTCGAAGGAGGAAATCAAGACCACAGGTGAAGACGCCCTGCTGATCATATACGGTTCGTCGAAAGGAGGGAGTTTGAACAAACTCCGCAGAGAAGTTTTTGAAAAGAAAGTGACAACGGCAAACTCTTTTGTTCACCCAGAACATCTGCCACCAACTTCTGATGCAGCCAAGTTTCATAGCTATAGAGTTTTTTATCAAGTTCAGGTATGAACTGGGGAGCCTGATACGGAACTGAAAGCCGAGAAATGGGGATGGAAGAATAAAGATGACTTCTTGTACCCATTAACAACTGACCTCCCACCAGCCCCGCGAATGCTCCTAAGGATCGTGAAGTGCTCCTGTCGTGTACAGTGTAGTTCAGCGAGGTGCAGCTGCTTTAAAAACGGCTTAGTTTGTACTTCAGCATGCAGAACCTGCAAGGGAACAATGTGTTCCAACTCCCCAAAAATCGACAGCAACAATGATGAAGAGAACCTAGAACCCTAGTCGTTAATCCATTCCAAATGAAGAAGTTGTGAAACTAGTCGGAATCTGATTCTCTATTTTGTATTTTTTATAAGATTGATTCTATTTGATAGACTGTGAAGATTAGATACTATGGGTTGACCCTAAATAGTATACGAAGAGCGTTTTAAGTGTGATTTACGATACTGACCACTGAAAACCAGTTCGGTTTGTAATTCACTTTCCCTAGTTATTTTCTCAAAAAACGTAGATCATTCAATAATGATTACGATTTGTTTTATGGTTCAGTGAACAACCTATTTGATTCTATTTTCGGTCTCAGCTCGTGATTCTACGTCAGAACCACACTTTCGTTCAATAAAATCGGGCTACAACGAGAATTGTATTTTTTAGGCGAAAAAAGTCGAAAAAATACAGTTACTTTTTGTATGGTGCTTTTTACGCTACATCCGACTTCGTTTTCGGTCTCGCCATGTTATTTTGGGTTAGAATCATACTTCAGTTCAAGAAAAAACCGATGTACACGAAAATTACGATTTTTATTCGAATAACGGAAAAAAAATAGCATTAAAAGCCAAAAAAAAGGTTATTTTGCGTTCGACTCAGAATATGCGAAAATTGATATGTTGTTCAGTTTTTGTTTCTCTACAAGATGGTGTAAAAATCATTTCTGTTGCAATTTGTTTCGGGTCGACCTCTTTTTGGATCTCATTTTCCTGTACTACTTGTTCAAATCTTACCTCTTTTTTAACTTATTCAAATGCTCCTGTACAACTACACTTATTCAAATCTTACCTCTTTTTTAACTTATTCAAATGCTCCTGTACAACTTACACTTATTCAAATCTTACCTCTTTTTTAACTTATTCAAATGCTCCTGTACAACTTACACTTATTCAAATCTTACCTCTTTTTAACTTATTCAAATGCTCCTGTACAACTTACACTTATTCAAATCTTACCTCTTTTTTAACTTATTCAAATGCTCCTGTGCAACTTACACTTATTCAAATCTTACCTTTTATTTAACTTATTCAAATGCTCCTGTACAACTTACACTTATTCAAATCTTACCTCTTTTTTAACTTATTCAAATGCTCCTGTACAACTTACGCTTATTCAAATCTTACCTCTTTTTTAACTTATTCAAATGCTCCTGTACAACTTACACTTATTCAAATCTTACCTCTTTTTTAACTTATTCAAATGCTCCTGTACAACTTACACTTATTCAAATCTTACCTCTTTTTTTAACTTATTCAAATGCTCCTGTACAACTTACACTTATTCAAATCTTACCTCTTTTTTAACTTATTCAAATGCTCCTGTACAACTTACACTTATTCAAATCTTACCTCTTTTTTTAACTTATTCAAATGCTCCTGTACAACTTACACTTATTCAAATCTTACCTCTTTTTTAACTTATTCAAATGCTCCTGTACAACTTACACTTATTCAAATCTTACCTCTTTTTTTAACTTATTCAAATGCTCCTGTACTTATTCAAATCTTACCTCTTTTTTTAATTTATTCAAATGCTCCTGTACAACTTACACTTATTCAAATCTTACCTCTTTTTTAACTTATTCAAATGCTCCTGTACAACTTACACTTGTTCAAATCTTACCTCTTTTTTAACTTATTCAAATGCTCCTGTACAACTTACACTTATTCAAATCTTACCTCTTTTTTAACTTATTCAAATGCTCCTGTACAACTTACACTTATTCAAATCTTACCTCTTTTTTTAATTTATTCAAATGCTCCTGTACAACTTACACTTATTCAAATCTTACCTCTTTTTTAACTTATTCAAATGCTCCTGTACAACTTACACTTGTTCAAATCTTACCTCTTTTTATCTTACCTCTATTCTAATCTTACTCTTTTTTAACTTATTCAAATGCTCCTGTACAACTTACACTTATTCAAATCTTACCTCTTTTTAACTTATTCAAATGCTCCTGTACAACTACACTTATTCAAATCTTACCTCTTTTTAACTTATTCAAATGCTCCTGTACAACTTACATTTATTCAGATCTTACGTTCTTTTTTAACTTATTCAAATGCTCCTGTACAACTTACACTTATTCAAATCTTACCTCTTTTTAACTTATTCAAATGCTCCTGTACAACTTACACTTATTCAAATCTTACCTCTTTTTTAACTTATTCAAATGCTCCTGTACAACCTACACTTATTCAAATCTTACCTCTTTTTTAACTTATTCAAATGCTCCTGTACAACTTACACTTATTCTAATCTTAGCTCTTTTTTAACTTATTCAAATGCTCCTGTACAACTTACACTTATTCAAATCTTACCTCTTTTTTTAACTTATTCAAATGCTCCTGTACAACTTACACTTATTCAAATCTTACCTCTTTTTTAACTTATTCAAATGCTCCTGTACAACATACACTTACTCAAATCTTACCTCTTTTTTAACTTATTCAAATGCTCCTGTACAACTTACACTTATTCAAATCTACCTCTTTTTTAACTTATTCAAATGCTCCTGTACAACTTACACTTGTTCAAATCTTACCTCTTTTTAACTTATTCAAATGCTCCTGTACAACTTACACTTATTCAAATCTTACCTCTTTTTTAACTTATTCAAATGCTCCTGTACAACTTACACTTATTCAAATCTTACCTCTTTTTTAACTTATTCAAATGCTCCTGTACAACTTACACTTATTCAAATCTTACCTTTTATTTAACTTATTCAAATGCTCCTGTACAACTTACACTTATTCAAATCTTACCTCTTTTTTAACTTATTCAAATGCTCCTGTACAACTTACGCTTATTCAAATCTTACCTCTTTTTTAACTTATTCAAATGCTCCTGTACAACTTACACTTATTCAAATCTTACCTCTTTTTAACTTATTCAAATGCTCCTGTACAACTTACACTTATTCAAATCTTACCTCTTTTTTTTTAACTTATTCAAATGCTCCTGTACAACTTACACTTATTCAAATCTTACCTCTTTTTTAACTTATTCAAATGCTCCTGTACAACTTACACTTATTCAAATCTTACCTCTTTTTTAACTTATTCAAATGCTCCTGTACAACTTACACTATTCTAATCTTACCTCTTTTTTAACTTATTCAAATGCTCCTGTACAACTTACACTTATTCAAATCTTACCTCTTTTTTAACTTATTCAAATTCTCCTGTACTTATTCAAATCTTACCTCTTTTTTTAATTTATTCAAATGCTCCTGTACAACTTACACTTATTCAAATCTTACCTCTTTTTTAACTTATTCAAATGCTCCTGTACAACTTACACTTATTCAAATCTTACCTCTTTTTTAACTTATTCAAATGCTCCTGTACAACTTACACTTATTCAAATCTTACCTCTTTTTTAACTTATTCAAATGCTCCTGTACAACTACTTATTCAAATCTTACCTCTTTTTTAATTTATTCAAATGCTCCTGTACAACTTACACTTATTCAAATCTTACCTCTTTTTTAACTTATTCAAATGCTCCTGTACAACTTACACTTGTTCAAATCTTACCTCTTTTTTAACTTATTCAAATGCTCCTGTACAACTTACACTTATTCAAATCTTACCTCTTTTTAACTTATTCAAATGCTCCTGTACAATTTACTTCTATATGGCAGTCATATCTCTATAAATTTTACACATTTTGAACCAATGTGAATGTATTGTCTTTTAAATTATAAAACTTGATTATAAATTGTAATTATTCTGCTTGTGATATGGATAGATGCTAGGTTGATTGCGTGGAAGATTACTTGATTGGTTTTTTGTGTCCAATGAAACAAAACACAAATGAGAAGAATAAAATATCTATCAACGTGGAATATAATAACAGGTAAAACAAAAAATCAAAACAATAAACCTAAATCAAAAAAGTCAGCCACTCACCCAAAATCCAACAACAACCGATATTCTCAATTGTTTTTCTTCGTCTTTTTTTGTTTCGTTTTTCTTTCTTTTCATTTTTTTGAATGGCATCTCTAGATTCTAATTAAGGACATCGTTAGTCGTTAGATTTTGGGTGAGTGGCTGACCTTTTTTGATTTGGATTTATTGTTTTGATTTTTTTTCTGTTATTTTATTCCGTGTTGATAGCTTTTTAATTCTTCCCATTTGGGTTTTTGTTTCATTTTGATATCCACGTTGTTTGTTTTTGTCTTTTTATTTATTTTATTCTCTATTTTTTTGGTACTTACTCTGATTTTGCTGATGATGAAGTGAAGCAGTTTTCTTGTCGAAATATCCGTTTTTGAGCATCGGTATCTTCGTTGCCTTATAAACCCCATTTCGCTTAAGTTGGATATTTTGATTTTTTTGTTATTATCCGTGTGATAGCTTTAATTCTTCCCATTGGGTTTTTGTTTCATTTGATCCACGTTGTTTGTTTTTGTCTTTTATTATTTTATTCTCTATTTTTTGGTACTACTTGATTTGCTGATGTGAAGTGAAGCAGTTTCTTGTCGAATATCCGTTTTGATGCATCCGGTATCTTCGTTGGCCTTATAAAACCCCATTTTCGCTTTTAATCTCTTGTTTTTTGTGTATGCAACTTCCAAGCTTCATGCAATTTCTCCGTGAAAATGCCCAAATTTGCACGAAATTTGATAACTTCGTTGATAACTTAATGTCAAGGAGATTTTCTCTGAGAAATTTTAGTTTGTGAAAATTGGGGGAAGAAAATGGGTGCTGAGCACCCTCAAAACCCCCCGCCACGCTTCTGACATCTAAGCGGAAAAGTAGACAGGCTGCACCTTATTTAAATCAGAATTACACTAGGATTTTTTTTATCAAAATGATGAGATAATATACAGCTCTAATTATGTTTCAAGAAATAATAGTTGTGCTTTGGAATGTATAGCACTGTTATAGTTCAAAGTTCCAATTTCTTCCGGATCTGTAAAGGTCTTTATTTTACAAAGTTGATTTTTTATTACTCGACTTTGGGTTGAGAAAATTTTACAACACTTTTATGTCTAGAAGTAATATTGGGCTCACCTGAATAATTTTCTGCTAGTACGGAGCTTACCATCGGGAAACCGATACAGGACTTGTATAAAAGAGAGTTTAGCTGCATAACTTAGAGCAGTAGCTGTATCAAGTTGAAAACTTTTCGTAAATTAAAAAAGTTACATTGATTGGGTGCCGGAAAACAGAAAATAAAGTTGATTTTCAAAATAAACATCGTAATTTGAGATTTCGTCACATTTTTTTATTCCTTGTATCTACAGTTATGAACATTTTGAAAGATTGAAAGGTACAATGTTAGATAGACGCCGAAAACATTGAACAAAAGTGCTGCTGTCTAAACACTTTAGTCGACAACATGTAAACGAATGTTGCTGCATCACTACACGTTGTCCTGGCGTCGTATATCTAATTATTTTTTATTTTGAAATGCTAAATTTGGTCCAAGTCAATATTTGTCGTACGCACAAACCCCTACCATTGGGAGAGTGGGTGCTAATTCTGGGCTTAATTTCATCTCTTGAATTTTTAAAATCTGTTACAAAAATATGCTGTTGTGGTTATTTAATGGCTATTGAGGACTGAAAAAGATGTATTCCGTTCATTGTTTGTCATTTGACTATGTTGACTTGAGATACTTTTTATATTGCGCAATTACGTCTAATGATGCTTGTTTTGCAACTTTTTTTTATTTTATTTACAGGTTTTGCGACTTGTTGGACCAAGCATGCAATTCCCAGCTCCCATTTGGTCAATTGGGTTCAATTTGTGTTTACTTGCCACATTTGCCCTCTATGCTTGGTTTTGGATCCAATTGAATATGTTCGAAACTTTGTATTATCTGTTTTTCTTAGGTGGTATCACATTCCTTGTTGGTAATAAATTTTTATCACATCCAGCAGCCTATCTAAGCTGAATCTTCATATGTAAATAGTGTCTATGTTCTCTTTTTCAGTATGTGAGCTTGAATAAATCAATGGTATTGTGCAGGGTTTGTGTTTTTTTCTTCTTTTTGTTCAGAAGCTTTAATTAATAAATTGATGAACTGTTTTAATAACAGAATTATGTTCATTATGCAAATAGTAGAGGTTAATTTAGAACTCGTAATGTCCGAGTCACTTCTTCGATAAGGATGAACAGATAGAGAAGTGGTTTCACTTAGGGCATCTTACTGTTTTGGAGTTACATAAGTTGGTGGTGGTTAAAGCTCTTCAGGGCATCAAACACGATGAAGATACTTTTTTGAATACTGGTTAGATAGGTTAATTATTTTGCTAGCCTCTGGTCAAGGATCGGTTTGCTACCTTTGTTGTTCACAGCTCTTGGTGATGAAAACCTAAGCTAGAATCTAAATTGGAAATAAGAAATAAATCTGGTAATTTTAACATATTGAAAGAAACACAGCTGACATCAAAGTTGGTCAATTTATTTGGGAGGAAAAGCATATGACTGCTTCAAGGTCATGGCTGTGAATAAATAAGAATTTGTATTCGACAAAGTAACCGTTCAAGGATTTTGTGAGTTTTCTTCTTGCTCCAAATATACTTAAATTCGAAGAAGTGCTTTTAAAAAGAATCGTGAAAAAATGGTACTGCCAAAATAACCAATATTAATAAAAGATATTTTCTGAGCTGAACCGGCTCAGAACAGAAGGAGGGTCCTTGATTCCACTGATAACCCTGAATGTTCACGTGCTGAATGCCATTTAATTTCATTGTTGTACCGTGCCTTACACTAGTCATTTTTCAGCAAAAAGGACTTCAATAGGAACGTCTGATTGGAGATGCAACAGGATTGACCGTGTAGGAGTTGTAACCATTATATTTTGGTCAGAAAATCTTAACTTGATTTTTTGGAACTTTCTCTGGTTTTGTTGAAGAAAGGGAGCAGTTGTCTTCTCGAAATATCCGTTTTTGTTGCATCCAGAGTTTTTAAGATATAAGAAAAGAATCAATTTTCGGAAAAAGAAAAGGAAAACACACTGTTCAGAGTCAATGCAAAATCGTTGACTTGGTTCTGAACTATGCCCCCCATGTGTTGCTTTTTACTCCAACCACTTCCTATATGAACGATGGCTATAGAGACTTGGGAAATCGTTTGAAAATAAAAAGTTCTTGTGGTTTTATTAAGGTTTGAAAGTGATCGGAGGCTAATCACAGCACATCCCCTCTTGCCTCCTTTTTGCTCCCGTAACTCCTTGTGATATTGGATCAAAGTCTTGAAACTAGCCCTCTCACTAAAAATTATCATAATTCCAAAATTATACCTGTCAACAATGGGAAATTCACCATTATTTCGCCGTCCTAGCGCCTTGGACTCCATGGATCGCATCATCCCCAGAGGTATTTTTTTGAACCTTCAAACTATTCCGAAAGAATGTTCAGAAATTTTAATCCATTTGCCTGGGGGGGGGGGGTAAATTGGCATTAGTGGGGGGGGGCTGCTTTCTAATCAGTTTTCCCGTAAAAAGAGTACTATAACTTTCGGTTTTAAATCGAATCAAGTTCCTATGACCACCTTTGACACGAAGTTGCAAGCGAGAAACAAAATAAGGGAGGTCTTTCACTCTTCAATTAGTCAACCCTAGTGCGCTAGCTCAGATTATTACTTTGTAGTTGTTTGTCAAGGTATCAACATTCTTCTGACGCGTGAGAAGAAGAAGGGGGGTAAAACTGAATGCTTCATAGGCAGCACAATACCGCTGCCTAAGTAAACAGCAGTGTGGTGTCAATGTATTATTCTTTTTTCCGGCCACTTTATATTGACGGAGTTGTCATAGAAACTTTTGATGGGACTCGTTCAGTCGCAAGTTGCAAATTCTGACTTTCTTTTTAAGGGGCAATAGTAATTGAAGGGCAAGTAACCCCCTATCATTCCCTTTTAACTTCCCCTCCCCCTAACTTCCAAAGACACACGATACAAATTCTGAGACAGTCATTTTGTTTGAAAATTTTCGAAGATCAAATAACTATGCCTCTACGGATGACATGACCCGCAACATGCCAATGAGTAAGGGCTATAAGTTGTCCATTGTTTACATAAAGGTTTTATAATTCGTAATGTTTCTGGAACGACTAAGGGCATTAAGTTGAAACGTTCAGGGAATGTAGGAGGGGTGTTGAACTAAATCAAAGAACACTGTCCATCCAGTTTTTCAAAAAGACGTATCTGTACTATCTCAGGAACGGCTAAGGGTATTTAATTGAAACTTTCAAAGGATACTGAACTAAACCAAAAGACACTATTTGCATCCAAGTTTTCCATTGGGTGTACCTGCAATATCCCAGGACCGGCTAAGGGTGATAGTCCAAATTTTCAGGACACATTAATCTGAATTGAAAGACTGTTTGCATCAATGCTGTCAAAAGGGCGCGTCTGCAATATCTCAGGAATGACTAAAGGTATTAAGTTGAAATTTTCAAGAAAGGTTGAAATTAAACAAAAGAACTATGCACATCCAGGTTGTCAAAATGGTGCATCTGCAGTATCTCATAAACGGCTAAAAGTGTCAAGTCGAAACTTTCAAGAACGGTAGAAAGGATGTTGAACTTAGTCAAAAGACACTATAACATCCAGGTTGTCAAGAGGGTGTATATGCAATATGTCACGAGCGGCTAAGGATATTGAGTTGAAAATTTCAGGGTGTGTTGAGGGAGACGTTGAACTAATTCAAAAGATACTGTTTGTATCCAGGTTGTCAAAAGGGCATATCTTTAATGTCTGGGTAACGGCTAAGGGTATTAACTCGAAACTTTGGGGGGATGTTGAATTAAATAAAAGTTCATGACGGGCCTCCGGGTTTCAAAAAGGGTCTATCCACAATCTCAGGAAAGGCTAAAGCTAATAATTTGAAACTTTCAGTGTATATTGAAGCAAATCAAATGACAGTATGTGCATCCAGGTTATCAAAAGGGTGTATCTGCGATATTTCAGTAAAGTCTAAGTGTATAAAGGTGAAACTTTCAGGGTATGTTGAGGAGGATGTTGAATTAAATCAAACGACGCTATGTACACGCATGTTGTCAAAAAGGTATATCCGCCGTATCAAAAGAACAGCTAAGGGCATTCTCTACCGCCTAATTTTATTTTTAAGAAACAAATCAGAATTTTTTTTTAATAGGTGAGCTAAAAATGTTTTTATTTAAGCAAACAAGCGTTCAGAATGAAATTATAATACAAGTAGATTCTTATAATAAAATAGTTGATCAATGCTCGTCTACATTCGAGATTTTAGCAGGACGATGGTCAGGATGGCTTCAGCAGTATAGACAGGGGTGAAGCTAGGGTTTTGAGTTTAGGGGATATAAAGAAAGTGCCGACAAAATCGTCACTGCCTGCCAACGCCTTGGAGCTTAAGTCAAACAATGGAGGTTATAAAATTAAATAATGATTCAAGGTGAAAAAGACCAGAAAACACTCAATAAATGAAAGAGACCCAAATCGCACAGAAATTACAATGAATATTCAATTCAAACCTAAAAAGAGCAAAAATGACCACAAACAAAAATACGATTAACGTCCTCTAAGGTTTCCGAAGGCTACAGCTTCATTTGCGCTTACCGAAATACAAAATATATTCTAAAATTTTCTCGTGTATAGTGTTAATAATTCCTAAATTGCTGAGATTTCCAAGAATGAATATCATAATACATTAAATAGTCATTCTACTTTCTTTATTTCTCTTCAATAGCCTTGGGTCTTATGGTGATTTTTTTCCTTTTTTTGTCTATGTTTTGACAAACAAAAACCATAATTCTCGAAACAAAATGCTTTCAGTTAAGTGCAAATGAAGCTCTGGCTGTCAGGGTAGCTGAAATATATTCGATTAAGAAGCTGAATATTTCCAAGCCTTCTCCTGGAACTCGGAAGTGGGTAATATTCTTTGGAAACTTAACAAGACATATTAAAATATATTTATAGATTTTTACGATTTTTGTGCTTATTGAATTTTGGCTTTCTTTCCCTAAAATGTATATAAAGTGGTTTTATTTCTCTTCTCACATTGTATCGCAAGCATTGCGGTTAACGTTATTTATATTAATAGATGAATAAATAAAAGGAGCATATGGTTGATGGGATATAGAAAATGAACAGATATATTTCAAGATTGGTTGCTCTTGAAACCTAAATTACATAGAGGGAGCATTTTCCTTATAATCTAGATACTGTTAATACTTTATCTTTGGCAATAACTGTCCACTATACTTTATATCCTTTTTTAGTTATTTTTTTACAAACATTAGTTTTCAGGGTTTTCTTTCTTAACCCCCACAAGTAGTCTATCTTGATTCATTACAAATGTGCTAAATACACAAGCCCTGGTTGAAATTAGACATAAATGTTTGAGAAATAGGCAATACCTGAAATATAGAAAGAATACTTAAAACACCCCATCAACAAAAAGCTTAGTACAGAACTAGAATTTGCTGTTTTATTCTAGTAAATTGTTTGGCTGACGTTCGGTGCTACCATTTCTTTTGAACTCGGCGAAATGCTAATTTTGAACAACTGAGCTAGTTTGGAACAACTAGCTCAGAAAATTTGAACGGAACAAATTTTCGGCCAAAGCCTCATTCAAGTGATTGTGGGACATTCCTTTGTCGATAACTAAGTTTTCACTCCTTAAGTCCTAATTCATAATAACAATTAAAACAGAAAATGGCTTCTTTCTTATCAACATGACTTTATTCATTGTTATAATATACAAGTGATAGGGGATTGGAATTGGTTTACTGGTTAAAGGGAATTGTTTTTTGAAAAAATTGTTTAGAATTTTCAAATTATTTTCTCATGGTCTGCTTTTTTTTCTAATTTGCAATGATGGCAGAAGTATTTCACGCGAACTTTATCAAAATAAATTAAAGGAAAAGTTTATTTTGAACCCAATTTTTACCAAATAAACAAAGATTTCAAAGAAACATCAAATCGAACACCATCACGGTACTAATATATACTTTTTTGTAGTTACTTTAGCATGGGAATGGAACTTTATAATTATATTTTTGTGCTGTTCAGAAATTTTCTCTCAAGGAGTAACGTTGGTCAGTTTATATATATTAAATACCATACGTTTTTACCTATACATAAAGTCAAGGCGCCATGGCTTAGCTGGTTAAAGCGCCTGCCTAGTAAGCAGGAGATCATGGGTTCGAATCCCATTGGTGCCTTTTTTGAAGTGTGTTGTTTCAGACTTACTAATAGAGGGCAAATCGCATTTCTATATCATAGGTAGCGCGCTAGCGCTAAATAAAGTAAACGATGTGGGCACAATGTATTTTTTTTTCTTCAGCCGGGCTGCTGTCCAAACACTTTAGTGTTGTCCTGGCGTCGTAAATCTAATTATTTTTAATTTTGAAATGCTAAATTTGGTCCAAGTCCAAGTGAGCTTTAATAAATCAATGGTATTGTGCAGGGTTTGTGTTTTTTTCTTCTTTTTGTTCAGAAGCTTTAATTAATAAATTGATGAAATGTTTTAATAACAGAATTATGTTTATTATGCAAATAGTAAAGGTTAATTTAGAACTCGTAATGTCCGAGTCACTTCTTCGATAAGGAAGAACAGATAGAGAAGTGGTTTCATTAGGGCATCCTACTGTTTTGGAGTTACATAAGTTGGTGGTAACTGGTTAGATAGGTTAATTATTTTGCTAGCCTCTGGTCAAGGATCGGTTTGCTGCCTTTGTTGTTCACAGCTCTTTGTGATGAAAATTTCCACTTGGTGATGAAAACCTAAGCTAGAATCTAAATTGGAAATAAGAAATAAATCTGGTAATTTTAACATATTGAAAGTAACACAGTTGAGATCAAAGTGGGTCAATTTATTTGGGGAGGAAAAGCATATGACTGCTTCAAGGTCATGGCTGTGAATAAATAAGAATTTGTATTGACAAAGTAACCGTTCAAGGCTTTTGTCAGTTTTCTTCTTGCTCCAAATATACTTAAATTCGAAGAAGTGCTTTTAAAAAGAATCGTGAAAAAATGGTACTGCCAAAATAACCAATATTAATAAAAGATATTTTCTGAGCTGAACCGGCCTCAGAACAGAAGGAGGGTCCTTGATTCCGCTGATAACCCCGAATGTTCACGTGCTGAATGCCATTTAATTTCATTGTTGTACCGTGCCTTACACTAGTCATTTTTCAGCAAAAAGGACTTCAATAGGAACGACTGATTGGAGATGCAACAAAAACTTGATGCAACAGAATTGACCGTGTAGGAGTTGTAACCATTATATTTTTGGTCAGAAAATCTGGAACTTGATTTGTGGAACTTTCTCTGGTTTTGTTGAAGAAAGGGAGCAGTTGTCTTCTCGAAATATCCGTTTTTGTTGCATCCAGAGTTTTTAAGATATAAGAAAAGAATCAATTTTTGGAAAAAGAAAAGGAAAACACACTGTTCAGAGTCAATGCAAAATCGTTGACTTGGTTCTGAACGATGTCCCCCATGTGTTGCTGTTTACTCCAACCACTTCCTATATGAACGATGGCTATAGAGACTTGGGAGGTTGTTTGAAAATAAAACGTTTTAGTGGTTTTATTAAGCTTTGAAAGTGATCGGAGGCTAATCACAGCACATCCCCTCTTGTGTCCTTTTTGCTCCCGTAACTCCTTGTGACATTGGATCAAAGTCTTGAAACGTAGCAGGACGATGGTCAGGATGGCTTCAGCAGTATAGACAGGGGTGAAGCTAGGGTTTTGAGTTTAGGGGACATAAAGAATGTGCCGACAAAATCGTCACTGCATGCCAACGCCTTGGAACTTAAGTGAAATGAAACTCAGAGAGGAAAGAAAATAACAAAATGAAAAATAAAATAAAAAAAGGTGAAAAAAGTCAAACAACGGAGGTTATAAAATTAAATAATGATTCAAGGTTAAAAAGACCAGAAAACACTCAATAAATGAAAGAGACCCAAATCGCACAGAATATACAATGAATAATCAATTCGAACCTAAGAAGAGCAAAAATGACCACAAACAAAAATAGGATTAACGTCCCCTAAGGTTTCCGAAGGCTACAGCTTCATTTGCGCTTACCGAAATACAAAATATATTCTAAGATTTTCTCGTGTATAGTGTTAGCAATTCCTAAATTGCTGAGATTTCCAAGAATGAATATCATAATAAATTAAATAGTCATTCTACTTTCTTTATTTCTCTTCAAAGCCTTGGGTCTTACGGCGATTTTTTTCCTTTTTTTTTGTCTATGTTTCGACAAACAAAAACCACAATTCTCGCAAAAAAATGCTTTCAGTATATTGCAAATGAAGCTCTGGCCTTCAGGGCAGCTGAAATATATTTTATTAAGAAACTGAATATTTCCAAGCCTTCTCCTGGAACTCGGAAATGGGTAATATTCTTTGGAAACTTAACAAGACATATTAAAATATATTTATAGATTTTTAAGATTTTTGTGCCTATTGAATTTTGGCTTTCTTTTCCTAAAACGTATATAAAGTGGCTTTATTTCTCTTCTCACATTGTATCGCAAGCATTTCGGTTAACGTTATTTATGTTAATAGATGAATAAATAAAAGGAGCATATAGTTGATGGGATATAGAAAATGAACAGACATATTTCAAGATTGGTTGCTCTTGAAGCCTGAATTACATAGAGGGAGCCTTTTCCTTATAATTAATTAAAAAAAAACTTTCCGAAAAATAAGTTTTTCAAAGAAAAGTAAAGGCCATTTTAAACTTAAGCTCAGGAGATATGAATACCTGTTAAAATTCAAACTCAAAACGACCAGAAATTACTTTTAAAGAATAAATGAAACCCAAAACGAACAGAAATTAAATAAACAATCATAGCAAAAAACAAACAACAAGTAATAATATAAATGAATAAATATATCTTAAAGCGAGTAATGCTTAGATTGAATATGAAAATCAAGCTAAAATGAAAAAGAATAGTTTGCTATTAAAGTATAAATGAAACTTAAAACGAACAGAAATTAAATAAACTAGTTCAGTACTGAACTAGCGCTCGTTAAGGCAAGACATAATTTTTACTTCGTGTTAGTTCTCAACTGTGATATCCAGTTTTAATTCAATTATTGCACTGTTGATTCTGGGGCCCCTTATATTTGGATTTTAGAAGAAAGGGGCCCACGCCCGTAAGTTTCTTTGAAATGTCATTTTGATGAGTTGAGGAAAGAAGCGAGCGTACTGTATATTTAGCGATATATTAATTACCGATACAATATAATTAGCGATGTCTCTCACGAAAAAGTATTTTGATGAACGTATGGACAACTTAAAACAACTGGTAGAAAATCTTCGTACGGAGAATGCAGCGTTGAAACAAGAGAACACTGGCTTGAAATCTGCTCTTGTGGCAGTTAAAAATCAGGTTTTAAGAACTGAATTGTATGTTAAACGCAAGAATCTTCTTATCCATGGAATTCCTAACAAGGAAAATGAAAATATTGAAGAAACCGTTAATGATTTTTTGTCAGAAATGTCGGTACGGAACTACAGGGATATTAAGTTCACGGCCATCTATAGACTTAGAAGCAAGGCTAAAAGTCCCAGGAAACAAAAGTCACATCCGGCATCGGACCCTATTCTTGTATCTGTTCTAAATCTTCGACATAAGGACAATATTATGGCTTGTGTTGGTAATCTAAGAAATACAGGGAAAAGCGTCAGTATTGACCTTCCATTCGAGCTGGCTAAACGTCGGAAAGAACTTTTGAGTACGGGTTATAATTTAAGAAATTGTAAAGTTGCCTCCGATAAAGTGTCTCATACCAAAGTGGTTCAAAAGGGGACTAGGTTATGGCTAGAATCTAAAAAGACTTCTAGTTCTAACTGGATCAAGGTTGATGACGCATGCTACGACCCACTTACCCTAGTTTTCCCCTCGGTCAATTCTGATGTCGATTCTGACGCATGATTATTAGTGAGTGCTCGCTTCCGCTTAATATACTATATCTTCAAAAAATGTGCTGTTCGTTAATGTTATTTGTCTTTTTGTATTTTTCCCTTTTATTTGTGTTTCTATACCCTCAGTATTTACACCTTCCTGTGCTATTTTACTTGTTATTTTTTTTTGTTTCAGAGCAAAATAATCAAGTTCATGTCATAGCCTTTTTAATTCGGATTAAGAGGTTGACGTCACTGGTGTTCACGCGACTACAGCATGGCTCTCTGTCACCTGCATGGGTAAGTAATTATGGTTGAGACTAATTCTCTATTGGGGATTAACGCTAACATAACACTAGGGAAATTAAATGATTATGAATGTGGGAGAGTTAATTTTAATGAAATTATAAATAATCCGGTTGGTAAAGCCCCGAATATGAATTTATATGAAAATTTTGAGAATATTATTGATAGTGTGTTTGTGGAGGAGCTGAGATTTTGGGACTCCGGAGCTCGGTGGGTTGATGCACTCCCGGTTGTGCATCTAAACGTTCAGGGCCTAAATTGCTCGTTTGATGATATTCAATTATTATGTAGGAATTCGTGCCCTGCAATTATCGGTCTCTGTGAAACATTTTTGAGCGAGAAAAATCAGGTGCTTTTGGATATTCCCGGTTATATGTCGATATTTCTTAACCGCAAGACGGCCCAAAAAGGTGGACTCGGATTTTACATCCGAAATAATTTTCATGCTGTACTAAGACAGGATTTATGTACAAATAATGAAAAGGTATTTGAGTCACTTTTTATAGAAGTCCCAATCAACGCTAAGGAAAGGATAATAATAGGCGAAGTATATCGTTCTCCAAGTGGGTCTATAACCCAATTTATGGAAACATTAGAAGATGTTCTTGGAAAAGTTTTTTCTGAAAAATCCGAAGTTGTATTAATGGGCGACTTTAACATCGACCTTGCGGAACCGTCATCTAGACAGGCTTCTGATCTTTTGTCTTTACTAATTTCGTATGGATTAGCTCCTTGTATAAACATACCGACAAGGATTTCTAACCAGACAGCAACATTAATTGACAATATTTTTTCATCACTACACTCCATTAAGAATGAAGTACTGCTTTCTGATACTTCCGACCATTTGCCAGTTGCAGCCTTGTTTCCAATCCTCCAAAATCCACAAAGATTAGTCCCCCAAGATACACCGAGATTATGTTGCTCACCAGTGGAGCTGGATAAACTGAAAGAAGATCTGAGTACATCTTCATGGGACTTTTCATTACCAGAAAATATTAATTTGGGCAATTATAACGATATATTTGGCCAGTTTTATGACACTGTTAAGGAAAAATTCGCGGCTTATTGTCTAAAAGCTCCTTTAAGGAATCCTCGATCAAGAAGATCAACACCCATAGCTCCCTGGCTAACACCGGGAGTCCTCAAGTCAATAAATAGGAAGCAGAACCTTTGGAAAGAGTACAAAAACAGACCAAGTGATGCTAAATTAGAAGCATTTAAGTTGTACCGTAATATGCTGAAATCAATTATTCGGAGAACAAAAACAGTGTATTATACTAAGAGATTTGATGATTGCGGTAGAAATATAAAGAAGACGTGGGACGTGATTAAGGAATTTAGTCGGCCATCGAAAAAACTAGAAGGTCTCCCTAAGTCTCTTATGGTAGACGATCAACTTATCACAGAAAAAGGCCAAGTACGACATCATATGAACAAATTCTTCGCGGAGATAGGGAAATCAACTGCTAATAGTGTTTCTCACTGCTCGGTGTCTCAGACTTGGAAGCAGTTCCTAGGCCCCCCGTGCTTGAAATCAATGGCTCTTGAGGACGTTACAGTGCAGGAAATTACAAATATTGTTTTGTCCTTAAAGAATTCTTCAACAGGTTTTGACAAAATTTCTGCTAAAGTAATTAAACATATCCTTCCGTCGATTATCACCCCACTTTGCCATTTGATTAATAGGTCATTTCAACTAGGAGTATTTCCTCAACGTCTTAAATTGTCGCGTGTGATAGCTCTCTTTAAAGGAGGTGACCGTGAGGATCCTGGGAATTATAGGCCGATCTCTCTTTTGTCAGTGTTCTCTAAGATATTTGAAAGGCCAATGCTCAAACGTCTGGTAAGGTTTCTTGAAGCTAAATCTTTTTTCCATAAGCATCAGTTTGGGTTTCGCGCAAAGTACTCTACAGAACATGCTTGTAATAAACTTCTTCAGTTTATACGACAATCTTTAGACTCTAATCTTATTCCTGCAGCCATTTTTCTTGATGTAAAGAAAGCTTTTGACAGCCTTACACACAAGATTCTCATTGGTAAACTTTCTCATCATGGTGTGCGTGGGGAAGCATTGTCTTGGCTCTCTTCATACCTTACTGACAGATCTATTGCCATGGAAAATACAGACAAGGAAGTTCCAATTGAATACGGAGTACCCCAAGGTTCTATTCTTGGGCCAACCCTATTCCTGATATATGTGAACGACCTCTACCGACTTCTAAACACCCCAATTCCCAATGTCTGCTGTGGATTGTGTCACAAATGTTACTCTCAGACTATGTCGGCGTCCACATCTGATAGTCGAGAAGAACTGGTATCATTTGCAGATGACACTACTCTAGGTGCTGCAGCTCCGGATGAGTCATCCCTTATTCTAAAGCTTCAAGCAATGACTGAAAAGATACTCAATTGGTTTGACATAAATCAACTAGCTTTAAATGTAAAAAAATCGTACCTTCTTATTTTTTCCCGTACAGGTGTGAGCTGCCCCACAATTACTGAGCTTCCTACACCAAGAGGCTCCATAAGTCGCCCCCAGATCGATATGTGCGATTCCTGGGAGTTCTTTTGGATGAAAATTTATCGTTTAAGTTGCACGTTCAAGTAATAAGAGTGAAAATTTCCCGTGGACTTGGAATCATCCGTAAACTAAAGCGTTTATTTCCTTTTCCTATACTCCGTCTTTTATATTTCTCTCTCATTTTCCCTTATATATGTTACTGTTCGTCTGTGTGGATGTCTACATTTTCTTCTGTACTTGCTCCTGTTCATATTCTTCATGAGAAAGCGGTAACAGTTCTCCAGTCGACTACACACTCTCCTGTTAATCTCCTTAAGATTAGAGATATTTATGTTATATCTCTAGCTTCGTTGGCATATCAATTCTTCCACGGAGATCTCCCATTTTGTTTTTCTGGACTACTTAAGCCAGTAGGGGAAGTAAATTTTTACTCAGTTCGAAACAGGGAGGATGTTATGATTCCGGCTACTCCCTCGGTTCGTTCAGACTTTGGTCTGGTCGTGACTGTGGGACGTGCTTGGAACTTGGTTCCTGCTGAGATTCGTCAGTCACAAACACTTGGCTCCTTTAAAAGACAGATGAAAAGTTTCTTATTAAAGCTAAATAGTAATTAGTTTATAGTTGTTGTATTGTTTTTTTTTTGTTGGCGTTGGATCCTCGATGATGTAGAGAATTTTTCATTTTTGATTTATTTATTTTTTGTCGGGTGATAGGAGGGTCGCTGTTTCGTGTGGACTGTCGGTGAGTTGACTTCTTTTCCTTATAGATTTATAAGTTAAACACTGTTTAGTATTGTTTATGCCAAGTTTTAATATTAGTCATTTATTCTGTGTCGTTTCCCAAATAACGGGCCATTGAGCCCTTTGGGATATTGTTTTTGTTATTGTTATTTATGGAAATAAAATGGAACTTGAACTTGAATGCGAAACAAACATACAATATATATTAATATAAATGAGTAAATAAATCTTAAAACGAGTGAAACTTAAATTGAATATGCAAATCAAGTTTGAATCGAATAAAAATAACTACAAACAAGAGTTTGGGTATCGCCTCACTGCAGAAACCTAAAACTTACTGCGTCATTGGCGCCTTACTGAAAACTATATGAGCCTTGAACAGTCTTGGAAAGTATAAACAAAATCAAATTGAATATTAGATATATAATGATGTTAATTGTTGAAAGATCCATCAGTTCAAGATTTTTTTTTCACTGTAATTGTTATTTTCATTTTCAATGCTGTAAGAACTGGAAAAGAATTAATTTGTAATATATGAGAAATTCGTTTTCAGTGAAGCGCCAATGACGCAGAAGGCTTTAGGTTTTTGCAGTTAAAGAAGGGGACAGTATCCAAATTTTGTTTGTAGTGAAACTATATTTGTCTTGACCAATCTTGGAAAGAACTAATAAACTAAACTGAATAGTTGATGTATAGTGATATTAATTGCTGAAAGCCCATCAGTTCAAAATTTTACTGTAATTTTAATATTTATTTTCAATATTAAGTACAAAAGAAAACATTTGTAATATAATTCGTTTTCTGTAAAGCACCGATGACGCAGTAGGTCTTAGGCTTTTGCAGTGAGGCGATACCCAAACTCTTGTTTGTAGTTATTTTTATTCGATTCAAACTTGATTTGCATCTTCAATTTAAGTTTCACTCGTTTTAAGATTTATTTACTCATTTACATTAATACATATTGTATGTTTGTTCGCATTGATTGTTTATTTAATTTCTGTTCGTTTTAAGTTTCAATTATACTTTATTAGCAAACTATTCTTTTTCGTTTTAAGCTTGATTTTCATATTCAATCTAAGCATTACTCGCTTTAAGATATATTTATTCATTTATATTATTACTTGTTGTTTGTTTTTTGCTATGATTGTTTATTTAATATCTGTTCGTTTTGGGTTTCATTTATTCTTTAATAATAATTTCTGGTCGTTTTGATTTTGAATTTTAACAGGTATTCATATCTCCTGAGCTTAAGTTTAAAATGGCCTTAACTTTTCTTTGAAAAACTTATTTTTCGGAAAGTTTTTTTTTAATTAATTTTTGTTCGTTTTCGATTGCAAAAAGTTTCAATTTTTTATTGCATGGGGGGGGGTGCTTACTGTCCGATTATTCTTGACTTTAAAAAACGGATCTAGAACTGTCAATTTATAAATTGAATGAGGCTTTTTTCAAAGTCTATACGATTACCTCTTTGATAAAAATCTTATACATGAACAATAGGCAACTTGCATAACTTGTGGACAGCGATTGGCAAAAATGAATGGATTGAAAAAATAGCTCCAATGAGGGTGTTTTGACCATTTCACTTGCTGACACAAAGGGATCACGACTGTTCGGAATTGACCTTAATAGGATTTTGTGTGCCAAAGCAATTTTGTATATATCACAGAGTATGTATTTTAACCTTATAGTTGGATAATTATAATAGATTTACTATGTGCTCTTCCCATACAAAACTTTACCTTATTAAAGTCTTGGGGTGGGGGCGGCGCAGTTGGCAGAAGGAAGAAAACTTTAGCGTAAACAGTAGGAGAGGGTGAGGGTGAGGTTGGAGACTCTCCAATACGGGGCGGAACTTCACTTATCTCCTCCGTTCCCGATTTAGTAGATCAGACATTCTCATTGGGCTGTAGAATTTTGGACCACTTGGGTTGTGGAAGACGTTAAAATACTCAAAAACGCTTTATATTTTCAGTTATTGCAGGATTGATTTCATAGATTGTGGAATGGTGAGCCCCCTGGCCCATCATTTGGGTGAACCTCAACTCATAATATGGAATTTTGATTAATTGTTCCGTGTTATGTGCATATATTATTCTATATATGTTATTTTGAGTTATACTTTTATCGCATTGCGTTCATTTTTAAGGCTTGAGATAAAAACTGAAACCTTAGCGGAGATAGTGGTGGGGGGAAGTCTCCCCCCTCAAATGCATAATTGAGCAGCCACAGATGAAAGTAATACAAATGAAATTAATCTGTCTTTCGAAAATGTCTTTTTTTCAAAAGACACGAACAAAATCGTCTAAAGGAACCTGAAGTGCTATCTCTGACATTTCCATTGATTCTTTATTCCCGTTACTTTCAGATGCAAAATTTAGAATATTATCGAATGTGTTTAGTTGTACCCTCCCTGAATGATTCACATTTGGAAAACCAACCCCTGGGAAATTCCTCGCCCCTCAAAGAACATTTCTTTTCCTGCTGATAAATCCCCCGCGATAAATTCCACCCAGCAGAAATTTCCCAGCCGTGGAATATGCTCCCCAAACATATTCCCCTCAGATAATTTCGGATATTCATAAAAATGGAAGCTGAAATTTCTAATCAACTTTTAGGTCAGAAGCAATGCTATAGCGTTACCTAAGTAAAGAGCCATAAGGGTTCAATGAATTAATACTTATTTATTTTTCCCGGGGCACTTTATGTGGAAGAGGTGGTCGCATAAACTTTGGAACGGGGTTCATTGAATTACAAATTAAAATTTATAGTGCCCTTACACCAGGGGCGGATCCAGGATTTTTTAGGGGGGGGGGCAAAATAGGTTGATCTGATAAAATTGCGTTAGGAGCAAGTTTAATTAACGCAATCTTGCGTTAATTAAGTAAATTACATTACTTTAGACTACGTTAGGGGGAGACGCCCCCTCGCCCCTCCCCTGGATCCGCCACTGCCTTACACTCTCTGTTTCTTTCCTTGTTAGGAAGGAGAGCAGATGCCTAATAGGTGTGTGTTAATACAAAACATTCTGACACTCATTGGGCCTTCAGGTATAAACGGAATTAGTTCAAAGGGAGGGGTGGGGAAAAGGGCGTGGGGGGAGGGTATTTGCCCTTAGATCGATTTCGACTCGTAAGAGCTGGACTAGAACTTCCGATTTCCAATCAAATGATCCCTCTCTGAAGTTTATACGAGAATCTCTTCCTGCCCCCGGGCCCTGGGGGGTTTTTTCGACGCCAGAGTTTTGTTACTTAACCTTTCAACTATTTTAACAAAATTTTTGTCTGATGCATTTAGGGCGTGGAGGAGGGGGGGGGGGCTAGTTGCCCTCCAATATCTTTTGACTCTTAAAAAGTGAACAAGAACTTTCAATTTCCAATCAAATGAGCCCTCTCTAAAGTTTATACGAGTATCCCTTCCATAAAAATAATATGAAGGATTCGGAGAATCCTTAAATTACAACCCTTGCCCTGAGGGCTGTGGGAGAGTTGTCATCCTCAAAGACCTAGTTTCCAGACTTTAAAACTACGTTTAACAAAATGGCTGTCTCAAAATTTTGATTGGATGTGTTTGGGGGAAAGGTGGGCGTGAGAGGGGGTTAGTTGCCCTCAAATCACTTTCGACTATTAAAAAGGGCACGAGCCCTTTGAATTTCCAATCGAATGAGCCTTTTTTGAAGTTTCTACGACAACGCCTTCTACAAAAACCTTATATGCCCCAGGGCATAATTTAAAACCCTTGCCCTGAGGGTTGGGGGGGAGTGTCCTACTCAAGAACATATTTTCTATCTGAAAATCAACTAAGCTGAGCAAAATGGCTATCTCAAAATTTCGATTGGATGTGTTTGGGGGAATGATGGGCGTGGGGGGGGGCTAGTTGCCCTCAAGTCACTTTCGACTATTAAAAAGGGAACTAGCCCTTTGAATTTCCAATCGAATGAGCCTTTTTTGAAGTTTCTACGACAACGCCTTCTACAAAAACCTTATATGCCCCAGGGCATAATTTAAAACCCTTACCCTAAGGGTTGTGGGGAGTGTCCTCCTCAAAAGTAGTGTCATCTAGTAGTGTCCATCTAGTAGTGTCAAGGGTTAATTTAAAACTGAAATATCGGAAGGGTAACTACCTCCCGGGAAGTTATGATGTTGGTAGACTCCAGGATGAGAATTTGAGAGAAACTTTCCAGGAACAGTTGAATGCTAAACTTGAGAGTTTAAAATTTGATAATGTGGAAGATGGTTGGAATAACTTTAGAAAAATAATTTGTGAAGTTGCTGAAGGTGTATTAGGGAAGAAAGCTAGAACTGCAGCTAAGAATATTAGTGAAAAAGCTTTAAGTTTAATGGAAAGGAGAAAGGACTTGTACAAGAATTATCTGAGTGATAGATCGTATGAAAACAAAAGAAATGTAAAGAAAGTGGAGAAAGCATTAAAATATGAACTAAGGAGGTGTGAAGTGGAGGCCATGGATAAAATTGCCGAGGATCTGGAAGATGCAGCTAGACGGCATAATAGTAAAATATTGTACTGGCACGTTAACAAATTGAGAGGGAGTAGTCAATCCGGACTTGTCCCAGTTAAGATAGGAATGGGGTCGCAATTAGCGATAAGGAAAAAACTAAAGAGAGATGGGCCGAACATTTTGAGAACTTTCTTAACCGAGATAGAGTTGCAGGAAAAAATATAGAGGAAAATGAAAAAGTTTGTGATACTTTGGATGTGAAGGAAGATTTCTTTTGTGAGGAGGAATTAGCAACAGTACTAAAAGGATTAAAGAATAGTAAGGCTCCAGGTGCTGATAGGGTGGTAAATGAGTTTCTTAAATATGGTGGCTCTGAGGTTAGAATTAAGTTATTGAAGATTATGAATATGATTTTTGAAAAAGGGGAAGTACCTAAAGATTTTAGGAAAACCTTAATTAAGCCACTTTATAAGAAAGGTGATAAAAATGAGTGTGGTAATTATCGAGGCATTTGTCTGCGATTATCGAGGTAGGTAGTAAATTACTTAGTAATATGATACTTTTTAGACTGAGGGATGCGGTAGACAAAGTTTTAAGAGAAGAGCAGTGCGGTTTTAGAAAAGGTAGAGCATGTGTCGACCAAATTTTCACTCTTAGGCTAATAATTGAGAAGTGCCTGAGTTTTCAAACACCTTTGGTCCTCAGTTTTATAGATTACGAGCAAGCGTTCGATTCTATTGATAGAAGAGCTTTAGTAAAGGTTTTATCCTTGTATGGTATACCAGACAAATAAATTAAAGTGATTAGTGCTATGTACGAGAATAACACTGCTGCGGTTAAGGTAGGAAATGAGGTTAGCAGCTGGTTTTGTATTAAATCAGGAGTTAAGCAGGGCTGTGTTCTATCCCCCTTTATATGGATTATTTTGATGGACTTTGTTTTAAGGAGCACAGGAAAGGCAATGGGAGACCACAGAATCAAATGGGGAGGAAAAGTGCTTAAGGATTTTTCTGGGTACCCGGCTGACTGACCGTATTTCAAACAATAGGCTATACGAAAAATGTGGTTCAATACCGCTCTCTACGGCTATAATGAAAGAAAGGTTGAGGTGGTTAGGGCACGTTGTGCGGATGAAGGATGACAGATTGCCGAAGATTGTTCTTTTCGGCCAACCATCTAGGGCTAAACGGAAAGCAGGTCGTCCCCGTCTGGGGTGGGAGGACGTCATAAAGAAAGATTTAAAGGAAATGGGAACTTCGTGGGCGGGTGTAAAAAGGGAGGCTTTGAATAGATTGGAGTGAAGGACGATCATACGTAGCTGTGTTGGCCTCAGCGCCTTGTATAAAAACCTTATATGCCCCCAGGGCATAACTTAAAACCCTTGCCCTGAGGGTTGTGGGGGATTGTCCTCCTCAAAAACATGTTTTCTATCTGAAAATTAATTACGCTGAACAAAATGGCTATATCAAAATTTTGATTGGATGTGTTTGGGGGAATGATGGGCATGGGGGGGGGGCTAGTTGCCTTCCAATCAGTTTCGACTATTAAAAAGAGCACTATCCCTTTGAATTTACAATGGAATGAGCCTTTTTTGAAGTTTCTACGACAACGCCTTCTATAAAAACCTTATATGCCCACATGGCATATCTCAAAACCATTGCCCTGAAGGTTGTGGGGGAGTTTCCTCCTCAAAAACATATTTTCTATCTGGAAATCAACTAGCTTTTTGAATTTACAATCGAATGAGCCTTTTTTGAAGTTTCTACGACAACGCCTTCTATAAAAACCTTATATGCCCCCAGGGCATAACTTAAAACCCTTGCCCTGAGGATTGTGGGGAGTGTCCTCCTCAAAAACATGTTTTCTATCTGAAAATTAATTACGCTGAACAAAATGGCTATATCAAAATTTTGATTGGATGTGTTTGGGGGAATGATGGGCATGGGGGGGGGGCTAGTTGCCCTCCAATCACTTTCGATTATTAAAAAGGGCACTAGATTTTTGAATTTCCAATCGAATGAGTCTTTTTTTAAGTTTATATGACAACTCCTTCTATAAAAACCTTGTATGCCCCAAGGGCATAACTTAAAACTCTTGCCCTGAGGGTTGTGGGGAAGTGTCCGCCTCAAAAATGTATTTTCTATCTGGAAATCAACTACGCTGAACAAAATGGCTATCTCAAAATTTTGATTGGATGTGTTTGGGGGAATAATGGGCGTGGGGGGAGGCTAGTTGCCCTCCAATCATTTTCGACTACTACAAAGGGCGCTAGAACTCTCGATTTCCAGTCGAATGAACCCCCTTTGAAGTTTCTACGACGACCCCTTCCATATGAAGTGCCTCTGGAAAAAATAAATAAATAAATAATAAAACATTGGAGCCGTAAGACCTTTACTATAGGCAACACTTCAGCATTGCCTCTGATCTAGATACTGTTAATACTTTATCTTTGGTAATAATTGTCCACTATACTTTATATCCTTTTTTAGTTATTTTTTCACAAACATTAGTTTTCAGGGTTTTCTTTCTTAACCCCACAAGTAGCCTATCTTGATTCATTACAAATGTGCTAAATACACGAGCCCTGGTTGAAATGAGACATAAATGTCTGAGAAATAGGCAATACCTGAAATATAGAAAGAATACTTGAAACACTTCATCAACAAAAAGCTTAGTACAGAATTAAAATTTGCTGTTTTACTCTAGTAAATTGTTTGGCTGACATTCGGTGCTACCATTTCTTTTGAACTCGGTGAAATGCTAGTTTTGAACAACTGAGCTAGTTTGGACCAACTAGCTCAGGAAATATAAACGGAACAAATTTTTCGCCCAAAGCTTCATTCAAGTAATTGTGGGACATTCCTTTGTCGATAACTAAGTTTTCACTCCTCAAGTCCCAATTCAAAATAACAATTAAACAGAAAAATTGCTTCTTTCTTATCAACATGACTTTATTCATTGTTATAATATACAAATGATAGGGAATTGGAATTGGTTTATTGGTTAAAGGGAATTGTTTTTTTGGAAAAATTGTTTAGAATTTTCACATTATTTTCTCATGGTCTGCTTTTTTTTCTAATTTGCAATGACGGCATCATCAAAACAAATTAAAGGAAAAGTTTACTTTGAACCCAATTTTTACCAAATAAACAAAGATTTCAAAGAAACATCAAATCGAACACCATCACGGTACTAATATATACTTTTTTTGTAGTTACTTTAGAATTGGAATGGAACTTTATAATTATATTTTTGTGGTGTTCAGAAATTTTCTCTCAAGGAGTAACGTTGGTCAGTTTATCAAACAGTTCGTGGTAACGAACTGCAAGTAAGGAGCGACCCGGCTCAATGGTAACCGAAACTCTAAAAAACGGAATTTTGATACCAATTGATACATCAAAAGAATTAGATTTTAATTCTGATTTCAAATATATAAGTTCCATCAAGTTTAATCTTACCCATCAAAAGTTACGCGCCTGAGAAGATTTGGCTGATTTTCGAAAAAGGGGAAAAGACCCCCTAAAGCTAAATGAACCTTAATGAAAATCACACCATCATATTCAGCGTATCAGAGAACCCTACTGTAGAGGTTTCAAGCTCCCATCTACAAAATGTGGAATTTTCCTTTTTTTGCCAGAAGAAAGATCACGGATGCGTGTTTATTTTTATTTTTTTTTTTTTCTTTTCCCCAGGGGTAATCGTATTGACCCAGTGGTCCTAGAATATCGTAGGAGGGCTCATTGAAACTGAAATTAAAAGTTCTAGTGTCCTTTTTAAGTGACCAAAAAAATGGAGGGCAACTAGGCCCCCTCCCACGCTCAGTTTTTTTCTCAAAGTCAGCCAATTAAAATTTTGAGATAGCCATTTTATTCAGCATAGTCGAAAATCTAATAAATATGTCTTTTAGGATGACTTAATCCCCCACAGTTCCCAGGGGAAGGGCTGCAAGTTATGAACTTTGTCCATTGCTTACATATTGTATTGGTTATTGGGAAGTATACAGACATTTTCAGGAAGGATTTTTTTCTGGTGGGGGGGGGGGGCTGGAGGAGGGGGTTACTCGGGAGAAGTCTTTCTGTGAAGGATGTTTCTTTGGGGTAAGGGACATTACTATGAAGGGGGCACCGGATTTCCAAGCATTATTTAAAAAACGATCAGAAATTAAATTAAAACAAAAACAAGTTTTATCAACTGAAAGTAAGAAGCAACATTAGAACTGAAAACGAACAGAAATTATTACGTATATGAGGGGGTTCTCCCCCAAGTAAATACCTCGCTCTTTACGCTACAGTTTTTTTTAGTGCTTTCGGTAGAAAAGGGGGTACCAGCGCGATCAGAAAATAATTCATTCATGGATTATGATCCACGAAGGGGGACTAGATTTCTGAGAAATTGATTTGCATAATTGACTGGGACAAGAGGGGACAGGATTTCTGAAAAATTGATTTACATAATCGACGGGGAATTATTGATCAACGAAGAGGAATTCAGAAAAATATGGCTTCTCTGATCTTTATGTCTGAGAGATAAATTAATATTCTATTTTTAAATATTGCTTCTCAGGTCTTTAGGTCTGAGAGATAAATATTAATATTCTATCGAATTCATAATAGTGTAACTAGGAACACCTTAGATATATTTTCAGAAATTCATACGAGATCAAGACAGATTGAATATATTTTACGCGGGAAATGGTTTCCTGGGAATTTCAAATGTAACAGCGCAGGGATGCCGAAACAAAGGAACACGCAGAAATTACTTTTAGGGGATTATTTGGGCGAAACAAATTGAGACATTTTAGGGATTTTTTGGGCGAAACAGTTTGACATATTTTAGAAGATGATTGGGTGAAAACTCTGTGGTCGTTATAATACACAAGTTCCATTTGAACAGTGTTGTAAGGTCCCCTACCCCAACCCCAAAGGGCCCCCTACCCCCGAACCCCAAAAGGGTCCCTCCCCACGGGCTCCCTCCCCCGGGCCCCAAAAGGGCCCCCCCGGGCCCCAAAAGGGCCCCCCCCGGGCCCCAAAGGGCCCCCCCACCGGGCCCCCGAAGAGCCCCCGGGCCCCGAGAGCCCCGGGCCCCCACGAAGAGCCCCCCGGGCCCCAAAAGAGCCCTCCAACATCAAGCAATACTTTTCAAACGACTTTCTTATATTATTTCAGAACAAGTTCTTTACGTAATGTCACTTCTAAACCAATTTTACAACTTGAAGTACTCATCCTTTTCACCCACATACAAACAGAGAAAGACAGGCACTTTAGACATACAAGCCAACAAAGACAGACACTTCAGACACACAAACCAACAAAGACAAACACTTCAGACTTACAAACAGAGAAAGACAGGCACGTTAGACATACAAACCATCAAAGGCAGACACTTCACACATACAAACCAACAAAGACAAACACTACAGACATACAAACAGAGAAAGACATGCACTTTAGACATACAAACCAACAAAGACAGACACTTCAGACATTCAAACCAACAAAGACAAAAACTTCAGACATACAATCAGAGAAAGACGGACACTTTAGACATACAAACCAACAAAGACAGACACTTCAGGCATGCAAACCAACAAAGACAAACACTTCAGACATACAAACAAAGAAAGACAAACACTTTAGACATATAAACAGGGAAAGACAGACACTTCAGACATACAAACCAACAAAGACAAACACTTCAGACACACAAACAGAGAAAGACAAGCACTTTAGACATACAAACCAACAAAGACAGACACTTTAGACATACAAATCAACAAAGACAAAAACTTCAGACATACAAACAGAGAAAGACAGGCACTTTAGACATACAAGCAAACAAAGACAAACACTTCAGACATACAAACAGAGAAAGACAGACACTTCAGACATACAAACCAACAAAGATAGACACTTCCGACATACAAACCAACAAAGACAAACACTTCAGACATACAAACAGAGAAAGACAGACACTTTAGACATACAAACCAACAGAGACAGACACTTCAGACATACAAACCAACAAAGACAGGCACTTTAGACATACAAAACAACAAAGACAGAACTATAGACATACAAACCAACAAAGACAGACACTTCAGACATACAAACCAACAAAGACAAACACTTCAGACATACAAACCAACAAAGACAGACACTTTAGACATGCAAACCAACAAAGACAGACACCTCAGACATACAAACCAACAAAGACAGGCACTTTAGACATACAAACCAACAAATACAGACACTATAGACATACAAACCAACAACGATAAACACTTCAGACATACAAACCAACAAAGACAAACACTTCAGACATACAAACAGAGAAAGACAAACACTTCAGATATACAAACCAACAAAGACAGACACTTCAAACATACAAACCAACAAAGACAAACACTTCAGACATACAAACAGAGAAAGACAGGCACTTTAATCAGAGTTTGGACTAGATATTGGCTACTATTTTTCCAAACCTCATATGGCGAAGGACTTGATTCTAAAAATTAGTAGGGAGGAAATAGGGTTAATTACTGATGTTGATCAACACCTTTTTGTAGAAAGATCGATGACAGGGGGTATGTTTTTCATGGAGATCGCGTTTTAACAACGGAATTAAGTGGACAAGACACTGGTGTAAAGTCTAATGCAGTTTTCCTTGACATGAACTCATTGTCCCCCTCGGCAATGTCTCACTACTATTTGCCGTGTGGAAATTATAAATGGCTTGAGAATCCTTGTGAGATCCCCAACATTCACACTGTCGAGGACAATGGGCCACAAGGATGGTTCTTTGAATTTGACGGGCACATACCATTGGAACTTCACGATTCTGCGATCCTGTGACCAAGGAATCATTGAGCCCATACAATCGATCTTTATTCGATGATATGGGCATGCACTAGACTCCCTCCAAGCAGAAACTAATTGCAGATCTAGACCCGAAACATAATATTATTGTTCACCATGTGCTTTTGCGATGGATGGTGAACAATGGTTTCAAGATCACAAAAATACACAGGGTCCTGCAATTCAGTCAGGAACCATACTTGAAAACGTTTATCGACACCTTTGTCTGTAAACGCTCAATGGCAAAAAGTAAGTTGAAAAGAAATGTAACAAGCTTATTTTAAATTCAGCTTTTGGCAAAAATGTGTGAAAGCGTACGAAACAGATCACGTTTTGACGTCGTAACATGCCCCCACGAATGTGCACGAATTATAGCCGACCCTAATTTTACAACATTCACAAGCATAGAGTCGAACATGGTTCTTCTACACAGGAAAAAGAGAAATGTTGTACAGAACAATAATATAGCGGGAGGTAGTTCAGTACTGGAAATTTCCAAAAAGCTCATGTTGTCGTTCTTTTACAATGTGTGCAAGGTACAATGGCCAAGGGAGGGGGAGGTTCAAGTTTACTATGGGGACACGGATTCTCCGCTGTTAAAAGTTAAAACCGGGGATTTATTAAATGATTTGGAAAATGGGGTGCACATCAGCTCGCGGATGAGTTTCACTAACTGGAATGCGTCCCTCTACCCCGAGTTTGTGAAACATCAAGTTCCCAATCAACTACTAATGTTAAAATCAGAGACGGGGAGCGATTTAATATCGAATGGGGTGTTCCCCGGTCCTATAGTTTATTGTGTAGAAACACACGACAAAGATGTAAAGCAGGCGTGTTAAGGGGTGCCTACACATTTTGTAAAAATAATTTCAACATGAGTTTCTAAAGAAACTGTGTAGATAGTTGTCTAGTGCCAAGAGCAAAGGTGGTAGCAATTCGCTCTCTGCAGTATAGAAACTATACTCTTAGAGTTGAAAAAATGCCATGTCATGTATATCTGACAAGGTCTTTGTGCTCAAGAATGGTGTAAAAGTACTCCCCCACGGCCACTATCAAATTTCAGACCGAGTTGAATGTGTAGACTATCGCAACCAACTCGGTCTGGATAAATTAACCTAGCCTAACCAAATAGTACAACCTAGCCTAACCTGCAGCAGCGGCTATTGTACACAGAGTTTGTTTTTCTACAGCGACCCCGGGGGGTGGGGGGGTCCCGCCCGTGGCCGGCCTTCGGCTCACGGCCCCGGGGGGTGGGGGGCCCTTAGGGGGGGATATAGAAATGCTTTAAATTCATAATCTAGAAATTTGTTCAACTGTGCTGCTATTGTTATTGTTCGTGTTGTAAGTTGTTTATGTCAATAAACGAAAAATAGTGTTGTTGTACAAAAAGTTTGTTGTAAAAAAAGTATTGTTGTTAATAAATGAAAAATGTTGTTGCTGTTGAACAAATTGTGTGTACTATTGTTGTTCTTGCTGTACAAAAAGTCTTGTTGTTAATAAATGAAAAGTATTGTTCTTGTTCTTGTTGTACAATAGTGTATTGTTAATAAATGAAAAATGCTATTGCTGTTGAACAAATAGTGTGTACTATTTGTGCTGTATTTCAAGTTGTTGATGTTAATAAATGAATGAAATATGTTTTGTTGTTCTTGAATAGATAGATCTATGGGAAAATTATTATTTATTCATTAGACAAGTATGGTTTACAGTTAGTTGTAGTCCGACTGTTGTCAGCAGCAGTATGTATCAATTTAAAACACCATTCAGATCATTTCTGTGTGGCCCGTCAATGTCAGGGAAAACGACACTTTTAGCTAAAATAATTAAAAATTGTAATAAAATGTTTTTGGAAAAACCAAAGAAAATTTATTATTGCATATAGTATTTGGCAGGAGTCCTACGATAATAAAAGCTATTGCCACATCCATGCCAATACAATTCATATGGGGACTTAGATGTTTTCAATAGTATTGAACCAAACTCATGGCTGATTATTGAGGATTTGGCTGAATCCATTGAACAGTTCTCACAGGAAATGCTACAGCTGTTTACCGCTCGCTCTCATCATGAACACATTTCCATAACCCTAGTTCTACACAATCTGTTTCATCAGAGCAAATGTATGAGAACCCTTGAGTTGTTCGTGATTTTAGCTCGCTAATAACTCTCAATAAGCAAATATATCCAGGCGCTTCCAAATTTCTGCTGTCAGCGTGCAGTCAGGCGACAAATAAGCCCTACGGGTACATTTTGCTAGATCTTAATCAGAATACACCCGAAGATCTACGTGTAGTCACAGACATTTTTGAAAAAGAAATTACTGTATATCTTCCCGTGAACAGTAGAAAAGGCTATTAGCTGCCATCATGACACTGAAGAAACTACACAAACAACGGCATTTATTTTCCGTTTTAGGCACTTCAAAACCTTTACTCAGGAAGGCCATACTCAGACATGGTGTTGACAATGATTTCATTAATCTAATACCTGAGCTTTGTTTAAATTAAACTGAGGGCAATGTACACTTGCCAGAAGGTGTTAGACAACAGACAAAGCAACATCGTTCCACTCTACGTGCCTTGGCTTGCAAAAAAAAGGAAAAATTTTTAAAAGAAAACGTCTCCTACAAGTGGGCGGTAGCTTTTTTACACTTTTACTACCAATAATTACAGGACTTGTAAACAGTTTTCTCCGGATGGCTAAACCCTATAAATTGACTCCAATAGAACTTTTCCTCTCGCCCGTGGAACCTTTTGAAGACAATATAAGCATTAATGACGAAAATATTGCCGATGATAAAAAGCTATTTTACTTCAAGATGCATTGCGACATGTGGAAAAACATAGACCTTATCGTGAGAGACCCGTCCCCATCACAGATCCCCCTAACAGGAAATATATCCTCAAGATTCTGCACAGTCAAAGGAGAAGGAATTGAATTTTATAGTGACATCAATTGGAAACCTATTGCCAGTGACCTATCGAGAACATAGTAAAAGAGTATTAACATATCTCATGTTGGAAAGTGGTGGTGATCAAGTTCAAGTCGATAGCACAGGGAAACGAATTATAATTCAGGGAAAAAGTTATAATCTAGTTGATTTAATTTGCGATATGGTGACAAATTGTAAAGGACTTTTATCATTTGACAATAATCTATACACCTTTCTAAATGCATAAAACTTCACCAAAAGTCTTATTGGCAATAAGCAAATTCTAAAGAAATTAAAAGAATACAGTCCTCTAACAACGCCACCATTTAAAAAAGAAGAAGAAGAAGATTTTAATTCGATCTTGGAAAATACTAGCAGCAGCAGCAGCAGCAATTGATTTTATAACACCAACGACGGTGGCTGCTAGACAAAAGAGAAGACCTATTGATTCACCGTCCAGTGTGCAAAAGGGGAGTGGACATTACACTCTGTGTTTGCGTTCAAAATGGATGAAGTTTTAAAACATGTCTATGAAAATATTGGTAAAGCGGGAAGTCTAAGTTCCCCCACAACACTTTCTAAAGTTGCCTCTGACGTAGGTGGCAGTACATTAAAAATGTAAAAGAGTATCCAGAAAATGAACCGAGTTACACACTGCATCAGAATAGCAGGCTTCGTGGCAATCAAAATCGATAAACTAAAGCCTTTTTCCTTCTGCATATAATGCAAACTGATCTTTTAACTTTAGACACGATTCAACGGCGTCACAATACACCCTACAAATATATTCTAGTGGCAATTAGTGTCTTTAGTGGCTATGCCTATGCTATTCCAGTGCGATCAAAGAGAGGTGTTGAAGTTGCTCATGCTTTAGAAAGTATTCTTGAACAGGATTACTATAGAAAAAATTCACTCGGATCGCGGTAGCGAATTTGTTAATCCTCATGTACAAAAGGTTCTATTGAAATATAATACAACGCTCTATCATAGTCACAGCCCGATAAAGGCTGCATTGGCTGAACGATTGATAAGAACGATTCGTCTATTAATTTCAAGATATTGCATTCTGAAAAATACTGCTGCTTTTGTAAGGTTGCCCCTACTAACAGGGCTAATATATTTGGTAGCGTGATACAAACTGAGGCTTGGGTAAGAAATCGGTACTCAGAATTCAGTTACAACTGATTTAATTTACAAAAGAAGATAAAAGGAAAAATATTCTAATTCTGATTATGTTGAATATTTCCAAACCTCTTCTAGGTCTAAGGTCTAATGATCTACTTGTTCATTCCACCAATGTTTACCAAAAAGAAAAAGATTAAGTTAGTCCTATACTAACGAATTTTTCTACTTAAAAGGGTTACACTTGAACAGCTAGTCAAGGCTTGAGTTCTGGGTTATTAAAATCCTTTAGTTCAACCTATTGTCGAGCTAAGCTAAGAATAACCGTACTTGCTTTTAATTCAAATTTTCATTAACCAAAACCAAGAGATTCTCTTATTATTTCTTGAAAAGGGTTGTGTATTCCTTTGACCTTTATTAAGCTTTAACTTTAGCAGGGAAACTTAATTGAAAATATCTGGACATAAAGGCTTAGAAATTCTTAAGCTGATAATATTGTTCCCTTTTCCCCTAACCTACCTGTTTAAACATTAAGGTCACCTTTGTATAAACATGCAGTACGGGATTAATGAAAAGAAAGAATGATTAAAAAGGGAACGGTGTTCCTCTTCGTATAAACTTCTGAAAATTGCACAAGGGGGGGGAGGTTAAGTAATGCTATTGTCCGATAATTCCAATTTTCGGATATAAGGTCTTTATAAATCAAGCTAAGCCTCAAGGGACCTCTAGGCTGAAAAGGGGAAGCACAAATGGCTCTCCTAGCTTTTTCTTCTTGGTTAAGGTTTCCTTTCCTCTTTAAACCCTCAGTTATTCAAAGCTTAAATTTCTGGGAAGAAAATTTAATTTGGCTTATTCTAACCTTAAAATGCTGTTTTGTCCAAATGGCTCAAGCCTTGTCTAGGTGGAAATACTACCGAAACTATAAGCCCAAAATCATCAAGTTAGATTTCAGCACTAGTTGTTATTAATTTCTCTCATATACGTATTAAAGTTATTTTCAAGTGACAGAAATCTTTAGAGGTTTTCTTCTTATTTTAACTTTTATCTTCAAACTTTTATCCCCAAGGAGAAATTCATACAGGCAGTGGTAGCTTATCTTATTTACGAAGTAAAAACACTTACTCTTTGTTTGATCCACGACTACCCTGTTTCGTTCCTGAATCCCTATTTTAAGTTCTCTCTTATTTTGTTCTTCTTTCCTCTCATTGGCCAGAGACCAGTTTAATGTAATCCTAATAATAGTTCTTTGTTCAAAAGATTAGTTTCCGCTTTCTCTATTGAAATCCTGTTTTTGTCATGTGATACAAGTCGCGTAATGCTTCTTGCCATTGACCCCTTGAGTTTGAAACGGAGGTCCGGTATTTGCATTTTATGGCCCTTGATGGATCAAAGGTATTCTTATTCAAATGTAATGTTGTTTCCTTACACAAAGAAAATTAATACTTCGTTTCCTTTATAATTACTCAAAAGTCATACTTTGCTATTTTTACAATTTAGTCAGGTTATGATGGCTTTCCCACATTCTCACAACCTCCCACACTTAAAATTCTTAGTACAGTTATTTTTTTTAATGAAACCATAACTTTGCTAAGAATCAATTTAGTTCAATTTCTTCCTGTTCTACATTTACATGGAATCCTTGAGACTTTTGTTTCTTATAGTCTAACCATAGTTTTCTCAATGTTTTAAATATAATTCCAATAGAGACTAGTCCTAATAAAGATAGAAATAGATTACAGGTATTGAGAAAAAATGTCCAATAGCTAGCCGTTTTCCTTCCTTTTTCGTCCTTTAAGGAAATTTGCATTTTTCTTAGCTCAGCTATGCCAATCTGCGTCTTGGAGTTGTTCTGGAAATATATAGAGATTAAATCTTCAAATTCTTTGCTCCATTCGTTTTTTATAAAAGCTATGGAGAGGTTTTCTTCTAGGCTAATTATCCATATGTTTAAAGGTGCCATTTCCTTTGTAATCTGTCCCCTATACATACTGTTTATCTTTAACATTTTTGCAGTTAGAGAACATTCTTTTGGCAATTTCACTATTAAGCTGCCTTTTATATATGTGAATTTACTCTTTTTTCTGTTTTACATTCGAAATGTATTCTTATTTCTTCTTTGAGAGGAGATGTGATTATATACTGTTCCCTTCAAATTCTTTGGATTAAGATTTATTTTCTTTTATAATTTTGGTTTGACACTCTTTATTAATTAATGCATTATTTTTCATATAGTTTGCTAGACTGCAGGAGTTCATTTGTGTGCTTCTAATAATAAATTGGTGGTTGCACAATAGTGGTATACTCTTTAAATTACATCCTTTTTCTACATTGTCATCTTCTAAAAAATATCTCGTTTGATCTTTACTTAAACCAAAAAATTTAAACTCGTTTTCTATTTGAAAGAAATACGAAGTGTTTGACACTGGGAACGGAATGCTGAACATTTCGAACATTCTGAACCCATCTTGTTTATTTGATATAGAAAAATCACAAATAACCAACAATTTCAATTGTTGTGTCGCCACATTACAGCTAGTTGATTTATAAAGTTCCAGTAAGCCGTAACGTCTATAATTAACCGATATTCTATAGCCTATTGGTAGGGAATTTCCAATTTCGAAAATTGTCCTAAGCATGTCTGCCGGATCTGTGACAATGAATGGGAAACCTTTATTTTCTGCTTGAAGAATAGAAAGGATTACTGTTTCTGTTTTCTTTACTAGCTTTTTTATTTGGATTGAACTTTTTGTCATTTATTTTTTTATCTGTAATTCTAGGAAATTTATTCCATTAATTTCCTTTGATATATACTCGATAATTCTCTTGGAGGTCCTTCCCAAAATTTCTAAGCTTTTGTTTCTTTCCATTCTTAATTCTCTGTCGAGGTCACTTACTAACGATATAGATCTGTCCGACATGTGCAGTAACCTTTCATTTTTTTCCGTTAAATAATCTACCTGATGAAGAATGTCTCTATATTTTCTTCCGTTGCTAGTCCTGCGACCCACCCTATTTTGTCCCCAAAGTGGTAATAGACTCCGTTTGTTTCGTTTTGTGTTATCCGTCATTAATGATTCTAGTATATACATATGTAGCCTTTGTGCATTGGGATACAACCCTTTTTCGAATCCCTATGGATGCAAACCTTTTTTTTGCTTCCTTAAGAGGTAGACGCAATCCTTTCTTGCATCCTTAAGAGGTAGACGCAACTCTTTCTTGCATCCTTAAGAGGTGGACGCAACCCATTTTTGTATCCTTGAGAGGTGTCCTCTCAACCTCCCTCTGAAGTACATGACTCCCTGTCATGACATATCCGTGACTCCTAGTCACACTAAGTCTATTCCTAACGGTTAACCTACTACAAAACTACGGAATTTGGGCCTGTGCCTTCCGGTGGTTCCCTAACCATTGCTCTGAGGCCGCAGTACCTTCGGCAAAATTGCCTTAAAATTTTTCTTGGGGTTGGTGTATAGGTGTTGGAGCTAAACAATATTTTGCTTTGTGGCCTGTTTCACGACAGCGGATACAAGTTGGAGGTTTTTCACATTCCGATTGTCTATGTGGACCCCCGCAAGTCCAGCATTTTATGCGAGAGTTTTTTCTTTCACTAAATTTATACCTGGAATAATTATCCCTAGTTGGTCTTGACATATATTTCTTTTTAGGAATGTCTAAGCTCGTTGCGAATCTTTGGATTTCTCCCCCTGTATAACAAATAGCTTGATTAATCCTAGCCCTGTCATTTGTTTCTAAACTCCTCTGTATTTTTTTAAGGGTGGTAATCCTTGAATGGATTTCATTTGGATATGTCTGTAACGAGATGGGAGGCGCTTGCTCCACAAATAGGCTTTGAAGCCTACTTGTGACTCTGGCATCTCTATATTGCCCTTCTAGAGCATTTATTCTAGACTGCGCTTGTTTGTAGTGCAATTTCTAACTGTTTGATTTTGTTTTTATTTGAACTCATGATTGTTCTATCCTTATAAAGTCTTAATGCGGGAAATGTTTTGAACCTTTAAATTGTTTTAAACTACTAAAATGAGCTAGTTTATAAATTGCGTAAGAATTAGCTCAATATCTTGATTTAAATTAACCCTCAAGGCTAATATTGTAATTACACTTTTGAAGATGATTAAACTATGACACTAGTGTTAAAAAGGATTTAAGCAAGCAACAGATGATACGGACACTAGAACTTGTAGCAAAGAGAAAGAAAAGGAGAAGAAAGAAAGAATCTTAGGAAGATAAAAGATAAAAGTCTGTCTGAGCTTCCCTTTTAGGTTAAAATTTTCTTTAATGAACACTTTTTCAAACTTTTCTGTCTTGGATAGGTTTGGAAAACTGAACACACACTTTCTTGTGAGGAACAGGATTAAATTTTACCAAATTTTATAAATTTAATTAACCCTCCCCCACTTAAACGAAAGTTGCACCGAACTTGAGTACCGCTGCGACCAGTGTACCGAACCTGAGTACCGTTGCGACCAGTTATACCGAACCTGAGTACCGCTGCGACCAGTTGTACCGAATCTGAGTACCCCTGTGACCAGTTGTAAGGTTGCCCCTACTAACAGGGCTAATATATTTGGTAGCGTGATACAAACTGAGGCTTGGGTAAGAAATCGGTACTCAGAATTCAGTGACAACTGATTTTATTTACAAAAGAAGATAAAAGGAAAAATATTCTAATTCTGATTATGTTGAATATTTCCAAACCTCTTCTAGGTCTAAGGTCTAATGATCTACTTGTTCAATCCACCAATGTTTACCGAAAAGAAAAAGATTAAGTTAGTCCTATACTAACGAATGTTTCTACTTAAAAGGGTTACACTTGAACAGCTAGTCAAGGCTTGAGTTCTGGGTTATTAAAATCCTTTAGTTCAACCTATTGTCGAGCTAAGCTAAGAATAACCGTACTTGCTTTTAATTCAAATTTTCATTAACCAAAACCAAGAGATTCTCTTATTATTTCTTGAAAAGGGTTGTGTATTCCTTTGACCTTTATTAAGCTTTAACTTTAGCAGGGATACTTAATTGAAAATATCTGGACATAAAGGTTTAGAAATTCTTAATCTGATAATATTGTTCCCTTTTCCCCTAACCTACCTGTTTAAACATTAAGGCCACCTTTGTATAAACATGCAGTACGGGATTAATGAAAAGAAAGAATGATTAAAAAGGGAACGGTGTTCCTCTTCGTATAAACGTCTGAAGATTGCACAAAGGGGGGGGGGTTATGTAATGCTATTGTCCGATAATTCCAATTTTCGGATATAAGGTCTTTATAAAGTCAAGCTAAGCCTCAAGGGACTCTAGGCTGAAAAGGGGAAGCACAAATGGCTCTCCTAGCTTTCTCTTCTTTTTTAAGGTTTCCTTTCCTCTTTAAAACCTCAGTTATTCAAAGCTTAAATTTCTGGGAAGAAATTTAATTTGGCTTATTCTAACCTTAAAATGCTGTTTTGTCCAAATGGCTCAAGCCTTGTCTAGGTGGAAATACTACCGAAACTATAAGCCCAAAATCATCAACTTAGATTTCAGCACTAGCTGTTATTAATTTCTCTTATATACGTATTAAAGTTATTTTCAAGTGACAGAAATCTTTAGAGATTTTCTTCTTATTTTAACTTTTATCTTCAAACTTTTATCCCCAAGGGGAAATTCAGACAGGCAGTGGTAGCTTATCGTAATTACAAAGTAAAACACATACTCTTTGTTTGATCCAAAAAAAGACTACCCTGTTTTCGTTCCTGAATCCCTATTTTAAGTTCTCTCTTATTTTGTTCTTCTTTCCTCTCATTGGCCAGAGACCAGTTTAATGTAATCCTAATAATAGTTCTTTGTTCAAAAGATTAGTTTCCGCTTTCTTTATTAAAATCCTGTTTTTGTCATGTGATACAAGTCGCGTAATGCTTCTTGCCATTAACCCCTTGAGTTTGAAACGGAGGTCCGGTATTTGCATTTTATGGCCCTTGATGGATCAAAGGTATTCTTATTCAAATGTAATGTTGTTTCCTTACACAAAGAAAATTAATACTTTGTTTCCTTTATAATTACTCAAAAATCATACTTTGCTATTTTACAATTTAGTCAGGTTATGATGGCTTTCCCACATTCTCACACTTTTATTCATGATTTAGATAAAATCATGCAAATATATAACCAACGACCACATCGATCCCTGTCCAATGTTTGCCTCTCAGGAAGTTCATTGGAGTGAAAATACATTTAATGCTTTTCTAAAGCAATATTCCAGTGAAAAAGAAAAAAATGTGAAGAAGAAATTCAATGTTTGCGATACAGTTCGAATTAATAGAACCACCAATATTTTTGAAAAGGGGAATTGGTTATGGAGCACAGAACTTTTTAAAGTGTCCAAAATCCTAGACACTGAACCCACAACATATCGGCTGCGAGACACCAAAGATGATGAGATTCTTGGCGGTTTTTATGAATACGAACTACAAAAAGTTAGAAACACAAGTAAAATTTATCAAATTGAAAAGATATTAAAGAGTCGTACTCGCAGGGGCAAGAGACAGTTGCTTGTTCGCTGGCTAGGATACAACTCTGATTTTGATTCTTGGGTTGCAGTTGAAGACATTAACAATGCCCAATGATTTCTATATGACTTTCATGTCCAATTTTTCTAATCTTCTCTACAATGATTTGAATAGAACAAGTGATTTTTGGACGAAACTCTCCCCCACCATCAATTTGACGGTGCGTATCAAGTGGCTCTTGTCGACTGTATTCTCAAAAATACATCTGACATCCTGAGAAAAGATCGCAAATATGATATAAAAATTAGACCCTATGATTGGCCGCCACCCTCAGGTGATCAAGAACAAATTCAAAAGATCAATTGGATGAATTATCCATATATTGAATTATCCTACGAAGAACTCACCTATATGAATGATTTATGTCGTTCTATCAATAAAAGATTTTCCGCTCGTAAAAAAGGAGCCTTTCATTTCAACTATTCAAAGGAAGAGGGCAAGATCTACATTAGTTCACCAATTGTCGATGAAAAGGTTATTCTCAATGATAATCTAAAGGATGTTCTTGGCTTTAAGCTCAATATAATCAATGGTAAAAGTGCTGGAAACACTAATTTTATTTTTGCTGACTACCCGCCTGCCTTCTCCACGGACACTTGTATATTTCTCTACGCTTCATTTGTTGAAACATCCAGAGGTTGGCAATAGCAATGTCCCCCTCCTACGAGTTCTTGAACGAAAAACCAATCAAGAACATATTCACCATTACAATATAAAGCATCTTCCGTATATCCCCGTAAACACTTCCTATTTGGAACTCTGTCAGTTAACACTAAGAACTGAATTAGGTGATCCCCTAGCAATATCAAAAGGTTTGGCTGTAATTACATGCCATTTTTGACCCGTAGTTGTCGGTGTTCACAAAAACAAACAAGATGTCTAATAGAAAAGTGGTATTCATTTGTCCTGATATTGACTACTATTTTAATACTCTTGGCCCAAGACAACTGGGCAATGGAATTGACTATTACAAAGGTCGCTCATCAATGTCTTGCTATGGTCTTGGCAGTTGGTTTGCTAAGCTGTTTCGCTCTGCACTACATCTGGCTAGAAAATATACTGTACTGGCTGCGACAGATTTTGCATCCTCTACACTATACGATTGGAGCTCTGGCAAGGATTAAAAAAAGTGCTTCGGAAAATCTTAGGTCCAGTGCGCGAACCCTTGGCGAACAATTAGAATCTCATCAAAATGGAAAAGGTTTAAAAAGGTCGAGAAACAGTGCACCACTCATCAGTCTCTACTCAGGTCAGAAACGAAAGACATCACCCTTGTCAAAGAAAAGAAGGAAAAAGACGACACGCACAGTAAACAGAAGAAGAAGCCCCAGGAAGAGAATTGTTAGATCGAAACTGATTTCTTTTCCTAAGATGGCATATCTACCGCATAAGGATTCCCAACCTTTAATCACTTCATCTTTAAATCTATTCAATGCAGAAAATGTTGATGCGAGTGTAAAACATGGATACTATGAACAATTTTATCCACAACAACCCCTCTCCGATAATATCCACTTTCAAATTTATTCCAATGAAGACTACTTTATGGACATGTCTTCAACATTTATAGATTTACGAATGAAAGTCCGGAAACCCGATAATACATTGCCAATTCTTGCCGATGGAATATCCTATGAAAATTGTATATTACATAATTTATTTCGTCAAATCAGTGTCTACATAAATGGCACGCTGGTGAGCACAAGCAACAATCTCTCAAATTATACAAGCTATATGCCACAGGCTCACGCCATATTACCTCAGGCTCAAGTACCTTCACCGACTCATCCTTTATCAATTGCAAAATTCCGTCAAAATTAGCATTGGCATTTGTAAAAAGCGCTAGTGCAATAGGATCGTGGACTGGATGCCCACATAAATTTGAGATGTTTGGGCTTTCATCTCTTGTCTGCAAAGTAAACGAAATCCCACTCTACAATCTATCTTTTGATAAATCCTATAGGACATTTTATGAGTTGACCATGCAAACCCTAGATCATGATTCACAACTATTTGAAAATGGTACAACCGAAGACATGTTCGCTAAAACACATGGTATCATTGTACTGGATTTGTCCGGCACCCAGGATATGAGTATAGTAAGAACGGGGAGTGTGTGTTTAGAGTGTAAATTTGCCGACAAATTAGCTGGGAGTATTCGACTAATCTCGCTAAATCAATATGAAACCTATTGGAAAATCACTCCTGAAGGTAGTATTCTACTAGACCTTGCACCATGAACACCAGTCAAATAATCAATGTATTTAATATGGAACCCTACATGTCCAAACACAGATCCTATTGTCTGCCCTCGGACTTTCTTGGAAAAATTCAAAGTGCTAAAAATACCCTAATCATTGTTAATAGCAGTCCGTCGATTGTGAATACTGGCCATTGGTTGTGCATCTTTCAAACAATGACGATGATTGAATTTTTTGATCCTCTCGGCCTACCCTACACATTCTACACTCCACACATCAGCGACTATATTGAGAGCAGCGGGAAAACTATTATTCAAAATCGGAAGATAGTGCAGGATCTGACGACTAAAAGCTGTTGTTTCCATGCGCTACTATATTTCGTGTTCAGATGTCGCGGCTATACTTACAAGCAGTTTCTCAACATTTATGTAGACAATCCACGTCTGAACGACTTTATGGTGACAAATATCCTCTTAGACCTGTATAATATTGATTTTAGTGCCCTACAAGTAAAGGGCTTAAAAATGTATGTGAATTTGTTTATTAATAAGGAAATGTATATATACAACAATGTCTTTATCCTTCACTTTAGATTTCTTCTTCTTCGGTGTATAGGCAACTATCGTGAACCGCTAATGCTGGTAGATCATTTGAGTTCACTGTATATTGATCTTGATTGGCTGCAAAGTCAGGGTCACATTTTCTACAGTATAATGTAACTTCACTCTTGTCATATCTCTTTGTATAGTCAGTGATATTATTTGCATTCATATTGTGAAATTCACGTGTTTCAATCTGTCTATTTGAAGCAATGTCACATACAGTATTTTCAAATGGTGAATCACATTCGGTAACTGCCAAATAAAAATGACTAGGTTTATAGTCATAATAGGCAGTGTCGTCATAACGATGACGTAGAAACCAAATTGTCTTGTTACCCCAACAGTTGAATCGTAGACCAGATTCCTCTTCCCAGAATAATTTAAATCCACGACGATACCAATCTCGTAGAAATAAACTAAAATCACGTTTGGGGTTCTTTCCAATCATACCTGGGTAAGTATTCTCCCACTGATCACATTTGTCATAGTTGCAATTGGAGCATAGATGTCCTCTAGGGTGTGAGTCACAAATCTCTTCAAGACATGAATTACAGCCTTTAATTTGTACTGCATATCCTCTATGTAATTTACAAGGATTGCATAATTTGCACTTTTCATTATAGTCATCAATAATTGTACAATTCTCACATGATGACCAACTGCCAAGAGTGTACATGCATAGCGGACATGTATAGAACATTTTTTGGTTTCCGATGTCAACTTTCTCACAGCTAAAAAGAAACTGATCCTCGTTCGATAAATTCAGTGGGGAATGGGAGAGGAGTAACTCTGTGACGCTACCTCTTACGAAGGGGGAGCCATCTACATTGAATCTATGGCAATGTTTTAAAAGTATATCCACGATATTATTCTGCATTGTTTCAATTAATATATCAATAAATTGAGTATAAGCATTTGAGTCACATCGTAAAAGCTTTATACAATAGTCCAAAGGGGGAGAATCAGTTTTCATTATATTGTCAAGTGTCCCCAGTGAGAATATCTTCCGTTGAAGGGATAACTCGAGAAAATCTTCATCCAGAATCAAATGTTTTTCCATAATCACAAGATTCGATCTAATTCTCTCTTTCTCAAATTTATTCATTTTTCAATCCTATAACTCTCACTGCTGACTCTAGACTAACCACTGAATTGTGATGTAATAGAAACCTTACATAAGTCCATTGACCTAGAAAGAGACACGTGATCCTGTCCCGTTAGGATTAATAATCCAGCAATTGTTGTTGAACTTATGCCTACATCCATGAAACAACAAATAAATTGACCGGCACTCATAATCATCAAACAACCATCCAATAACCAGAAAAGAAACAACAATATAACCATCAAAAAACAGAACAGAAACAACATCAAATAACCATCAAACAGAACAGAACATGAAAAAAACATCAAATCATCAACCATCAACAAACAGAACAGAAACAACATCAAACAACCATCAACAAACAGAACAGAAACCATGAAATAACCATATAACCATCAACATACAGAACAGAAACAACATCAAATAACTATCAAATAACAATATAACCATGAAAAAACATCAAATAACCATCAAACAGATCAAAACCATCAAATAAACATCAACAAACAGAGCAAAAACATGCATAAATTATGTATTCGTCACGCTGGTACCCCTTCTCCTACTAGTCCCAAACACATCCAATCAAAATTTTCAGATAGCCATTTTGTCCAGCGTAGTTGCTTTCCAGATAGAAAATTTGTTTTTGGTAGGGCACTCCCCTACATCCCTCAGGGAAAGGGTTTTAAGTTATGCCCTGGGTGCATATAAGGTTTTTATAGAAGGCGTTGTCGTAGAAACTTCAAAACAGGCTCATTCGATTGGAAATTCGAAGGGATATTACTCTTTTTAATAGTCGAAAGTGATTGGAGGGCAACTAGCCCCCCCCCAATGCCCATATTTCCCCCAAACACATCCAATCAAAATATTGAGATAGCCATTTTGTTCAGCGTAGTTGATTTCCAGATAGAAAATATGTATTTGAGGAGGACACTCCCCCGCAGTCCCCAGGGCAAGGGTTTTAAGTTATGCCCTGGGGGCATATAAGGTTTTTATAGAAGGCGTCTTCGTAAAAACTTCAAAATAGGCTCATTCGATTGGAAATAAAAAGGGCTAGTGCCTTTTTAATATTCGAAAGTGATTGGAGGGCAACTAGCCCCCCCCCCACGCCCATCATTTTCCGACCCTCGGGGCAAGGGTTTTAAGTTTTGCCCTGAGGGCATATAAGAACGATGTTGGCACAATGTACTATTTATTATTTTTTCTTTTAGAGCTGGGCACTTCATATGGAAGGGGTCATCGTAGAAACTTCAAAAGGGGCTCATTCGATTGGAAATTGAGAGTTCTAGTGCCCTTTTTAGTAGCCGAAAGTGATTAGAGGGTAACTAGCCCCCCCCCCCAACGCCCATCATTCCTCCTAACACATCCAATGAAAATTTTGAGATAGCCATTTTGTTCAGCGTAGTTGATTTCCAGATAGAAAATATGTTTTTGAGGAGGACTACTACTACTACTACTACTAACAACTCACCGCAGCACCAAGCCGCCTGAGGCCAACACAGCTACGCACGGTCCTCCTCCACCCAATCTATTCAAAGCCTCCCTTTTTACACCCGCCCACGAAGTTCCCATTTCCTTTAAATCTTTCTTTATGACGTCCTCCCACCCCAGACGGGGACGACCTGCTTTCCGTTTAGCCCTAGATGGTTGGCCGAAAAGAACAATCTTCGGCAATCTGTCATCCTTCATCCGCACAACGTGCCCTAACCACCTCAACCTTTCTTTCATTATAGACCCTAGAGAGCGGTATTGAACCACATTTTTCGTATAGCCTATTGTTTGAAATACGGTCAGTCAGCCGGGTACCCAGAACAATCCTTAAGCAATTTCTCTGGAAAACATCTAGCAAATCTTCATCCGCTTTTCGGAGCGTCCATGCTTCAGAGCCATATTTGACCACTGTCATCACTGTAGCTTCTAATATTCTAATCTTGGTTTGCAGACTTATCTTCCTATTCTTCCAGACTTTTTTTAACTGTGAAAAAACACCCTGAGCCTTGGCTATTATATTTTTAACATCTTCACTGCTCCCACCATCTTTACTAATAATACTACCAAGGTAAGTGAAGCTGCCCACCTGGTAAATCTTTTCATTACCCAACGTCACCTTTTCATCTTCACTTATTCCTAGCCTTAGTGACTTAGTCTTCCTAACATTAATTTTCAAACCAATTCTAGCACCCTGAACTCGCAAAACCTCTAAAACTTCATTCATTTTGCTCACACTTTCATCTAGGATGCTTAAATCATCAGCACAATCCAAGTCCAGGCGACTTTTTCCTCCCCATTTGATTCCGTGGTCTCCCATTGCCTTTCCTGTGCTCCTTAAAACAAAGTCCATCAAAATAATCCATATAAAGGGGGATAGAACACAACCCTGCTTAACTCCTGATTTAATACAAAACCAGCTGCTAACCTCATTTCCTACCTTAACCGCAGCAGTGTTATTCTCGTACATAGCACTAATCACTTTAATGTATTTGTCTGGTATACCGTACAAGGATAAAACCTTTACTAAAGCTCTTCTATCAACAGAGTCGAACGCTTGCTCATAATCTATAAAACTGAGGACCAAAGGTGTTTGAAAACTCAGGCACTTCTCAATTATTAGCCTTAGAGTGAAAATTTGGTCGACAAATCCTCTACCTTTTCTAAAACCGCACTGCTCTTCTCTTAAGACCTTGTCTACGGCATCTCTCAGTCTAAAAAGTATCATATGACTAAGTAATTTGCTACCTACAGAGACCAGACTAATGCCTCGATAATTACCACACTCACTTTTATCACCTTTCTTATAAAGTGGCTTAATTAAGGTTTTCCTAAAATCGTTAGGTACTTCCCCTTTTTCAAAAATCATATTCATAATCTTCAATAACTTATTTCTAACCTCAGAGCCACCATATTTAAGAAACTCATTTACCACCCTATCAGCACCTGGAGCCTTATTATTCTTTAATCCTATTAGTACTGTTGCTAATTCTTCCTCACAAAACAAATCTTCCTTCACATCCAAGGTATCACAAACTTTTTCATTTTCCTCTATATTTTTTCCTGCAACTCTATCTCGGTTAAGCAAATTCTCAAAATGTTCGGCCCATCTCTCTTTAGTTTTTTCCTTATCGCTAATTGCAACCCCATCCTATCTTTAACTGGAACAAGTCCGGATTGACTACTCCCTCTCAATTTGTTAACGTGCCAGTAAAATATCTTACTATTATGCCGTCTAGCTGCATCTTCCAGATCCTCGGCAATTTTATCCATGGCCTCCACTTCACATCTCCTTAGTTCATATTTTAATGCTTTCTCCGCTTTCTCTACATTTCTTTTGTTTTCATACGATCTATCACTCAGATAATTCTTGTACAAGTCCTTTCTCCTTTCTATTAAACATAAAGCTTTTTCACTAATATTCTTAGCTGCAGTTCTAGATTTCTTCCCTAATACACCTTCCGCAACTTCACAAATTATTTTTCTAAAGTTATTCCAACCATCTTCCACATTATCAAATTTTAAACTCTCAAGTTTAGTATTCAACTGTTCCTGGAAAGTTTCTCTCAAATTCTCATCCTGGAGTCTACCAACATCATAACCTCCCGGGAGGTAGTTACCCTTCCGATATTTCAGCTTTAAATTAACCCTTGACACTACTAGATGATGATCTTTACTTTTAACATCAATAACAGCACTCCTATATACCTTTGTATCTTGTATTGATCCTGCCAGTCTTCGGTTTACTATAATATAATCAATAAGGTTTGCTGTCTTACCATCACGTGAATACCATGTTAACTTATGAGCCATTTTATGTCCAAACACTGTATTGGTTATAACTAGATTGTTATACCTACAAAATTGCAAAAGTCAGTATCCATTACTGTTTTCTTTTCCTACACCAAATTTACCTAGGCTGGGATACCATCTATCCCTATTTCTACCAGCCTGGGCATTAAAATCTCCCAGTAATAACATCATATTTCTACCTGGGACCTTGTCTATTTGCTCCTGTAACTGTAATTAAAATTCATCTGAGTCACTGGTATTTCCGTCAGTCGGTTCTACAGGGGCGTATACTACTATAACTGATACCCTGAACTTTCTAGTCATAAAATGAGCAATTAGTATTCTATTATTAATACCTTCCCAGCCTAAACAAGACTTAGCAGCTTCCTTATTCATCATCAGCCCTACTCCCTGTCTATGTGCCCCATCCTTCCTGCCTGAGTAAACAAATTCTATATCACCTAATTTAATGCTTCCTACCCCTGGGATATGAGTTTCTGAAACTCCTAATAAATCCAGTTCGAATCGTCTGAATTCGTCAGTCAAAATGCCGATACGATAGTCATTTATTAATGTCGTAACATTCCAAGTTCCAATTTTCATGTTCTTTAAATCATTGAAATTATTTTCGCCTCAGGAAAAGCAATGATCCCGGATACCAGTGCAGGACGGGGATCACATATCTTCTCAAGTCTACACCGAAGTGCTTAAGCCGGCTTAGAACCGGACAGCAAGAAGTCCCTGGTACCTCCATGAATGAAGGCTTTGTGCAATCCTGGGCCCATCTTGGTCACAACATGGTTTTCAGCACTTTGCGATGCTCTTCTATCAACAAGAGTCGAAATCCTGCACAGACAGTCTCAAGCCTATTACCTCAGACTCATTATATATTCATGCCTACAAATATTATGCTACTACGGGGAGGCAACCCATAATAGATAAATTAGCTAGGAAGAGGTTTTTCAGCCCAAAGACGCCCATCAAAACATACCAAGCCCAGAAGAATTGTCCATTAGTCAGAATCCCGTGCGAATGCTGTGTCGTTTACTAGGCTATAATTTCCTCGAGGGGCGCCACTCCTCAAGTTGGAATAGAGTTGACCGCAGGGTCCCCAGTCTTGCAGGTGCCCCGAAAAGGTCGAGGCAGCCCTTTGCAGAGGCCGTTGTCCATAGATCTGGATCTTACGCCCTGCCACAGTTGTCTTCCTATAGAGGATCCTCCCGCGATGGTGTTCTGCATCACCATGCAATTTAACCCATTACTGGGAGAAGGTTAGCAACTCATGGGACCTGTGGACACACCAATGGGCCCTTTTGAGTGTACATTTGAGGGGCCTTCTTCCTCCTCCGCCTGTACTTATGACCCCGGGTGAGGGTGCCCCAGATTCTATTATGGACCCCCAGGGACAAGGTCCCCCCTTGGTCCGTGCCTCCTATGGAGGTACCCTACATATCTGTAGAGCGTTCCCCTATCGCCACCTGGGGACACTCTGAATGGCCTGGGGGAAGCCAGTCCACTACGTTACAACTTCCATCCCTCTCCCTGGCTCTTTATCAATGGGAGATATATTTTGAGTTATATATTGGGCTTTGAAGCCAGGGATTTTTTGTTTCAATTCCCAGGACAACCAGTCCTACACCTGGTCCCAAAAGTGAGACTGAACTTGTCAAAGCTCGAAAGGTTATTCCCCCTGTCTGTCTAAGGAAAACAGACGCACATCCGACGTCTCACTCACTTCCACCTTACATTTAATTAAATTAAATTAAATTATCTTAACGTACAAACAGATTGGGTACACAGCCTAGCCCACTGGGTACACATATACACACACACATATATATATATATATATATATATATATATATATATATATATATATATATATATATATATATATATATATATATATATATATATATATACATATACATAATATACATATATATATATATATATATATATATATATATATATATATATATATATATATATATATATATATATACATATATATATATATATATATATTATATATATATATATATATATATATATATATATATATATATAATATATATATATATATATATATATATATATATATATAATATATATATATATATATACATATATGATACATACATATACACATATATATACATATATTCAAAAATAATGATTTTGATATATGTATGTTTCCTCAGGACAAGGGTTTTAAGTTATGCCCTTGGGGCACATAAGGTTTTTAAAGAAGGCGTTGTCGTAGAAACTTCAAAACAGGCTCATTCGATTGGAAATTCGAAGGGCTAGTACCCTTAATAATAGTCGAAAGTGATTGGAGGGCGACTACCCCCCCCCCCCCCCCCCCACACCCATCATTCCTCCAAACACATCCAACCAAAATTTTGAGATAGCTATTTTGTTCAGCGTTGTTGATATCCAGATATAAAATATGTTTTTGAGGAGGACACTCCCCCACAACCCTCAGGGAAAGGGTTTTAAGTTATGCCCTGGGGGCATATAAGGTTTTTGATAGAAGACGTTGTCGTAGAAACTTAAAAAAAAGTCTCATTCGATTGGAAATTCAAAGGGCTAGTACCCATTTTAATAGTCGAAAGTGATTGGAGGGCAACCCCAAACACATACAATAAAAATTTTAAGATGACCATTTTTTTTAGCGTAGTCTATTTCCAGATAGAAAATATATTTTTGAGGAGGACGCTCCCCCACAAACCCCAGGGCAAGGATTATAAGTTATGCCCTGGGGGTGTAATGGGATCAATTTTCAAAAACCTCAAAATTTTCCAATTAAAGCTACCCAAGTAAAATAAAATCCCCCAAAATATGAACCTAAAAATTCAAGTAACCGGCAGATCTAGTAAGACTCAAGCGTTCAATTTAAAAATAGTGAAACAAATGTATGTTATTCAAACAAACATTGTAAGAATCTTTCCCACAGAAAATGTAATAAATAAATCCGCCTCTGCGTCGCCGAAGTATGCAATAAATATCAGTCTAACCAAATCTTATATGACAGGCGAATAACAATGTAATTTAAATCTTAAGAGCTCGAATTTCCAAACTATCAAGTGATGGTAGAATTTATTATACAGAAAGAATGGTCACTCGAGATACAAAATATTTTCGTGTAATCTAATTGCATTGTCCTGAAAACTAAGTTTAGAACTATGCATCCAAATGTAACTAAGTCGTATTGTCCCTTAACAAATTTCACAGAAATAAATTATAAGTCTTCTGGAAACTAAGTGACACCTTGCCAGCAAAAAATTACAATGTAAAACTTTGTTTTGTTAAGAAAAATTCCAAAGTGATATCTTAAAGTTATAAGTCGTAATTAAATTCAAGTAGCCCATTGGTATATACCTATCCAATAGAAATATAGGACATAAAGTTGAACCAATAAAATCAGCGTAATTTACTTTTTAGTAACGCCCGAACGTGGCCTGTGGCGAAATTGGAGAGAGTAGATAGTTAGGACTTAGCAATTTTGCGCCAGTCTTTTTTGCAGTCTTTTTTCAGTCTTAGAAGAGTCCTTTTTAGGAGTCTTGTATCAGCCTTATGACAGTCTTTTGGAACTGATTGTGAGTCTTTATGTGAATTCTATGCAATCTAAAAACAATTCTATTGAATGTTATTTGTTTTGCCCCAGTGAACAACTTTTAGTGTCTTTTACTACAAAGTGTTTTTGATAATCTCACCAAGATCTCTACCAACTATGTGAGTAAAAATAAATACATTACTTTCTTATTTTATTCTCTTTTTGCTAGTATTTCTCAAGATAGTTAGTCCTTGTGGCTCCACTCGCTCTCAAGGGAACCTGAAACCCTTCGATCTGATTTCGACTCAGTATGGCCGTTAATACAAGCTCCCCATTTGAACCGCTAATTTAAGCTCCCCACACGCGAAATTCCGCCTCCACTCAGTTATGCTACTCACGAACCGTCAACTAAGAGTTTAATATTTCAACCTAGCAATTCTGCGTGAGTCTTTTTTTTTGAGTCTAGAATCAGTTGAGTGCCAGTTTAGAGCCAGTCTTTGGCCAATCTTTTTTCAGTCATAGAGGATTCCTTTTTTAGGAGTCCTATATCAGTCTTATGACAGTCTTATGGAACTGATTGTGAGTCCTTATGTGAATTCTATGCAAATCTAAAAACAATTCTATTGAACGTTATTTGTTTTGCCCCAGTGCACAACTTTTAGTGTCTTTTACTACAAAGTGCTTTTGATATTCCTACCAAGATCTGTATCAACTATATGAGTAAAAATAAATACATTAGTTTCTTATTTTATTCTCTTTATGTTAGTTTTTCTCAATATAGTTAGTCCTTGTGGCTCCACTCGCTCTCAAGGGAACCTGAAACCCTTCGATCTGATTTCGACTCAGTATGGCCGTTAATACAAGCTCCCAATTTGAACCGCTAATTTAAGCTCCCCACACGCGAAATTCCACCTCCACTCAGGTATGCTACTCACGAACCGTCAACTAAGAGTTTAACTGAAAATCTCCATTGAATTAATTAATTGAAATTTCCCATATGAGGAAAACCAGAAAATATAAGAACAAATACTATTTTTTATTTAGAAACACCCCCCCCCACATTAGAATTGGCACGGCCTGTTTAAAGGAGCAAAACACAAGGACAAAATTTTCTACAAAAAAAGATTATTGAGAAATATTACGCATAGGGAAAGTGCAATATTTTATGCATGCCTTGAAGTGCAATATTTTTTGCATGCTTTGAAGTGCAATATTTTTTTAGGCCTAAGTCCCCTTAAAATAGCAAAAAAAATGTAATTTGGAAGTGTCAAATTTGAATAATATAAAAAAAAACAAACCAGTGCCGAATTTTAATTAATTTAAAAACCAATATGTCGTTAGATCCAAACGAACAATTGTTAAAGCAAAAACTTATTGCCAAAACAGTGGAAATTTCAAAATCCCTTCCCTCATATAACGGCGATTCAGATGTAGATGAATTTATTATCCAATTAAATAAATTCGTAGGAGTAACTCAAACAGACTTAAAATCATTAGTAGGCATGTTATTAAGGGGCAAGCATTAACATTCCTAAAACAAATAGAAAATACATTAGGGGAAGATAACAACATTCAATAAACTCAATAGAAAAATTGTTAAAAGCGTTCCGAGAAAGATTTGTTGAAACCAGTTCAACACGCAAACTAAAGCACGGAACTGTATGTATCGACGAAACCCAAAATGTTAGAGAATACCTGCACAAAGTAATGGTATCCATTAAAGCTAAATACGGGAAAGATTCTGGTCCTTTATATGACAAAATTATACTAAGTGCTTTCATGCAAGGATTGAGCCCCAAACTGTACCGAATGTTGATATAAAAAAATATTCAAACATTAGAGCTAGCAGTTCAGGAAGTAGAGAGAATGATTGAAATTGACTCGATTGTGTCAAATCACAATAATTCAAGAATAAATAATGTAGAAGATTCAACTCCGGGACGATCACGAGGAATTTCCTCAGGATTTTTTTCAAGAGATAATTCACCCAGACCAAACCAAAATAGATCTCCAACCCCTACCAGGCAAAGAATGGCACGTTTTGTACCCACGAACACGGCAAACTACGCAAATAAACCCCCAATTATATGCTATGCATGTAATAAACAAGGACATATTGCCGGAGAATGCCGCACTAGAAACAACAACACACCAGCAACCCCCAGTTTTAATAACCGTTTGTTCGGGAGAACAAACTTAAATGCCAATGGGTCAGGAAGTTATAGAAGTAGCCCCTCGCGCCTCCCATCGTTCCGCAACCCCTACCAACAAGGATTTGCGTATTCAAATCCTTCCCCCAACCGACAAAATAATTATTGGCTCCCCAACCCAAATACGCGACAAAACACGTACCAACTTAATTCAAGGACAGTGTATCCGACTAGATTTAATAGGAATACGAGTGATGACAGAAGATATTTTTTCCCGACGGGAAACGAAAGAAATTTTTCGGGAAACGAAAGGAATTTTTCGTCAATACAAAATTAACAAATGCCGCGAGCCGTCGGCACAAGAAATTCCAACCCACGCAACAATACGTGGCAACTAAGACAATCAAATGTCAATCAACTTGGAACTTCCCTAACAAGTGAAATTCCCACCGAGCCCCAATGTCAAACCCTAACCTATCAAATAAACGCACAGGGAAACGAATCAGGCCCCCAAGAAAATTAAACGGGACCCTGGAGGCCAGTATTTTTTATAGGTCCCTTCCAGTAGTTGTACCTTCTTTAAGTGATAATAATGACATATCACCCATATTAAATGATTTTGGTGTTGCAAGTATTAATTTCAAAGCGTTAATAGACTCCGGTGCATCAGTTAACATAATAAACTCGAATGTATTTAATAGACTACCAGTATATAATAAGCGAAGGAAAAATTTCAATATTCCCAGTCTAACTAGTGTCACAGGACATAGGCTGGAAGCAATAGGCTTCACACGTCTAGATGTGACGAAAGATAATAGAATCTTTCCTACAAACTTCATAATATGCAAGAATTTCCCATATGAGGCTATAATTGGTGCTAATTTTTTAAAATCTAATGAAGTGTTATTAGATATAGCAAATAACAGACTCGTGTATCCATACGATCCTATTCTCCAACGCGTGGAGAGAGGGGAAGCAACAGTGAAGAGAACAAAGTCTTTTATGCCCCATCTCTTGTCCTGTGGGAGAAAATCAAGCAGCAAATGGATCGAGTCAATAAAAACAAAAATAGGGAAAATGCAGGAGTATAGACAAACAGAAATAAAGAAAATAGCTGAATTATGGAACGAAATAATAAATCCAGGTACTGTCCCCTTACAACCAACCCCAAAAGCGGAAGACTTGACGCAACCAAGCGCCAATCTTAACTTAATAGAAAATAACTCGGAAGGAAAATATTATGGATTCGCGGTGCGTAAAACAAAGATCCCCCCAAAAACAATGCAAAGAGTTCAAATCTCTCAGATGGTCACCCCCGTAAATGACAATTCCGAAATTTGGTTTGCATCCCCGTTTGGAGGAAACCCCGAAAATCTATTTTGTGAAGAACAGATCATTTTATACGAAAAAGGAGAAGGTTTTATTTGGTTGACCAATACACACGAGAATGATACGATTACATTAAAAAAGGGAACATGCCTTGTTGAAATACAAGTGATTTCTGAGAACGAGCTAAAAAAATGGAAGAACTCCAAGAAAACATTAGTTAATAGTATTGGTGTTAGTAATCCAAGGAATAAGTACCCATTAACAAAATCCCAATTTTTGGAAAAATTTAAATTAGATCATATCCAAGATACGCAATTAAAAGAAAAAATATGTGAATTGCTCTGGAATTTTAGAGATATATTTTCCACATGCGAAGAAGATATTGGATTGATACCGTTCTATGAACATTCTATCCAAACTACAGGGTTGCCTGTAGCTAAACAGCCCTACCGCATCCCTCATCCCTACAAAGATTGGTTAAAAAATAAAATTCGTGAATTAGAAAGAAACAATATTATACGGCCAAGTATAAGCCCGTATTCAGCCCCTGGTATACTAGTGCCAAAGAAGAACAAGGACCTTAGGCTGGTAGTAGACTATAGAGCCCTAAATAAGCAGGTAGTTAGCGATAAATTTCCCCTGCCCCGAATTGATGAAATCCTAGACTCCATCTCCACCAAAATAAAATTTTTACATCTCTCGACCTCACACAAGGTTATCATCAAGTTAAGATAGCAGACAATGACGTTTATAAAACGGCCTTTTCGACGACGGAATGTGGTTCTTATGAATATTTAAGGGTACCCTTCGGACTAAAAACTAGTTCAAGTGCACTATGTAGACCTCTGCTACACTTATTACGAGGTATGGAAAATATTATCCATTTTGTGGATGATGTAATCTGTGTAGGAGAAACCCCAGAGGACCATTTAAATACATTAGCCAAAGTTTTTGAAAAATTCAGAGAAGGTAATCTAAAATGTAGACCTAAAAAAGTAAATTTATTTCAATCCGAAATAAAATTCTTGGGAATGATAGTGACCCAAGGCCAAATATCACCGGACCCTGAGAAAATAAAAGGTGTAGAAAATCTCAAACCTCCAAAAAATATAAAACAATTGCGAGCAATTATTGGTCTAACTAGTTATTTTAGGAAATTTATACGTAACTACGCACAAATTGCGAAACCCCTAACAGATCTAACCAAAGGGACCTCCCAAAATATTACCTGGTCGCAGGAAGCTCAAACTTCTTTGGACACTCTCAAGAAAGCACTTACTTCTGAACCAATATTGTCGCTGCCAGACTTTGAAAACAATTCTAAATTTTGTGGTTACCACCGACGCCTCAGCTCTAGGCATTGGTGCAATCCTTTCCAAATTAATCCCCGTGGAAAACTACCCCAAACCCCTACAGGAGCCCCCTCAGTATATAGAGAAAGTCATATGCTATTCAAGTAGAACTCTAACCAAAGGCGAGAGAAGTTATTCAGCGACGCAATTGAAGTTACTATCCATAATTTACCATTTAGACAAATTTAGACATTATTTAGTAGGTCGAAAATTTAAGTTGCGTTCGGACCATAAAAGCTTGCAGTACCTAAGCACGTTCAAAAATCCAACTGGAATCTTAGCTAGATGGATAATGAAAATCCAAGATATGGATTACGAATTTGAACATTTGACCGGTAAACAAAATGCCCCCTGTGATTACTTGAGTAGATACCCCGAAAATAACTCTTCAGATAACGTAAATAAAGAAATAAATGCCATTAATCCCAGTAAACGAAAACACAAGAAGAATGAACCTAAAATCCAAACAGAAGAAAACGAAATTACTCATAGCCCCTTATCCCTAGCTAACGTTAATAGAAACCAAGTTAAGGATGAAATGTGTTTGACCCTCATTAACTATTTTGTAAATTCCGATAATCTCCCTGATAAGTTCAAAACCTTAAGAAGGGAAATAGACAATTTTTATTATGACTTGGACGAAGAAATCCTTTGCAGGATAGTAACAGGTGAAACAAATAGAAATCAAACTTTAATAGTCCCAGTACTACCTCAAACCTTAATAATACCTGCCTTTGAATATTTCCATTCTGATATAGGTGGACACTTAGGAATAGCTAAAACCTTTCATAAGTTATAACAATATTTTTACGTTCCGTTGGCGTTAACAAAACTTAAGGATTTTATAAATACCTGTGAAGCGTGTAATTTAAGGAAAAATCCCCAGACGTATCCTAATCCCCCGATGGGAAGAGTGCCAGTGGCAAGGTTTCCTTTCGATATCGTTTCATTCGATTTATACGGAACGAGTGGAGGATTACCTGTTTCTAACAGAGGTCATACTTGCGTTCTTTCAGTCATAGACCATTTTACCGGCTTCACTTTTGCCAAAGCATTGAAAAATCAAGGCGCATATACCACAAGTAAAGCGTTAGCAAAAATATTTTTAAAATTTGGAGTCCCTGACAAGGTTATTAGTGATAACGGGAGCAACTTCGTTTCTAAAGTAACAAAAGATTTAATGAGTTCCCTTAAAATAGAAAAATTATAGACCTCTCCCTACCATCCCCAAGCTAATGGAAAAATTGAAAATAGGCACAAAGTATTTCCAATGTCTTAAGTATTTATACAAAAGACAATCGAAACGATTGGGATCTATATCTACCTGACTTAACCAATGTAATTAATACCGCATATTCAGAAACGACTAAAGAAAGTCCATTTTTTCTTTTGTTCAGACGCGATTCTAAAATACCTTATCAAGAAATAATAGAATCAAGACAGTATTACAATAACACAGAGGACTACAAGCAAGATTTTATAAAATAGGATGAGGAAAACCTATAAAGTAGTTGGACAAGAATTAGAAAAATGTAAGATAAACCAAGAAATAAAAAACGAATCCAAAGTTAAAGGGAACATAAATTTTAAAGTAGGAGATTGTGTATATCTAAAAAATGAGGCAAAGCACGAAGGCAAGAAACTTTCCAATAAGTATTCGTGACCTTACAGGATAATCAAAAAATACGACAATGATTTTACTTTTAAAATGATAAACCCAGACAACGGAAGAACATATAAGGCACAAGTTAGCCGTATAAAAGGAGCTAAGTACCCAGTTAGGTGGGCGCCCAAACCCTTATCTTCAGATCCATCAAACGCGGAAAATGAATTCCCTAAGTCAAGGCTAGCTGAATTAAAACCCTTTAATTTCAAACAAAACAATTTCGAGAATCATAGCCACGAAGAAAATTTTGAAGAATTTTTAGCCATGAAAAATCTAGTCATCCCTAAAAGAAAATCCTTAGTACATGCACCAATAAGAACACCAAAAAGCCCAAAAAGTTCATCATCAGAAAGCTCGGAAGAGTTAGATTATACGCTTTCCCCAAAAACCCAGTTTTTCCCCGATAGAATTTCGACCCGTGTCCCCCCAAAAGATTTCCCGATGACATGGTATCCCCAGCAACCCCGATAGAAAGACCAATATCTTTACAAGATGAATTAAACAGAGCTATGGAAACCCCGGGTGCAAAAATAAGAAAGACTCCACCCAGGGATACAAATAAAGGAAATATAAAAAGTTTGAGAGAAGCCATGGACATGATTAATTACCCGATAAAAACAAGGCAAAGTACCTTGCCTTGGACCCAGGAACACCCTGAAGAAGAAAACCTTGGACAATACCATCATATAACGGTATCCAAAGTAAAGCCCAAGGAATCTCACTCCTGGAAATAGACCATGCTACAAAATATACCCCCCAGAAGATATGGCATTCAAACGATGGAGACATTCTCCACAAATATATGACTCCTCCCAGAGTTCCCGGGAATCTTTTAACTCCCCCGAAACAGGACTTCAGCGCGAGGAAATGGAAAATAAAGCCTCCACTTCCAGAGGAGACGAGATATATGAAGCAAGGGCAGGTGATACTCCAAAATTACAAAGGACCACCCCAGAAAGCCCTAATGATAAATCCTCAGGAACTAGTTCTACTGAATCCGACGATGAATCAGCTCCTGATGAGCCCCAAGATGCACAAAAGCAAAAACCGGCTTCTGCCACGGCCCACGCAAAAGCGGCTAAAATAAAAGGTCAAAAATTCCTATTGAAACAGTACAAGAAATTTGACCTAATCTCTAAGGGAAAGGCAAAAAAGAATAAAACACCAGAAAGCGAACATGAAGTTACTACGAAATCTGGCAGAGTAAGTAAAAAACCAGATAATTGGAAATATGTTTAGAGATCAAGTACTCCAAAAACTCATAAAATAATACTAAGACGAATGGAGCATCTTGAGAAAAAAACCTTAAAACAAAGGTGTATGAATAAGACACTACAAAGAAAATTACCCGTAAAAGGTCAAAGGAAGTTAATAGTTAATTTTTCCAGATAAACTGGATCCCGGCTTGATAAAAACCCTGAAGACAGAAGCAGGACAAGAATTGTTCATCCCCTCCTCCAAAAAGAAAAATACCTAGTGCCACCCCGTTAAATACAGAACGAATATGGACAAACTATTTCAAATACGATTGAAACTTCTAGATGCCTCGGCACTACTGATAACTGAAAGACTAAAAATCAAAAATATGATGGAAACCACGCTTAAATCTCTTAGTGAACTTAAGGCTTCCCAAGAAAAAATGAACAAGAAAATAAACGAGATTTTAGTAACTAAACAAATGGATAAACTAATTGAGATCCAGTTTATGGAAATTAAAGAGCAGACCGCCAAAATCCAGAATGAAATGGAATCAATAAGCGACGCCACGCTTGTTAAGGGATATAATTATCCCGACAAAATCCTCAAACTACAAGTATTTTACGATAAAATGCAGGAAATTGGTAAAAAAGTATAAGGTTATAGAAATAGTACTGTTCTATTCGCGACAATGGCGATACAAGAATTTCTGGCACCCCAACGAGCAAAGATCTTATACTTACAACATAAATACGACCACTTAAAAGCACAGAAAGAAATAATTAAACTGCAACAGGACAGCTTAGAGAAACAGCTGAAGGAATACCATGCCGAAATTACCAGAGAATTACAAAAACAAAGAGATTTCTGCTTAAACTTAGAAAAGATAGTGGCAACATATTTTACAGTTGAAATTGACCTACCCCTCAATCCGCATTTGGAAAATATTTTTGCTAACGATTACAACGAAGGACCATCACAACCCGCGTATTTTGCAATCCCAAACCAAGCCCGCCATCATATAAAACCCCAAGTGGAATCTATTCAACAAAATCCTCCTACGGACAATAACAAAACTATGAGAAACCAATACCCCAACGATCAAGTAAATGTTACGACTAGCCAAGACGCTTCAGAAGTCTCCGCACCACAAGGAACGCCCGAAACACAACCATCATCAGATGATATAGAAAATTAAGAAATATCAACCATGGGGATTAACTAAACATAAAAAAAGGAGGTAAAAATTCTTTTATCGTTTAAATGAAAAAAAACCTTAAAAATAAAGGTATTTGTACCCACTTTGATGTGCACCTTATAGGATATAGCGTTTAGCGATAAGATATAATGAAAAAACTTATAAATCGAGCGCAAACTCGTTAAACTAGAGTACGGAACTTTAGGGAATCGAATTACGTTCGAATACACAAATAGCCAGGTGCAAGGTGGCACCGGTGAAAAAGTAGTTCAACTTCGACCTGAAGTTACCTTGTTTTCCATTTAAGGTATATATTCATTATTGGTTAATATGGAGCTTTAGATGACTCGAATTATGTCGAACGAATAAGTACCCGATGTATGAGGAAATACCGGTGAAAAGGTAGTTTGACCTCGACCTAGAGTGTACCATGACTATAACTAATCTTGAAAAAGTTAACTAGACAAAAGTCAATAGAAACTACCTTTCATTTCAGAACAATGGCCAAAGCAATTATCGATACAGAGTTCATATGTATAAAGCACGCAAAAGAAAATGTCAAATACTCAGCGGCAATGATCATTGTGAGTAAATTAGGGGAAGAAATCTTCGCGAAAAAATGGGATGTCAAGTATGATTTAAGGAAATTTGACGTGGAATCCTATAAATTCGGTCTAAGTCTTGCAAACACACCCAACTATCGACCAGCGAGAGGCAAATTAGGAATAAAATATAACGGCAGAAAGGGAAAATACTTCCATTTTCTTCAACATGAAATCAGAAAATTACAGAAACAATATAAAGTTCGGTACTGGTATGTTAAAGGGCCTTGTCAGACAGATTTATTGCTTCTTGACAAGTGTAAAAAGCAAAAACTAGTTTACAAAATTGAGGGAAATTCAAACTGCGTAAAATACCAAGGAAAACATGACCCCCTCCAAGAAATAAAATACTACAAACAATATCTATATAATCCAAAAAGCGTAATATATAGAGCGAAAAGAAAAGAAATTATATTTAAAAGAATAAAGGCCTATAAATCAAAATCAAAAGCAACCAAAAAATCAAGAAAACCGTCTCTATTGAAATAATTTGGTATGACGTAAATTAAAGTCAACTCACTCACCCGTTACATTAAAAGACAAATTCTTGAATGAAATCAATTGAAACAACTACCCCCCACAACCTAAGAATCAACCGTATCAATCATTTAATTCTATCATCATGAATACCAATTTCATCTTGTTATTTACCCGATAAAAATTTTTTTTTCTTTCATATATAATAGGAATCTAAATTCCCATTCGATTAAATGTCATAAGAATTTTACCCACAGTATGTTAAATAGCAAATTAATTCAAGAAACAACGAAAAGAAAGATGTGGCTAACAAATTTCATGACAATCTTCATTGGCCAAAGCATAGCCCAAGATATCGTAAAGCATGGAATAATTTTTAAACACGAGAATTCGTTGCTCGCAAGTCATAATGCCTGGAAAATATTTATGAAACTGGACCCCAAACCGTTCGAAACCTTGTTCCAACAAGTAATTAGACTAGAGAAAAATACCAATGAATTAAAGGACTCCATATTCCAATTCTTAAAATCAGACAAAAGCCTGCAATCAACAAAAGAAATGCACCACAAGGAAAATAAAGGAAATCTACCCCCCATATTTCCTAAACTAAAATCGAAACTCATAATAGAAGATTTCAACAAGAAAATGGCAGAAATTGACAAGGCTCTAGGATTTAACAAGAATGAAAGCCGAAGAAGGAGAGTATTAAATAACGAGGATAGTTCCATGAGCGAACATACTACGATTAAATCTACCACAAGTTTCCCCTTGACTACTTCCAGGAAAAATAAACTTTATGATGGAAATTACGCAATGCTAAATGAACTACCGAGCCTATGGACTTTTCTCAAGGAATTATGGCAAAATCATGCTGAACAAAATGTTACGAAGCAAATATTATCAAAACTCACAAAGGAAAAAGACTACAGACAAATTATTAACCTCAAGGAATTGAAATTTTCAAATACACAACAAGATGATAAGAATGAAAATCCTACAGAAAGAAAAAAAGGACACCAAGACAACCACGCCTACATATGAGACCCCAGTAAGAGATATACAATCTTCAATGTCGGAAACTACGACGAACACAGTCCCAGAAATGAGCGCACTTAGCAAAGAATCATCTAGAAATTTGACCATGCTAACTTATCTAAGACCAACGATACTTACAAAATGGACTTGGTCAACAGGGCCCACGTTTACGCGCACCCAGCCGATTGGCGTATTCACTATAGGCCTAAGAGCAAGAATCCCAGTAAGGCATACCGAGATACAAACGATAAAAGTACAAGCAATTCAACCAGAAGAAAAGAAAAATAAATATAAGAATGAGGAAGAAAACGATTACGTACATAAGAAATGTTGGATAATAGACGGTAAACGTACTTGTGCAAGATTAGCAATGGCCAACGAGCCGGCAAGGGAAGATATTGAACCATTACCTGAACTAGGTGAGAAAAATGCCCTAAAAGTATCAATTCACCAATCGTTTTTAATATTGTATAGGCAGAGATTACAAGCATTATTTGAATTGTTCAATACAGAAATACAAAAATTAAAACAAAGCACCACAAGAATCTTCGAGGTATTCTTTCGAAAAAGCAAACACCGCAGATCAGCTAGTCTAATACCAATCGTAGGAGAATTAGCTTCACGCCTATTTGGGCTATCGACCGAAGAAGAAAAGATATCCTAAGGGAAAACGTGAGAAAATTAAATAACGCCATGAACGTGACCCTACATGTCCAAAAAATACAAGCTAGTATAGCCAATTATCAAAGAGACAAAATCGAAGCAATTACAAAGAAAACATCAAAGACAGTAAACATAATGAATTACTTAAAGAATGAAGTAGATCGTGTTATTTCCGATTCGAGCCTCACTATAGCATCACTAGACATAGTGACAATGTCATTACTTAACCTCGCAACTGACGTTAGTAAATTTGAATTGGCATTATTTGTCCTTACCGGAGGAACCTTATCCTATGACCTGGTGGACCCTTCGGACCTAAAAAGTATCCTGGATGAAATAAAAACACATCTAACGTTCGGCCTACATCTACCAACCGAACCAGAAGTAGCAAACCTATTCCATTACTACACCAAGCTAAAGGCTCACATCACGGAAATAAATGAACAACTATTTGCAGTAGTAACAATTCCACTAATAAATCAACAATCCATATACGACTTGTATAAGATTTCTACGCTCCCAGCCAATATAGGAAAAACTAATTCATTTATGACTATCACCCCCGAAGCGGAATACTTGCTAATTGATCAAGATAGAAGGAAATACGCCTTAGCAAATCCACAGGACCTTAAGGAGTGTGTAGCATTCAAAAACCTAGTATGTCAACTAACACTGTCCATTTATAATGTAAAACCTGGATCATGTATGTTAGATATATTCTTAAAAGAAACTCAACAAGAAGAAATTCCCAATTCATGCGAAGCGCTATTAGGTAGCACAAAACGAGAGATATTCATTCATCTTAGAAATGATCTGTAGCTATTTTCTGTCCCAAAAGAAACAGTTGGGATCATCTCTTGTTATAATAACACAGAAAGAATCGACCCAAGCTACAGAACTGAATTACTATTACAAGACGTAGGAACAATAACCATAAAACAAGGGTGTCGATTACTAACCAAAGAAGCCACGGTACAAACACCACTGATAACCACAAGCATGAATATAATAAGTCCCAAGGTGATCAATTTCAAACCAGTCAATCTATCGCATACAATTCCTAATATTGATGACGAAGAAGTAAAAGCCACAATATGGTCAAAAATACAAAACGTCAAGGGAACCTTACCACTAACAAGAATAAGAGAAGCTTTAGACTCTCAAATTCCCCTATTTACTAATGAAGACCAAAGATTGACGTATGTAGAAAGTATATACGGAATATTCTCAACAAATTTTTGGTGGAATATCCTCCTGACAGTAGGATTCGTATTCATGATCTCTCTGACTATGAGAATGTTATTGACCCTGAATTACGGAAAAATTATGAGAACACGTAGAAAAAGAGCGAAGACAGATCACGTCGAATCAAGTGAGATGCAAGACCTAAACCCGGAACTCCCTGATAATCCTTAAGCTATAAAATATGGAAGGACATGATCAAGCGAATGGGAATAGAGGTCCTCATTCGTGCCATGTCCTATCCCAAATCTCTACTTATTGTTTGCGTAAACCCATGCAGCTGCAAAGACGAAATATGTATTTCTTAAGCAGCATGGACGCGCGTAAACAATAAAGGCTAGAAAATTTATAGTAAATCGAGACCTCTCATAAAACCATGTAACCTACCTCGCATGTAGTTATATAATAGAAAAGTAAACACTAAAGTAGTTGAGTGTTGAATAAAATTTAAAATATATTGAATATTGAATATGTGCCAAATGCACATGTGTATATATATATATATATATATATATATATATATATATATATATATATATATATATATATATATATATATATATATATATATATATATATATATAATATATATATATATATATATATATAGATATATATATATATATATATATATATATATATATATATATATATATATATATATATATATATATACATATATATATATATATATATATATATATATATATATAGATATATATATATATACATATATATATATATATATATATATATATATATATATATATATATATATATATATATATCTATATATATATATATATATATATATATATATATATATATATAGTATATATACATATATATATATATATATATATATATATATATATATATATATATATATATATATATATATATATATATATATATCTATATATATATATATATATATATATATATATATATATATATATATATATATATATATATATATATATATATATATATATATATATATATATATATAATCACTAAATCTTGAAAATCTCATATTGTGTTATTTTCATAGACACAATCATTTTCTTATGATTACCTAGCTTGTCTCATAGTAAACTAGTGTTGCTGCAATATGCATGTAGAAGAATGAAAATTCCTCTTATTCATTTTATCTTTGAGTTTGATCCTACCTATATTAAGTTGATATTATTAGTGCGACTAATCACACTATTATTTCAAATAATAGTCCCCATATAATATCGTATAAATTGTGTATTATTGCTGTATGTGTTTTAACTTATGTAATTATAAAGAGCATATGATTCTGCCCAGATATTTATATTCCAGGAAGCAGAGTAATCAGTGCATATTAAGTATTGGTGTACCAGAACGCAACACGGATACAACCCAGTAGCATCTACTCTCATCATTCGTCAACCACCGATAAGTACTCACCAAGGAAACCCCTGAAGACAATACCCTGACGACAATCCAAATCTCCAAAGCCTAGTACCAGGTAATCTTATCTCAAGCAATATCGGCAAACCGAGAACCCCATATATAAGTATATATCTGAATTAATGATTACCTAGAGAACCACCCCGACCGCAATGTCGTAAAACTACATAAAATCCGTCAATAACTATCATTAGACGGCAAGGTCCCAAACATTAAATCTTAAGGACCAAGATGACCCTGGAGTCAATCCCTCAAAGATTATATATCTTAAGCCCCAAATCAGAGACAATATGTTGAACCAAGATCCAAAATTTAAGTTTTGACCCTATCCAATCATTATTAGATGTCGGAAAACCAAACCATCCTCCATGAGAAGAAGAACCAAACATAATCAATTTTGCGGGAAATATGAACTGTACGTGCAAAACTTTCCCCAAAATAAAGTGTCAGAGAAGAGATTAAACCAAGTTATCTTAGCCATAATCCCCATAATTAAGCCCTCAATGATTGTGTATCATTTAACCAGGAATCAAAGACAATGCGTCGAGCCAAGGCCCTAAGATCAAGTTTTGATCCTGCCATAGTTAACGTTAAATGTCGTAACAAAGCCCATAGTCAAAACAAAAGAAGGACTGAACGTGAACAATTTACGGGAAACACAGACTGTACGAGTATTAGATTTTCCCGAGGATAAAAGTGTCCAAGAAGAGATACCCAGCCCAGCAATCAATATACCCATTTCATGTAATCAATTCCCCAAGGGTTATGTACCCAATGAACATTTCAACATCCCTGTGACATCAACCCCTCATATTTGGCATGACAAACCACGCACGGACAATTTTGTGCAATAGTCATACTTATGAACAATGTAAACGCTTATCCCAAGCAACAAGTGCCAAAAGATGAAACACCACGAAGCCAAACCATAAACAATTAGTCGACACAGTAATTAGTTCAACGGAAACCCAAAATAAAGTGACAACGTATGTGAGTATTATAGACACGTAGAATGATGAAGTAAGTATGAAGTCTTATATATCTAACTTGTAACTTTAATGAATATTGAAAAACTTATCATAAAACAGATGAAAACAAGTGCAAGCTACCTTATCCCAGTGTTGCAGTCAGTTATTAAGTTAGCAAATATTAATGTGTCAAACTTTTTCTTCCAAATTATTTTAATTCATACATATCAGTGTGTTAAAACTTAGATGTAGTTAGATGTTTTTGAAGTCAGATACTTATCGTACCAATATAGCGTCAGGTGGAAGTATAGTCAAGTATTAGAAAAGGCAAATATGTACCATTTTTAGTGACAATATAGTCGCGAAAGCAGAGCTTAATTAGTTAAAACCATCTTTATATATGTAGTCTCATAAAGCAATCGAGAATATGAAAAAAAAAAATTACATTTTACCTAAGCTGAGTTAATTCAAGTAATAAGTACCAATTTAAATTCTTTTTTAAAGAAAGATCAAAATTTGAAAGAGTAGAAAGAGTAGGATAACACAACGATGAGGACATCGTTAAGAATGGGAAGGATGATATGTAATGGGATCAATTTTCAAAAACCTCAAAATTTTCCAATTAAAGCTACCCAAGTAAAATAAATCCCCCAAAATATGAACCTAAAAATTCAAGTAACCGGCAGATCGAGTAAGACTCAAGCGTTCAATTTAAAAATAGTGAAACAAATGTATTTTATTTTAAACATACATTGTAAGAATCTTTCCCACAGAAAATGTAATAAATAAATCCGCCTCTGCGTCGCCAAAGTATGCAATAAATATCAGTCTAACCAAATCTTATATGACAGGCGACTAACAATGTAATTTAAAGTTTAAGAGCTCGAATTTCCAAACTATCAAGTGATGGTAGAATTTATTATGCAAAAAAATGGTCACTCGAGATACAAAATATTTTCGTGTAATCTAATTGCATTGTCCTGAAAACTAAGTTTAGAATTATGTATCCAAATGTAACTAAGGCGTATTGTCCCTTAACAACTTTCACAGAAATAAATTACAAGTCTTCTGGAAACTAAGTGACACCTCGCCAGCAAAAAATTACAATGTAAAACTTTGTTTTGTTAAGAAAAATTCCAAAGTGATATCTTAAAGTTATAAATCGTAATTAAATTCAAGTAGCCCATTGGTATATACCTATCCAATAGAAATATAGGACATATAGTTGAACCAATAAAATCAGCGTAATGTACTTTTTAGTAACGCCCGAACGTGGCCTCTGGCGAAATTAGAGAGAGTAGATAGTTAGGACTTAGCAATTTTACGCCAGTCTTTTTTGGAGTCTTTTTTCAGTCTTAGAGGAGTCCTTTTTAGGAGTCTTGTATCAGCCTTATGACAGTCTTTTGGAATTTATTGTGAGTCTTTATGTGAATTCTATGCAATCTAAAAACAATTCTATTGAACGTTATTTGTTTTGCCCCAGTGAACAACTTTTAGTGTCTTTTACTACAAAGTGTTTTTGATAATCTCACCAAGATCTGTATCAACTATGTGAGTAAAAATAAATACATTACTTTCTTATTTTATTCTCTTTTTGCTAGTATTTCTCAAGATAGTTAGTCCTTGTGGCTCCACGCGCTCTCAAGGTAACCTGAAACCCTTCGATCTGATTTCGACTCAGTATGGCCGTTAATACAAGCTCCCCATTTGAACCGCTAATTTAAGCTCCCCACACGCGAAATTCCACCTCCACTCAGGTATGCTACTCACGAACCGTCAACTAAGAGTTTAACTGAAAATCCCCATTGAATTAATTAATTGAAATTTCCCATATGAGGAAACACCAGAAAATATAAGAACAAATACTTTTTTTTATTTAGAAACCCCCCCCCCATTAGAGGGGCCTATAAGGTAATTTTTGAAATCTTTGTTGTAGAAACTAGAAAAAGGGCTCATTTGATTTGAAATTCAAATGAATAGTACCCTTTTTAATAGTCGAAAGTGATTTGAGGGCAATTAACCCCCCTCTCACGCCCAACTTTTCCCCAAACACATCCAATCAAAATTTTTAGATAGCCATTTTATTCAACGTAGTTGAAAGTTTTGGAAATTAGGTCTTTAAGGATGATAACCCCTCCCCCCACAGCCTTCAGGGCAAGGGTTGTAGGTTATGCCCTAGGTACATATAAAGTTTTATTGAAAGCGTTGTCGTAGTAACTTCAAAAGGGGTCATTCAACTGGAATTTGAATGGGCTAGTGCCTTTTTTAATAGTTGAAAGTGATTCGATAGTGACTAACGCCCCTCTCACGCCCACCATTTTCCAAAACACATCCAATCAAAATTCGGAGATATCCATTTTGTTCAACTTAGTTGAACGTTCTGGAAATTAGGTATTTTAGGATGGTAGCCCCCTCAGAGCCTTCAGTACAAGGGTTGTAATTTATTCCCTGGGGTCATATAAGGTTTATATAGAAAGTTGTTGTATAAATCATAGGCAGCACGATCAAGCTGTTTATGTAAAGAACGGGGACACTAGAGAACAAAATAAGAAACAGGGACTAAGTAAAGAGGAGGACACTTACCAACAATCCTCAGGGCAAGGGTTTTAAGTTGTGCCCTGGGGGCATTTAAGAACGATATTGGCACAATGTATTATTTATTAATTTTTTCCTTTAGAGCAGGGCACTTTGTATCGAAGAAGTTGTCGTAGAAACTTCGAAAAGCGGTCATTCAATAGGAAATTGGAGTGGCTTGTGCCCTTTTTAATAGTCGAAAGTTATTGGAAGGCGACTAACACCCCTCTCACGCCCACCATTTCCCCAAACACATGCAATCAAAATTTTGAGACAGCTATGTTGTTTAACGTAGTTGAAAGTTCTGGAAATTCGGTTTTAGAGGAATACAACCACCCTAACAGACCTTAGGGTAAGGGTTTTAATTTTTGCCCTGGGGGCATACAAGATGTTTATAGAAAGCGTTATCGTTTCCAAAGGGCTCATTCGATTGGAAATCGGAAGGCCTAGTGCCCTTTTTAAAAGTCGAAAGTGATTGGAAGGCTTGACATTTTTATAGTTAAGATCGAAGTGGGTATAATGTATTATTTTTGTTGTTGTTGTTGTTTAGACCAGGGCACTTCGTATCGAAGGAGTTGTCCTGGGAACTTCGAAAAGGGCTCATTCGATTGAAAATAGAAAGGACTGATGCTCTTTTTAATAGTCGAAAGTGATTTGAGGGTAGCTAATCCCCCTTCCACTCCCACCCCTCACACCAACCCTCCTATTTCTGCTCTTAAAATTTAACCAAATCAAGATGGCGTAAGTGTATCCAAGCTATCAAAGAAAGTAAACAGATTTTTCTGCGAATGGTATCAAGTTTTCTATTTCAGGTCAACTATAGGAGGTATGAAACTAAATTAAACAGTACTATTTGTGTCCAGATTTTTAAAAGGGTGTATATTGTTAAAAATTGCTGAAACTTTTTCTCCAGCATACAAATAGCAGGCCAAACTATAAAGTCTTAAAAAACGAAAAGATTTAAAGTATCATTTTCTTTTTCCATGAAAAGACTATGTCAATATAAAACGAACAGAAATTAATTTAAAAAATTTTTTCCACAAAATAAGTTTTTCAAAGAAAAGTAAAGAACTCTATTAAACAAAAAATGAGAAAAACTAAAATCAAATAATCTGCCAAGCGGGAAACTACCACAAATCAGCATCGATAAATAAATCTAACCCAAAACGAACAGAAGTTACAATAATTAACCGAGTTTTTACAAAATTAACAAAAATTGCACTTTACTGAAAAAATACAAATGAATGTGCATTGTCAGTTTAATATACATATACTGATATTTAGTAATCAAAATGTTAATATTATTTGATTTATTAAAGTTATAAAAGTAAAAACATTTATATTTTTTCAGTAAAGTGCAAATTTTGTTCTGGCCTTGGGAGGGCATAGGGGTTTTGCACCCAACTTATGTTAATTTCTGCTCGTTTTGAGTTTGACTCGGTTAATTATTGTAATTTCTGTTCGTTTTGGATTTCATTTATTTATCGATGTTGATTTGTGGCAGTTCCACGCTTGGTAGATTATTTGATTTATTTTTTCTCATTTTTTGTTTAATGGAGTTCTTTACTTTTCTTTGAAAAACTTATTTTGTGGAAAAAGTTTATAAATTAATACTTAACTAAAGAATCGATTTTATGAGTTAGTAAGCTTAGTCCTTTTATAAAATTTCACCTTTCATAAAATTTAAAGGGGACTATTTTTTTAGCCCTCCCCCTTTAAAAGATCAAAGAGTTCAAGGGTGTAAATTTTCTGATATTTGTTAGAAATTTAAAGATTTAAATAAATTTTAAATTCTCGAATCTCTAAAATCTTTCTTTTTAAAGAAGATCTTTAAAACAATTCCCTTCGGGCTAGCCTAATCTTCAGTACCAGGAAACCGTGCTTCACTTGGTCCCTGGCACTTGGCATGCTTGTTTATGCAGGGTTGTCACCAGCTCAAGAAAAAAATCCATGGCAAGCGTAAGAAACAAATCCATGGCTTATCCATGGCAGCCCACCCCCAGTGTTGCCATCTGCCGAAGAAAAAAATCCATGGCAAGCACTGTTGCCAAAGGTTTGAAAAATTTTATTTACAGCTTTTCGATGACATAGATCTTCGTTCATATAGATACAATGCGGAAAGTGCACGGTTCGCATTTTTTTTTCCATGGTATAGTTCGTCGAAAGCGCTGGAATATTTCAACGTATCTCGCAAACCAGCAAAATGCAAAAACCATGAGATCACATCTGTGTGAACCAAGAGTAAAGCTAGGTTCTGACCAGAAGTAAATAACCGTAAAAGAAGTAGGAAACTACCGTAAGCGTGATGCTGGTCTCAAAACAGGCTAGACAATCGCGTCCGTTTTCTTCCGGCTGATTTCTTCGTAGGAAAAGATAGCCGATTCGGCCGGAAGAAAACGTTTGCATGAACAAACTTGGGGGGTCTAGCCTGATTAGATGAGCTCGACTTTCTTTTATTCCGACTTTTCTCGGCGTTCGACTTTATTTACTTTTGGTTCTGACAGAGCAGGATTCCGATTCATGCCCCGACTCAACTGTTTGCTACATAGAGATAAATAGTGATCTGTAGCTAGGTGACGGGAATCGAAAACTGATGTGATATCTCTCTCTGCTGATAGAAGTACTGTGGTGCGCAAAAAATAAAAGCTGACTGACCTTGTGCCTTAAACAGAACTTAATCGATGCATGACATTTGGAAAATACAACAAATATATATATATATATATATATATATATATATATATATATATATATATATATATATAATATATATATATATATAATATATATATATATATATATATATATATATATATATATATATATATATATATATTCTCGTATATATATATATATATATATATATATATATATATATATATATATATATATATATATATATATATATATATATCTATATATATATATATATATATATATATATATATATATATATATATTATATATATATATATATATATATATTTATATATTTGTAGTCTACATTCTATAACCAGTATTCCAATCCCCATTAGGAATGGTTTATTCGTGAACTTCAAATAACAATGAGGACGCAGGTTTGCATAGCATAAACAATGACACGAACCTTATAAACCCATGTCGTAATTTTGGAACACCGACTTATCTTTGGGAGTAAATTCGGCATAACAAAGAGTCAAGATTTTCCATGACTTCGAGAAGCCCCTTTTGAAGGGCTAACGAACGGGCCGTCAGCGGTAGAATTAATGCAGCTATCGGCAAATACTCTCTAAAGCTTGACTGAACGACTAAAACTGAAAGTATCTGGAACAACTAGCTGTCTAAGCTAGTGTACTATCACAGTGTGGCTTTTCGGATGCTTCAGTCTGTGTCAAAAGTAAGGAAAGGGGAGAATTAGACGCGGCAATTCAAGCTTCTACTAGTTCAGTTGTTCGACTGGGTCTAAGGTTCTATAGTAACTCACCCTCCAACTGCTGCCCACACTGACCTCCATAAGCCGTTGAAGAGGACTATCGGCAGAACGGTCGAAGTATCCGCATTTCGAAAGGTATCAGTCCTCAACTCTCCAAAACTTCAGTTACTTGCTTAATGTCAGTATGAACCGAAAAACTTCCATATTATATGTAAAACTTGTCTTCACATGTGAAAATATTGCAAGGTACAACTTCTGTTTGACGCTGAGATTCTAGCAGATTACGAAAGGCGACCATTTCTTTAAAAAAACATTATCAGGAGGCAACGCTATAGCGTTGCCTATAGTAAAGGCCATACGGCTCCAATATTCTATTATTATTATTTATTATTTTTCCAAGAGGCACTTCATATGGAAGGGGTCGTCGTAGAAACTTCAAAGGGGGCTCATTCAAATGGAAATCGACAGTTATAGTGCCCTTTTTAAGAGTCAAAAGTGATTCGAGGGCAACTAGCCCCTCCCCACCCATCATTCCCCCAAACACATCCAATCAAAATTTTGAGATAGCCATTTTCTTCAGCGTAGTTGATTTCCAGATAGAAAAAATGTTTTTGAGGAGGACACTCCCCCACAACTCTCAGGGTAACGGTTTTAAGTTATGCCCGGGGGCCATATAAGAACGATGTTGGCACAATGTATTATTTATTATTTTTTCCCTTTAGAGCAGGGCACTTTGCATCGAAGAAGTTGTCGTAGAAACTTCGAAAAGGGCTCATTCGATTGGAAATTGGAGTGGCTTGTGCCCTTTTTAATAGTCGAAAGTGATTGAAAGGCAACTAACACCCCTTCCACGCCCACAATTTTCCCAAACACATCCAATCCAAATTTTGAAATAGCCATTTTGATCAGCGTAGTTGATTTCCAGATAGAAATTATGTTTTTGAGGACACTCCCCCACAGCCTTCAGGGCAAGGTTAGTAAGTTATGCCCTGGGGGCATATAAGGTTTTTATAGAAGGCGCTGTCGTAGAAACTTCAAAAAAGGTTCGTTCGATTGGAAATTCAAACAGGTAGTGCCCTTTTCAATAGTCAAAAGTGATTAGAGGGCAACTAACCCCTTCTCATGCCAACCTTTTCCCCAAACACATCCAATCAAAATTTGATATAGCCATTTTATTCAACGTTGTTTTAAGTTCTGGAAATTAGGTCTTTGAGGATGAACCCCCCTCCCCACAGCCCTCAGGTCAAGGGCTGTAAGTTATACCCTGGGGGCATAAGGTTTTGTATAGACAGTATTGTCGTAGAAACTTCAGAAAGGGCTCATTCGATCGGAAATTTAAATGGCTAGTTCCTTTTTTAGTAGTCGAAAGTGATTCTAAGGCAACTGACACCCTTTCCACGCCCACCATTTCCCCAAACACATCCAATAAAAATTTTGATATAGCCATTTTGTTCAACGTAGCTGAAAGTTCTGGAAATTATATGTTTGAGCAGGACACTCCCCCCACAGTCTTCAGGGGCTAGGTTTATAAGTTATGCCCTGGGGGCATATATGGTTCTTATGGAAGGAATGCTCATATACACTTCAGAGAGGGCTCATTTGATTGGAAATTGAAAGTTCGAGTTCACTTTTTAATCGTCAAAAGATATTGGAGGGTAGCCAGCTCCCCCCTCCCCAAAGCTCTTTCCCAAATGCATCCAATAAAAATTTTTTAAGATAGATTTTGTGTTAAAAATAGTTCAAAGATCATATAACAAGAAATGCGGTGTTGATATAACCCCCCAGGGCCCGGGGGCAGGCGTTGTAAGTTATGCCCTGGGGGCATATATGGGTCTTATGGAAAGGATGCTCGTATTAACTTCAAAGGGGGCTCATTTGATTGGAAATTGAAAGTTCTAGTTCACTTTTTAAGAGTCAAAAGAGATTGGAGGGCACCTAGCCCCCCCCTCCACGCCCTTTTTTTCTCAAACCCATCCAATAAGAACTTTGAGATAGATTTTTTTTTAAATAGTTCAAAGACCATATAACGAAAACTCTGGGATTGACACAGCCCCCCAGGGCCCGAGGGCAGGTATTGTAAGCTATGCCCCGGGGGAATATATGGTTCTTATTGAAGGGATGCTCGTAAAAACTTCAGAGAGGGCTCATTTGATTGGATATTGAAAGTTTGAGCTCACTTTTTAATAGTCAAAAGAGATCCGAGGGCAGCTAGCCCCCCACGCCTTCTTTTTCAAAACCCATCTGATGAAAATTTTGAGATAGACATTTTGTTAAAAATAGTTCAAAGTTCTTTTTACTTTTACTTACTTAAAGCTCTTGCTCGGCAGCGTCGCCAGCGTAGAGGGAACCAGTCGTCAGCGCCGTCAGTCTTCTCCAGAGTGGTCGGTTCAGGGCGAGGGTTGTCACTTCAGCCGGGTTGATGTTTCTGGAGGCGAGCCGATCACGGATGACGTCCGCCCATCTGGTGCTCGGTCTTCCCCTAGGACGCCTCCAGCCGTTTGCAGCTGGGTCGAAATCGAAGATGAGTCGGGCGGGTGTTTGGGCAGGCAGACGGAGCAGATGACCATACCAACGCAGCGAGCGAGACTCAAGCTGCTCGGACAGGGGTGGGAGTTTGAAGGACCTGAGGATTTCCGAATTTCGTACCCTGTCGGGCCATCGGGAGCCTTCGATTTTTCGGAGGTGTTTCGTCTGGATGGCATCTACCTTCAGCGTCTGTGTCTGAGTCAGCGACCAAGTCTCAGCAGAATAGAGCATAACGCTGGCAACCGAAGCAGAATATATTCGTGCTTTGGTGAGACGGCTGATCTGGGGTTTATGGAAGACTGTTTTTAGAAGGCGACCGAAGACAGAGTTTGCTTTTGCCGCTCTTGCTGATATTTCGGCATCTAGGCTTCCGTTTGAGCAGACAATTGAACCAAGGTAGGTAAACTGCTTGACTACCTCTACAGTCTGGCCACAATTTCCACAGATGACAGGGGGTTGGACGGCTTTTTCTCAACGGGCATTATCTTGGTCTTCGACCAATTTATTTTCAGACCGAATTTCTCAGCGGCAGAGGCCAGTGTTTCCAGTGTAGTTTTGAGGTCACTAATGTTTTCGCATATTAGCGTCACGTCGTCGGCAGAGTCGATAAGAAAAGTTCGGATAAGAAAAAATCCGGTGTCAATACTACCCCTCATGGCCTAGGGGAAGGCGTTCTAATTTATGCCCTAAGGGCATGTATGGTTCTTTTGAAATGGATGCTCGTATAAACTTCATAGAGGGCTCATTTGATTGGAAAGTGTAAGTTCTAGTTCACTTTTTAAAAGTCAAGAGAGTTAAGGGCAACTAGCCCCCCCCCACCCTCCTTTTTCCCCAAGCCCATCCGCATCAATTTTGAGATAGCCAGTTTTTTGGAAATTGTTCGAAAATTAGATAACAAAAACTCCTCCCAGGGCCCGAGGGATAGGCGTTGTAAGTGTTGTCCTGGGGGCGTAAATGGTTCTTATGAAAGGGATGCTCGTATAAACTTCAGAGGGGGCTCATTTGATTGGAAATTGAAATTCTAGTTCAATTTTTAAGAGTCAAAAGATATCCGAGGGCAACTAGCCCCCCCCCCCACACAGGAATGCCCGTATAAACTTCCTAGAGGGATCATTTGATTGGAAATTGAAATTTGTAATTCACTTTTTAAGATTCAAAACTGATTGGAGGGCAGCTAGCCTCCCCCCACACTCCATTTTTTTTCCCAGAGGCACTTCATGTAGAGGGGGTCGTCGTATAAACTTCAAAGGGGACTCATTCGATTGGAAGTCAAGAGCTCTAGCGCCCTTTTTAAGAGTCAAAAGTGATCGGAGGGCAACTGGCCGCCCAAGCCCTTTTTCTCCAAATACATCTGATAAAAAATTGAGGTAGCCATTTTATTAAAAATACGTAGTTCAAAGGTCATATAACAAAAACTCCTTTACGTATTGCCATTCGTTAAAAATAGTTCAAAGGTCAGATAATATGAACTCCTGTGTAGACACCCCCCCCCCAGGGCCCGGAGAAGATGTTGTAAGTATTGCCCTGGGCATATATGGTTCTTATGGAAGGTATGCTCGTATAAACTTCGGAGGGCTCATATGATTGGAAATTGAAAGTTCTCGTTCACTTATTAAGAGCCAAAAGAGATCGGAGGGCAACTGGCCCCCCAAGCCCTTTTCCCCCAAATACATCTGATAAAAAATTAAGGTAGCCAATTTGTTAAAAATACGTAGTTCAAAGGTCATATAACAAAAACTCCTTTACGTATGGCCATACGTTAAAAATAGTTCAAAGGTCATATAATATGAACTCCTGTGTAGACACCCCCCCCCCCAGGGCCCGGAGAAAATGTTGTAAGTATTGCCCTGGGGCATATATGGTTCTTATGGAAGGTATGCTCCTATAAACTTCGGAGGGCTCATATGATTGGAAATTGAAAGTTCTCGTTCACTTATTAAGAGTCAAAAGAGATCGGAGGGCTACTAGCCTCCCTCTCCACGCCCTATTTTCCTCAAACACATCCGATAAGAACTTTGAGAGAACCATTTTTTTTTCAAAATAGTTCAAAGGTCAGATAAAAAAAACTCCTGTGTCGACACATACCCCCAGGGCCGGGGGGTAGGCATTGTAAGCTATGTCCTGGAGCCGTATGTGGTTCTTATGAAAGAGATGCTTGTATAAACTTCAGAGAGGGTTCATTTGAATGGAAATTCAAAGTTGTAGTTCATTTTCTCAAAGTGAAAAAAAATCAGGGGACAACTAGCCCCTCCCGCCCTCCACGCCTTTGGGTGTATCGGATGGATAAACCCATCCGATAAAAATTTGAGGTGAACATTTTGTTAAGAATAGTTCAACCATCAGATATTAAACTCCATGGTCGACACAACCCCCCAGGGCCCAGGGATAGGCGTTGTAAGTTATACTCTGGAGATATATTTGGTTCTTATAGAAGGGATACTCGTGTAAACTTCAGAGAGGGCTCATTTGATTGAAAATAGACAGTTCTAATTCACTTTTAAAGAGTTGAAAGAGACCGAAGATTAATTAGTCCCCAAATGCCCTTTTTCCCCAAGCCCATCCGATAAAAATTTTGATATAGCAATTTTGTTAAAAATAGTTCAAACATCAGATAATAAAAACTCCAAGGTTGACACAAACCCATTTTTTCACTTTGATATTGTTACTTTGATACCAGTTTTGATACTTTGATGAACATTTTATTATTTTTAAAGTTTGATTTTGAAATAAGGAATTTTTAAAAACTTGAAACTTTTTGCAATCAAAAACGAACAAAAATTAATTAAAAAAACTTTCCGAAAAATAAATTTTTCAAAGAAAAGCAAAGGCCATTTTAAACTTAAGCTCAGCAGGTACAAATACCTTTTAAAATTCAAACTCAAACGGCCAGAAATTACTATTAAAGAATAAATGAAACCAAAAACGAACAGAAATTAGATAAACAATCATAGCAAAAACATACAACAAGTATTAATATAAATGAATAAGTAGATCTTAAAGCGAGTAATGCTTAGATTGAATATGAAAATCAAGCTTAAAACGAAAAAAAATATTTTCCTATTGAAGTATAAATGAAACTTAAAACGAACATAAATTAAATAACCAATCAGTACAAAGAATCATGCAATAGATATTAATAAATAAATCTTAAAACGAGTGAAACTGAAATTGAATATGCAAATCAAGCTTGAAACGAACAAAAATCGCTGCAAACAAGAGTTTGGGTATGACCTCCTTCTCTCACTGTAAGAGTCTAAAACCTACTGCGTCATTGGCGCTTTACTGAAAACTATATGTGTCTTGAACAGTCTTGGTAAGTATAAACAAAATGAAACTGAATATTTGATGTATAATGATATTAATTGTTGAAAGATCCATCAGTTCAAGAATTTATTGCACTGTAATTGTATTTTTATTTTCAATGCCGTAAGAGCTGGAAAAGAAAATATTTGTAATAAAAATTCGTTTTCAGTTAAGCGCCAATGACGCAGTAGGCTTTTGGTTTTTATTTACAGTTAGGGAAGGAGGCAGTATCCAAACACTTGTTTGTAGTGAAACTATATTCGTCTTTAACAACTTTAAAAAGAGCTAGTAAATTCAACTGAATGTTTGATGTATAATGATATTAATTGCTGAAAGCTCATCAGTTCAAAATGTTACTATAATCTTTATGTTTATTTTCAATATTAAGTACAAAAGAAAATATTTGTCATAAAATTGGTTTTCAGTAAAGCGCCAATGATGTAGTAGGTTTTATACTTTTACAGTGAGAGAAGAAGGTCATACCCAAACTCTTGTTTGTAGTGATTTTTGTTCGTTTCAAGCTTGATTTTCATATTCAATCTAAGTATTTCTCGCTTTAAGATCTATTTATTCATTTATATTATTACTTGTTGTATGATTTTGCTATGATTGTTTTTTAATTTCTGTTCGTTTTGGGTTTCATTTATTCTTTAATAGTAATTTATGGCCGTTTTGAGTTTGAATTTTAAAAGGTATTTGTATCTGCTGAGCTTAAGTTTAAAATGGCCTTTACTTTTCTTTGAAAAACTCATTTTTCGGAAAGTTTTTTTTATTAATTTCAAGTAAGAATGTAAAGGAAAAATGAAAACAAAAGAAAATGACGCAAACTTGGGGATTAAAGTACGAAAAATCTTTCGTTTTAAGCTTCCGGCGAATTTTATAAGTACTAATGAGAGAAAATACGTCTCTGGGATTTTTGGGGCTGAGGGAATTTCGTAAGAATCTTAAGTGTCAAGCGGACTCGAAAAAAAATCCGTATCACTTTGCTCTAATATTCGTTTCTAAACTTAACTGAAAGACACTGGGTTTTAAAGGTGATTTTTCACATGGAACCTGACTCAAACTTTCAGCTCCTCAACCAAAAAACCTCGAGGTCAAGTCGTTTTCAAAGACGCGCGACAAAAAACATTTAAGGTTCACCGCGAACTCTTAAGGAAGAATTGTTTCTTTGAACACATAAGGAACGATTGATTGTTAACTAGAATAATTTTCATATTATGAAGTAAGAATTGTTTTCTTAACATGTGTCCTTGTGACCAGGAATAGTCCTAAATTTATACCAAATAAATAATTGAAAGCTTACTCCAGCTCTCAAGCTGTTTTCTGTTCTCTCTAAGTCGGCTCAAATTACCTCTTCTCCATAATAAACCTAGAAAAAGCTGAACCCAGAGAACTCAACCAGCATAGCTATCCTGTACAGCCATTTCCAACTTACCTTGGAGGGGGCAAAAGCAGGGGCAGATTTATTGTTTTTGTTTTTGGCCATGGTTAAAACTGGTCAAAACAAATCAGATGCCAGAAGTGTTGAATTTCCCTCATTTCTTCAGCACGTCAGCTGGAGCGCCTCTGTGGCCACAGATGTAAGAGCAGTGGGACAGCTGGTCCGCTAGCCCATTTTGGTTCACTGTAAAAATTGTTTTTTTTAGCGACGCCAATTCCGCACCATGTGAAGAAAATCCATGTTTTCTTGAATAATCCATGTTTTTTGTCGAAAAAATCCATGGAAATCCATGGCGTTTCCAAAATCCATGGCAGAAGGTTGAAAAGTCCATGTTTTTATAGATAAATCCATGGTGGTGGCAATCCTGTGTATATGCGTGATTCTTCGATTTATTATTTTTTCGCAAAAGTAAAATACTAATTCGAGATACAATTCGCCAGAATTGGCTCTTTAGTGGTAAGTATGCAGTAGAGGTCTTCGAAGCCCGCCATAACCTTCTCCCTTGATATCTAGAAATTTGTAAGATTCTCCTAATGATACTTAATTATAACTAATAATTCCTAATTCTACACCAGTCAGCTCATTTTGTGTTTTTTTTCGAATATGTCACCCTCCCTTCCGAAACTTATTTTGCATGCACAGTCAAGCAAAATATCAAACTTGATTCATTAGTGGATCCATTCCAGTCAATTGCTTGTTTTTTTATTAGGCAGATATTTTCTTTAATTTTATCTTGGAGAAAAAACCTTCACTGTTTGAAAATGCTGGCCTTTGCTCTTGGAATTTGTTCCAGTTCTGTTTGGTACAAGCCCAAAAATTTTAATATCAGTACTGCAGTTCCTATACAAGGGAACTTCCACTCTTGGCCAATTGATTTTTGGGTCATATCTGACCTGCGACTTTTGACAAATTGTCATTATTCCTAGATTTTTAAGTCGATGTAAATTCTTTTTTTCTTAAAGGACAATTAGTGTTTGAATAATGCTGTGCACTCATCTTGGTAGTTCATCCTTAAGAGTAGTATGTTACCTTATACTTCTACGACTTTATGTTCCTTCCCATGCTATTCTACGACTTTATGTTCCTTACTGTGCTATTATACGGGACCTCTACACCTTTTCAAAGAGAGTGAGTAGCCTCTCACAATGTCGTATGGATTGTAGTACATTATATTCCTTCCTGTGCTATTCTACGACTTTATGTTCCTTATCATGTTATTTGAGTAGATTATGTTCCTTGGTACCTTTCCAAGCAAAGTGATCAAACACGTTTTGGAACTATGGTTGAGATTGTGTAATGCAACCAGACTGGTTTATGAGGTAACACCCATTTTTTGGAGCCAATCACAGAGAGCGGAGGCTACTCCATATACGATAACTTGATTAGTAATTGGATTCAAATAAAAGGAGTGATTTTCATTGTAGTTCATATTAGTAGGAGAATTGAATTCAGAGAGAATAGTTTATTTGAGACGATATTAGTAGAGAAAATGAGTGGAACATTTACACTATTGGAGCTTGATGGTGGAGCAGGTAGCAGCAGCAGCAGCAATGATGAAAGAGTGCCAAACGTGGCTGTGGAAATAACACGAGGATGTAGACTAAGCCTTGAATGGGATGATATGTATGCTAGATACGTGATATCATTGAGCAAATTTAAAATGGAGGAGCAATTATGTTTTGCTGTGAAACTGAACATTGTGCACATAAATAGACTTCAGGCAGCATTAGATGCACTAGTGAAATATATTGATGAAAACAAATTGAATCAGTGATTATTATTGTTGTAATTATGCTCAATAAAATTGTTTCTAAATCAAAGATATTTTTATTTCTATAGTAGGTTAGGGTATATTTTTTTAGAGTAGAAAAAAGAATCCTGGTTAGTCTGAAGTTGGTTGTGAGAGTGTTAGGACTCTAAAACATGGATAGATTTGAGAAAGAACGAATCATGGGAAATCTTGTGTTTATGGGAAAACGTTTGATTCTAGATGATGATTTTGTAGAGCTGTCTATTCAAAGGAAGATATTTTCTCAGGGAATGCTTGTTGATATAATGAAAACTGTTTCTCGATCATTAGACTATTGCATGAAGCTTGTACGTTGTAGTCCAAATGCATTTACACAATTTATTGAAATATTAATCACGACACAGCAAAATTATATTGTGGATATGCTTTTAAACACTAGCTTAGAAATTTAGGACTTTTTCTCATGAGAAAGATGGAGTTCAAGGATAATTTACTCTTCTCTCTCTCTCTATCCCACTCAATTTGTTGTTGGTAGCTCAGTTTCATTTTGGCGGTGAGAGTGTCAATACATGAAAAAATGTTCCAAACATGTCCACTATGCATGTACACACTGGGAAGTTGGTCATCATGTGAGTATGGTACAATGATTGATGAGTATGATGAAAAGTGCAGATTATGCAACCCGTGTAAATTGCATAGAGGATATGCTGTACAAATTAAAGGTTGTAATTTCTGTCTTGAAGGAGTGTGTGACTCTCATCCTAGAGGGCACCTATGCTCGAATTGCCACTATGATAAATGTAATCAGTGGGAGAATACATATCCTGGTACGATTGGAAAAGAATCCTAAGCGTGATTTTAGTTTATTGCTAAGAGATTGGTATCGTCGTGGCTTTAGATTGTTCTGGGAGGAGGAGCCAGGCCAGCGATTAAACTGTTGGAACAACAAAAGAATTTGGTTTCTACGTCATCGTTGTGAAGACAATGGCTACTATGATTATAAACCCGCTGATTTTTACTTGGCTGTGACCGAATGTGATTCGCCACTTGAGGACACTGTTTGTGACATTGCTTCAAATAAACAAATTGAAACATGTGAATTCTATAAAATGAATGAGAATAGTATCATTGACTATACAAAGAGATATGACAAGGGTGAAGTTACACTCTACTGTAGAAAATGTGACCCTGACATTGCAGCACATCAGGATCAGTATATCGTGAATTCAGATAATCTACCTGCATTAGTTGTTCTCGACAAATACCTATACCTATTAGAAGATGAAATCTAAAGAGTAGAAAAGTCGATTTTTTATCATGTACATACATTATTTTTATTAATAAACAATTTCACATACATTTTTAGAATATTTTATTCGTAGGGCACTAAAATCAATATTAAACACGCTTGTGAATATATTTTCCGCTAGAAAGTCGTTCAATCGAGGAAAGTCAACGTAGATGTCGAGAAACTGCTTGTAGGTATAGCCACGACATCTGAGCATGAAAAAAATAGAGCATGAAAGCCGCATGTCTTAGTCGTTAAAGCCTGTACTCTCCTTTGATTTTGAGTAATAGTTTTCCCACTACTCTCAATAAAGTTGCTGATGTGTGGAGTGTAGAATTTATATGATAGGCCAAGAGGATCAAAAATTCAATATTCTTCGCTGTTTGAAAGATGCATAGCCAATAGCCTGTCTTCAAAGTCGATGGACTGCTATTAACAATGATTAGGGTATTGTTAACACTTGGAATTTTTTCAATGAAGTCCGATGGTATGCAATAGGACTTGTACTGGGACATGTATGGATCCATATTAAATACGCTGATTATTTGGTTTGTGTTCATGGTGCTAGGTCTAGTAGAACACTGCCGTCGGGTGTGATTTCCCAATAGGTTTCAAATTGACTCAATGATATTAGCGTGATACTCTCAGTCAAAGCATCGGCAAATGTACACTCTAAACGTACATTCCCTGGTCGTACTATGCTCATATCCTGGGTGGCAATGTGACGTTGATTAGTGATCGTATGGGGGACAAGAAGTTTAATGTTGTAGCCATTGGCTCTTAGCTTTTCCACTACCAATGCAACAGAGCTCATAACCTGTTGTTTTCGGACATGAAGAATTGCCGATGTGATAATGACATTTGCATCGGGTGCTGCAGGAAGTGTTTTTCTCAAAATGAAATTCAATGGGGCTAGTTGCAACTTTATGTCAATCTTGACATTGGGGAGTAACCATTGGGATATATTGAATATCTCATGATTTAATTTTCCAACTAAATGATACTCCTGGGTCACTGCAGTAGTCAACTCACCGTCAGTATCAACACCTGATCGATATTCATAGCCCAATGACTGTTCTCTTAACTCCTTATATGCCTTTGGTGTCATCATTATAAATTGTATGTAGCTTGCATAGTTGGATAAATTATTGCTAGTGCTCACCAATGTTCCATTAATAAATACATTAATTTGTTTGAACAGATTGTGTAGAATACAGTTTTCGTAGGAGAGACCATCGGCAGTAGTTGGAGTTGTATTATCTGACTTTTTCTTCACCGCAACATTTAAATCAATAAATGTTGACGACAAATCAATGAAATAGTCTTCATTGGAAAATATTTGAAAGTGTATATTTTCCAAGAGGGGTTGCTGGGGATGAAATTGTTCATAGTATCCGTACTTGAAACTGACATCAACATTTTCAGCATTGAACAGATTCAATGAAGACCTGATTGATGGATGTGATTCCTTTTGGGGGAGATAAGTCATCTTAAGAGAACAAATCCTTCTTTGATCTAACAATATTTTTCTTCTTATTGGTCTTCGTCGTTTTATTCCTCAAAGTCCTTGTTGATGTCCTTCGCTTCCCGCCTGGGTAGAGACCGATGAGTGAATGATGCGCACGCATCCTTTTCAACCCCTTCCCATTTTGCTGAGATTTTAATTGCTCGCCAACGGCTCTTGCTGAAGATCTAATATTTTACTTAACACTTCCGTTGAAATTTTTACCCGACCCTCAGTCCTGTAGTGTTGAGTTAGCAAAATTTGATGCAGCAGGTACAAGATATTTTCTGGCAAGGGTAGTGCAGAACAAAATAGCCTAGCAAACCAGATACCAAGACCATAGCCAGACATTGTAGTACGCCCCTTGTAATAGTCCAATCCATGACCTATTTGACGTGGACTCAGAGCACCAACATAGCAATCGATATCAGGACAGACAAATGGAATTCTTCTATTGTTCATTTTAGGTGGTGCTGTCGCCGATGGTGGGTCGAAAATGACATGTAATCACTGCTAAGCCTTTTGTTATTGCTAGAGGATCACCCAATTCACTTCTTAGTTTTAACTGACAGAGTTCCAAATACGAAGTGTTTACAGGAAAATACTGAAGACGCTTTATATTATAGTGATGAACAACTTCATGGGTTGTTTTTCGTTCAAGAACACGGAGGAGGGGGACATTTGAATTACCAACTTTCGATGTTTCCACAAAGGATGCATACAGAAATATGCAAGAGTCCGAGGCGAAACCGGGTGGATAATCAGCAAAAATAACTTGATCCATCCCGCTAACAGTGCCTGCGTTTTTCCCATTGATCATATTCTGTTTAAAGTCAAAAACGTGTCTCAGATTATCATTGAGATGAATCATTTCAGTGTCAACAGGTGAAGTAATGTAAATCCTATCGTGTTCCATTGAATAATTAAAATGGAATGTACTTTTCCTACGATATGAGATTTTTCTATTGATTGCACGACACAAATCCATCATAGTACCATATTCTTTATATCTCAATGTAGCATCTGGATAGTCACTAGATTTAAATGCTTCAACTCATTCATACTCGACAACGAGCGACCAGTCGAATGGTATAACTTTTATATTATACACACGATCCTTTCTCAGGATGTCGTAGGTATTTTTGAGAATACAGTCGACAAGAGCCACTTCACACTTTCCGTCATCGAACTTAATGGCGGGGGAGAGTTTCGTCCAAAAATCACTTGTTTTATTCAAGTCATTGTAGAGACGATCGGAAACGTTGGACATAAATTTTACATGGAAATCATTGGGCATTGTCAATATCTTCAACACCGATCCAAGAACCAAAATCAGAGTTGTATCCTAGCCACCGAACAAGTAACTGTTTATTACCCCTGTGAGTACGAGTCTTTAATATCTTTTCAATTTGATAGATTTCACTATTATTTTTAACTTTTTGTAGTTCATAGTCATACAAGCCGCCAAGAATCTCTTCATCTTTGGTATCGCGAAGACGATAAGTTATAGATTTAGTGTATAGGATTTTTGCCACTTTAAAAAGTTCTGTGGACCACAAGTAATTACCCTTTTCAAAAACATTAGTTGTTCTATTAATTTGAACAGTATCACCAACATTGAATTTTTTCTTGACAATCGTTTCATTGGAATATTGTTTAAGAAAAGTATCAATTGTGTCATGATCAGAATGATGAACTTCCGTTGGGGTTGAATTGGACAATGATCGATGAGGTCGTTGATTATAAATCAACATGATTTTATCTAAATCATGAATAAAAGCAGATGTACTTTTCAATGTACAATATTTTGAAATTAAAAGTCGAATAGTTGTTATCAATCGTTCGGCCAATGCAGCCTTTATAGGACTATGACTATGATAGAGCTGTGTATTATATTTCTCTAGTACTTTTGCAACATGGGGATTAACAAATTCACTACCGCGATCCGTTTGAATTTTTTTATACGAATCCTGTTCGAGAATACCTTTTATAGCCTGAGCAACTTCAGCACCTCTCTTTGACCGCAATGGAATGGCATATGCATAGCGACTAAAAACACTGATTGCAAGTAGAATGTACTTGTACGGTGTATTGTGACGTCTTTGAATCTCATCTAGAGTTAAGAGATCTGCTTGCATTATATGCAATGGGAAAAAGGCTTTAGTTTTTCGATAATGATTAGCACGAAGCCGATGATTTCTATGCAGAGTGTAACTTGATTCATTTTGTAGATAGTCTTGTACACTTTTAGTGTGAACACCAGTGACTTTGGAAAGAGTTGTGGGAGAACTTAAACTTCCCAATTCACCAATATTTTCATAAACACGTTTCAGAACTTCAACCATTTTGAACGTAAACACGTAGTGTAACGTCCGCTACCCTTTTGTATATTAGTGGTTGGCGGTGGTGGTGGTGACGTTGACTTGATACGTCTTCGCTTTTGTCTATCTATCAGTGGTGTGCTCCTCCTCCTCATTGTCAAATCAATGTTTCCACTAGGTTTGCTAGTATTTTCCAAGATTGATTTAAAATCTTCTTCTTCTTCTTCATGTTCATATTTTAATGGTGTTGACGATGTTGCATGTTCATCTAATTTTTTTAGAATTTGCCTATTGCTAATAAGACTTTTGGGAAAGTTTAATGTATTTAAAAAGTTGTATAGATGAGCGTCGAATGATAATAATCCTTTACGTTTTGTAACCATATCATAGGAGATTATAATCAAGTAGATTATAGCTCTTACCCTGAATTATAATCCCTTTCCCATTGGTATCAACTTGAATATGATCTTGACCACTTTCCATGAGATATGTTATGAGTCGTTTACTTTGTTCGCGATATGAGTGCGGCATTAGGTTTCCAATTTTCGACACTATTGAATCCAATTCCTCCTTCTTTAATTGTGTTCCAGCAGCGATAGCAGAAGAAGAATCCTGGGGAGATGGTTCTTTTTTGTGATCACTACCACTGGTCTTGGCACAATAGGGCTTATGTTTGTCCACTCGGCGAAGTAATTCTTGAAGTAAAAGCAGTTTTTTATCATCCTCAATATTCTCGTTGTCAATGAATTTACTCAGACTGTCCTCAAAGTGTTCCACGGGCGAGAGAGTGAGTTCTATTGGAGTCAATTTATAGGGTTTAGCCATCTAGAGAAAACTGTTTACAAGTCCTACAATTATTGGCAGTAAAAGTGTGAAAAAGCTACCGCCCGCCTGAAGAAGATGTTTCCTTTTAAAATTATTTCCTTTCTTTTTAGAGGCCAATGTACTTTCAATGGAACGATGTTGCTTTGCCTGTTGCTTAACTACTTCTGGCAGTTGAACATTGCCCTCGGTCAAATTTAAACAAAGTTCGGATATTAGATTAATGAAATCATTGCCAACACTATGTTTGAGTATGGCTCTCCTAAGTTGGGGTTTTGAAGTGCTTAGAACGGAAAATAAATGTCTATTTTCATGTAGTTTCTTCAGCGTCATGATGGCAACTAATAGGTCTTTTTACCATTCACGGGGAGATATACTGTAATTTCATTGTCAAAAATATCTGTGACTACACACAGATCCTCGGGTGTATTTTGATTAAGATCCAATACGATGTAGCCGTAGGGTTTATTAGTTGCCTGATTGTATGCTGAGAGCAGAAACTTAGGTGCCCCGGGGTATATTTGTTTATTGAGGGTTATTAGCGAGCTAGAATCACGAACAACTCTGTAGATGATATAGTAAGTGCAGTTCAAAGCAAGTGTTCACATACATTTGCTCTGATGAAAGAGATTGTGTAGAACCAGAATAATGGAAATCTGTTCATGATGAGAGCGAACGGTGAACAGTTGTAGCATTTCCTGGGACCATTGTTCAATAGATTCAGCTAAATCGTCAATAATCAGCCAAGAGTTTGATTCAATAATGTTGAAAACATCAAGTCCCTGTATGAATTGTATCTGCACCAACCCCGATATGGCAATTGCTTTTATTTTATCGTATGACTCCTGCCAAATACTGTAACAATAGTAGATTTTTTCGGCTTTTCCACAAACATTTTATCGCAATTTTTAATTATTTTAGTTAAGAGTGTCGTTTTGCCTGACATCGATGGACCGCACATAAACGATCTGAATGGTGTTTTAAATTGATACATGTTCCCTTCAACAGTTCACCTGCAACTAACTGTAGACTATAGATGTCTAATGACTAAATAATTTCCCTAGCAGTACTACTCCGTTCAGGAATAATGAGAAGAACAAAATCAATAAAGAATCATATTTCTTTTATTATTAACATAAAAAACAGCACTTCACAAATAATACATTACAGAAAAACACACATTAAACAAGAAAAATACACTTAAGATTTTTTTTTTATTTATTTATAGGAAAAAAACATAAACATTTATTTTAAAAATGCACTAGAAAAAAAGCATTGTAATAAATATTCTTTATTTATAAAAAATACACTTAAAATAATATCACTTTTTTTACACGATTTTTAATTTGAACACAAAAACATGTATATTTGCAAAAGTACAAAAATCAATCTGCTCTAAGTAAAAAAAAAGATACTGTTGGTGGCGGTGCGCTCCGCTGGCGGCCGGCCAGGCTGACGAAGCCCCCCCCCCCGGGCCACGAGCCCCCTCCCCCCAGGCCGTGAGCCCCCCCCCAAGGTTTTGGGGAAATTTGTTTTATTGGACTTTACTGAAACCGAGACTTTCCCTATGACTAACACATTCGACTCGGTCGGAAGTTAAATAGTGCCCCAGGGGGAGGGTAGTCACACCGTCTTGACAAACATAGACCTTGTCGGAAATGGTACTCATGGCAATTTTTTCTATATTTACAGTGAAGTTCCTGTAGTTTAACGAACGAATTGCCAACAATTTCGCTCGTGGAATTGTATTTTCAACAATACAATTCCTATAAATGTCCATGTCGAAATTCTTATCCACATAGCGCGTTGGTACTCCTTTGCAACGTTTTTGATTTCCTCGTCGTGTGTCAGTATAAAGTACACCTTCGGACTTACAAACATACCACGGGAAATCATGTCACTTCGCGTTTCTGATTTTAAAAATAAAAGTTGATTTGGCGCCTGACGTTTTACTAACTCTGGGTAGACCTCCCCACTCCAGTTGGTGTAGTCCATCCGCGAGCTGATGATTTCACCGTGCGCCAAATCATCAAGTAAGTTTTTAGTTTTTACTTTTAACAGTAGAGAATCTATGTCCCCGTAGCAGACCCCTACTTGTCCCTTCTCCGGCCACTGTACCCTAGCCATATTGTAGTAGAGTCCCAACATGAGATTTTTAGAGATTTCCAAGATCGTACTGCCTGCAGCAATATTTTTATTCAATACAATGCTTCTTTTTTTCTATTTAATAGTACCATGTCCGGGCCAATGATTGTAAAGGAAGTGTAGTTTGGATCGGCAATAATTCGAGCATATTGTTCGGGATCGGTCACGACGTCATAACGATTCCTATTGCGAAATCTTTCACACATTTTACCAAAAGCCGAATTTAAAATGAGCTTATAGATTTCTTTTTAGGCTTTTGTCTGCGCTTCAGAACGTTTCTTGACAAAAGTGTAAACAAACGGTTTCAGATAGGGTTTTTGACTAAACTGGAGGGCTCTATGAACCTTTGTGACGTTGAAACCGTTGTTGCACATCCATTTTAAAGCCACATGATGTACAGCAATATTTTTCTTCGGCAGGAGGTCGGCAATAAGTTTTTGTTTTGAAGGTGACCAATGCAATTCCTCCACCTCGACCAAACGTCTGTTGCAGGGACTCAAAGAGTCCCTAGACACAGGTCTATTGATGCATGGAAAAACAAAATCCTTTATCGAATCGTGACGCTCAACTGGTATCTCTCCATCAATTTCAAAAAACCGTCCAACCGGCCATTCTCCTCAACACTGTCAATGCTGGGGAAATTGGAGGCTTGAGGGTCATTGAGCCATTTATAGTCATCGCAGGATAGCACATAATGGGACATGGGCGAGGGGTAGAGGGAATTCATATCAGAGAACACTGCATCTGATTTTGTTCCCGTCTTCTCTCCAGTTGGATAAGTTTCCAAGATACGATCCCCATGAAAAATGTATCCACCCCTCATTGAACTTTCGATGAACATGTGCTGATCGACGTCAGTGATCAGCCCGATTTTTCCCCCGCTAATTTTTAGGATGAGGTCCATTACCAGATGAGGAAATGAAAAATAATATCCTAAATCAAGATTAAATTCCTCATACATTTTGTCCGTTTTTTTACACATAATGTCTAACAAAGTTAACACGTCACTCGACAAATACAGCTTGCAGCAGTCAAACCCATTTTTACACCCTCCCTCTGCCCACACTTTTTTGACAAAACTGTATTCATCAGGAGTACACCTACAATCGTGTAGACTGTCGTAAAACGATTCGATAGAGGGAATAGTTTCCTCGGTGAATTTCGACATGGAGCTGTAATAATCATAAGGATATATGCCCTTGACCGTCAACAAAGCATATAAATCATTTGGAAATTGTTTCTTGAGAAGGGGGAAAGCGTTGCAGCCGTCATCGATTTTCTGCACTTGAATTAATTCCCTCAAAGATTTGGGAAAAAAATTGAAGGAATCTATAAAGCGAATTTTATTCGTGTACTCAACGTCTTCTTCAACATATCTCCACATAAATTACAAAACAAGCAACTTTTCCGATGATTTAGGAATGATTTTGTAGGAAAAGCTGTCTATCACCCATGCATCATCCAGAGCTCCATTTCTTTGAAGATGTGCCATTGCTGGTAGCACATACTTCAGATCATAGTTAGAATTATGTATAAAAACCGGAAGAAAGAGCTGCTGTTTAATTTTTAAATTACATGAATTGTGAGCCCACCCCCGAAAGTTACTTTTCCCCCTTGAATTGGGGTCAATAAGGTGATTGTGATCCTGGACAGTGTCTTTTGGGGAAGAGCACCCCTACAAACCCAACAAATTGTCCCCTTTTCTAGTGCCCGTTGCTCCTTATCTGATAATGACATTGGGTAGTTGGTGTGACGCAATCGTGAAATAGATTTATTTGCTGTTGCTATTAAACACACCAATAATTTCTCCATGCTACCCTCCTCATCCATAGTAAAAAAACTCTTCCAATTGCATTTTATTGTTAGAATCACGTCAGGCATGCGCAAAGGAACACGTAACGAGTTTGTGTTCCTTGACTATATTTGGCCTTGATGGGTCCAATACCTCCAACAGTCTTGATTCACAATCCAAAGATACTTTATCAATCTTTAGCAGGGATTTTTGGAAGTTTTTAAATTGTAAAGTAGCTTTGCCCCATGCCGGTGTTTCTATTCTTTGATTGCCATGAAGTTTGCAATATCTCATGTGATTCGTGAATGTTCTTTCAGTTGTAAATGGGGAAAGACACATGGGGCAATAGTGACGTTCCCCTTTCTTCACGCCTTGAGATAAGAGTCGACTTATTGCCGTAACGGGGAAAAAATTACCATAGGAGTTTACATCTTTGGGGGGCTCATAGACAATCCAAACCAAATTTTTTACATTATCTACCAACGGTGTCCTAACTGAATATAAAACCCCTTTTTTATTTGGTTTCTTTCCCCCCTTTACATATTCTGGGTCATACTGGAGAACAACCACCCCCAACCCGATATTTTCGTTTGCATTTTCAAATACGGCTATTTCTTTTAAGGACACCGGATACTTTCCCTCTAAACAATCAAAATTTACTTTAGGAAAATTGTTTCCACCATTACGTGCAAGTCTGTCGAGATTTTTTTATTATTGAATCATAATACAATGTATTATGAGCTGCTGCTAAAAATGCATATTTAAAGCATTGCAGCCCCTTGTCAAAACGAAAACTCTGATCCCCTTTGGTAGCCGACGAATCTGGGTGGCATTTTATTCGTCGACTATTACCCGCACCCCTTAAAATAAAGTTTTTTTTTTATCTATTGAGATTCAGATCCATATATTCAATGTATAAAATTGTGGACCCGTTCCCCCTCTCGTTGAATTTGTCAAAAGTTGATATTAATTTATTGACCCAATTGAAAACGTTACCCACAAATTCATTTAGACCAGGGTAAACAATTTGGTTGCCAGTTGAAAAGTGAAAATAAAAAATGTCCCCTTATGCCCCCATTTGTAAATAAACTTTTTCATTGACTGATGCCTTAATCCCCCCATGACCACGCCAATTCTGAATCTGAATCTCAATAAGTGCTCGAATTCGGTCGATGTATGTATGAAGAACATTTAGAGGGTCTGTTAAAATGACACTCTCGTCAACCAGGTTTTCCTCAGGAGAATTAAAATCTACCCTATGTGTTTGTAAGCGACCTAGAGCAGATTCTAACAAATAAAATTCACGTAGTTCCGGGGACGCGACAATATTTTCATGTCCTGCACCTATTTGCATAGGACCTAATTCACTAATAATAAAGTCATCGTCAAAAATGTCCCCGGAAACATCAGATCCAACAATTTCCAAAAGACTAGTCATTTCTTCCGCTGTAAACTTGAAATCCAGGGGGATACTAAATGATTCACTTTCACTAACATCATCTGATTGTTCCGGTGAGAGTGGACAATTACCCATGATATTCTGAAGTCCTGGGCCAGGGAAGGAAGTTGTTTTTTAGTTTCAGCTTCCCCCTGAAACTAAAAAAAAGAATGGATTGAGTTTTTTTTTCTTTGAGGAAAGTTTTATCACAAGTTATAGCACACTATTTTTTTTCTTAGTTTGATTTGTATTCATATTATTTATCAAACAAATGTTTTTTCTTATTTGGATTCGTATTATTATTTATCAAACAAATGTATAATAAATTAAAAATTTTGCTTATAGCATTATTTATAAAACAAGTGCATAATAAATCACGAATTTTGTTAATAGCACACACACACACACACACATACACACACACACACACACACACACACACAAACACACACACACACACACACACACACACACACACACACACACACACACACACACACACACACACACACACACACACACACACACACACACACACACACACACACACACACACACACACACACACACACACACACACACACACACCACACACACACACACACACACACACACACACACACACACACACACACACACACACACACACACACACACACACAATACATTAACGATATTGTTTGTATTTAAAGGAGACGTATTGTTCAATTATGGTCTTAAAAACGTGAGACACACACAAACACACACACACACAATACATTAACGATATTGTTTGTATTTAAAGGAGACGTATTGTTCAATTATGGTCTTAAAAACGTGATATTTCTGTAAGGTACATAAGAAACATTTAGAGCCAAATAGCTTACACCTGTATGGAATGCCATAAAACACATTTTTAAATACGATACATGAAAAAAAAATACAATTTCAACTATCAGCTACGTTTGAAATTTATTCAGAATATTAATGGTGGGGGTTGCACACCTCTCACCACCCCAAAGCCCACTCACAATACATTAACGATATTGTTTGTTTTTAAAGGACCCGTATTGTTCAATTATAGTATTAAAAACGTGATATTTCTGTAAGGTACATAAGAAACATTTAGAGCCAAATAGCCTATACCTGTACTGAATGCCATTAAACACATTTTTAGATACGATACATGAAAAAAAAATACAATTTCAACTATTAGCTACGTTTGAAATTTATTCAGAATATTAATGGTGGGGGTTGCACACCTCTCACCACCCCAAAGCCCACTCACAATACATTAACGATATTGTTTGTATTTAAAGGACCCGTATTGTTCAATTATAGTATTAAAAACGTGATATTTCTGTAATGTACATAAGAAACTTTTAGAGGCAAATAGCCTATACCTGTATGGAATGCCATAAAACACATTTTTAAATACGATACACGAAAAAAAAGTACAATTTTAACTATTAGCTACGTCTGAAATTTATTCAGAATATTAATGGTGGGGATTGCACCCCTTCCCAACTCCTCTTCTTTCTCTACAATAATTTACCCTGATTATTAGCTGAGCAGGCGATGTTCCTTTCATCGAGTTTCCCTAATTAAGACTGCAGTGAAATACGGATTGGAATTTTCACTAGAAGTGACAAAAGTACCCTTTTAGTCAAAATATCTAAACAGCTGTTATAGAGCATGCGAATTTTATCATAGATATGTAATTATGATTGTTTAATTCGAGGGTTTGCGTCATGTAATTACAGGAGTTCGCTTTCTGTGTGAAACCCAGATGATTGATAGTTAATTGGTAACTATGGGAAAAAAAGGATTATGTTCTTATGATAAATCAAGAATAATGTGTATTTACTTACCATCGATATTCTTTTGTTCTCCATTAGAAAAAATGAATAAATTTGATTCTAATAGGCTTAATATAAGTTTTATTAATCAACTGATCCAGAAAGATCAATTGCATATTAATTTATACCTGAAAAACACGAGTATAAGCCCTCCAGCTGTAAACTAGTATTTTTACAAAGAGACCACCTTTGAATACACAATTTGACGATTTCTAGTTTTTGGTAATTGAACTTGAAAAAAATATGTCTGCCAAGTCTTGTACCGTCCATATCAATTGATGCATGCTAAGGAACATAAAGTCGTAGAATAGCACAGGAAGGAACATAATGTACTAGAATCCATACGACATTGTGAGGGGCTACTCACTCTCTTTTAAAAGGTGTAGAGGTCCCGTAGAATAGCACGGTAAGGAACAAAAGTCGTAGAATAGCATGGGAAGGAACATAAAGTCGTAGAAGTATAAGGTAACATACTACTCTTAAGTTCGTGAGTTACCTACTTCAGACTTATGTTCCAAAATGGATTAAAAAAAACTCATTCTAAAAGCCTGATTCTCTACTTTTGAATTGATCTTTCTAATATGGATTGAATTAAAAAAAATGCCTACATTTCCTGAAATGAACAGCTCCCAACTTTGATTTTTTTTTGTTTTTATAATATATTGGTAAGGGGCAACCAACCTTGAGGCTCTGGAGTGTATATCCTCATGACTCTAAGTCTGATTACCAGGATTCACTATCTAACTCCAATACCTGGAATTCCAATTCTAAAGTTCAAAAGCTTATGCAGGTCAACTTTTGGAATCCTCAACACCAGGAAATACTTTTCAAAGACCATTTCAGAGCAAGTTACTTTCCTAATGTCCCTCCTAAACCCATTTTATAACTTGAAGTACTTATCTTTTTCATCCACAACTATACTTTATAGCTTTTTGGATACCTCAACACCAAGAAATACTTTTCAATGACCATTTCAGAGCAAGTTACTTTCTTAATGTCCCTCCTAAACCCATTTTCCAACTTGAAGTACTTATCTTTTTCACCCACAACTATACTTTATAGCTTTTTGGATACCTCAACACCAAGAAATACTTTTCAAAGACCATTTCAGAGCAAGTTACTTTCCTAATGTCCCTCCTAAACCCATTTTATAACTTGAAGTACTTATCTTTTTCATCCACAACTATACTTTACAGCTTTTTGGTTACCTCAACACCAAGAAATACTTTTCAAAGACCATTTCAGAGCAAGTTACTTTCTTAATGTCCCTCCTAAACCCATTTTCCAACATGAAGTACTTATCTTTTTCACCCACAACTATACTTTACAGCTTTTTGGATACCTCAACACCAAGAAATACTTTTCAAAGACCATTTCAGAGCCAGTCACTTTCTTAATGTCCCTCCTAAACCTATTTTACAAGTTGAAGTACTTATCTTTTTCACCCACAACTATACTTTACAGCTTTTTGGATACCTCAACACCAAGAAATACTTTTCAAAGACCATTTCAGAGCAAGTTACTTTCTTAATGTCCCTCCTAAACCCATTTTCTAACTTGAAGTACTTATATTTTTCACCCACAACTATACTTTACAGCTTTTGGATACCTCAACACCAAGAAATACTTTTCAAAGACCATTTCAGAGCAAGTTACTTTCTTAATGTCCCTCCTAAACCCATTCTCCAACTTTAAGTACTTATCTTTTTCACCCACAACTATACTTTACAGCTTTTTGGATACCTCAACACCAAGAAATACTTTTCAAAAGACATTTCAGAGCAAGTTACTTTCTTAATGTCCCTCCTAAACCCATTTTCCAACTTGAAGTACTTATATTTTTCACCCACAACTATACTTTACAGCTTTTTGGATACCTCAACACCAAGAAATACTTTTCAAAGACCATTTCAGAGCAAGTTACTTTCTTAATGTCCCTCCTAAACCCATTTTCCAACTTGAAGTACTTATCTTTTTCACCCACAACTATACTTTATAGCTTTTGAATACCTCAACACCAAGAAATACTTTTCAAAGACCATTTCAGAGCAAGTTACTTTCTTAATGTCCCTCCTAAACCCATTTTCCAACTTGAAGTACTTATCTTTTTCACCCACAACTATACTTTACAGCTTTTTGGTTACCTCAACACCAAGAAATACTTTTCAAAGACCATTTCAGAGCAAGTTACTTTCTTAATGTCCCTCCTAAACCCATTTTCCAACTTGAAGTACTTATCTTTTTCATCCACAACTATACTTTACAGCTTTTTGGATACCTCAACACCAAGAAATACTTTTCAAAGACCATTTCAGAGCAAGTTACTTTCTTAATGTCCCTTCTAAACCCATTTTCCAACTTGAAGTACTTATCTTTTTCACCCACACCTATACTTTACAGCTTTTTGGTTACCTCAACACCAAGAAATACTTTTCAAAGATCATTTCAGAGCAAGTTACTTTCTTAATATCCCTCCTAAACCCATTTTACAAGTTGAAGTACTTATCTTTTTCACCCACAACTATACTTTACAGCTTTTTGGATATCTCAACACCAAGAAATACTTTTCAAAGACCATTTCAGAGCAAATTACTTTCTTAATTTCCCTCCTAAACCCATTTTCCAACTTGAAGTACTTATCTTTTTCACCCACAACTATACTTTACAGCTTTTTGGTTACCTCAACACCAAGAAATACTTTTCCCGGAAGAAGAAAAGGCCCACAAGACGACACAGAGACGACACAGAGACGACACAGAGTCGCCTCTGTGTCGTCTCTGTGTCGTCTCTGTGTGTCGTCTCTGTGTCGTCTCTGTGTCGTCTCTTTTCATCCACAACTATACTTTACAGCTTTTTGGATACCTCAACACCAAGAAATACTTTTCAATGACCATTTCAGAGCAAGTTACTTTCTTAATGTCCCTTCCTAAACCCATTTTCCAACTTGAAGTACTTATCTTTTTCACCCACAACTATACTTTACAGCTTTTTGGTTACCTCAACACCAAGAAATACTTTTCAAAGACCATTTCAGAGCAAGTTACTTTCTTAATGTCCCTCCTAAACCCATTTTCCAACTTGAAGTACTTATCTTTTTCACCCACAACTATACTTTACAGCTTTTTGTAAAAAATTTAAAGTTCAGTTCTAAATTTTTCCATAGAAGATAGGAAAAGTTATACTATGATTGTGATTATTTTCCATGAAGATAAAAAGTTTCATTTTAATTCTAAATTTTCTTAAATTCAATTCCGACCTTTCACAAAGAGATGAAAAAATTTAAAGTTCTGTTCCAAATATTTTCCCGGAAAAGAAAAGTTCAACTTCGATTCTGAATTTTCTCAATGAAAATGAAATAAGTTATTGATCAAGTCTATTTTCCTAAAATAAGATAAAATTTTCCACTTCACTTCAGATTTTTCTCCAAGAGATGACAAAATTCTAAGTTTTCTCGAAGAAGTGCAAAAAATGTGCAAGTTCTCTTCTGAATTTTCTTGAGAGGAGAAAAAAAAGTTAGCTCAATTCTGAAATTTACCAATGAAAATGAAAAAGCTTCCATTTCGCTTCATAATTTCTCAAAGACATAAAAATTTAAAGTTCAATTCTAAATTTTTCCATAGAAGATAGGAATGGCTATACTATGATTGTGATTATTTACCATGAAGATAAAAAGTTTCACTCTATTTCTAATTTTTCTTAAATTCAGTTCATTCATCTAACCACCAAAAACAATAGGTTAGGTTAGGTATAAATAAATATTAATAAATAATTAGAAACATTTCTCCATGTTTAAGTTAGGCTAGATTAGGTTAACTTATCATGAGCCTAGATTAAGTTAGGTCAGGTTAAGTTAAGTTAGGTTAGGATAGCCTACGTACGCGCGCGTACGTAGGCTAACCTGACATAACCTACCCCCCCGGTTAAGTGGCCGGCCACTTAACAGAACCTAGCCTAACTTGCTAACCCTAGAAATGTTAGGTAACCTAGTTAGGTAGGATGGACAAAATGTTAGGTAGGATGGACATTAAGAAAGGAACTTGTTCCCGTCAGGACCTCCTGATAGGGTTCTACCGATTATGTAATCAATTTCTCAGAAATCCAATTGTCTTAGTCGATTACATCATTCTATGCCCATATATGGACCCCCGTCATGACCTTCTGATAGGGTTCTACCGATTATGTAATCAATTTCTCAGAAATCCAATTGTCTTAGTCGATTACGTCATTCTATGCCCATATATGGACCCCGTCATGCCCTTCTGATAGGGTTCTACCGATTATGTAATCAATTTCTCAGAAATCCAACTGTCCTAGTCGATTACGTCATTTTATGCCCATATATGGACCCCCGTCATGACCTTCTGATAGGGTTGTACCGATTATGTAATCAATTTCTCAGAAATCCAATTGTCTTAGTCGATTACGTCATTCTATGCCCATATATGGACCCCCGTCATGACCTTCTGATAGGGTTTTACCGATTATGTAATCAATTTCTCAGAAATCCAATTGTCTTAGTCGATTACATCATTCTATGCCCATATATGGACCCCCGTCATGACCTTCTGATAGGGTTCTACCGATTTTGTAACCAATTTCTCAAAAATCCATTTGTCCTAGTTGATTACGTCATTCTATGCACATAAATGGATTCCCGTCACGAGCTCCTGATATGGTTCTACCGATTATGTAATCAATTTCTCGGGAATCCAGTTGTCCTAGTTGATTACGTCATTCTATGCATATAAATGGATTCCCGTCACGAGCTCCTGATAGGGTTCTACCGATTATGTAATCAATTTCTCGGGAATTCTCTCCCTTCGATTACGCAATCAATATATCTCTTCCCCACCTTCCTCTTAGAAACAACAAATTAATTCCCCTTTCTTGAATCAATAACTCCCCTTAGAAACAACAAATTAATTCCCCTTTCCTGAATCAATGATTCTCCTTAGAAACAACAAATTAATTCCCCTTTCTTGAATCAATAATTCCCCTTAGAAACAACAAATTAATTCCCCTTTCGTGTCAAATCAATCAACCATGACATCATCTGTCACGTGTGATCTAAACTTTGCCCTGGAAACAATTCTGGTCGAACTCCAAAGATATTAATAAACTTCCGGAAACAATTCTCCCTGGAAACAATAAATTAACCACGTGTTCTCCCTTGGAAAAAGAGGTCATTGACCCGTTCGTGGATCGATAAAATTATGTAAAAAAGCTGTAGGTGGCAGCAGGGGTGTCGCCCTGTGTCAATAGGGGCCTTTCTACTTGCGTGTTTATTTGGGTTTTCCCCCCGGGAGTAATCGTATCAATCCAGTAGTCATATAATAACCTGAGAGGGCTCATTCAAACGGAAACTAAAAGTTCTAGCGCCCTTTTTAAGTGACCAAAAAAATTGTAGGGCAACCTGGCCCCCTCCCACTCTCATTTTTTTCTCAAAGTCACCCAATCAAAATTTTAAGATAGCCATTTTGTTCAGCATAGTCGAAAATATAATATATATGTCTTTGAGGATGACTTAGTCCCCCACAGTTCCCGGGGAAGGGCTGCAAGTTAGGAACTTTGCCCATCATTTACATATAGTATTGGTTATTGGAAAGTATACAGACGTTTTAAGGAGGGATCTTTTTTTGGGTGAGGGGGGGGGGGGTCGGAGAAGGGGTTACGTGGGGGGATCTTTCCATAGAGGAAGTTTCCTTGGGGAGGGACGTTTTTGTGAAGGGGGCGCCGGATTTCCCAACATTATTCAAAAAACGATCAGAAATTAAATAAAAAAAACAAGTTTTTTTTCCACTGAAAGTAAGGAGCAACATTAAAACCTAAAACGAACAGAAATTATTACGTATATGAGGGGGTTTACCCGCTAGTTAATACCTCGCTCTTTACGCTAAAGTTTTTTTTAGTACTTTCAAAACAGTTGTCTATTCCAATTAAACAGCCATTGTGATTCAGAGATTTGTGATTCGAACAAAATTCAAACTTTAGCGTAAAGAGCGAGGTATTGACTAGGGGGCGAATCCCCCCATATATGTAATACTTTCTGCTCGTTTTCAGTTTTAATGTTTCTCCTTACTTTCAGTTGATAAAACTTGTTTTTTGTATTTAATTTTCTTTGTCAAGATCGCAGTATGACTGTCCTAAACAAAACAAACGAAGTAAAAAAAAAGAAGCTAGAGCTGCAGAACTTTGTCGCACATCTTTAAACGGGGATATAATCCATTCAGAGAACTATTTTAGAAACAAATTTGATTTTGTTGCGACGACATATTTCACATATTATGGGTCACTGACTCCCTTAAACCAACGATGCGTTCACACCGTCTTTGACCCACCCCCTCCCTTTGTTAAACAGTGCATACGATACGTTTACGCAAAGATTGCAGCATAGCTGTGTAAAACCAAAATGAGTTAAGGTAATATTTTACAAACGGGGTTTAACTTTATCGCAACACTATCATTCAAGTTTTTCACAAATTTTTGTAGGTATCAAGTAAATTAAAGAAACCAACAAGGCATTGGAAATAAGTTTAATCCATTGGTAGATAGCAACACAAAAATACATAGACGCATTACTTTGTAGGTAGGACTATTTATCTTCAATTCAATTGATAAAGGCTTTCTCTGCTTTTTTCGTGCGAAGGTATCTATGATGTCATCGTACGGCATCTCTTGAGTCAGCCTTCCCTCAATAGTGAGCAGGGATATCTCAATCTTTCGTGGCTGATAGACGATCTTAACGAATTTTTCACTCGACGAAGGGCGGAGAAGGATCTCTCTCCTCTTTAATTTGTGGAGGTGCACTAAGAGCCATTCTTAAGGCAAAGTCAATTTTTGGATAGGTGTCATCTGCATCAAAATGACGTAAAACCTTACTAACGTCAGTTAGTCATGCTATTTTTCTTAATCAGTATTTTGTACTAAGAAGGGTTCCAAGTGTAAGCATTCATCTACCATTATATGCTCAAGATCTTCAGGGAAAAAAACTCAATGGCTCACTTCCATGTTTCGTGATTTCCGAGGCGTGATTTCCGCAGTGGCAGAGTGCACCGGACACTTTGCCGATAAATCATATCAGTCCAGTTTCATCACTCAGTGATAATTTATTGCCCCCCTGGCATTGTGAGCCCCTAGGCCCGGGTCTATTGGTAAATCCTGGCTTGAAAATAATGCAACATTAGTCAAAAATCATTGTGTGGCTACTACTATCACAACCCAAGCCGTTCCTAGGAGTAGTGGAGGGGTTTCAGATTCCATAACAGCACGCCATGGCAACGAGTTCTGGGTCCCTAGCAACCATCGGGTGTTATTGATTTTCTTCAAGACGTTATTACGCGCACCTATTTGTTACTGAATTGTTTATCTATGCAAACGTTTTCTTCAAGACATTGGTATTGATTATGTACACCTGAATGTTACCTAATACTATAGGGAGTTGGTTGTTACGTAATTGTTTTACCTATGTGGATGATGACGTGATCTCGCGTCACTTTTTAGATCTTACGCTTCACTTGCCTCAGTATTGGATAAAATTTCACTGCGTTAACCTGGTTGATATAGCTCTTGGTATATTCCTTAGTAATGGATGTTTTTACTCTATTGGATATTGAAGGCGCTAGCAATGGTGAAATGAAATCTAGAGTAGCTAACGTAGCCGTAGAAATTACCAAGGGCTGTCAGCAAACCCTAGAATGGGACGAGATGTTTACAACATGTGTAATATAACTGGGCAAATTCAAGTTGGAAGAACAGTTACGTTTTCAGCAAAAGTGAATATAATGAACATACAAAGATTACAAGACGGATTAAATGCATAAGTGTAATATATTGAATGACAATGATATAAATCAATATATGAAAAAGGAATGAGTTTGTTGCTATTCCATTTAAAATGTTTGTCTTGTTGGATATTTTACTGGTTATGAGAACGTACAAAGAATCTTCAATATTTGTTACTGTATGTTCAGCAGTGAGAGTGTCAAGACTAAAAATGGTTGGATTTGAGAAACAGAAAACCATGCGAAATCTAGTAACTTTGGAAAAATATTTGATTCTAAATGATCATTTTCAAGGGTTATCTGTTGAAAGGAAAATATTCTCTCAAAGAATACTTGATGATATAATGAAAAGTGATTCCCCATCTTTGGACTATTGTATGAGGCTTTTGCGTCGTGGGCCAGATGCATTTACTCAATTTATTGACAAACTAATTGAAACAAAACAAATTGATATTGTGGATTTACTTTTGAACACTACCTAAAAATTCATTGAAGACGGAAATTTTGCATGGCAACAACAAATAAGTCAAAAAATCCTGACCGAACAGGTGCTGTCATGTCACTCGATTACTCCACCTCTAGAAGTAAAAGGAACTTTCAGTTTCTAGACCAGAAGTCATTTGTTTTTTGGAAGTGAGACATTCAACAGTGAGAAAAAGTTTTAAACATGTCCATTATGTTTGTGTACATTGGGTAGCTGGTCATCCTATTAGAATTCTACTATTTTTGGTGACTATGAAGAGAATTGTAGATTATCTATGTAAATTGCACAGAGGATATACAGTGCAAATTAAAGACTGTAATTCCTGTCTTGAAGATGTTTGTGACTCGCAAACTAGTTTCCTATGTCCCAATTGTCACTATGATAAATGTGATCAATGGGAAAATACTTACCCTGGTATGATTGGAATAAAACCTAAACGCAATTTCAGTTTAATTTTTAAGAGACTGTTTTTTTCGAAGTTTTAAATTACTTTGGAAGGAAGTACCCACTCTAAGCTTCAATTGTTGGAGTACTAAGAGAGTCTGGTTTTTACGACATCGCTATGACGATACTGGCTACTATGACTGTAAACCTACTGATTTTTATTTGGCTGTTACAGAAAGTGATTCTTCATATTCGAATAACGTGTGTGACATTGCTTCAAATAAGTACGTTGAAACACATGAATTTTATAAAAAGAATCATAATAGTATTATTGGCTTTACAGGGAGATATAATAAAAATGAAGTTGCATTATATTATAAAAAATGTAACCCTAATTTTGCACGCCAAGATGAGTACAAGCTGAATCCTGACAAGCTGCCGCCACTTATCGCTGTTGATGGTTTCCTATACGTGGAAGAATAAATCTAAAGAATAAAGACTTTTATTTTACATACATATTTTACTAATAAACACATTCACAAACATTTTTTTACTCTTAGGGCACTTAGATCTATATTATACAATTAGGAAAGGATATTTTCAACTAGAAAGTCGCTCAATCGAGGATTGTCTACATAAATGCTGAGGAGTTCACTGTAAGTATAGCCGCGACATCGAAAAATAAAATATAGTAGTGCATGAAAATCACAGCATTTGGTCAATAAATCTTGTACTCGCTTCCGATTTTGAATAATAGATTTTCCACTTTGATAGAGAAAGTTTCTGATGTGGGGTGTGTAGAATGTACACAGTAGGTCAAGAGGATCGAAGATTTTAATAGTCGTCGCTGTTTGAAAGATGAATAGTTAATGAATCGTCTTTACAGTTGACGGACTACTATTAACAATGATAATGGTATTGTTAACCCTTTGAATATGCTCAGGGAAATCCGAGGGTATGTAATAGGATTTGTATTGGGACATTTACGGATCCAAGTTGAAGACATTGATTATTTGATTTGTATTCATGGTGCCAAGTCTAAAAGAACATTGCCATCAGGAGTAATTTCCCAATATGTTTCAAATTGATTTTGCGTGGTTAATGCTAAACTCTTCCCCAACGTTTCGGCAACGGTACATTCTAAGCATACAGTGCCCGTTCGGACAATACTCATGTCTTTGAGTACCAGACAAATCCCATACAATGATAAGTTTTCGCAAACATTGCAACGGTTATATCATTTTCAAATAGTTGCGAATCTCGATCTATGGATTGTACTGCCAATTCATAGAGGGTCTTGTAGGATTTATCAAAGGATATTTTGTAGAGCAGATTCCATTTACTTTTAAAAAAAGGATGAAAGTCCAAACATTTCAAATTTGTGCGGGGAATTTGTCCATGATCCAATTGCACTAGCACTTTGTACAAAAGCCAAAGCAAGTTTCGAAGGAATTTCACCATTGATAAATGATGAGTTGGTTTAGGTACACGGACCCGTAGCAATGTGTCGTTGATTCGTGATTGTATGCGGAACGAGCAGTTTGATATTATTTCCACTAGCCCTTAACTTTCAATTGCCAAAGTAACAGAAATCATAACCTGTTCTTTTCGTACATGAAGTTTTCCTGAGTTGAGAGAGAATGTTTGCATCAGGTGCATCAGGAACTATCAGGTGTAGGTGCCTAAAACTATAGCAATATGTTTTTTATTGATGATAGTAGGAGGAACGAGCAGTTTGATATTATTTTCTCTGACTCTTAATTTTTCAATTACCAAGGCAACAAAACTCATAACCTGTTGTTTTCGTACATGAAGTATTGTCAAGATAAGAGAGACTGTTGAATCAGGTGCAATGGCAAGTACTTTTGCAAAATACGATTGGACGGGGCAAGTTGTATCTCTATATCAATCTTAACATCGCGAGGCATCCATTAAGGTATATTAAATGTTTCATCATTTATTTTTCCAACCAAGTGTAAATCACTAGTTGTCGCCTCTCTAAGCACACTGGTAGTGTCAGGGTCCGTTATGTATTCAAATCCAATGGCTAAACCTCTCAATTTCTTATAGCACACTGGACTCATCAGAATGAGTTGTATGAAACTCACATAGTTTGATAGATTGTTGCTTGTGCTCACCAACATTCCATTTATGTAGACACATATTTGTCTGAACAACTTGTGTGGTAGACAGTTTTCATATGGTAACCCTATGGCAGTACTTGGTTTTTCATTGATAATTTTTTTTTCTATCACATGCAACTCTATAAATGTGGAAGTCAAATCTATGAAATAGTCTTCACTGGATTAAATTTGAAAATGTACGTTTTCAGAGAGCGGTTGTTGCGGATAAAATTGTTCATAGTAATCATGTTATAAACTCACATCAACATTTTCTATATTGAAAAGATTCAATGATGAGGTGACTGAGGGATGAGATCCTTTGTGTGGTAGATACGCCATTTCTAGGTTTCTTTTTCTTCTTTGACAAGAGTGATGTTTTTCGCTTCTGGACCTGAGTTGAGACTGATGAGCGATGAGGTGTTTCTCGGCCTTTTTAAACTTTTTCTGCTTTGTCGTGATTTCAATCGATCGCCGAGGGATCGCCCGCTAGATATAATATTTTGTGAAACAATTTCTTTAAAATCCTTCCTAGAGCCCCAATCGTGTGGTGTAGAGAACGCAACATCCACGGTAACCGGAGCAACATATTTTTTTGCTAGGGGTAATGCAGAGCGAAACAACTTAGAAAAAAAATTGCCCACGCCGTAGCCCGACATTGACAAACGACCCCTGTAATACTCCATTCCATGACCCAACTGTCGTGGTCTAAGAGTAGCAACATGGCAATAGATATCAGGACAAACAAAAGTATTTTTTCTAGTAGGCATCTCACTGAATGGGTCAAAAATGGCATGTAATCACAATCCAACCTTTAGTTACTGCTAAATGATCGCCCAATTCACTTCGTAATGTTAACTGACAGAGTTGCAAATACAAAGTGTTTACATGAATATATTGAAGGTGCTTTATATTGTACTGGTGAATGTGTTCGTGAGTGTTTTTTGCGTTCAAGAACATTCAGAAGTGGGACATTGGTATTACCAATTCTTGATGTCTCAAGAAAGGACGAATAAAGAAATATACAATTGTCCAAAGAGAAGCAATACGGATAGTTTGCAAAAATAACATATTACATCCCACTGATGATACCAACACTTTTACCCTCGATTATGTTCCGTTTAAAACCAAGATCATCTCTAAGATTATCATTTAGATGAATCATTTCATTCTTGATGGGAGAGGTAATGTAAACCCTACCATGTTCCATTGAATAGTTAAAGTAGACTGCATCATTCTTACGAGCAGAGATTTTTCTATTGATTGCTCGACACAAATCATTCATACTAGTATATTCTTTGTATTTTAGGGTAAAATGCGGGTATATATAATAGTTAAGGGATTTTACCCATTCCTATTCCTCACCAAACAATGGCCAATCGTTTGGCTAACTTTTATATCATATGTACGATCTTTTCTCAGGATATCATATGCATTTTTGAAAATACAATCAATAAGAGCAACTTCATATTTTCCCTAAGACTTGATGGCGGGGGATAGTTTCATCTAAAAATCGCTTGTTTTATTCAAATCCTCATAGAGGGGGTCAGAAAAATTGGAGATGAATGCCACATAGAAAACATTAGGCATTATGCACGTCTTCAGTGGCACTCCAAGAATCAAAATCAGAATTGTATCCTAACCAACGAACAAGCAACTATCTCTTACCCTTGTGAGTTCGATTCTTTAATATCTTTTCAATATGATAAATTCAATTGTTTTTAACTTTGTGGAATTCATACTCCTAAAAACCGCCAAGAATCTCTTAATCTTTCATATCACGTAGACGATACGTCACAGGTTTAGTGTCTAAGACTGTTGATACTTTAAAAAGTTCAGTGGACCACAAGTAATTCCCTTTTTTGGTAAAATATTACTAGTTCGATTGATTTGAACTGTATCACCAAGATTGAATTTTTTCACACGCCTTTCATTGAAATATTGTTTAAGAAAAATGTCAAGTGTATTATTACCATCATGATGAACGTTAAAAGGACTAAGATTGGACAGGGATCGATGAGGGTGTTGATTATAAATAAATATGATTTTATCTAAATCATGAAGAAAAGCAGCAGTATTATTGATTGTACAATATCTCGAGATTAAACGTCAAATTTTTCTTATCAGTCGTTCAGCCAATGCCGCCTTTATCAGACTTATGACTATGATAGAACAATGGGTTATATTTCAACAACACCTTTTTTACATGTGGATTAACAAATTCAATATCTCGATCTGTTTTAATTTTCCTATAACAATCTTGTTCCTAGATAGATTCAAGGCCTCTAGCAACTTCATCACCTCTGTTTGAGCGCAATGGAACACCATATGCATAGCGACTAAAAATACTGATTCTAAATAGAAAAATACTTGTACGGACTATTGTGACGCCTTTGAACCTCGTCTAGAGTCAAAAGATCTGCTTGTAATATATGCAATGGGAAAAAGGCTTCAGTTTTTCAAAAATGACTACCACGAACTCTATGATTAAGATGAAGAACATAGCTGGGTTCACTCTGTAAATACTCTCTTGCTAGCTTCTCTTCAAGTCAAGTGACTCGAGAAAGTGTGATGGGGGAACTTAAACTTCCTTCTTCACAAATATTCTCATAAACACGTTTCAAAACCTGGGCCATTTTGAACGTAAACGTGTTGTGAAGAGTCCACTACTCTTTTGCATACTAACAGATGATACACTGATATTAAGACGCCTTCGCTTGGTACCTTTTAAATCATCATCGCCACTTGGCGTGCTATTATTTTCCGAAAATGATTTAAAATCACCTTTTGACATTTGACGATATTCCCTTTATCTATTTAAATTATGTTTATTCCTAATAAGGCTTTTTAGGAAGTTTGATGACTTACAAAAATTATACAAATTACTATCAAATGCTTCAAGTCTTTTACGATTTGCAATGAAATCTGATGGCATATCAACTAGATTGTAGGCAACTAATGACATTTTTTACTGTTAACTGGTAGATGTACGTTAATTTCATTGTCAACAATATCAGTGACTACACATGATTCCTCAGATGTGTTGATTGAGATCCACTAAAATGTAACAATAGGGTTTATTTGTAGCCTGGTTGTATACCCAGAGTAGAAATTTTGGCTCACCGAGATATATCTGCTTGTTTAAAGTTATGGGAGAACTTGAATCACGAACTACTCTGTAGATGATGTAGTAAGTACAATTCAAAGCAAGTGTTCTCAAACATTTACTCTGATGAAAGAGATTGTGGAAAACAATGATTACGTGATGAGATCGGACCGTGAATAATTGTAACATCCCATGAGACCATTCTTCAATGGATTCAGCTGTCATCAATAAACAACCACGATTTTGGTTCTGTAATATTAAACACTTCAAGTCTCCGTTTGAATTTTATGTCTGGTGCAATAGTCTTTATTTTACCATAAGACTCTTGCCATATGCTGTGGAAATAGTAGATATTTTCCGGATTTTCCAAAAACATTTTATCACGATTTTGAATTAATTTCGTTAAAAGTGCTGTTTTGCCAGACGTTGATGACCCCCAAATAAAAGATCTGAAAGGAGTTTGAAATTGATACATATTACTCTTCTTGCTGTCAAAATACATCTAACCGAACCTAAACCCAATCTGCTGAATAAATATCTACGTTCAGAAAGACGAAATAAAATACATGTTTTCTATAATGACAATAATGCACTATAAATATTTTTAAAACATATTTACATAAGCAATATTCAACAACATGAAATAAGCACTTTAACAATAAACATATTTACATGGGCAGCAATCAACAGCACAAAATAGGAACTTAAAACACTTGAACATTTAAAAAGCACTTAAGATAAATCCATCCCGGACGGTGGGGGTGGCCGGTCGGATGCGGTGACCGAAAGGCGCGGGTCCCGCTGCGATGAGCGAGGGTCCACTGCGGGGCCAGACTAGCAGCAGGTAAAATAATAGTGTAATACTAAACTCTTTTTAAAACAAAAAACGATTCCACCTCGCACAAAACATAAAAACACTACAAAAAAATACGCTGCTGAGTTGGAAACCGATCGGACCCTCCTCCCACCAACTATTGAATTTTCTCAATACCGAGACGTTGTCTATACTCTACACGTCTACACATACATCCCAATCTGAAGTTAAGTAATGACCGTGTGGTAGTAGTACCTTCACACTTTCCGTACATACATAGGCTTTGTCCGATATGGCTGACATAACATTTTTCTCAACTTTAACTGTATAGTTTTTGAACTTTAAAGAACGAATCGCCACGACCTTCAGTCTTGGATCTAAATTAATTTTTACACTGTTTCTATAAACACTCATATCGAAATTTGCCTTTACCTTGTGTGTAGGCACCCTCTTGCAGAAGTTTTGACTTCCTCATTGTGCTTCTGCACACGGTACAGCTTCGGACCTGCAAGCACACCATGGGAAAACAATTCGCTCCCCGTCTCGGATTTTACAAATAATAACTAATTTTGGGGATGGCGCTTCGCTGCCTCCGGGTAAATGGACTCGTCCCAGTCGGTGTAATCCATGTGAGAATCAATGTGCTTACCATTTTCCAAATCATCTTAAAAAATTCAGTTTTAACTTTTAGCAAAAGTGAGCCCGTATCCCCGTAATAAACTTGAATCTGTCCCTCCCCCGGCCATTAGAGCTTACACACATTGTAATGAAATTATAACATGAGTTTTTTTTGAAAATTTCCAAATGCGCTACCAGTGGCAATATTTTTATTTAAAATTACGCTTTTTTTTCTATGTAAAAGGACCATATTGGAGTCATTGATCGTGAAAGATATGAAATTCAGATCGTCAATAATTTGAGCACACTCTTTACGGACGGTTACAACGTCACAACGAATCCTATTGCGCACACTCTCACACATTTACCAAAGGCTGAATTTAAAATGAATTGAAGGATTTCTTTTTCAACCTTCGTTTTTGCCTCAGAGCGTTTAATGACAAAGGTGTCAATAAACTTCGTCATATATGGCTTCTGATCGAACTGGTTGGCTCTATGAACCTTTGTGACCAAGAAGCCATTGGCCATCATCCACCGCAAAAGAACGTGGTGTACAATAATATTGTGTTTCGGATGAAGGTCGGCCATTCGCTTTTAATAATAATAATAATATAATAAAATAATGCAAAGACGTAGGCCAGAGCCTCTTACAAAACAGGAAAAAGACAGTACAAAATTTTAGATAAATCTTCTAAAGTTACTAAAGTCGTACATACGACTCTCGTATATCTTGTCAAACGAGTTCTTGAAAGAACTGATGGAGGTTGCCAGAACGGTTTCTTCGGGTAGGAAGTTCCAGGTGTCGGACCCATTTGCCTACATCTTTGTAGAACCTTTCAGTTTTAGGCTTTAAGGGATGGCCAATTAGATGATTTTTGTTAATGACCAGGAGTGCTTCTCCGGGGACGTTGTCATAGCAGCCATGGCATAGCTTGTAAAGCTCGATCATATCACCCCTTAGAAATCTGTATGAGATTGCTGGTAGGTGAAGCAGACGAAGACGTTGTTTGTATGGGACGTCTTTCAGACTTGGGGAGAACTTGGTCATCCGCCTTTGAACTGCTTCCAGTACATCTATAACCTTGTTCAGGGATGGACAAACATTGCAATGACCATATTCGAGAATTGGGCGGACTAGCAACTTGATGAGGGTTGCGAGGATTTCTATATCGAGACACTTGAAAGTTCTCCTGATCAGCGGTGATACCCGCGTAGCCTGTTTTATGGCCAATTCATAGTGGTCCGAAAAGGTCAACTTGTGGTCAACTATTATATCCAAATCTCTTTCGAACGTGCTTTAAGCAAGTGGTGTGGGCCCAATGCTGTATGATGCAGATGAAAATTCAGCTCCGAGGGTCAAGTGGTGGCTTTTCGGGATATCAATTTCCACCAGCCAAGTCTTCATCCAGGCACTAATACGGTCGAGATCTTCTTGAAGTTTTGCAGAGTCTTCAGGTGACATGATGATACGATATAGCTTGGTGTCATCCGCGTACAGCAGAATTGCTGAGTCAATATCATCAAATAGGTCATTTATAAAAAGGTTGAACAGAAAGAGGACCTAGGATAGAGCCCTGTGGGACACCACTGATAACGTCAAATTCTATTTGGCTCATCTGACCTTCTACAGCAATTACTTGCTTACGCCCCGTTAGAAAGTTTGTTATCCGGGCAAGTATTTGCCCCCTCCCCAACCAGGCCATATTTTGAAAGCTTGAGAAGTAGACGCTGATGGGACACTTTGTCGAAAGATTTTTGGAGATCCAGGTAGATAACATCTATTTCAAGTCCCTTATCAAGAGAGGTCTTCCAGTATTCCACTGCTTAGAGCATCTGAATTTCCACAGATTGTTTTTTAAGAAAACCAAACTGTTTATCAGTAAGAATTCGTTTGCTTTTTAGATAGACGAGAATATGGTCTGATATTATAGACTCAACAATCTTGCAGGGACTACTAGTGAGACTGATCGGACGGTAATTTGACAGGATCTCCCTTTTGCCAGATTTGAAGATAGGTGACACGACTGTGCTCTTCCAGACCCTTGGCAGTTCGCCTTTATCCGACTATTTCTGGAATATGATTGTTAAGGACGAGCGGTAAAGTCAGCTGTCTCTCCTAGAACCCTTGGATGCAGTTTATCCGGCCCTAGGGATTTTGTCATGTTTATAGCCTTCAGTTTCTTGAGTACTAAAGATTCAGTTATGCTGATACTGGAGATCGACCCGTGATCGTTTGTGCAACTGGTCAAGGGAATGGTTTGTTTTGAAGGTGTCCAATGCATTCCCCTATCCTCAACCAAAGAAATATTATAGGGATTCAGTGAATCCCTAGACGCCGGCCTTTTTATGCAAGGGAAAACAAAATCCTTTACCGAGTCATAAAGTTCCACTGGTATTTCACCCTCAATTTCAAAAAACCATCCTTGTGATCCGATATACTCAACAGTTGAAATGTCGGGGAAACTTGGATCACAAGGACTGTCCATCCATTTGTAATTCCGACACGGTAAACAGTAGTGAGACATTTCCACCGGATAGAGGGAGTTTATATCAAGAAAAACCGTATTCGACTTTTTACAGGTGCGTTGTCAAGTCGGGTCGGTTTCCAGGATACAATCTCCGTGAAAAATATACCCTCCCCGCATGGATCACTCTACAAGTATGTGCTGATCTGTACAGATTTTAAGAACTAAATTCATCACCAGATGAGGAGTTGAAAAATAAAACCCAAATCTGCACCCAAATTCCTCATAAATTTCATCATAAATTTCGTGTTTTTACACACAATACCCAACAACGTCAATACATAAATTGCCAGCTACACTTTACAATAATCCTCCCCATTTTTACACTCACCCTTGGCCCAAACTTTTGAGCAAATTCATAGTCGGCAGTGGTGCATTGACAGCCGTGAAGTGAATCATAAAACACATCGACGAGCTGCAATTTTTCCACACGTAGCCTGAAGACGAAGTTATAGTACTCATATGACTATATGCCCTGACACGTCAATAAATCATGCATTTCATCATCTGGAAAGCGCTGCTTAACGAGGAGGAAACTATTAAAATCGTCGCTTTTCTCTTTTGAATTAATTGGCTTAGTAATTTAGGCAGAAAACTAGAGGAATCTAAAAAAATAGATTTTATTCCAGTGCATGTTACCCCTATAGACTATTTTCCAATTGAATTCTAAGAGCAGCAACTTCTCAGATGATTTGGATATGCTATTATAAGAAAAAGATCCATCTACTCATGTGCCATCTACAGCTTCACTTTCTGCAAACGTGCCGGCGCTGGTAATATGGATTTCAAATCATAGTTGGAATTGTGAATACAAAACGGTAGAAATTATTGCTGTTTAACATTTAAATTATATGATTTATGTGCCAGTCCGCGAAAGCTACTCCCCCGCCCTCTCCCGATAAAATTAGATTACTTAAATGACCGTGGTCGCGGACTGGTATTTCCCCACTACCCTCAACAGATTTCACCTTGCAAACCCAACACGTTCCTTTATTTTTAATTGCCAACTCATCCTGTGGTGATTGAATCATTGGATAATTTGTATTGCTTAGCCGTGAAATTGATTTATTTGATGTTTTAATAAGTGCAACCGTGGCCGTGCCTACACAATCTTCTCAACCCAATATCTCAAATATCTCTACCAATCGCATGGTATTACTAGCATCTCTTGGCGCATGGACCTAAAGATTGCAATGACTTCAGGTCTTTAACGCGATTCAAGTTCAATGAATCTTACTCAACTGTGAGTTTAGTTTCGATATCTAAAGCCACCTTGACGCTCTCCAAGAGCGAATTCTGAAAATTCTTGAATCGCAAGATGGTATTGTCACCTGAAACCATCTCAAAAGATTGGTACCCATGACGCCTACAGTGCCTAAAGTTATGCTTTAATTTTAAATCTCTAAAACTGATAGACACATTTGGCAATAATGATGTGAAAATTAATTCTTCCCTTGACTTAAAACTCGACCAATATTAGTAATAGGTAAAAAAATGTACAATTGAATATGGTTCACTAGCAGGATCGTAAAGAAGCCATGCCCAATTTTTTACGAATTCCATGGACTGAGCCCTCACTGAATATACTACTCCCCATCTCTTTACGTTCCCCCTCTTCAAATTCTGCGTCGTGCTGTAGCACCTAAACACAAATCTTTCAATGTTTATTAGCCCTCTCAAAAATTTCTAACCCCTAAGTGTTAGAGGATATTGCCCCTTTAAACAGTTAAAGTCTATTTTAGGAAACTCTTCCCTCTCCCCAGTCCCATTAAGTGCCAAACTGTCCAAAAGTGTCTTACTAACATTCAGACGTTCCCCCTCTTCAAATTCTGCGTCGTGCTGTAGCACCTAAACACAAATCTTTCAATGTTTATTAGCCCTCTCAAAAATTTCTAACCCCTAAGTGTTAGAGGATATTGCCCCTTTAAACAGTTAAAGTCTATTTTAGGAAACTCTTCCCTCTCCCCAGTCCCATTAAGTGCCAAACTGTCCAAAAGTGTCTTACTAACATTCTTTTGCAGGGGTTTATGGGCTGCAATAAGGAATGCGTACTTTAAGCACTCTAGGCCCGTCTCGAAACGAATTTGATGTACGCCTTGACAACCTCTGAAATCTAAATAATATTTTAAAATTTTTGACTTTCCTCCCTTCTCCTCTCCCTCCTCTTAAAACCAATTCCCTTTTCAATTTTGTTACATTTACATCTAAGCTTCCTATAAATAAAATCACTAAACCGCTCGTATTTTCATTGTAACTGTCTACTTTATTAAAAATACTGCCCATCCACTCTGGAATAAAACCCTCAAAATTATGCAAGTTCGAATGAAGCGTCTGCATTTCAGTTTGTCTGTAATACGGATAAACCTCTCGGGACTTTGAGATTAAATAAAAAAAATTGTGCAGTGGATGCTTTTATGCTGTCCCACCCTTCCGCCTCCCGAATCTGTTTTTCAAAAAGGGCCCGAATCTTGCCCACATAGGAGTGGACTATGTCAATAAGATCTGAATGAATACTACTAGCTGTAAGTGTGTTAAAGGGGTCTCCAAATTCAGCCCTAAAGACATAAACATTGCACAAGGCAGAATCACATAAATTAAAATCAGGCAATACAGGGGGGAGGGAACCACCCCCATTTTGTCCTGCTCTCCCTTCATCATGGTCACTTTGGGGCCTAGGCATTGTCTGTTCCTGCACTTTTTCGACCTCGCTTGGTGTTAGCTCATATTTTAACTATTCATAGTCTTTGCCGAGGCTGAGATCAGCTATAAAGCCATCTAAATCAAAAATGGGAGGAGCTCCATTGATAAGGCTCATCCCCGCATTTAAATCCACCTCCGGTTCACTTTCCTCTAGGGCCTGTTCCGTCTCCCTTATTTTTTCAATGTCATCGTACAGATTGTAGGCCCCTTGAGTTGATGATAATGTTGCTAGGCGAACCTACAAAAATAATAACAGCTTGTTTCCCCTTTGACAACGTTTTGATCTCATCCTGAAAAATAATTTATATTAGGCTGAAATAGAATATATTATTGGTCTCTAAATTTTTGTGGAGGGAAAGTGGCCACTTTGACGTAAATAGACCACACTAATAGCTAAAAGTTTAACAGCCATAAAGTATTCCGTAAAGGGGGTAGAGTGCCCATTTGGTTATGGAAACTCCAAGCTACTAACCAAAAGTTTAACGATCAGAAGTTATCCCGTAGTTGAGGGCTAGTCGCCCCCTTCCTCCAACCCTGACCTTTATGCTTCAGTTTTCTATAAAAAGTCATTTTAATTCATGTTGTTACAAGGTTCCCCTTGAAATTATGAGCCTTAAACAATTTCCAGTTATAGAGGGTGCCACTCATGCTGTCCACTTGTGGTGCTCCCTCGCCAGGGAAATCCTCGGGTTTGTTCACTTGTGTTTCTCCCTTGCCAAAGAAATCCAGCAGTAACTGTTCTATTCACGCTGGATCATCAAGGAGGACCTGTGAAAAGAGAATAAAAATTTATTTTCTATTGAGACACTTTTGATTTCCTCCTGAAAAAAGAATATGCATTAGGCTGAAATAGAATATATTATTGATCTGAAAACCAGGGCCCTCAAAGCCCCTTTAGAACTATCGGACAGGGTCCTCAATAGTCCCTGCTATTTCCCCATTATTAAGCTGAAAAGAATGCGTTATTTTAGCTATTTCTTTTAGAACCAAGGGTCTCCTCAAAGCCCCTCAGAACTATCGTACAGGGCCCTCGACACTCCCATTATTAAGCTGAAAAATGTAATATTTTAGCTATTTCTTTGAGGGGCAACAACAGCAGAAGCATCGAACAAAGGGCTCTCTTATTGTCCTACTATCTCAGGTTCTTGCCTTGCGCTAGATCCTAATAATAAAATGTTAGCACAAAAACATTGAGCGTTTCGAAAAATATCTATGGGTCTCAAATAATTCTACTTACGATAGGACTGTCAATATTGGTCTCGCCTTGCTTGGAGACTGCAGGTCTCGATGGGCCGGCAACTTCAACATGCATGGATGATGAAGGGAGCACATTCTCTCCGCTTTGCATGAGAGGCACTAAAAGGGCCGTCTCCAGACTTTGCAGGGGGATGGTAGAGGTGTCCTCACTGCGTGCCCTCTCTTTCTTCGCGGGAGGAGGTTCAGGATTTTCCTCTAATAAAAATTAAATTTTAGTTTTCATGGAATAACTTGAGCCGTAAAATCTTAGTTTTCAACATGTATTGCCCCCCCCCCCAATTAAATTTAACCCACCCCCATTGCTCCACCGCTTCTATATCAGTGTTAGAAACCATCCCTCAGCAACTTAAATTGTTTGTTTTCCAAAAGTATTTAAGCTTAGAAGCATTTTTTGAAAGACTGTCCTACTGATCAGCGAGGTTAAACACGAAAGTTATGAAAAAAAAATTGTTTCCATAAAATAAGTTTTCCAAAAGAAAGATAAAGACCTCAATTGAATCGAAAATGAGCAAATAAGCTACCTAAGTGAAGGCAACTCCTGAAGTAGCTTCTTGTGCTAATACATGTTTGCGTGTTCCTTAAATATTTAGAAATAATAAAATGCCAACTGGACAAGTATTTAGAAGGAAACCCATTTCCAATCGAATAAAATCTGCGTTTTCTTACACAAATAATAATTATATGCTCAGTCTAATATAATGTTTATCTTTAAATATAAGACGCTTTTACATAACTATTTGATGCATAGATTCAATTTGTTTAGGGAGACAATTTATTGTACAAAGCAGATGTTAAAACAGTCTTTTTTCGGCAATTAACTAACCCTCGGTCCATGCCCTCCTTCCCAGAATAAACATTGACTACTTAAAATAGATATAATCACATTTTTCTTATGAAAATAGTAATCACAGCCTACTCCACCCCTCTAAAAAATTAAAGATTTAATGTAAATATAAATCAATCAATTTGAACAGAAAAAACATCTTTATTTGTGAACCCCGCGCAATGTTGTAGCCTTCAGTTTACCAGATAAAGGGATATACGAATTATCCCTACCTAATTGAGCAACGGTAGGGTGAACTTCTGGCTGTTCGCTATCATTAAAGGCCAGGGGCACCAATTAGGGGGGGGGGCAGGGGGGGCCATGCCGCCCCCCCCCCTACACTTTGAAATTATCTTCTTATTTATATTTCACAGCTATTTTCTATTTTAGCTATGTGCTATATTAAACCAGCAACTGGTCCAATAAATACGACCAACAAACTGATGCCCTAATTATAGAATCTTGTTTTGAAATGTCTAAGAGCGAGCGCGTCTACACTATTTTATTTCCGAGTAGGGTTCGTTCAAAACTAAGCTTCATGTGGTCAGTACCCGTTTCGTTATTGTTCTTGTAAAGAATTCGTTGTAAATTATGAGTTTTGTATATTGCCTTTTTTAGTAGCTGGGAAAGGAAATGTGTTCTAGGGTTTCAAGGGGTTTTGGTCAGCAGATTCTTGACGTTGTTGAATAGTTTATGGGATAACTAGTCCCAGTGGAGTGTATGGGACTGTCGTGAACAGGAAATGTAAGTGATTGGTTTATGGGGTTTCTAAGCGGGGTAGTTTCACCGTGGAGTATGGGAGTGATTTTCTAAGTGAGTTTCTACGTGTTTCTTCAGTTCTTCTCTTGCCGTGTCTGAGTGAAGTCATTGTCTACTACTCGTTTAACTATGAGTAAAAAGCGACAACAAACTTCGGATTTTTTTTCGGTGAAAATGCGGAAGAAAAATGAAGAAACTTTAGTGCAAGAAACTGGCAATAGTGTCAGCGCCCAAAGTCTCGGGTTAGTTGAGATAAATTCCCCCACCTGTGACAGAATTTCGGAAACAAGCGGAACAATAAATGGCTCAGATCAACATGAAAGTTCGGTCTGCATCGCTGAACCCCTTGCGGGTTCCAGTAGCAGACAAGAAACTCTCTCAGATATCTCTAGGACGCGTCACGACAAACCAGCTCAACCTATTCTTGAGAGATATCCGGCTTCCATTTCTAGCGGAAGGAAATTCAGTGCACATTACTATAAGACTTATGAATGGATTGAATACTCAAAAAACTTGAATTCCGTGTTTTGTTTTGCTTGCCGCCATTTTTCTATGGGGACTCTAAGGGCTGGAGAAACTGCTGGAAAAAGGGCTTTCATTGAGTCAGGATTTTGCAAGTGGAAAGACAGTTCTGCTCTATTAAAGCAACATAATGGTTCTGAAAGACATAGGCATTGTATGTCAGCATGGACGGAATTTAAGATAATGAGTACTGATACTTCGAAATCTATAGCGAATGCCTTAATTCAATCCAGATCTCAAGAGGTTCAGGAAAATAGAGATCATGTGAAGTACATTTTTCGCGCTATTTGCTTTCTTGGCCGCCAGGGTCTTGCTTTGAGGGGTCATGACGAATCAGAAACATCTGCAAACCGGGGTAATTTGGTTGAATTGATGGAGGAAATGTCTAAAGGCGACGAAAAGCTGAAGGCCAAGTTACAGCGCCGATATGGTCACTATTGCAGTCATCAGTACCAAAATGACGCAGTTACAATGATAGGAAATGCCTTGCGCCAAGATATTATTTCAGAAGTAAAATCAGCTAATTACTTTGCTATTCTTGTCGACGAGACAAAAGACGTTTCTAGAAAAGAACAATTAGCGATCCTACTCAGGTACATATCAAATGGAAAAGTAGTGGAGCGACCAATCGGCTGCTATCACATGCACAAATTAGACGCCGAGAGCTTATCCACCTCGATTTGTGAAACTATAGAAAAGCTTGGTGTAGATTTGATGCTGTGTATTGCCCAATGTTATGATGGCGCATCTGTCATGAGTGGGGAATTTAACGGAGTTCAAGCAAAGTTTAGGGAGAAGGTGCCTCATGCAGTTTATGTACACTGTCACGCCCACAGATTGAACTTGGTTTTGACTGACTGCCTAAAAAATATCAGCGAACTTTCTGAATTTTTCTCTGTGGTGCAAAGACTTTACGCATTTATATCATGCAGCAATACTCGTCACGAGCTATTTGTGGAATCCCAGCGTATTAGCGGGCAAAAAGTCTTGGAGCTAGAGAGGACCGTCCAGACTCGCTGGTTTTATGCAGTCCGCTCTATTTCAAAGGTGAAGGCCAGATTTGATTGTATTGTTGCTGTGCTTGCCGCAGTCTCTGATAGTTCCAACGGCGAGGCAGCGTGTGAAGCAAAAGGACTACTGGACAAAATCAACTCTGCCTCTTTTGTTTCAACTTTACACATAATGGAAAAAGTATTAGTCATTGTAAATTGTTTATCAGAGCAACTTCAATCCGGAAGTTTGTTGATTTATAAGGCACTTGCACTGATTTCTGGGACATATGAGACACTCCAAAAGCTGAGAAATGATAACGAATGGAACAACTTAAGCAAAACCATATCTGAATTCTTAGCTTTAAACGATATCCAGGAATCGAAATCTCCACAATCTAAAACCAGTGCTCGAAACAAGAGAAGTCAAGCCATTTCCATTCGTCTCAAAGCCTTTCTTTCAAACTCAACAACCGGTAAACGCAATATCAGTCAGCCAGTTGAATCAGACTGCGGCAAACTTCTGTACTTTGAGGTATTAGATCGTTTCACGAGTGAGATGGACCAACGTTTCATGCAGAATATGCCTCTGCTCGACGCTTTATCTGCCTTCGACCCCTCAAGTTCCAATTTTCTCGAAATTTCGAAAGTGGAAAGAGTTATGTGTCATTATCAAGAGATTCTCGGTGTTGACGACTATGCCATAGAATCCCAGCTTTGTCTTGCAAAGCTGCATCTGTCAAAAAGTGATATTTCAAAAATGGATCTTCTTCGAGCTATCGAAATCTTATCCGACCTCCCAGTTGCCTATTCTGCAGTGCTAAAACTGATGAAGCTAGTTGCTACTTTGCCTGTGACCACTGCCAGTAATGAACGATTCTTCTCGGCATTAGGGCGTGTGAAAGACTATCTGCGATCGACGATGGGAAACGACAGACTCAGTGATCTCATGATAATGGCCGTTGAAAAAGAGGAGGTAAAGAAACTGGATTTGGATAGATTAGTCAACGATTTTGCCAAGCAGCGACCTCGCCGCTACCCCCTGTTTTAGGTATGTTTGCTAAATGTTGTTCTTTTTTTTTGCATCTTAATTAAAAAAAAAAATCGAAAAAAAAATCCTTGCCCCCCCCCCTACATTTTCGTGAATTGGCGCCACTGTTAAAGGCTTTAACCCAGATATTTGACGGATGTTAATAAAGTCGTGTTTACCCACCTGCTAGAATAGGCTTCGATTAGCGGAAAAGCACAATGAGATTGCAAACGGGGTAAAAGCGTATATTTTGCGAGAAACTTAGTTTATTTTATCACCGTAAGAACTATGCAATAGCAGGAGGGAAGAGGTGGTGGGGACTATTGTTTGATGGGGGGAGGGGGAGCTGTCTTTAACATGCATAGAGGCTTACCTGAAAATAAGCTCGAACTAGATCCTTTTTAAAATTTCTTGTTGTGTTACCACTCATCTTGAAAGTAAGACTGACGAATTTCCTAGTCTGGGACCGGGTTTTATAGCCCCCAGAGAACAATGAAAGTTACCCGGTCCATTACCGGCTATGAGAATAACATTCTCTTGCATAATGCTGTTTGTTGTTAACGGGAATCCTTGTTCACATTGGGAAATCAATAGAGTTCTTGACCATATAATAGAACCCCCTTTATGCTTGTTGGAAAATCAATACATAACGGGAATTCCTTTGTTCCTGTGTTACCAACAATGAATGAATTTTCCATTATCCGCTATGAGAACAACATTCTCTTGCATAATGCTGTTTGTTGCATAACAGGAATCCCTGTTCACATTGGAAAATCAATAGAGGCCTAGACCATACATCGGGACCCCCTTTATTCTTGCCGGAAAATCAACACATAAAGGGCATTCCTTTGTTCCTGTGTTACCAAAAATGAAAACAAAGGGCTTGTGTTTAAACCAGAAAAAGCTATGTAAATATTGGAATAAGATCAATTTGAGTAATTTGGACTATATCCAAACTTGACTGGTGGGGTCTCGGGGTTTTTTTTCTACACCCTTAGGTTTTTAAACAGTCTATATAACAACCAAAGAAATAAAATATTCCCTATTACATAACAAGCACCTGCGTCTTGAAGAAAATCAATAATATCTGGTGGTTGCTAGGGCGCGCTCCAGCCGGACCTTAAAAGCTTACACTACTCCTAGGGTTGGTGGTGCCTGGAGAAAAATTAATTACAGCGCCTCCCTCCCGAATCAAATATATGAAAAAAATAAATAAATGAAAATTCTGATCAAAGTGGGAAACCCCTAAGGCACCTGGGGCAGCTGCCCCGATTGCCCTCTCCCCCTTGAACGGCTCTGATCATGACTACTACAATTAATTGGCATTAACTGCTATTATCAACAGAACTTATTAGCTGATATTATTACTATTACTATGCAGGACAACTACGTCAATTAAAAGCAATTTAAAGTAAATGACTTAAAAGAATCCTCAAACCCAGCAGAAGCCCTTAGTGTTTTTGTACTTTGCTAAAAGCAAAATATATTTTGTATATAATTTTCCTTTTTCATTGACAGTAAAAGAAATTGAATTCTGTCTCAGCTGTTTTTTTTTTTAATATCAATAGGCAATATTTTTAGAAATGAACTTGGTTTTATTATTCAAGATGTATTAAATTATCATCAACAGTTTCTTTCTATTAAATCAATTTCAAATAGAAAATCAATTTTGGCTTAATCAAATGACTATTCATGTAGGTATTAGCAAAGAGCAAATTATGCAAACATTTCAGGTATTTTTCCGGGGGGAAGGGGGGATAGCATCAAAATTATTTGTGGTTAAGACTTCAAGACATTACTTGTTTGTGACAATTAATTTAGAATTACTGTTTTTAAATAAACCTTATTTCGCCAGAATTTTCTTCCTTTTAATACATTCCTTTGGAAAGCAATAGAAAAATCAAGTGACTAAGCAAAGCTTTGAATTTAAGCACTTTCTTTAGTTTGCAGTAAATCCCAAATAACACTCTAGGCCTTAGGAAAGATAAAAAAAGCGCTTCACGTAATTTATTTTACTTTGATATCTTGTTAAAGCTAATTTATGCTCATTTTAAGTTAAAAAATAGCCATTCACTTTTCATAAAAAACGGCCGTTTGTTAAATTCAATATTTACATGAATCAAATGACCTTACTAACCAGCTTTCTGAGCTACTAATCCAATATTTTCTAGCCATTATTTTGAAACACCGTGATTCGCTGTCAAAAATTTCCTAACATATAAGTTTAGTTTTACATCCAGATTTGAGGTTGATTCATTTCGAGGAAGACACTCAAGCCTATATTTGTGAAAAAAATCAAATTGTTGGGCCATACTGCGTTATGAATCCCCTTGCGATCGGCCTAATGCGATCAAACGTTAGCCGGTTCCCTCGACAGTCACACATATCATCACGCCGGAAATGATGATATCTCTCGCGTTTTTCAAATTTCACAGTAGAACAGGAAAAATATTTTAAAGTTTTTCGCGAGAGTAGTTTTTGGAATACATGACTACTAAAAATCAGTCAAGATCAATGTACGGCTGAATGATGCGTTTTTAATTGGGTATATGAGGCGCATCATTACGATCGATAGTCTTTGGGTTCAGATGACTTTTCTTTATTAGCCCTAATCATGAAGTGCCTTCTCTATGAAGCAAATACTATGAACATACGCCTGTGCGAAAGTGACCAAAGAATAATGACCTACAAGAGGAATGTTTCTTACTTTTTGCCTAATTAAAAAAAGTATATGTTATTGACTAGGTTACTTAGCATGCAAATCATCCTTGTGTCTCTATTCTTACTGTATAAGTTGTTTTTTCTTACTTGTAAAAGCTTTAAATATTAATCTAGCTGTCAAAAAAAAAGTTTGGGTTGACTTTAGCTAACTAGCAGCGTTAGATTTTTTACTACTATGCTCGATGCGCACTTAAAACTAAGCGGGAAGTTTCAGAGGTCTCACCAAGCTATACTAGGAGCATAAAAAAAAAAAAAAAAAAAAAAAAAAAAAAAAAAAAAAAAAAAAAAAAAAAAAAAAAAAAAAAAAAAAAAAAAAAACCAGCAAAATCGGTACCTGATATTTATTTTTAAAATATTACAATCAAAGAATGCAACAAAAGCAGTACAATTACTTTACAATGTAGTATTTTTCACCAATTATATTACATAATGTTAAAAAATTCGACAATTAAATTCAAAATTAAAATACAATTACCCTTATTTTAAGAAGTACATACTAAGATAAAGAAGAAGTGAGCCGCTAATGCGTCTTGACTAGGCCGGAATAACGATTCTCATTACAAAGCCAATTAGTCATTTCACCAGAACTACAAAGAAGAACATAAATTAAATCCGAGAAACTACTGGACAACTTCGCGATTAGGATGCGTCTCGGTCGCAAAAAAACGCTAAGTAAAGAACATGATAAACTGAGACAGTACAGCACTACACAGCGGTCTATAAATTCAAAACAAGTTTAATTTCAATGTATATATATATATATATATATATATATTATATATATTATAATATATATATATATAATATATATATATAATATATATATATATATATATATATATATATATATATTATATATATATATATATATAGCAAGAGAATTATTTTGCTTTTAAAGCATTTTTAAAGATTGTAAAGTAGTAAGCAGTAGGTTCATATGTAGATCACGGACTATTTAGAAAGAAATGTAGACAAATACACCATCTTTCAAAAGTTTTATTTTTTCTCAGGGTTAGTTCTAAGCAAAAGTTAAGAAGGCAAAATAATTATACGTTTATGAATAAATTCATGATGCTGCTCCGTAACACTAGATGGCGTCAATTGTATTTTTTTTTGTCTCTATCAATGTACCATACACTTCGGTGCTGAGTGCGAAAATCATTGGAAAGTAAATCCGTGTTTAAAGATAATTCCGTAAACCACATTGGCCTGTCATCACAAAGAATAGAAAACAAAAGAAAAGCAAGACTGGGATTTAATAAGGTCAACGAATCTCCATGTTTTTTGTTTTTGTCTTTTTATCTGGTCTATATCGTTCGCATTCTCACTCAAAAAATGTGAACTTGATTCTCTGAGACGTTCTCAAATATTGCTGAAGAAGGGGAGCAGTTGTCCTCCCAAAAAATCCGTTTTTGTGTCGTCCAATATTTTGTTGGTCTTATAAAACCCCATTCTCGTTTTCTTCTTTTTTGTTTTTATTTTTTTGAAATCCATGTTTTAAGAAAAAGAAATGGCAAAGTCAACTTTCCTTGCACTACCAAAGCTCAGCAAATCTCCGCTAGAAGGGTCGCTCTTAACTAGGTGCTTTCACTAACCAAACCGCAATAATTATCATCTAATAGCAAAAGAATACGTTTTATCTTCTCCAAATATTTCAGGCAACTAATGCTGACACGTACAAGATTTTGACACACTTACAGAAGACAAAAAATACAAACAAAAACCCTCCAGAAATTATACACATTCAATATACTTAAAAGCTTTCACTTACTTTTTTCTTTATATAATTCACAGGACGCCCTAAATCATATACTGAGTAGATTAAATTCCCAAACTGATCAATAATTTCAATGACAGATACAATAGCTTTTTGGGTCTGAACCTACTTCTTCTTTACTTCTTATGAAAGAACTGGCTAAAACTATTTATGGCAACTTGAATATTTAATAAACCATAACTTAATTCCAGGCAAACATCCCATTAAAATACTAATTAATATCAGAGATCACAAACAACGGACAAAAAGTAAGAAAGTAGAAAAATAAAATAATCTACATTCAATTTTATGTCAGGAACACATGTTCAGCGGTAGTTTTTTAGTCGAAAAACGTTTTAAAATACGCAGAACAGCGTGTTTTTAAGTTTTCCGGACAAACACAGTAAATTTACAAGAAGAAAGGAGCGAAAACGAGTGTGAATAGCTCGGACAATAAATCTTTAACTCCATGAAACAAAACAGAAAAAGGATCGTGTTTCGATTATAGTGTAACCATCACCCGGTCCATAAATACTCCAGAACTTGTGTTTGTTTGCATAGTTGAGCGTCGAGAAGTATATCTTAACGTAAAATTAGTAAAAATAAAGCACAGTTCCACTTTATTATTTAGTTCCTAAAATTTCTTGAGTTATACTATGGATTCTAAACTGTAGAATGTCGTGGGCTATTACTAAAAAAATGTGATTATTGCGGGGTTTTCGATAAGAACATCAAAAAAGAAGAGTAAATCAGGTGATAAAATCTTAAAAAAAAGTTAAAAGCCAAACTTGTCTATTAGGATTATGGATCACCTACACATCAACGACTGGATGCACGATTGTCAAGTCTTGCACGTGGGGCGGAATTTGAGTTTCTGACTCAGTCAGTTTGATTTAAGTAAGAGTCTTTAATTTTAGCAGGTCTAATATTCTTCCTATTATTTTGGGGCGTACAGATAGGTATTCTGTCAAACTGTACTTTGGAGACGTTGCACTCATTGCCAGGAGGGGAGGGGAGGGTAAACTGACATTTGTGCCGTGTTTTGGTTGGAGAGGGGGAGGGAGCAGATCCACTCTGGCTACACAACTGAATTCCAATTATTGGTGTCAGACAAGGCTAATACCTCCCAATTGAAAAAATATAATTCGGTAATTAAATTTTTGAGAAATTTATTCTGCGAAAACCTCCTTACATACTTGAATAGTTAGCTATGGTCTAGTGAAATTCAGTGGTAGCCAAATTGAAAAATAACTCGATCTGGCAGCAATAGTTTCCCGTAGACCAGCTCAAATTTAAAAGTTTTTCAGGGCAACCAAGCTTAAATGATGTTTACATTTCTTTTTTAATACCCAATAGTTTCTTCAATAAAAAGATGCACAAGAGTTGTTTCTTCTTTAACCTCTAATTGGCTATAATGGAAAGACGGGTGAATATACGTATATATTCATATATGAATATTCATAGATTTTATAACCAAGAGCAATGTACAATCAAGCTACATAATGACTCTGACGATTAAGGCAATAGTTATAAACAGCTTTTGTAATTTTTCTAATTTAAAGTGAGTTGGGACGATTTCTTTGTGCTCTTCATCAGTTTGGAAGTACTGCCTTCCATTCCAGTTCTTAATTTAGAGAAAAGACGGAAACAACTCGGCGGTAAGTCAGGACTAAACGGTGGGTGTGCAAACAATATCCCATTTAAATTACTCAAGGAGTCGTTAGGTTAGACAAGTGCTGTGAGAACGGGCACTCTCATGAACCAGAACAAATCCAGAAGTCAGTTGCCTCTTCTTTTTATTTGAACAGCTCTTCATAGGCGTCGCAAAATTTCACAATAAGAATTTGCAGTAATTTTTGTTCCTGGTTCCACAAACTCAACAAGCAATACATCTTTTAGTTCCCAAACCCGTTTGGACAAATGCCTTTATCGCCAAGGTGATTACATATAGAAGTAATCTTGATTGTATAAGTGACTAATGGTAATAAAATCAATTTTTTTTATATTCACCGTCTTTCCCTTACAGCCTATCGAGTATAAAAAAACGAACATTGTTGTTTACTAGCTAATAATTTGATACTTGGAAAATAAAAATGTTGTTGTACCCTCTTCTGTACATAGAAAACGGAGGAAAAGTTATAACAAAAGGAAATGTAGGCACATTTATTGGCAGTTCAAATAAACAAACCGAATCAATTTCATAAATACAGAAAACGTAAAAAAGATGAGCGAAAAATTACAGAGACAATAACAAAAAAGAGATGAAAATAAGTAAATACTTCTGCACTACGAGAAAAACTTCCACTAACTTCGAATTAATAACTACTAACTATCAACTCGTATTTCTACCTTTTTTTATGCTGCTCTTGCAAGAGCAGCATAATTCACTCAACATAGCATAGTATCATCCTTAAATTTTTATACAAGAAAAACGGCGTCAAATGGATCATAACGGATCAAACAAAATTCAAAGGAAAGCAAAAAAGGATACAACTTGACGATTTCAAATGCATCGTAGCAATCTTTCAACTTAAAGATAAAATCGCTTGTGGAGAAAAAAAAAATTATTGGGGCATCCTTATGACACTGAAACAAATAAGTGACGAAGAGTTTTTATATTGAAAATACAAAATCGTTTGTTCACAAACCACAAGATTTTTCTTTTTTTTAAATTCATTCTAAGAAAAACTAAGCGACTGAATATTATGACAGCAATTTCAATTCAATGTAAACAATTATACTAGAACCACATATCTTAGCTCTTGAGCGAAAATAAAAGGTTTAATTTAACTCCTCTGTGTTATTAGGATTCGATGAAGTGCTTCCATATTGAAACTACAAAGATATGGCTTAAGTTAATCAAGCTAGCTTGAGAAGGAATCCAGACGAGCCAACCGGCTAATTCATTAGTCCTAATGTTAATGCGAGAGTGGGCTAAAGCCTTTCTAAAGAGGAGGGGTACCTTAAGCCTCTAAAAGCCCATTTTAGTCGCTAATTTTGAAGTTTTCTATGACAAATTCTTTAGATAATTATGGAAGGAGGAATTTGACTGCTTTAACCTCAGGATTCCGTCTAGAAGAAGGACAATAGGGTCGACCAGCCCTCTACTTCCCCCTAAAAACACAGATATTGCTTTATACAGCGTTTTTAAATGGCCTTTCTATATAAGACAACCAAGCGATGACACCAGCTGCCCCCATAAGCTTATTTTATGCTTTTTAATATTTACATTGTCAGAACATAAACGTCGTACTTCGGTCGAAAAATGGTTAGTTACGATCAAAGATTTGAACATTCTGCTTATTTTTTGAGGCTTCCGGTCTACAACGCGTTGTAAACATATTCAAAATGAGACGTTGCCAAATGATATTTTCCCTATTATCACGGTCCAAGACGAGTCAGTTGTCACTCCAGCAGTCGGATTTCCTTTTGTCTCATGAAAAAATCTCTTCGTCTGAGAACATATTTGGTCTGCTTCTGTTTTGAGATTAAATTGAAAAGATTTGGCCGGCAAATATATGATTAGAATAATAAAAGCTTCCAGCATATGCATTGATCAGAACGAACTATTCGTAATCTTTTTTTATACAGCCGCGTCAAGAATCTCTGTGGTCTACGGTTCAATTTGGCTCATCTTACAAACGGTTTCACTAGACGAGTAACGATTGTTGAGGTGAAAATAGCCAAGGAATTTACATGACTTTGTGCTGCTTTGGCAACCTCAGGTGGCTTTGTGCTGCGAGTACTGTTGTTAACAGTATTCAAAAGATATTCTTTCCCATTTTTTTTTTGGAAGACTTCTTAAGTTTTGCTTTCAATCAGATATATTCACAGGAATTCGCATAGCAACATCTGTGTGACCGTTATCCCTTGAAAAAAATTACGATCTTCGATTGGAACTACCCATCTAATTCTTAGTAGTGATGAAAATTTACAAACGCGGATTTTGTCAAAAAGGAATCAAACCCTCAATAAGCGAGCAAAAAGCTTCCAATGAAGGGCAATGGAAAGTGAATATCTCCTCTACCCCCCCCCCCCCCCGCCCCCCCAAAAAATGTTACTAAAATAAATTAAAACTTAGTGAAAGAAAGAGTAAGAACAAGGGGGTGGGGGCAGAAGAAGACACTGAAACTAATAGGTGAAATTAATTTTCGTAAGACATAAAAGAATTAAAAGCCTTCAAAATAGTACAACCTAAATATAACTACATATGAAGACATAATTAAAACTAAAAGTACAGAAACCCTCTGCAACACAGTGCAAAACAAGTTCATAATTTAAAGTCAAACAGGTCTGCAATCCCTTCTGATTCACCAAGAGTAAAATTGTAATCTGAAACACTCAAAGGAGGTTCTAACTCTAGGAAAGGCTCACTTTTCACTTCAACACCTGCAAAACAAATTAAGATAATTTATTAGAAAAACAAAGTGTTTATGTTCTTGACATTAAAATCAAACATAATTTTGGATGATTAAGTTGCAAGATAGTCATCTTCCTATTCTTATATTGCTGATAATAAGCCGGTGCTTTTAGCACATACTGAGAGAATTATTATCCAACAAAATACAACTTTAAACTAATTTGGATATCCTTTTAAAATCAACACAAAACTTCCAACGAAGTATGCTAAATAATTCTTTTGATAACTTCAATCTAACGAATATAGTCTATGTAAATAAACACAAACAATATATCGTAAAATTATTAAGGTTACTTTTATAATAAAAATTATTATTTTTTTAAATCGTCCTGACGTGTCTATTCTTACTGTATTATGTTATTTTCTTTTTAGTCATAACAATTTAGATTTCCGCATAATTAGGGCCAATTTTTGCTAGTTGCAAAATTTAGACTTGCAACGTTAAAATTTTACTACTACACCGAATGAGAACTTAAAGCTATGTGATAAGTTTAAGAGGCCTCGCCAAGCTAGTCTAGGTACATCATGAGAAAAAGTAAATTTAGAAAAATCGATATCAGGATATTTATTTTTAAATCTATCAAGAACAAATGGTCAGCGGCAGCTTTAAGTGAGAAGACGTTTTAAAATATGCAAAACAGCGTGTTTCTAGGTTTTCTAAGCAAATATAGCAAAACACAAGAAGAAAGAAAACTTACACGAGAAGAAACGAGCCACCACATGAGTGACTCGAACAATAAATTCTTAACTCCATAAACCAAAACAGGAAAAACAATAAAAAATCCTCTGTAACAGTTGTTTATTGTGTATTGACTTTAGATGTCTTTAAAAGCGAATACGCAACCGCGTGGCGTTATGGCCTCTGTGATCCAACGAGAGGAAGGCTGATTACCTTCCAATTCCTTCTGGCTCGTAAAAGGACACTGAAACTTTTAAATTCTAACAGACTGAGCGCCTAGATAATCCCCGGCTACTGAATGCAGCGCTCCACTGGGAACCATCGGGTACCCATTGCAGAGGCAGACTCAGAAACCCCATGCACCAAACGTACCAGATAGATCTGGGAAACCAAAATACCTCAATCCAGCCTCAGTGGGAGGACATACTGGCAAAAACAAACTTTCGGGAAGATTGGCGGCTTCTTCTAGATGTCCTGGGTGCCTCTGGAGGCACAGGCGGATCTATAGTCTAAGGTAAGAATGAGCCACATCCTAAGCTTCTAATACTATCCTTTCTGTACAAGGTGGCCGGACAAAAATGCTTGGGAGTAACCTTGCTCTTTACCTAGTCACTGCAGCAGCGCTAAAAAGCAAGGTGCTTTGCCTCTGACGCTGTTGCGTTGACTCTTACGCGCATCTATGAAGCCTCCGTCTCATAAGGAGTATTGGAATAACTAGTGATTTTATGAGCCCTTACCCAGCTTTGCTGCGGCCATCCATTCAACATGACCCATGAAATAAAAAAAAAGAGGGTCACCGTTAAGTTGTCACTATTGTGTCAGCTGTGATCAACAATATTGCGTTGACTAAGATTTAAAGTAATTTAAAAATGATACAGAAAAACTATCTATGTTGTTAAGATAATTAAATAAAACTAATTGTGCGAAATTAATCTAGATTTTAAAATTAACTTTACATCTGCTCTGAATTTAAGAGTTTATGACAGTGTGAACTAACGTTAGTGACAATTTTTCTTTTTCGGTCCCCGAAATAAGAATACGACATTAACAGAATTTATTAGACAACAGTAAAAGATTTCTTCCAAATGCAAATAAATTTATTGTACAATTTAAAACTGACATGCCAGCACTTACCCAGGAATCTATCTCGGGACAAGCCCCAAATTCGATAATAAAGCAAAATCTGAGAAATCACACGAAAATTTAGGAAATTTCTTTTTTTTTCTCCAAAACAAAACCTCAAGTGACGAAAGTGCATTTGAAAAAGAGAAAAGGAAATTGCAACGCTAGAACTGTAAATGCGACCAGGTTACTGGAATTTACTGGTTCAAACAGAGATAGCCCAAAAATCACTTGCAGCACAAAATTCACCAAGCTGCTTTTAAAGTAGACAAGGTAGGCGGGCAAAAACTGGGGACAAATCAATGAGTTTGTTGAGCTCCTCTATAATCCCGCCCTGATGACTTATACTGAATTAGAGGACGGGCGTGAATGTCTTAGCTATAGAATGTTGATTTGGTGCACTCAACACAGAAAAAAAGTAAACCAAATTGAAAAGACTGGACTTTTACATCACAGTCAATCGGATATAAAAATTAAAAAATGACGCATGTTGGGATACCCTTCCCGACATTGCGGCAAGTACCCTTTAAAAAAAGGAACTAAACATGGCATGGATATAAAGCAAGAAAAAATCCAGTTACCTTCAAATACAGGAGAATTTTCTGCTTGTTGACTACCAACAATAAATAAATTCCTGTTCACTTTTTCACGCTGTAAGTTCGTTGGACTTTTAAGAGGTGAAAGAGAAGTTTTAGGCGCCATAAAGGACATTAGAAAAGAATCACTGGCACTGTTTGGCGAAAGTATCTTCCTATTAGTTGAAGGCTGAAATTTGTCAGGAGAAAATAACACTTTCCGAGGTGACATTGTCTTAGGTGTTCCATGTACTAAAGGACTGTGCTCTATTCTAGGCGAGGAATTGGATGACAAGCTTTCTTCGTCGGGACAAAGCAGCACTTCTACTTCACCATTTTCACTTTTTACGTATATTTGGAGTCCCTAGTCAAAACAAAAGTTTCATTTTAAGCATACAACAAAGGCAAATACAATTGCTTAAAAATCTTTTATGAAAAATGCCAGTCCTAAGAAGAATAAGTACAGAAGTACTATGGTAAGTCAAAGCAAGTAGACAAAAAAAGAAAAAAAGAAATAGAAACCGTAATAAGATACAGCGACATACCCAATGTAACACCGCCTTACAGATATATTTGTATCAAGTAGTTAGAACTCTGACAGACAGGGATGAAGAAGAGAGAGAAAGAGAGAGAGAGAGAGAGAGAGAGAGAGAGAGAGAGAGAGAGAGGGCGAGAGAGAAAAAGAAAATTAGACAGAAAATCAACGGTATAAAACAGCAAAATGCAAATTTTTCTTTTAAGAGGAGAAGCTAGGTAGAGGGTTCCAGATCTATCCAGAAATGAGGCCTAATTTGTGTTTAAAAATAATCATCACAGGTGTGTTCTTACATTAGAAAGACACAAGGTTGGACAATGACAGAGGCTACTTATTCCATTATGAATTACTGAAACAGTTGGTTGCAATCACTTCTTGATCAAATGCAGTACAATACAGAGAAGAAAACCCCATAAGACGATGGAAGTGAGAAAATCACAGAAATTTACACCCCTTCCCCTCCGCAAATAGAAGACTAAAAAAACACAACAAGTGCGGAATTTGTGCAATATTGGAAAAAAGTATGACATTGTCCTGGAAAAGGACCCTCTCCCAAATCATTACCCCTCCGTATTTTTTTCCCTCGCAGGCTTGACTTCATCCTCCTATAGAGACTTTCATTTTATGTAGGCGCTTGCCATCGATGTAATTAGGAAGCCTTTCCTGAACGACGGCACGATGGTTCCACTCCCTAAAAACTTTCTCGACATTCTAAAACAGCTTCTATTGTGATCAAAGTTATAACATGCGAGTTTTAAAGAAACCTGACATAGAAATTTGGGACTAGAAGCCCAGACAAACTAGTATTACTCTTCACTGTTCTGTGTTAAATTCACCCTATAGTAAGTTCAACAATTCCGATGTATCGGCTGATGACCTTTGACATATCACTAGAAAATAGCTTTTCATATTTTCCACAAAAAAAACACACAACTTTTTATACCTATATCACTCTTTCTCATTAGTCATTCAATTTTCCCTGATAATCTTTGTTTTCGTTTACACTTCATTAATTTTGACTGTGGACGGCCCAAAAACAACCTCTATAAAAGTACCCGACACTACTCGACGCTAATCAAGAATCCACATAATGGTTTATTATATACTTTGGTAATACAATTTTCTAGTGCCCCCTGATAGACTATATCTTTTGTGAACACTCGCGAGCAAATAAAGAAATCTTGTAAATGAACAATAATCCAACTAAACAATGAACTAAATTCTTTTGAAAAAAAAAAACGTTAAATGAAATTTAATTTAGTATTTCATTTCTTTAACCCTATATGCCTGAAAACAGGTCCACCAAAAACAGATAACATATTACATCAATTTAATTCCTCGAAATAGGTTCACAAAAGAAAGTAAAAGCGGGAGACGCATTCAACGATCTCAATTTTCAGTTTAGTACCATACCGAATGTAAGAAAAATTATTGAATAATATACGGAAATGGATAATAACGAATAATACTATTATAGAATATTGAATAATAATATATAGAGTGTATAGAAAAATAATATATGGAATAATATAGAGAAATGTCAATAAAGACTCGACATGGGGAATTGCATTGCCTAAAGCACTTGTTATCTAAAATATTGATGAAAACCCGCTTCCCATAGATTAGGGCACACTTCTACCCATCAAAATCCGATTATAAACACATCGCTCGAATTCACTATCAATCAACCACCAACTACTCTTCCCCCATCATGTCCAACAAATTACCTATCGGCTCTCTTGATCTTCCCCAGCAGCTCCCCCCCCCATTTTCTGCAACAAATGGGGAAATGTCGGCCATAAAAGAACAAAATAACACAGAAAAAAAAAATATTCCGACTTCGATATTAGTCTTCTACCAGCTATCCTCTCTCCCAATAAAACTTACCCTCCCTCCTTTCAGCCTCTTTCGTCAACCTGCTGCCGCTTCCTCCCACAAAAACTGTTAGGCCCAAAGGCCAAAACGACAAAGCGCGAAAACTATGAGATAGCCAATTTAAAGTTAAGGATAATTAAGGATTATAACAGATATAATCTCATAAAGAGATAGTTAAGGATAAAAACATAAAAAGTGCCAAATCATGCGTAATGTAAATAACTTAAAAAACGACTAATCTCGTCTCCCATCTTACCCAGAACTCTTCATAAAGGAATAGAAGAGCAACTTAGTCATTTTTCTCTTTTGCACATTCTATTTAAGGAGATGCCAAAGCCATCTTTAGTTAAAATCAAGTAGTTGCGGTCATCGAGCCATGATTATTTGTAGAAAAAGCCAAGACAGATAGTCCGGGTGAGAGGCAACTCTGGCATAAGCCCTTTTTAGGATTGTATAAAAATGATGTCATTTCACTTGTTGATAGATAAGTCTATCATCCATCCGGCCATACATCATTCCTAGGGCAAAACTAAGGTAGATAGTCATAGAACTAAAGGATGAAAGATCGGATTGATTTTGGGTTGACACGCCACGGACAATGTCCACTGGACTTGTATGCAAAATGGGGGACTGAATTTGCTTGAACTCACAGGCGAACAAGTGACCTAGGCCTAATAGGCTTGGCCGCTTGTAGTCTCAGGTGGAATACCGTGTCACAGGATTGACACATGACCAACAAGTCCCCTGGACTCGCAGGCAAACGGCGAGACCTACAGTTTTTCAAGTGTTTGGTTAGATGGCACGGGTAAACGGCGGGAGTAAGTATGACTCTCTTACTGGACAAATACTTGTGTGTTAGCTTTTGGAAAGGCACGCCCGCCCAGTCTCAGGCAGGTTGACCAAAAACTAAAAATTAACTCAGGACCGTTAAATTGCCTAGAATGACAGGTAAACAAGCGTCCAAAGCCTTATAGTTAGGTTTCAAATCAAGGTTAGGCGGAATTAAAATCAAAACTGGTACAATTATATTTTTTGTCACTTTAGTTTCAAAGCGAATCATTATCCTTAACAAATAAGCACCATAAATCATATCTTCCCCCTCCTAGGCATTTCTTCACCAGAGAAAAAAAAAAAAAAAAAAAAAAAAACAAAAACAAAAACAAATCAATAAAATTAGAGATGAATATAAGTACAATACCATTAGATTTCAGCAAAAAAAATCACAATAACAGAATTTTAGGATGGAGTTACTTGCTTTTATAGGCATGAAGAAACTACACACAACTGCCTGTCTTATGTGTAGTTCATGCTGCAATCTTTTCACGGAGTATTGTCAGTTACCGAGAACATCTCAAAACAGTTCATTACCGAATGTTAGCCTCTAAATTTCCGAAAAGAGAAATAAACATTGACTAGTACATGAATTAAACTTCAAAACGTAAAAGAGAAGATCCGCAAATTGCATTAAAATGACAGAAAGATGAAAATCGTTCAGTTAAAAATGGATAAAAAACCTTCCCATACTTGCCCCCCCCCTCCACACGTTCAAAATTCAGGAAAGGCCCTGATTGTAGATAACATAAAATCTGTGTCAACTAAATTTCATAATTAACATTACTCTAGAAGATACAACAAATACAAATTTCAGCACAATTATTTTTGATTACCCTTTTACTCATATAAATGTTTTAAATGAATTCTTTAGCAATCTATTGTTCACTTTTCTTTTTATTTTGATTATCTCTGTTCAGTGGATTTATAGCTCCAAAGAAACCTTATTGAATAAGACAAACTTACATGTTCAGGAGGAGGAACTTCCAAAGAGGTACCAGTAGGAGCGCGAACGGCTAAAACCGTTTTGTTTCTGTACATCTCTATAGATCGAAGATCGGCTTGTGACACGTAAGCAGATGCTTTATTTTCAGCATCATTGTTTGCACAACGCAGCTCACCTTCTGCAATAGAAGAAACTTATAAAGGACCGTGTCAAGGCATACAAAAATGATAGAGGGAACAATTATGGAACATGGAGAAAATTTACACCCAAACCCAAAAAACACACCATGTAAAGAAAAAGTTTGTGCGAGACAGTAATTCCTGCTACAAAAATGTTGGGAACAATTTTTCCAGTGAGGATTTTGACGAAATTTATGAAAGTTTCACAAATATCAATACAGCCGTCAGCCACTAGGGCTACGTTACAGATGAATAACGACTGTATATAATAGAATGAATAACAACTTTACTATTTATCACTTTTGAGTAAGTTATATGACTCTTTTTTGTCATATATTAGATATTTTTACCAGGAGAGTTATAAAATTTCAAATTCTTTGGCCTGAATCCATCTCATTTATTTTCGAGGTCCAAAATTGAATAAACAATTTCCCTTCTTATTGCTAACCTCCCGATCCTTATAGAAAATCCTGCCCTAAACTCTTCCTACTCTTTAGCAAACCACCAATACTTGACAGACCTGTACTGTCGTCCACATCAAGTCAGTCACCTGGAAACAGGCCTTTAACATACTATCATCATGCACACGGGGATCCTTGTCCGGCTAATATAATCCTAGGAAGCTTTCCACAGTCTTCTTCCCTCTCCAGATTCCCGCAATAATTCCACAACTCAAACAGACACTACTTGTTACCCCCGAAAGTATTTCAATTTCAGCTTCCCATTACTTTCGTATGGCTCCCCCAATTAACCTCCAAAACATTGGTCATTTTAGCAATCGCTTCCCTTTTCCAAAGTTCCTAGTCAAAGACGCTGAAACCCTTAAATATTACAAACTACCAGAAGGAGAGGCCCAGTCCCAAGCACATATCATCGACACTGAAATATACTTGAAATATTTAAGTATCTCGGATCACACATTAACATTAATGGCGGATGTAGCGAAGAAATCCAATGCCGCATTGCATCAGATTCCGCAGTCTTTGCACAGCTATGGAAGCCGCTATGGAAAAGGAAAGAAATTCACCGGAAAACAAAAATTCTTATTTACGATGCCCTTGTCCGATCAGTCTTAATGTACGCGTGTGAGACATGGCCCTTAAAAGTTACCGAGGCACACGCCCTCAACACTTTTGAACACAGATGCCTGAGGAGCATATTGGGGTTACGACTGAGCGACCGAATCACAAATACGATCATCCGCCAACGATGTGACCAGAAGTATGAAATCACATCTATCATTCGACGCCGCCGCCTGTCCTGGTTCGGCCATGTTTGCCGAAGACCAGCCGAGACTTTCACATATCAAAGCCTACGCTGCAAACCAGCACCTGATTGGAGGAAACGACATGGAGGACAAGGCAAAACTTGGCTTAACAAAGTCAAATCTGACATCGAGCCAATTGGCGGTTTCCTGAGACATGGTCGCAGATGGGACCATTCATGGCTTGAAATTATCGCCCCATTAACCCAAGACCGTAACCTCTGGAATTCAACAGTCTGCTAGATCCTGTCGCCAGGGAGAGCTACATAGCTTGTGTCCTGATCCAAGTACAAGTAAGTAAGTACAGTAAAAGGGAGATCGAATATTATTATTTTTATGTAACAATATTTTCCCAGAACTAATTTATTCTTCCAATCCTTCAGATTACGATGAAATCACTTGGGTAAGCGTAAGATCTAAACTTCTGCCCGATTTATTTAAATTTATTGCTTTTAGTTGCTTTGACTATTCCCAAAACTAAAATGTTGCACAGAGACACCACTTCTCCCATCTTCAAATTTTCAAAAGCAGGTGTTTTCTCTGTTGGTTCTGCAAATGAATTACAGTTAAATTCCCTCCCTTTGTAGTTCTTTAAACTTTAAAACAAGCATTAAAAATACCGACAATAAAAGGAGTTCTACTCTTGATCTGATCTGCACAAATATAGACGCTTTCTATTGTCCACAAGTCCCTTTGTTCTCTTACGGGGAACTACTACTTTTGTTTATTGATGAATCATCTTTCCGGCTTTAATCACACTTCCTGTGCTATTGAATCCTCTTACCGACCAATTTCTAAAACTGGCCTTTTCATTTCCATCTTTGATTGGAAATGAAAAAGGGGATGTCATTAGAAAGAAAGCAATGATAAAGACTTCAATTTTCCAAACAAGATTAAAACCAAATGCATGAATTCCTTCCAAAAGAGGAAAATAACAAAAAAACTTAAAGACTTGTTTTACTGGAAAATCTACTTCTGCATATTACAAAAATCAAGGCTAGGGTTTCTATTCTACTGAGCCAGAACAATAGCATTTTAAAATCATTGACTATCTCAAATTTTTGCGGCACAAAATGCCTAAAACATGTACTTTGTTGTGGCACGATTCCTTTTGTTACTTGAAAAGAACTCTAGAACTTAAAATATCTGTCCGAAGGAGCCCATCCCCAATTTGCGATGACCAGCTTCAGCCGATCTGATTCATCAGTCACAAAAAAAAAAACATTAATAGCCACACTTTTCAAGGAAAACACAAACTTCCGAATTGCCCAACAGGTTTGACCTCAGTTTGGTAATACGGGACCCAGAGTTCGAACCCAAATGTGGCAACATACTGCAAAGCCGACGCAAGGACCTAGGACAGTCCAAAAACGTTGTTAATCTGATTCAATACAAAATTCCAAATTTGGTTTTAGATAGAGGGCTAAAAGTCTGTCCCAGGCCAATCAAACATGCCGAAATTAATAGTTCTGCGTTTTTCAAGACCAAACCTCTTTTGAATCATGTTTTAAACCCATTTCTTTTAACAATTACACGAATTTTCTTGAAGCAATTTTTAAAGGCATCTTTAAGATCTGAACAAATTTTTCATATCTGGAATCAACAAGAGACTAGATTCTTTAATGTGTATCCTGGTTCCAACTATCTTTTTTAGAGATTCGGGTACTACGAACGGGGGTAACTCTTCAGATAATGTTTTTTATCTTGATATTTTTCACATTTTGTTTTAATGTTTGGTATTTTTTAAACCTTTGATATTTGGTTAGACTGTGATATCAAACGGAACAAGAGCATTCTAAGAAGGGCATAGAATAAGAATTGATTATTCTTTTGTTAGTTTGGAATATTTTCTTAATAAAAAATTTCTAACAGCATAATATCATTATGTAATTAAACACTAAGAAGTTTTATAGTCTTTGATACTCAGCTGGCCCTCGCTGGCACTAAATGAACTACACTTTTTACTTGGCAATTTTTGCTTCGTTTAAAAAAAAGGACTGGGAGTGGTATACTCACGTGCATGAAGAATTATACCCCCATGCACAAAAACAAATAGTAATAACTAGCTTACCAAAAACAATAAGAATTATCTATAACACCAGGAACAATGTTATACAAAATAAATTTACCAGCAAGTGCGATCAATCTATCCAATTGATTTTCCTTGGCTTCAAGAACTTCGATTTCACTTTCAAATAACCTTTTGTTACTTTGCTGTCTGAAAAAAGAAGAAGATAGCTCCCTTAGGGAAACTTGCATAACACAATTAGAAAAAACAAAACAAAAAAGCAACATTTCTTGGCCCCAAGTCTCAACTCTCGTCCATTTCAACGCGTTTTCGTGAAATTCCCAGGAGAAAGTTTCCCCCTTACAGTATGATCTTAACGTTGCTAGTTCACACATACAACTATGAATATTAAAATATATATGAAAAATGCCAGCAAACCCCCACCTCAACTATGTCCCACCTGCCCTAGTATTTTTTTTTTATTTTTCATTTTATTACCTCACCCGGCAGAGGAAGAATATCCATTGTGTCATTTTTACGGCACAATTTTGTTTCAGCTCTTTAAATCGAACCACATTTTATTTCTTCTGTTTTTCATCTTTTGGTGATTAGGCCAATTAATATATTGTTGAAATGTCCCGGTGTAAATTCATCTATTCTCCTGGAAAGCTTCGTACAAAAAAGTGTGTCCATTCTCAAAGAAAGACACTGTTTTTTTTTCCTGGTCATAGAGCCTTAGGGAGAACACCACTTTGAAGTGTTTTTTGTTACAAATTTATTAATGAATAAATACACGCTGAACTCTTCTGTGTGTATGAAAAACACGGTGAATAATTTTTTAGATCATACCGCCTTTCCATTTAATAAAAAATAAAATAAAACTTCTGTAATATATCTGTGTTACAGACGTAAAAATTATAGTTAATCATAGCCAAAACTGAATAATATACTACAATCGACAATATCATCATGAAGAGAAATATCCCTAATTCCTAGTTAGAGGAAGGAAGGAGAAAACAATTTACATATCTTGGCAACACCAGTCATAAGACATTGCATCCAAAGGTAAAATGTATTATAAAGGGTAATTCAAAGAATTTCTGAAATTCGACAGATCTATTTTTTGAAGAAGTTCAAAAAGGTTTGAGAGATCCCCGTGCAAATCTCACTAAATCACTGGTACACTTTGTCAACTCAGTGTGATAAGGGGTCAAAACGAAAGGGCCTCCAGTTCACAGATCGACAGAGTGTACGTATGCACAATTCTAGCACTGTAGAATAGAATCTATTTTAAACTACAATTGCATTACACTAAAAATTGCATAGAGGAATGTCAAAAAAGAGACCAACTTAACAAACTCAAACAAACTTTAACAAAAATAATGAACATGCCGAATTTAACACCCTACAGACTTATTAGTATCAAATAACTAGAACTCTGACAGACAGGGACGGAGAATAGAGAGAGAGAGAGAGAGAGAGAGAGAGAGAGGAGAGAGGAGAGAGAGAGAGAGAGAGAGAGAGAGAGGGAGAGAGAGAGAGAGAGAAAAGAAATATCTAGAGAGAGAAAGAAAGAGATAGAGAAATATATATATAGAGAAAGAAAGATAGATAGATAGAGAGAGAGAGATCCAAAAGTGGGAAAGTGACTTTTTAGGCTACTATTTTTCTTGGGTGCGGGGGCTTCATATCAGTCTCAGAGCCCACCCACCTATTCCTCGACTAGGTCTGCATGAATGTGTTTATGCACTGTTCATAGGCAAACAGGAATAAGTATACTTTTCTGGATTTGCGAAGATTTTACAAACAGCGTCATTTGTAGCCAAAAATTTTTTAATAAAAATAATATGATGAAGAACCATTTTTTTTTTTTTTTAATCACATCTACACATGGGGGAGGGAGGATCCTTTCCCTCTCTTGTGAGGTCTGAAGAACTCCCTATATTTATGTAATTGCTTGAAAATATCCTCCGAAAAACTGCCATTGATCCCACCCCTTGAAATGAATCTTTTAACCAAAGGACATGCATAGGAAGATGAAAAAAAAAAAAAAAAACAAAGAAAAAAAATCAACAAATAAATCTCTTTGTTTGTTTCGACTCTTTCAAAAGGCCCTTTTATGCCACTCACCCAAAGATTCGGGATTATTTGTACGAACAAAAACAAATATAGCTTGGAAGACAAATCAGATTATTTCTTTTTTCATGTGCAATGCTGATGAATACTAAGTAGATAAAAATATAATGTCCTAACAATAAAGATTACTAAAAGCATATTCCGATTTGTCTATTTGAAAAGCCACCCGGTAAAAATCACCAATACTGTACTTGAAAAAATATGCTATGGTTTCTTTTATCGTGATGGGAATTACAAAAATCAACATGGATATTACTGCATGGTTTTTCCCAACCTGCAATTAAATCAACCAAGTCAGAAGAAACCAGACAAACTTGTACACTTATATAATCCGCTTGATTAACTGAAAGTAACTTGCTCGTTACTAAATTACAATTATGCTAATGAAATAAAATCCCCTCCCCCATAGGTTATTCCTAATTGTACCTTTTCCTAAATTAAAATTGAAAGAGAGATAATGCTTACTGCCATAGAACATTATTTTTTGAAACTTTTGTGATAAGTCCAACACCTTCAAGAACATTAGTGATGTCATAAATTCTCCTTTTTTGCACACCAATTTTATTGCACGCAATATTCAAATCTAAGACACCCGTTGGCTCAGCTTCAAGCAACTGAAGAAATTTTTTAGTAATAATGCCTAGTGATGCGTCTTGTCTTGTTCTACCAGGACATGGAGAAGGATCTGGCTTTAGAGATAAGTTCATAGGAAGAGGTCGTTTGATCCCCCGTGAAGTTTGTATTGGTGTAGAGGCTGTACTGGAACTGCTCGACGGCCTTGAAGAATCGGATTCCAAATCAAGTTTCCGTCTGGCCTGAAAAATTAAAATGCATTAAAACTATGAAGTTCTTTGCAAGATTTAACATCTCTGTCTCAATTTAGAAATTACATTTTATTCAAATACCGAAAAGACGTGACTTCAATTTGAAAAAAAAAAAATCTGGTTCAACACCACTCCATTCCACCTTAATTAAATATTCTGAATAGCTCCAAGTCGAAGCTACTAACTAAAGGGTAAGTTCTTAGCAGGTAGTTATGACGCTGATAGCCTTCGGAATGAGAATCGAAGAAGATCTAAGAGTAGTTGATATGAAATTTGAGAGTTTAGAATTTGATAGCGTCAAAGACGGATGAATTGATTTTGCGAAAATAGTTCGTGAAGTAGCTAATGGTGCACTAGGAAAGAGTTAGAAAAGCGGCAAGGAATATTAGCGAGAAATCTTTCAGCTTGGAAGAAGAGAGTAGAATATTATGAAAGAAGTTCCCGGGTGACAGATCCTTGGTAAAAATAAGGAAGAATGGGAAGTAGGGAAGGCATCAATGTGTGAATTGAAGAAATGCGGAATGGATGGAAAATTTTTCCATGATTTTGGAGCGAAGCGATATTTATTTAGTGAGGAGCAATTAAAAGGATTAAAAAAAGAAAGACGGAAGTACTGACAGTATGGTAGATCAAATTTGGAATTATGGTGTTTACAAAGTTAGAAATTAGATACTGAAAATATGAATACGATTTTTGACGCAGGGAAGGAAGCTAGTGATTTTGCAAACATTTTAAGCACCTTTTGTAACAAATGTGATAAGCGTCAATGCATTAAATGTTTGAGATATAAGCTTTTCATTATACAATTAGCTCTGAGCGTCTTAATTAAGCCCATGTGTCCACATTTGTCAGCTCACGGACAATTTATCGGTCGGGACATTCTTTATATTCCCCCTCAAAACTCAAAACCCTAGCTTCACCCCTGGTTATTAGTAGCAGTAGTAGTAGTAAAAAAGGGGTAGGTAGCACCACTCGGAATTTTTAATATTGATTAGGCTTGAGATGTATTTTTTGTTGTTGTGTTTTAACTGATGTTATAACAAACTAAATCAGATTATTCAAAATTAAAATTGTTTTCAGTAACGTGCAAATGACGTCTGCCCTTTGGAAGGCTTATGGGACGTTAGTCCTGCTCTTGTTTGTGGTAATTTCTTTCCGTTTTAAATTTGACTTGACTATTCATTAAATTTTCTGTTCGTTTTCGGTCTCGTTTGTTCACTGATAGATTTCTGTTGATTATTTTGAATTTATTTCTGCTCTTCTTTGGTATAGTGAAGCTTCTTACTTCTCTTCTCCTCATCCCATGCCCCTTTTTTCACAGAATCGTCCGATCAAAATTTCGAGATGGACATTTTGTTCAAAAAAAGTTGAAAGGCCCAATAACTACGCCTTTGGAGATAACACAACCCCCCAAAGCCCCTGCAGAAAGGTCTCTAAGTGATAAAATTTGCCCATTGTTTACGTATAGTATTTGTTATTGGGAAGTATGCATACATTTTTCGAAAGGGGGGGGGGCGAAGTTTTTCTTGCGGGGAAAATTTTTCCATGGAGAGTAGTTTCCAGGGGTTGAACTTTTCAGGGAACAATTTTAAACTGGAGGAATTTGCCAGAATTGCTATAAAAAATTCTTTTTGTATGTCTTGCTTTATCTTTTCTGACTTAACTTTATACGTGGAGATGTTGGAGATGCAAGGTAGTTGTTCGAGGTAAATTTTCACCGGGATTGAATTGTCTAGCGGACATTTTCTTGGGAAGGGAAATTTTTTCGAGGAGGTGGAGCCAGATTTCCAAGGCATTATTTAAAAAACGATCAGAACTTAAATAAAACAAACAATTTTTTTTAGTTGAAAGTAAGGAACACACATTAAAACTTAAAACAAACAGAAATTATTACGTATTTGAGGGAGTTACCCCTCCTCAACACCTTACTCTTTACGCCTAAAGTTTGAATTTTGTTCCAATTCTTAAAGAACGACAGCTGAAACACAAGTATCGTTTAGTTACAACAATAAAAAGCTTTTTTAAAAGTTCTTAAAAACTGTCAAAAAAACTTGAAGAGCGAGGTGTTGAGAAGAGGAAACCCTCCTCATATACGTAATAATTTCTGTTTGTTTTAAGGTTAATGTTGTTCCTTACTTTCAATTAAAAAAATTTGTTATTTTAATTTAATAGTAATAACGGGATGACACATTCAGAGAATACATTGCAGATAAATTCAGAGTTGCTACTTAGATGCTGCGACCAAAACCTAGTTAGCAGTGGGGCAAGTTGCCACCAAAATGAATTCTACATTTGAATATTTTCCTAGACCACCGAAAGATATTCATTAAACATATTTTAATTCAGAACAGGTATCCTAAAAAGGGATTCGCAAAACGATTGAAAGAAGAAAGAAAAAACTAAAATGAACCAAAACGTATTTTTTTTTTTTTTTATTTTTTTATTTACAAACGGGTTACAATAAATAAATAAACAAACATCTCATTTAAAAAAACACAATCCAATGCATTACTGCATGCCGGACAAAACCCGAAAAAAAAGAACAAACAAATAAATATCTTCTCTCGCCTCCCTCTCCCACCCCTCCAACAAAAAAAAAGTGGGAACTTGAGAATCATCCACGCAAACAACGCAACACAACTCACAACATTCACAAAAAGAGAAGAGAAAAAAAAATAAATAAAAAAAGGAAATAAATCACTCATCCATTCAAAACCCAAACAATCATCTCACCAACAAACATTCGACCAATCATTCTCTACACACAACCACTAAAATCTTCCATATTGATAAAAACAGCTTACTCTGAGGGAATTTCGAAATTCATCCAGATCTGTCTTATTTTTTACCTCCTCGGGAAGTTTGTTCCAGACAGCCGGGCCATAAAAACGGATAGAAAATGTAGACCTTGTTGTTACAGGGAACGGGGTTCGTATTGAATTGGCATTTCTTGTCTCATACCTGTGTTTAGCTTCGGTAAATGCAATCGAGAAACATGCAGGTAGCATGGTTATTAAAACTTTTAAACATGAATAATGCCGTGTGAAACTTAACTAGGCCGAACAGTGGCAGAATCTTAATACCGTCGTATTGCCTTCGAACCGAGTCAGAACCTCGCATTCCAGATAAAACACGAACAGCTTTATTTTGTAGAACCCTCAGTGGCAGTAGATAAGTAATAAATGTCGCTGACCAAACACTTACACAATATAACAAATACGGATGAACCAGCGAGAAATACAGCATTCTTAAAATTTTAGGAGGGAAAAAATGTTTCAGTTTCCGCAGCATTCCAACATTCCTGGCAATTTTTGTACACAGTGATTCAATATGAGGTTTAAACATAAGACACTCGTCAACTTGGACACCAAGATATTGAACATAACTATGTCTCTGGAGATATCCACTTTCTAGTTGAATACCATGGATCCAAGGATAATAATTAGTACTTCTTCCATATAGAATAAATTTACTTTTACTATGATTCAAACATAATTTATTTACACGCATCCATCTTTCAATACAACTCATTCCTGTATTTAAAAAGCAGAAATAAATCTGCCTCAGTCACAGCTGCCACAGAAAACTGTGTGTCATCAGCGAAGCTAGGCAATATCATCTTTGACCTTCTAGCTGCAGGTCCCACATGACTAAATATCCTTTAAGACACGCATTCAAATCATTAATATAGATTAAAAACAACAAGGGTCCAAGCACAGAACCCTGTGGTACTCCACATCTCACATTCATATAATCAGAATGAACAGTCCCAACCCAACACACTTTTTCCTTCCACTCAAAAAAGACAAAATCAAACTATGAAAATTTCCACGAATACCGGCATGCTCTAATTTTGATAATAATACACTATGGTCAACAGAGTCGAATGCTTTCATAATGTCCAAAAATATAGACGCAACTTTCAACCACGCATCCAACGAATCATTGACAAATATTGTTAAAAAAGCAAAGCTTGCTCTGTTGACATCCCATGACGAAATCCGAACTGAGTAGGGTGAAAATAAGAATTTTTATTTAAAAAATCCACCATTCTTACATAAATCAGTTTTTCAAACAGACGCGACATTATTGGGAGCATTGATATTGGTCTGTAATTATTCATATCATTCTTATCACCACTCTTAAACAGGGGACCACATGAGCACTTTTCAAACAATCCGGGTAAACTCCACTCTTAAAACATGAATTAATCAAATACAACAAATGACCTGAAATAATAGAGAGAACTGAACGAAGAATTCTAACACTGAAAAAATCCGACCCAGCTGCTGAATTCTTCATTGACTTCACCGTCGTCTCAAGCTCTGCAAGAGTCACTGGTCTTAAGAATATAGAGACTTCAGCTGCCTCATCGAGAAAATCATTATAAGAGCCATCACTGGGTGACTGCGCAACACTATCAGATACACTCTTACCATATCTGTAAAATGTGCACACATTATATTAGCAACTTGATTATCCGAGTGAGCATCAGGAATGTCAGGGATAGTCGGGGCAGCACGAGGGTTCACTACCAACTTGATGATTCTCCACGTTTTCGCACGATTGCCTTCTGCTTCTTTAAATTTATTTTCCAAAGTAGAGCTTTTTAGCCTGTCTAAGAAGGGTGTTAAGATTTCTATTATAACTTTGTAAATATCTTTATCTGATTGAGATCCAGTTTTAGTAGACCTTTCATAGAGCTCTTGTCTTTTATCCATCGATTTAAGTATAGTAGAAGGCGAAGCAGAAAAGCCTTTGTCATTTACCCGTTATAAAGAGCCAGAAGAATATAAGATAAAAGAAACCTTAAGCATATAAACTCCGTGTAGCTAAATCAAGAATACCTAGCTCTTTTGGATAATTTTATGTCGACAAAATATCCAAAAAATTTAGGAGACAGGTTCATACAACATAAAACTACAACAGATTCTCTCTAATTGATGTTTGCATTGTGTTGTTAGCAAGTTTTACAAGAATCACACATACCCACATAAAAAAAAAAAAAAAAAAAAAAAAAAAAAAAACGAACGGGATACACAAGGGTGGGAGTGATTACATATTCAAACCGCATTTATAATATTTTAGTTAGAAAACAAATCATAAACTCGTATAATTCTAGTTTTAAAGAAGAATACGAGATTTTGGAGAATCACTGCAAAAAACACGAACTACACGAGCATACACGGACATAACGAGGTGTTGAACCTCACTCTGATTAGACTTATGTAGTGTTTTACTAGTAGATTCAAAATGTTTATAACTTTTACAAAGAACGAATATAGTTTCTCGGGTGTAAGTTCTTTCGTTTTTTTCTTTGCAGAGTAGTACTTTTTAATATGTTTGTTTTCATTTTATTTTCTTGAGCATTTTCACAGGTTAGTCTAGTTTTTCTTTTACTCTTCTTTTTATGTCGATATATTTGGTTCTACCTACAGATATTGTTGCAAAAAAAGGCCTATTTCTATGAGAAATTCACAAAAACAGCTCTTAATTAGGCAACGAAATTATAGAAAACGCAAAAAAATTCTCTCATTCAAATGTATACCATTCAATCAGGTAAGCGTATAGTTTTGGTTCTATCTATAAATTTTGTAGCAAAAAAATAACATATAACCATCAAAAGTCCACAAAAATAGCTCGTAATAGAACTTTTCACAGTGAACTCCATTTTTTCCGAAGACATTATACAAAATACGAAAAAAAAAAAAAAATCATTTATCTGATTCAGATGCATACCATTGAATCAGGGAAGAGTAGAATTTGGCTCCATTTATAGATTTTGAAAACACAAAAAAATTCTCTCATTCAAATGTATACCATTCAATCAGGTAAGCGTATAGTTTTGGTTATAGTTTCGGCCTCTCCCAGGCCACTCAGCGCGTTCCCAGGTGGCGGATAGGGGAACGTCCTGTAGATATGCAGGGCACCTCCCGGTAGGGAGACGCGGACCAAGGGAGGACCCGGTCCCTGGGGGTCTTGAAATATAGCTGGAGCACCCACGTCTGGGGGCCATAAGTTCAGGCGGAGGAGGTGGAAGGACCCTCTGATGTGCACTGGGCAGGGCCCATCGGCGTATGGATACGTCCCGCCAGTCACAAACCTTCTCCCAGCAATGGGAAAATTGCAGGTGATGCAGGACGCCAGAAGGGCGCATTATCGGTAGTAGATATAGCCGGCCCCTGCTAGGGATGGAGAGGAGTGGCTTACCGCCGTCCTGAAATTAGCCAAGAAACCTTCTTTCCTATAAAATATGAAGTACAAACGATCAAGAACGAGAACCAATACTACTGCGTCGGGCAACCGACGAAGTTACCGCGTCCGGGGCAACCGACGAAGTTACCGCGTCCAGGGCAACCGACGATCTGACGACCGAGAATCTCCCTTTAACAATGTTGACAACTCCAAACCCGGAGGCCTATGCTTTCTCCTAAATTGATTTTATCTGTTGGAACCCTGAATGTTAGGACGCTTGTTAAACAAGGCAAAATAGATCTTGTCCTAAATGAGCTAAACCGATATAAATGGGATATTGTGGGACTTTCAGAAACACATCTCCCTAGCACCGGCGAAGAAAGGATCGGCAACACTAGTCTGATAGTGTCTGGGAGAACCGATGGCGTCCATCGCCAATGTGTTGGCTTTTTGATGTCGACTAAGGCACGAAGATCCCTGATTTCCGTAACGCCTGTGTCAGAACGGTTGATTATGATACGAATGAAAGGATCACCGATCAACATCACGATCATACAAGTCTACGCTCCTGACTGCAGCAAACCAGATGAAGAGTCTGACAGTTTCTACCTTCAACTGCAAAGTCTAATTGACGCAGTTCCTAAAAAAGACCTTGTTGTTGTCATTGGCGACTTCAATGCTATTGTTGGTAACGATTCTGCTGGAAATGAAGATGTTATGGGTAAATTTGGCCTTGGAAGACTTAACAAGAGGGGCGAACGCCTCATTGAATTTTGCAGAGACAGTGATCTAGCCATTACCAATACTCTCTTCAAACATAGAGAACGTCGTAAGGCGACTTGGACTTCGCTGGATGGAAAAACCCGTAATCTTACTGATTACGTGCTCGTCTCTAGGCGGTGGAAATCATCTGTGCTAGATACTGTCACCCTCGCAGGTGGCGATTTCGACAGCGAGCATTCCTTGGTCATGTCTGCACTAAAGATACGCCTGAAATCTTACGCAAAGCTGAATAATAGACCCGCTCGTTTCAACACACATCTTCTCAAAGACCCTCAAACTCGCCAAATCTACATCGCTGAACTGTCTACTCAAATATCGGACCTTCTTTCTAATATTCCTGTAACTCTGTCTAAAGAGGATATCGATAAACTGGTCACAGACTCCTCTATGATCATCAGCAAAGTAGCGATATCCGCCCTAGGAACCAAAAAGGGTGATAAAAAGCCTTGGATAACCAACGAAATCATTTTATTATTTGCTGAGAAACGAAAAAACAGGTCAGACAGAGAGAGCAGGGACAGATATAAGCAGTTGAAGCGTGCTGTAGAAAAAGCCACCCGTAGAGCCCATCGCACCTACATTAAAGACAAATGTGAACAGTGTGAGGCTGATTTAAGAGAGGCGATTCATACTTCATGTATAAGAGAGTTCGTGAGCAAACAAGCAAGAAAAGCCTCAGTTCTTGTGCACTGCTAGATAAAAATGGCTCTCAGATACAAAGCACAGAAGGTATCCGATCGAGATGGATGGAGCATTTCAAAGAAAAGCTTAATCCTGATATCTTTCCAAACCCTGCTGTCCTGGACCTCTTTCCCGTTACTGTCTCAGACCCCAGCCCACCTCCTCTCCGTTCTGAGGTCGAGGATGCCATCCAAGCGCTGCAGACTAACAAGGCCCCTGGCCCGGACGGGATACAGGCAGAACTGCTGAAAGTCCGTGTGAACCACTTATAGATCTTTTCCACAAGATTGTATCCGGTGCCTGGCAAAAGAGTCATTTCCCAACTTCTTGGTGCGAAGCCACAATTGTTCCACTACACAAGAAGGGGTCAAAGGCAGTATGTGATAATTACCGTCCTATTAGCCTAACAAGTCAAACTGCCAAGATCTTCACCCGAATTATACTCCAACGGATCAGAGCCGTGTCATCCTTAGTCATCCAAGAATACCAAGCCGGGTTTCGCCCTGGGAGATCGACCGTTGATCAAATTTTCACTGTTCGCCAAATTTTAGAGAAATATCTGGAATTCGGTCGCGGCCTGTATCAGCTCTTCATCGACTTTAGGCAAGCATTTGACCTTATTTGGAGAAATGGCCTATGGCATATCCTCCTCCATTACGGAATCCCACGAAACCTAGTAGATCTTATCAAGGATATGTACTCAAAATTTGGGAGTCGCGTCATGACTAGTGAAGGTCTCACTGACAGTTTCCAGACTTCCGCAGGTGTCCTTCAAGGATGCCTTTTGTCTCCAGAGCTGTTCAACCTTTTCCTCACAGCAGTCTTATCCCTGGTGGAGACAACTTGTGGCGCACATATAGGGGGTGTTCAGATAGATAAGCTAGCCTACGCCGACGATATCGACGAAATGGCTGAAACACCCGAGGATCTACAAGCCGTTGCTAACGACGTCTTCGAAGCCACTAGTTCTTTTGGAATGATCATAAATGTATCAAAAACAAAGGCTATGTGCTGCTCACGAAAGCCGCAGGATACAGTTAAGCCAGACCTGAAAATTAATAGAGAGAGTATCCAGTGGGTTGACGAGTTCCCTTACCTCGGTAGTCTGATCACCAGCGACAACAGTCTATCAAAAGACATTAAAAGACGTCTCGCCCTCGCGAGTTCCAGTTTCAAGGCCCTTATGCCCATATGGCGAAGCAAGGATTTGTCTCTGCGGCTTAAGACACGACTTTTTGATACCCTGATCATCCCCATCGCAATCTACTCATGTGAAACATGGACACTGAAGGTAAATGACAACCGTCGACTTGCAGCATTTGAAACTAAGTGCCTCCGCCGCATCGGCGGGATCACTTACCTTGATAGAATCTCAAATGTCGAACTTCTCGAGCGCCTTAAAGTACAACAAACAATTCTCATGAAGATCCAGCTCCAGCAACTTCGATGGCTCGGTCACCTACAACGGATGAGTCGGTCCCGTCTCCCAAAAATCACCTTCGAAGGCCAAATTCACGGTTCTCGTCCTCGTGGTCGTCCCCCAAAAAGGTGGAAGGAAAACTTTGCACCTCACCGCCTCTCGGACCTTCTTCGCCTAGCAGAAGACCGTGAAGCATACAAAAGGCACATTCACGCTGTTACGAAGAAAGAGGCCCCAAGAGGACCTTCAAGGACGGATGGGATTTAAGTCAAAGTAAGTCAAGTTATAGATTTGGTAGGAAAATGACATATTCCTATGAAAAATTCACAAAAATAGCTCTTAATTAGGCAACGAAGTTATTGAAAATACAAAAAAATAAATATTTCTCTGGTTCAGATATATACCATTCAATCCAAGAAGCGTAATTTGGTTATAACTATAGGTTTTGTTGCAAAAAAAAAAAAAAAAAAAGGAAAAAAAGAACCATTTCAAATTTTTTCCAGCAAAATTACAGAAAATACTAAAAAATATGGAATTAAAGTGTTATCCAGTGTATCATCCTCAGAAGACTTAAATAATACGAAGATTTTAAAACAGAAAATAATCCAAGATTCAATAAAATGAGAACATGAAAAAAAGACAACACTGGTAGCCGGGTAACAAAAAAGATTTAAAGATACAAAATAAGAAGGAGAGAAAACTTTAAAGATACAAAATAAAATGATATCTGACCCTAAGTGGGGTGAATTGGAGTTCATCAACTGTATTTGTAGAGACTATCTCAATAATTGGTCCTTTTAAGTGAAGAGGTGTTTGATCTGGACAATTTCGTGGGAATTTCTTTCTAAGGCGATGATCCTCTGAACCAGATTCTGCTTTTGAAACAAGGGAAGGTCTTTGTATGCATGTTGGAGCTAGAAGAGAGAAAGGAAAAAAAAACTTCTTTGACAAGTTAAATTAAATACAAATAATGTTTTATTTATCCAGGGTGAATCAAGATACCGAATTTCAGAAAAAGGGAAGAAACAACTGAAACACAGAAAGGAAAAATAGCCCTTCAATGGTTTTTTTTTTTCAAATACCATAAACTAGAATAGAATACTGCAAACTGCTTAGACAATATAAGGAAGAAAAAAAAAAGCTAAAGCAGATAACAAGCTAAAAAACAAAACCAAAGCAGATAACAAGATATAATAACCATAAGGCGAATGTATATCGTTTATAACATTGTTTGTATGCTTCGAAAAAAGGTTTTTTTTATGGACTCGGAGCCTAGATTTCTAGATGATTATGCTTAGGTTAAAGCCGGCTTTGCATAACAGCTATTGATAGGCGATAGAATTTTCATATTTGAACTGTTTGCAATATATATTGGATATATTGCATTTGAAGAAAATTTATTAAGATGAAGAAGTTGGAACAGCTGAAATGTTAAAATAGAAATGGATTATGTGGTATTATAAGTATTTTATTTTGTATACTGGTAAAATGAAATATTGTTATATTGGGTATCATCTTTAGTTTCTTTGTTTTCCTCCAAAGTTTATTACATTTTGTACCAATTGCCACAGGTCTTTTCTGAAATTTATAGATTTCTTACAAACAGACGTATTTATTACTCCAACGTATTGAAAAGATAGTAGTTTTAGCTTAGTCAAGAATAAGTGCTATGAAATGGAATTGGTATAAGATTGGGATGTTATAGGTATCATCCTATTAATAATAACAGCCTATATATTAAGGATACAAGCTCATTAAAACCATTATTTTCAAAGTAGTGCAAAAAATTTGATCATTCAGGTCAAACACATGGAAGAAGTGCAATTTCGGGCGACCTTTGTCCAAAGAGAAGGATTCATTGGACTAAATACTGAAATTAATAGATTGGGCTGAACAACTCAAAAATGTAATACATATATAAAGTGATTATTTGCATGTAAGCTTGATTCTTAAACTTTTTACATAACGAAAAAGTATTGTGTTTTGCAAAAATTGCTAAAAATATTTGCAATGTTGGCACTAATAAGGCTGTTTTAATGATGCTGGGTGCCCTGACACCGTGATAATGTGGAGGGGGGGGGATCAAAACAGTTCCAAAATTTTGCAAGGTTTCACTAAAATTTTCAAAGGCTTTACTGGAAATAATTTGTAGTGACGATTTTTACAAAAACACCTACAACACTTTCATGTGATAACTTTGATTATGAAAAACAAATTACTTTAATAAATTTGGCAATTAAAAGTGAAGAGTTCATCCCCCTCAACACAGTGATCCGTCACGTTCTACTCATTATTCTTTTGTCCATACATGTCCCATTTCACAAGCGTCAACTAGATAACTAGATTGGTTCCAGATGCTATAATCACAGGCCTTTTGAAACACTAGTCAGCCGTAGCGGAATGCAAGGTGCTCATAACCAAGTTCTCTTGCTATAAATTATCTCCATTTTTGCAGAGGTAGCAGGGATTATCTAAGCTAACTTAAACACTTTCCCTTGTTAATCTTACTTTACTGATATATGCTGAGATGACTTCCCTCATTTTGGACATGTAAAATTAAAAAAAAAAGTTCTGGGAGTTGGGGCAGTTGAAGTACCTTTAAAACTAGCCAGCTCTGTACTATATGTATGGTAGATTTGAATTCTTTCTGCTGTTACTCTCTCATCACCTGCTGGTCTTGCAACAATCTTCTTCATATCTACCGAAGTCTGCAGCTGGACATGAATATCATCTCCTAAGAAATTGGCCAGCACTAATAGTTTGCGTCTATTAGTCTTGCTGTCAGAACAATGTCTAAGTTTTCTGTTTAGATTGTAAAACTGAGACCATTACTTTGGTCAAGAAGAAGATCCACAAATCAAAATCAAGGCTTAAAGGTTACAGAAATGTAGATCTGTTACCAAGTTACCTAGTAGGTCTGTTGTAGTTACCAAGTAGATGTTCTGGTGTATCATTTTGCCTGTCTGCATGGATCATTCCAGCAAGCTTGGGATTGAGACCTCCCAGTAATTTGCGAGGTTAGTAATTTTCCGATAGGTAATAAAATTTTAATAATTCTCCTTGTTTAATTCACGGAAATTCTCTAGACTGAATCGCAGTAGATTACTGATCCAAATTCTAGTAAAACCACTGAGATAATTGCCAATACATTCCCAAGAAAATGCTTGGCTAAATCCCATATATTCTCTTATCTACCTATCAAAGTCGATAGAACCCCTGAGCCTAATTTTGGTAAATTCCATTAGCAAATGTCCAGCAGGAGAATCCTTGAGAGAAATTGCAATCCCCCCCCCTCTGTTACCAAACCAATTTTGCATATGTACCTAAGTGATAGTATATAATTTTAATCACCTGCTTCTCTTAAATACAAATAACTACTGTAATAAAAATTGCAATAAACATACTTTTTTATGCAGTATAATGGCTACAAACAATGTTTTTTCGCAATGAAGATGATCCTCTAAAATGAGTTAGATCCCCGGGAATCATAATATTTAGTATTGGTCAGCCAGTAATTCACTACAAGAATATCAAGAGCAATATCAAACAAGTATAAAAGATGTTAAATCTTTTAATATGCATATCTTCAGATTAAAGAGGAACTGAAAATGTAATTCATAACTAAATTAAAACTCACTTAATCCTGCTCGTTTGAGAAGCTGTGAAGCAAGATCTTGGGCATAGAGAGGGGATTCTCCCTTTATAGACGTTTGAAACCGATTTGGTGTTGTGTTCATGACACAGTTGTTTCTTTTGCAATCAAAAGTAAAAACAGTAGACACAGTTTATCAGAGCATCTCATCCAATTTCCTAAAAAAAAACAGAAAACATATTCATTTAGTTCATGAGAAGTTAAGTTCAACAAAAATATAATGTTTGATAGTAAAACAAACCACTCCTGAAGATTTGAGAAGTGTGTGTCCTGTCTGGGGCCATACATAAACGCAAGAAGTGCAAGCACTTCATTCAATTTTCACCAATATTCACAAAATGGTGCTTTAGGATGACTTGACATTACTATTTCAGATTGACGTAATGCTACTTGGTTCAAAGATGCATGCATTAGTACAAAAAAGGAGGGGAAGTCAAAAACATAAAATAGATTATAGGTAACCAATTTTTTATTATTATTTGTTGATTGGTATTATTTTTCGTACTTATTTCCAATAAGTTGGTTCACAATGCCTATGTATATAGCCAAGGGCTATATCCAGGCAACAGAGGGGGGGGGGGCAGCTGGGGTGCAGTTAAATAGGAAGTGGCTCTGAAAACCTTATGAATAAAATTTTCTGAATGTAATCAAACATAAATCCCTTTGCTTTAGTGTTTAGTTCACAAAATCTCAAGAGCAGACAACTACACCGTTACCAGGTAATATACAATGAATCATAAATTGCAAAAAAATAATTACAAGAAGTATAAAGCAATAAGTTAAAAGTGGCAATGCCTAATCCTACAGAGGGCTAAACTGAGCCCTCCCATTTGAAAAAAAGGTGCAAATTCTGTAGAAAAATTAAAAAACTATCTGCAACAGAATTTGAGATAGCTCCCCAGATGTTGTCCTAGAAATGGGAAGCTCCCTAGATGTGGAACTACCTGCTTACAGAAAATAAGTCACACTGAGTTTGATTATGTTTTACAGTATTTAGCATGCACAACTTAACTTAACAAAAATGAGAATACTGACAGGTATTCTACAGGTAGTTTAATCACAAATCATGGACCACAAGGAGATAAATCATGTCTTACCTCTTTTTAGATCATATTTGCTGCATTAAATTTTGTCAATACTGCTGCTGTTGAATATCAATTTTATTGTAATGTTAAAATAACATCTGTAATGGCAGTATGCAGGAACCTACTTTAGACAGCTCACACTTGGAAAGGGGGTGGGGGGTACAGTGAGAACACAGATACATTAGGCCACATGAAAAATAAAGGGAATCATGAAATTCAAAGTATTTTTTTTAGAATTTTGAATGGAATTATGCCCCTCCCCCCCCCCTATCCACATGACATGCCCAAAAATTACAAGATCTCAAATGGTCTGGAGAGTTTGAAGATCCAAATGCCCCCCTAACTTTCTTACCAGGCCCCTATCCTGAAACATTGTCGTGTCCTTTATTCTAGTTTTATTAATATTACTGTATTTTTAAAAGCAAAACTAACAGTACAATTTCATAATTTTTCAGACTGAAGTTGGTCAGGGCGTCAATTCATGAAAATGTTCAAGGGAGGGAAGAAAATACATTTTTTTAAATATAGGAATGGCATTTTTATAAAATGCCACTCTCAATATTCAATTTTTTATAAAATCAATTTTTTTTATAAAAATAGAAAAATGAAATGAATTCCAATGAAAATACGACAAAATAAGTATTTTCAACATCTAATCCTACCGGGTCTCAGGAATGATAGAGGACTATTTTCCAGACATCTTTGCTGAAAAAATGAACCATAAATACTACAAGAAATATATTACTTTTTTTTAATTTAAGGTTCAATATTGATTTCTTTTATAAGATAAACGTTGAAAAAAACTTACTTATTTTCTGCTTTAAAATAAGTACCTTAAACAGCTTTTATCTTCTTTTTCTTGGCCTGATGAATATGTGTGAAATCGTAGTTCCCTTTCAGTGTATTAGTAAAATACAAGATTTTTTTAAAAATTTAGCCTAACCTTAACTAATGATTCTTGATTTAGTCATAGGCAAAGTAGACAGATAAACCCCTTCTTATCAATGGTTTCAATGGGAAGGGGGTCATTTACCTTCTATATTTTGAAAAATACCTTTTTGGAGAGTATTTTCATTAATGGTATATAATATAATGTGTATATATATATATATATATATATATATATATATATATATATATATATATATATATATATATATATATATATATATATATATATATATATATATATATATATATATATATCAAAGACTCTGGCGGCTTTGCCTCCAGGCCCTGGATCTTGGCAGCCTTGTATAAATATGAATTCTCACTGTTGCTTGTCTTCCAAACACAGACAATTTGAACCTTTTCTTGATCTTATGACGTCCAAATAGACCTTAAATTAAAAGTAGTTCCTTTATGAAATTACATTTTTTTTCATTGGATCTTTAACTTTTACCTTGGCTTGTCTTTTGTCATTATGAAAGACATGTTGCCAAGCCTTTGTTTCTTTTAATTGTTCAGGTGGTGGAAAAAAACTTCTTCTTTTGCCTTGGCTTGTCTTTTGTCAATGTCATTGTGAAAGACACATCACCAAACCTTTTTATCCTTTAATTGTTCAGGTGGTATAACAAAAACTTCTTTTTCTTCCAACAATTTATCTAGTCCAGGTTTTTGATTTTCAAAGGTATAGTAGGCATTAATGCCCACTTTTTTTTTCTTTTAATTGTTCAGGTTGTGGGACAAAAACTTCTTCTTTCGCCTAGGCTTGTTAGGCATTGATGACCTTATCTATGTCAAAATCCAAAACCCAATCACCATGACTTATCATTTTCAATTTGTATGGTTTGTTTTACCTTGGCTTGTCTTTCATCATTATGAAATACATATTGGTAAACCTTTGTTTTTTTAACAAAGGTATGGTAGGCATTGATGAGCTTATCCATGTCAAAATCCCAAACCCAATCATCATCACTATCATTTTCAATTTTGAAACGTTTTGATTCTTGCTGTCCAGGTTGATTTTCATTAACTTGCTCACATGTTTGGTGTTGTATATCTTCTAACTGCACAAATCTTTGCTCTTCATTTTCATTTTTGACCTGCTAAAATGCTTGGTTTTGCATGGCTTCTAACTGTGTGTGTGTCTTTGCTCTTGATTTTCTTTTTTGACATGCTGCTGCTGTTCTTCTAACCATGTGTGTATTTGCTCTTCATTTTCATTTTTGATATGCTCACATACTTGGTGTTGCATGCCTTCTAACCACAAGTGTCTTTGCTCTTCATTCTAACCGCGTGCGTGATTGCTCTTCATTTTCTTTTTTGACTAGCTCACTTACATTTTGTTGTATGTCTTCTAACCGCATGTGTCTGTGCACTTCATTTTTCATTTTTGACACGTTTTTGGATTTTGATTACTTCAGACAATCTAGCAATGCCTTTGCTTTAGTGGCTATATTGGTATTGTCGCAATTGATGGTCCAGGTTGTCAATTTTCACGTTATACAAGCTTTGTTTTTTAACAAAGGTATGGTAGGCATTGATGAGCTTATCCATGTCAAAATCCCAAACCCAATCATCATCACTATCATTTTCAATTTTGACACGTTTTGATCCTTGCTGTCCAGGTTGATTTTCATAACACTTGTTTAGTGTTGCATGTCTTCTAATCACACATGTCTTTGCTCTCCATTTTCATTTTTGAATTGCTAAAATGCTTCATTTTGCATGTCTTCTAACTGTGTGTGTCTTTGCTCTTAATTTTCTTTTTGACATGCTGCTGCTGTTCTTCTAACCATGTGTGTATTTGCTCTTCATTTTTGTTTTTGACTTGCTCACATACTTGGTGCTGCATGTCTTCTAACCACATGTGTCTTTGCTCTTCATTTTCATTTTTGCCACGCCGCCCTTTTTCTTCTAACCGCGTGTGTGTTTGCTCTTCAATTTCATTTTTGACTTGCTCACTTGCTTGGTGTTGCATGTCTTCTAACTGTGTGCGTCTTTGCTCTTCATTTTTGACACGTTTTTGGATTTTGATTAATTCAGACAATCTAGCAATGGCATTTGCTTTAGCTGCCCATATCGGTGTTGTTGCAATTGATGGTCCAGGTTGTCAATTTTCACATCTTATCATGTTTGATTGTTCAGGTGTTGGTTCCAAAGAATCATCATTTATAGTAACTGCAACTGCAAGTTTTCGTTTTTGAGCCTTCCAACAGACATTTTGTTGGGTAAATAATTGACTATATTTGGAATCTCAGCTTGACATTACAAGTCATTTTAAGCAAAAGGAAAACCAAACTAGTTTCAAATTTTCAGGTATTTTTCTGGTTCGCATTAAAAAAAAAACTAACATTATTGTTCAGACACATAAATATTTTTGCAGTTAAATAAAATCATTTTATTCAAAAAATTTTCAGGAATTATTCTAGTTTTACAAAACTATGTCTACAAGCTCCTTATGATTGTAAAAGGTCTTTGTAAAAATATTGATTTTATCTTAAGTATATTTTCTTTTTATTCACATAAGCACGTAGATGTGACAAATTCCTGATGTGAATAACATGAGCTATAAAATGTGTTATAGAAAAATGCACTTTTTGAAAAAAATTGATTTTATTTTCAAATTAATTTTTTAACTACAAAAGCTTTTTAACCACAACAACTTCATTTAAAATGAGCCATTAAACAGCTCTCTATTATGTTCCAGTGCCAAGCTATCTGAGGAGAAAGAGAGAGAAAAAAAAGCTGCCATATATGCAGGATATTATGGTTGCAGCCACTTTTTTTTCAAGCTAATACATTTTCTTTGTTGTTCAAGCCAAGAGACAATAAGTTTCCAATATAGGGGTAAGTTTCCTAGGTTACTAGCTACTGTTGCAACCTGGATATGAATGACATCATGCGATGTCATGAAGTACATTACATACATTACAACATTGCAATTATTATTAAATGGCATCATCACATGATGTCATTAAGCACATGACATTACAATTTTTATTACATGTTGTCATTTGCAAAAACCAAAATCAAGGCTCTTAACAAATTTTCTCAAGCTTCTGACCTATGCAGATTGTTTTTTTTTTAATGTGAGAATATCCCAAGATACCAATTCCCCCCCCCCCCCCCCCAAAAAAAAAAGAATGGAGCCATTTTCAAGAACATAAATATATACACAATTACTGCTCACTTATAAAGATAGTATATGTATATATAATTAATAACAACTCACTGCAGCACCAAGTCACCTGAGGCCATCACAGCTATGGATGCTCTTCCTCTATCCCAACCCATTTAAAGGCTTCCTCTTTATACCCTTCAAAGAAGTTCCCATTTCCCTAAAATCTTTCCTTATGACATCCCCCCAACCCATTTGGGGATGTGCTGCTTTCTGTTTGGCCTTAGACAGTTGCCCAACTAGAAAAATCTTAGGTAATCTGCCATCTTTTGTCCACAGAATGTATCTTAGCCATCTCAACCTTTCTCTCATTGCAGCCCCAGAAAGTAAGATTGACCCATGTTTTTTTTTGTAAAGATTACTGTTTGATATACAATCAGTTAGTCAGTTACCCAAAACAATCCATAGGTAATTCTCTGGAAAACACCTAGCAAATCTTCCTCTGTTTTGTTTTTAGGGCACCCAATTGTTTTTAGGGCTTCAGAACCATACTTGCCAACAGTCATCACTAAAATGGGTAAGTGAAGCTATCCACTTGATTGATCTTTTTGTAACCTAACATCAATTCTTCATCTTCACGAATTCCTAGTCTTAGCAACTTAGTCTTCTTAACATTAAATTTCAAACCAATTTTTGCACCTTGAACTCACAAAATCTCTAAAAATTCTTTCATTTTGCTAACATTTTCATGGATGCTTAACATTCTAGGATGCTTAAATCACCAATACAATCTGAGTCTAGGAGAATTTTACTTCCCCAATTGATTCCGTTTCTCCCTTTGCCTTTGCTGTGCTCCTTAGGACATGGTCCATCAAAATGATCAACATAAATGGGGATAGGATGCAACCCTCCTTGACTTCTGATTTAATACTAAATCAGCTACTAACCTCATTTCCTACCTTAAGGACAGGACTGCACTAAAACTGTTCTATCAGCTACATTAAATGCTTGCTCATAATCTATAAACTGAGGACTAAAGGGGGCTGTCCCTTCACATCCAAAGTGTCAAAAACTCTAATTTTTTTTCTATATCTTTTCCTGTAGTCTTAACACAGTTTAGAACAATCTCAAAATGTTCACTCTCTTTAACTCTTTCCTTATCACTAATTATGACCCCATTCCTATCTTTAACTGGGAAGAGTTCAGTTTTACTGTTCACTCTCAATTTATTAACATGCCAGTACAACTTTTTATTTTTATCCTGTCTGGCTGCATCTTACAAATCTTCAGCAATTCTATCCTGACCTTCAACTCATACCTCTTTAATTCATATTTTAATGTTTTCTCTACTTTCTTTAAACATCTATTATTTTCAAATGCTCTATCATTCAAATAATTCTTGTAGAAGCCCCTCCTCCTCTCTATTAAACATAAAGTATTTTCACTAATATTCATAGCTTTCTTCCCTGAGATACCATCAGCAACTTCACAAACTATTTTCCTAAAATTATTTCATCCATCAAATTTAAAACTCTCCAGATTAGTATTCAACTGTTCCAGGAAATTTTCTCTCAGATTCTCATCCTGGAATCTACCAACATTGCAGGTTACCAGAAAGTACCCTTCCTAAATTCCAGCTTTAGATTGACCCCTAGACATTACTAGATGGTGATCTTTACTTTTAACAATACAAGAGGACTCCTATATTCTCTTGTATCTTGTATCAATACTGCCAGTCTTCAGTTTACAACAACATAATTGATAAGGTTAGCTGTCTAACCAACCTATTAATACATGTTAGCTTATGGACCATTTTATGACCAAGTACATCATTAGTTATAACTAGATATTTATACCTACAAGATCAAAGTAGTTACAATGATCACTGTTTTCTTCTCCTATATCAAATTTGCCTGGGCTAGGATTATTTCTACCAACCTGGGCATTAAAATCTCCTAATAGAAGTTCTATATTTCTACCTGGCACTTTGTCTATTTGTCCCTGTAGCTGTAAGTAAAATTCATCTAAGTCACTATTATCTTCATTAGTCAGTTCTAAACACACATATACTACTATGAAGGATAACCTGCACTTTTTAGTCATAAAATGAGCCATTAACATTCTATTGTTAATACCTTCTCACTCTAAATAAGACTTAGAAGCTTCCTTATTAATCATGAGCCTTACTCCCTACCTATGCACCCAATCCTTCCTACCCAAGTAAATAAAAATACTAAACTTGAATTTTCACCCTGAACTTGCAAAACCTCTAAAAATTCACAGTTTTGCTACCATTTTCGCCTATGGTTCTTCAGCATAATCTAATTCTAGAAGTTTTAGTTCCCTGTTTGATTCTGTGCTCCCACATTGCCGTTGCTGAGCTCCTTAAGACAAAGTCCATCAAAATGATGGACTTGACAGGTCAAAATGTTATGCCCTTTTGACAATCAGCATAAAGATGGCATGTTGTGATTCAGTTCACCTTTCTCACTAAAAATTTCACCTTCATAGCATTAGGCATAGTTGTAATAGTAGTCACAGTAGTAGTATTAACATATTGCCTTTTGGTCAGTTGAAGATCCCTATCATCAAGTCTTGAAAGTGTCAACTTAATACAAGTAACCATAGCTATCCAATACTTCTCTTAAAACTGGCTTTATGAAGCAACTTTTGATGAGAAATAAGCACACAAAGACAATAGTAAGCAAAAATAAGAAAACAAATAGCTTACATAGACAATCCAACTAGTATATTTTTCATAGTTCATATTATTGACTTACAAATAAAGTAAGCATACCACTTAATGCCTTTTTTATGCTCTTTCTAAATATAATAATCAATTCAGGGTATATATTTGCACATTAGGGTAGGTGGGGGTAATCTTTATTTCTGATGTAAATGAGAGGTAAGTTTAAACTTTACCCCACCTAATGTGCAAATATATGCCCAGAATTGGTATATATAGTGGTGCGGGTAAAACTCATTTCTAACAAAAATGATTATTACATTTGGAAAAAGCATAAAAAAGGCATTAACAAAACCAAACTGTCCTTTAAATATAAAATGTCCTGTTGTCCTGTATATATGTAATAGTGATAATCCAACTGTGACATGAAGATTATCAAGTCAACATTACTTGGTAACACCTACAGGTTCTTCAACCTTAGTCACTAGAAGATGCAATTTAAGGTAATTTAAGGTAAGTGGTATGTTTACTTTATTTGTAAGTCAATAATATGAACTATGAAAAATTTACTGGTTGGGTTGCAAGTGTAAGATAATTGTTTTTTTTTATTTTTGCCTGCTATTGTCTTTGTGTGCTTATTTCTCATCAAAAGTTGGTTCATAAAGCCAGTTTTAAGAGAAGTATTGGATAGCTATGGTTGCTTGTATTAAGTTGACACTTCCGAGACAAAGCATAAGAGCATAAAAAAAGGCATCAAGTGCTATTCTTACTTGATTTGTAAGTCAATAATATGAACTGCAAAAAATTTACCACCAACCAAGCTTAGAATAGCAAACAGTTCATGGAAAGCAATCAAATAGACCCAGGCAAGGCCATAACCAAGATTTTTTTGGAGGGGGTTTTACTCAAAGATTTTTTTTTTCGGGGGGGGGGGGGTACACAAAAAGCCTTAAAAAACATACACAAAATTTGTTTATATCAATATTTTGTTATGTTTTTACATTGGACCTAGGCCTAGAGTAACCTTAACAACCACTTTCCAAATACTTATTCTTTGATTTTTGAAAGAACACATTAGTGCCAGGTGAATAGAACTTTCATGAATCAGCTTAGAATTTAGTTCCTGAAAATTAGTTTTACATAGTTTAACTAGCCTAGGCTACTTTTATATGGATATCCACTCTTTGACTATTGGAAAAAATTAGTTTATAAGCTTATATAAAATGGTACTATCCAATCTCCTTATAATTAAGATATGTTTGCCATCTAGTTGGAATCTCTTGCCCATCCCTATAGGAGAAATCTATATTTTCCAACTAGTTGACAAGAAGCATTTCCCCAGCAAAACTTTTATCTTCTAACCAGTTGACTAACAACTTCTCCCCAGCAAAACTTAATTTTGCCAACTAGCAGGAATCAAAAATTGCTCCAGAAAATAATTTATTTTCCAACTAGTTGACTAATAACTTCTCCCCAGCAACACTTAAATTTGCCAACTAGCTGGAAACAAACATTGCCCAGAAAAAAAAAATCATTTTCCAACTAGTTGACTAGTAACTTCTCCCCAACAAAACTTTATTTTTTTAATAGGCTTTCACCCTGGCCTATTTATTGTAGGCTGGGCTACTTGAAACTGTGGGTGCACACATCTCTAAGAATAGATGGGTAAATTAGTCAAATTTCCCAATATGGTAAAATTTCAGTTTAGCAGCACTTCTCAAAAAACATGGTAGGTTAGTAAAATAAAATAACAATTTTCTTATTTCATGCTCTTTTTCAATATATTAGCTGTTATTGTGACAACAAAGCAACCCTCCCTCCCTGAAGATCCCATCAATATATACAAAACTAAAAGAAAATTCCAAAAAGTGGATGACAATTTGCTAGATGTTTTCCATAGAAATTGCCTACAGATTATTCTGGGTACCCAGATGACTGACCATATTTCAAAAAGTAGGCTGCACAAAAATGTGGTTCAATCCTGCTTTCTAGGGCTATAATGAAAGAAAGGTTGAGATGGCTAGGGCACATTCTGCAGATGAACAATGACAAATTTCCAAAGGTTTTCTTTTTTGCCCAACTGGCTGAGGCTAAAAGGGAAGCAAGTCCTTGTCTGGGGTGAGAGGATGTCATAAAGAACAATTTAAAGGAAATGGGAACCTCCTGGAGGGGAGAGGTTACTAGTTTGAAAATGAATTGTTTTCTGGGGTACTGTTTGTTTCCAGCTAGTTGGCAAAATTAAGTTTTACTGGGGAGAAGTTATTAGTCAACTAGTTGGAAAATGAAAGTTTTGCCAGGGGAACATTTATTGTCAACTATTTGCCAAATTTAAGTGTTGCTGGGGAGAAGTTATTTGTCAACTAGTTGGAAAAAATTAAGTTTTGCTGGGGAGAAGTTTTTAGTCAACTAGTTGGAAAATGAATTATTTTCTGGGGCAATGTTTGTTTCCAGCTAGTTGGCAAAATCAAGTGTTTCTTGGGAGAAGTTAGTAGTCAACTAGTAGGAAAAATAAAGTTTTGATGGGGAGAAGTTACTAGTCAACTAGTTGGAAAATGAATTATTTTCTGGGGCAATGTTTGTTTCCAGCAACACATGAGTTGAAAATCAAGTATTTTGCAGTAGGCATCAAGACATGTCTAATTGAAGAAAAAGCCAAGACAGACAGTCTGAGTGATTGAGAGGGAGATCTGGGATAAGCCCTTTTTAGGATTGTATAAAATTGATGTTAGAATGACATTGGATAGTAACATTTATATAAGCTTATAAAGTAATTTTTTCCAATAGTCAAAAGGTAGAATCCCCTTTTTCAATAGGCTTTCACACTGGCCTATTTATTATAGGCTGGGCTACTTGAAACTGTGAGTGCACACATCTAAGAATAGAAGGGTAAATTAGTCAAATTTCCAAATATGGCAAAGTTTCAGTTTAGCAGCACTTCTCAAAAAACATGGTAGGCTAATAAAATAAAAATTTTCTTATTTCATGCTCTTTTTCAATATACTAGTTGTTATCCTGAAAACAAAGCAACCCTCCCTCCCTGATGATCCCATCAATATGTACAAATTTAAAAGAAAATTCCAAAGAGTGGATGACAATTTGCTAGATGTTTTCCATAGAAATTGCCTACAGATTGTTCTGGGTATCTGGCTGACTGAACATATTTCAAACAGTAGGCTGTACAAAAATGTGGTTCAATCCTGCTTTCTAGGGCTATCATGAAAGAAATGTTGAAATGGCTAGGGCACACTCTGCAGATGAAGTATGACAAATTGCCAAGGATTTGCCTTTTTGGCCAACTGTCTAGGGCTAAAAGGAAAGCAGTTTGTCCTTGTCTGGGGTGAGAGGATGTCATAAAGAAAGATTTAAAGGAAATGGGAACTTCCTGCAAGGGGAGAAGTTACTAGTTGGAAAATGAATTCTTTTCTAGGGCAATGTTTGTTTCCAGCTACTTAGCAAAATTAAGTTTTGCTGGGGAGAAGTTACTAGTCAACTAGTTGGGAAATGAATTGTTTTCTGCAGCAACGTTTGTTTCTAGCTAGTTGGCAAAATTAACTTTTGCTGGGGAGAAGTTATTAGTCAACTAGCTGGAAAAATTAAGTTTTTTGGGGGAGAAGTTATTAGTTGACTGGTTGGGAAATGAAAGTTTTGCTGGGCAACATTTGTTGTCAATTAGTTGACAAATTTAAGTGTTGCTGGGGAGAATTTATTAGTCAACTAGTTGGAAAAATGAAGTTTTGCTGGGGAGAAGTTATGGTATAGTTCTACAAAATCATATTATTGAGTTAGGACTAAAGTGAATACACCATTCAATGCCTTTTTTTATGATGATTACAAATATGATAAGCATTTCTATCGGAAATGAATTTCAGCCCCCCCCCTATATAGGCTATACCTAACCTAACCCTGAATTGGCATATATAGGGGGGGGGGGGGGGCTGAAATTCATTTCCAATAGAAATGCTTATTATATTTGTAATCAGCATAAAAAAGGCAGTGAATGGTGTATTCACTTTAGTCCTAACTCAATAATATGATTTCATAGAACTTTACCAAAGTTATTAGTCAACTAGTTGGCAAATAGGCCTATAAGGGATGTTTTTTTACTCATCAATGTGCTAAGATCTTACATCTTTTGTCAGAAAACACTTAAAAGTGAAATCTTTGAACAAAGATCTTACATCTTTGGTTGTTTTTGTGCAAATGTCTTTCATCATTCTGCTCTGATCAGCAGTCTGAGAACAATGATGAGTAGATCATCAAAGTTCTCTCATCATTGTTCTATATGGCAAAACAGTGGCAGTTGTCACACTTTTTGCTAACATCAGTGAGCTGTAAGATCTTAGAACAAAGATGAGTTAAAAAACAATAATCTTTGCAGAAAGATGTAAGATCTTAGTGCTAAAAAACAGGCCTATAGACTTCTCCTAGCCTATATGGATGGACCAAATTTTGAACTAGATGACTAAAATGTTTTTACTTACAAGGAGATTGAACAGTACCATTCTATATAAGCTTATAAAGTAATTTTTTCCAATAGTCAAAGGGTGGAGTTCCCTTTTATATTAAGTAGCCTATTAGAGAAACTTTGTCCAGGAGGAACAGTATGATACACATTTTAACTTGGTTATGGTATTCCCTAAATTAGGGGATTTAAAATTCACAAGCATTTTATGATTAGCCTATTTCTTTGATAGGCTAATAGGCCTAATCAATGTTGACTTCAGGCAGACTGATGATCTCCAGTTGGTTCACCTTTCTTTAGCACAAGGCAACCCATCAGATTTAATCCCTAATGGTAAAATAAGTGTAAATTGAGTCCTAGTTCAAGGATTAGGCCTAGTTTAATATTCTCCAAATAACCACCTTAATTTACTGGAATACAGCCAGATCTCTCTAAAGAATGCGGACTATTTTTTCCCGCCAGATTTCTAATGAAGCTTAGCGAAATTTTCGCAAAACTTTTAGAATGCTTTTCTCAAGATTATTTATACAGAAGCCCTATAGTTTTTCATTTCATTCTAAATAAAAATTCAATTGACAGATTCTTAGCAAGAAGACATATTTCTGTTTAGAATTTCTTTCTCTATAAAACGTCGTTATTTTGGCTTTCCTAATTAGACCCGTGTCTTACTTGCTTCGCAAAACGTGTGGCAAATAAATCAAAAAAGGAAAACATGATTAATTGAAATAATAAAAACATCAAGTGAAGTAAAAATTTTGTTAGTAAAGTGTTATCTAGAGACGTTTTGTATATAAATTTAGGCTAAATATAACCCCATAAGTGAGTGGTGCATGATTCTCACAGTATGCATAGGTTAGAAAGACTGTTAAATGAGGAATTCAGTGTTAGGCCTACTCTTTTGTTATTAGCCTAGTGTTTCCAGTCAATATAAGAAAGATTCTATAGCTGGCATAGAGACAAGGGGGACTTATCGTCTGATTACTTAATTATGTTCTTTTTACTTGTAAATGTACCTTCCCCCCCCCCTCCTGATGGTCCCATAGCAGTAAATTTCTAGGTGGCATAATTTAGCTAGGATGAAAGTGAAAACATCATTTAATGCCTTTTTTATGCTTTTTCATAGTACAATAATAGCTTCTGTTGCAGATTGCATCTTGAGCCCTTAAAGGGGCCCCAAATAGGTATATTTTATGTGAATTATGAAAGAGCAAAAAGCTTCAAATGATGTTTTCACTTTCATCCTAGCTAAATTATATGGCCCACTGCAAATTTATCATGACATTCACCCCACCCTCCTAGTGTGCAAATATATACCCTAAATAGGAATATAGACTACCATGAATTTGAGAAACTTGAAAACAGCATTTGAGAAACTTGGTAGTAGAGAAAAATGTTTGATTTGAAAGTCAAGTATTTTGTTGGTTAGGTTATAACTTCTTTGTGTGGTTACAAAAATGAAATACCTAAAACACCAAACCAACAAATTCTGGTAAAATTCTAGTTTAACTACTTTTTGCTTTCTTTTAAAGTGGTTAGGTTAGGAAAATCCTTATCCCTCTAGAGCAGGCCTACCTAAACTATGGGTAATGATTCCAAATGGGGTTGTATAGCAAAATCATAGGGTCACAAAAGAGACTTTAAAGTCAAATATTTATAACATATAACAGGAAAAGACATATATTTTAAAGTTGATGACTTTTTAAAGACTAAAGGTCTAGAATAGAAAAATTGCTATGCAATATGCACAGATGGTGCAAGAGCAATGACAGGCAAATACATTGGTTTTAGATCAGTTTTTCAGACTATTCATTATGACCATATGACTTACACTCACTGCCTTATTCACCAAGAGATCCTTGCAGCAAGAAAATTAGCACCATAATTGAATAATGTGCTTCAGAATGTTGTTGGATTATAAATTTTATTAAAAGCCATGCCCTTAACAGTCACTTATTTCCAAATCTTTGTAAGGATATGGATTCTGTCTATACAACTTTATTATTACATGCAGAAGTAAGATGGTTGTCAAGAGGTCAAAGTTTAAGAAGATTATAATAGGCAGCACAAATGCACTGCCTAAGTAAAGAACAACATTGGTGTAATATATTATTATTTTTTGTTTAGACCAGGGCACTTCATATCAAAGGAGTTGTCACAGAAACTTTGAAAAGGGCTCATCTGATTGGAAATTGAAAGGGCTAGTGCTATTTTTAATAGTCAAAAATGATTGGAGGGCAACTAAACCCCTCTCACACCCACCATTTCCCCAAACACATCCACTCAAAATTTTGAGATAGCCATATGTTCAACATAGTTAGAAGTTCTGGAAATGAGGTCTTTGAGGATGACCCCCCCCCTACAACTTTCAGGGCAAGGGTTGTAAGTTATGCCCTGTGGCATTTAAGGTTTTCTATAGAAATTGCTGTCATAGAAACTTCAAAAAGGGCTCATTCACTTGAAAATTAAAAGGGTTTGTGCCCTTTTTAATAGTCAAAAGTAATTGAAGGGCAACTAACCCCCTCTCATACCCACCATTTCCCCAAACACATCCAATCAAGATTTTGAGATAGCCATTTTGTTCAATATAGTTGAAAGGTCTGGAAATTATGTCTTTGAGGATGACAAACGCCCCACTGCCCCAGATCAAAGGTTTTAAATTATTCCCTGGGGGCATAAAAGTTTTTTATAGAAAGTCTGAGAAACTTCAAAAAGGGTTCTTTCAATTGGGAATTGAGATGGCCAGTATCCTTATTAATAGTCAAAAGCAATCAGAGAGCAAATGTCCCCCCCCCCCATGCCCATCATTTCCCCAAATACTTCTGATCAACATTTTGATATAGCCATTTTGTTGAACATGGTTAAAGGGTCCACAAGTTATGTCTTTGAGTGTGACACCCCCCACACCCTGCACAGCCCTCAGGGCTAAGGTTGTAAGTTATGCCCTGGGGGCATATAAGGTTTTTATAGAAAGTATTGTTGTAAAAACTTCAAAAAGTGCTCATTTGGAATTGAGAGGGCTAGTGCCCTTTTTAATAGTCAAAAGTAATAGGAGGGAGAATCCCCCACACCCATCATTTCCCCAAATACTTCCAATCAAAATTTCGAGATAGTCATTTTTGCAAGATATTTGAAAGGTCTGGAAATTATGTCTTTGAGGATAACAAATCCCCCCAGCCCTCAGGGCAAGGGTTGTAAGTTATGCCCTGGGGTAATATAAGGTTCTTATTGAAAGCATGGTCATATAAACTTTGGAGGGGCCTTGTTGGATTCGTAATAAGACACTCCAGTGCTCTTTTTAAGAGTCAAAGTGACCAGAGGGCAGCTACTCCCCCCCACACACACACATTGTATTTTCCCAAAATGTATCTAATAGAAATTTTGAGATAGCCATTCTATTAAAAATAGTCTAAATATCATATAACAAGGCTTTTGGGGTTGAAATCAACCCCAAAGATTAGGGGCAAAGGTTTTAAGTTATGCTCAGGGGGGTATTTAATGATTTTATGGAAGGGATGGTTGTTTAACTTTAGAAGCGGCTCATTTGGTTGAAAATTGGAAGTGCTAGTTCCTTTTTAAGTGTCAAAAGTGATGGAGGGCATTTAGCCCCCATCCCTCCCCTGCAACCCCTCATTTCACCAAACACATCTGATTGAAATTATGGGATAGCATTTTTTTTCAAAACAATCCAAAGAAAATATATTAAGGTCTCTAGGATGACATAACCCCCCAGTGCCCTGAGGATAGGGTTGTAAGTTATTTTGTGAGGGTATATAAGGTTTTTATTGAATGGGACATCATATAAACATCAGATGGGGCTTATTTGATTTGAAATTGGAAATTATAGTGCCATTTTTAAGAGTCAAAGTGATTTGAGAGCAAACAGTCCCCCCCCCTCCATGCTCATCATTTGCCTTAACACCTCCAATCAAAATTTGGAAATAACAATTTTTTTCATCATAGTAGAAGGTTTTGGAAATTATGTCTGTGAGGAAGACAACCCCCCTACAGCTCTCAGGGAAAGGGTTGTAAGTTATGCCCGTGGGGCATATAAAGTTCTTATGAAAAGGGTGGTCATATATGCTTTGGGGGGGACTCATTTGATTGGTAATCATAAGTTCTAGTGCCGTTTTTAAGAGTCAAAGTCTATGGAGCACAGATACCCCCCCCCCCCCCACCACACACACACACAAACAGGTCATGTTTTCCTGAGGTGTGTCCAATAGATATTTTGAGACAGTCTCCATATTCAGACAAGGCTTCTGAGGTTGATACAAACCACCAGAGCCTGAGGGCAAGGGTTGTAAGTTATGCCTATGGGTCATTTAAGGTTCTTATGAAAGGGATGGTTGTATGAGCTTTAGATGTGGCTCATTTGGTTGAAATCAGAAGTTCTAGTTCCTTTTTAAGAGTCAATAGTGATGGAGGTCAAGTAGCACCCCCCACCCAAATACCCCTTTTTTCACCAAATACCTCTGATTGAAATTGCATGATGGCAATTTTGTTTAAAATAGTCCAAAGAACATATAAAAATGCTTTCAGTGTTGACACAACCCCCTTGAGCCCTGGGGCAAGGGCTTTAAATTATACTCTTGGGGCATATAAGGGTTTTATGGAATAGATGGTCATATTAAATTCAGATGTGTCTCATTTGATTTGAAATTGGAAGTTATAGTGCCCTTTTTCAGATTCAAAGTAATTGGAGAGAACCCCCCCAACACCCATCATATCCCATAACAAATATCCAAACAAAGTTTTGAGACATCAATTTTTTCAGCATTGTTTAAAGGTTCAGTAATTATGCATAGCAATAGTTTTAGTAGCAGTATGCAAATAGCACCTTTTTCCAACATCCCCTTCAATGTACTCTGAAATTTTTAACTTAATACCATCAACTGGTCCTGAATCATTGCTGATATGTCCTCTTGACAACCTATATGAGCATAGTGTGTTTTGATTTATTTCAATCAGTTACAATATTGCCCAAAATTTTTGCCTTAATATCCATAGGTTTATTAGTTGTAGTAGTAGCACCAGTCAATAGTTGTAGTCTTAGCTTTAGTAGCAGTAGTAGTAGTACCATAGCAGTAGTTTTAGGAGTAGAAGTATTAGTATCATGATGCTAAAATTTGTTTAAATGCTTAAAGATTTTAAGGAATAAATATGAGCATATGTATATTAAACTGACAGTGCAAATTTTTTCCAGTAATTTCATTTGAATTTTTTTCAGTAAAGTTGAAATTATATTCTGACTTTTAGAAAGCATAGGGGTTTTGAACACTACTCATATTAATTTCTGCTTATTTTGAGTTTGACTCTGTTTTTTATTTTTATTTTTGTTTTTTATGGAGTTCTTTACTTTTTTTTGAAAACTTATTTTGTGGAAAAAGATGTTTTAATTAATTCTTATTAAAAGATGGGATTGAAATATTCTTAACCAAACGAAAATTTGAACTTGCTGCTTTTCTTCAAAATGACTTATGGCTATCCAAGCTGTGTTAATTGTTGGATATCTTTGCAAAATTAAATGATCTCAACTTGTCTCTTCAAGGGAAAAATTTGTGATATATTTACTTCTAATGATAAAATTGAAATTTTTATTAAAGGCATTAAAATTTGGAAAGAGAGGATAAGAAAATCTTTCAAAATATTTTCAAGTGTTAACAATTTTATAATTGAGAGAAATCATTGTAAATCGTTTATTGAAAAAAATTATTGTAGATCACTTAAAAGTTCTAGAGACCTAGTTCTGTACATATCTTATGTTAAATATTGATTACAAAAAAGTCAGCTTTAATTCAAAATCTGTTTTCTATTGATCACATTCCACTTAAAGCTCAAGAGGAATTTGCTGAGCTTTTGCATGATTCAAACATAAAGTTACAATTTCCAAAAAATCCCTTAACTTAATTCTGGATCAGAACTAGAACTGAATTTCCCACAATTGCAGATGTGTTCTTATGCCATTCAACAGCACATATTTATGTGAAGTTACTTTCAGAGCTTTAACACATAGCAAACCCCAATATTGTTCATTGCTAAAAAATGTTGAACAGGTCTTACATCCAGCAGTGTCAAACATTCCACCAAGATTTAATTTGTTATGCAATAAAAAACAGGCCACCCTTCTCACTAAAGTTTTTCCTTTCATTTTCATTTAATATTTACCACCCAATGACTGCGTTCGAATATATTTGATTGAACTCATTTTGCATGCAGCTAACCTTTATCTTCACCTCTTCAGTGTTTTACACTTTCAACCAAATTTCTAAAAAAAAATGGATATGATGAGTTTTTATTCAATTTTCAAACTTTTGCTGAAACAAATGGTTTTCAAATGTGCTGAAACATATTTAATATTTACCACCCAACGACTGTGTTCGAATATATTTGATTGAACTAAGAGGGTCAGAATTCTCTTTTATTTATATTGTTGCAAAAAGTGCAATTTTGATGAAAAGTAGGGCATATAACTATTGTAAGTACAATAAAGACAACTTTTCAACTTTTGTGGAATTTTATTTTATATTTTTGTATGTTTATAAAAGAATTCTAAAACTATACTTTTTCATGTGTATATCTTTTTTCTTTAATTGTATTTATTTTCACATGTATATTATTACCTAATAAATGAGTCATCAAAAAATATTTATTTGTCTTTCAATTAGACTTATATGGGGTCGCCAGGAAACTTGCAATCATAAATGGGGTCGTAAATGAAAAAGTTTAGGAAGCCCTGCTGTAGAGGGTACTGACCTTTGATGACCTTTAAAAATATTTGTTTTATAAAAGTGAAACCTTGCAAAATGACTCTTGTGCTTAAATGAAGTAAAAGAAAACTATTTCCAGTTTCACAACTTTGCTCCATCCCAATTTACAAGGTTTCAGGAATCTGCAAATACATCTTCTAAATTTGGAAAACAAAAAAAAATTATGGCTTAAAATTCTACTTAAATAACAGATATTACATTCTCAAGAATAAAACCCAGGAAAGGGAACAAAAAACTGGAAATCGAGGTAAAATTTGTTTTTTCAAAATTCCAATAGGTAATAGACCTGACAAGCATTCAAATTTCTAAGACTTAGAAATCAGAAGAGGGTTTAGCATGGAAGCTTGGCAATACCTTCCCAGAGTATTTTTTTGGCCCTGGAATCATTACTGGAAGTTGCATTTTCCTAACTGCACCCCTTTCTAAGATAGCAAACAGTAGCTAAACTAGAATTTTACCAAAATTCTTACTTTATAATGTATAGTATGTTTCTGTTGGTCAGATTAATGTGTTTCCTTTCATTATTATATGCTTCTTAAAGCCATTTCAAATAATGTTCTTGTAAATTTTTCACTGAGTTATACACCATGCCAACAGATTTAGGGCAAAAACTACCCTAGGTAAGCAATTTTAATAGCCAAGAATTATGGGTAAAAATATTATTTAAAAATGACTTTGATTACATTGTGAGAAAAGTGACCAGGGTATTGGGAAAGAGCATAAAATAAGGAAGCTAACGATACTGCTTTTATTTATTTAACATCTTTCCTTTCAAAGTGGCCAACCACTAAAATAGTGTCTAGAGACAGTTTTGGGCTATTTTTTTTTTAAACTAGGTAGCACAAGGACATTTAGGGGTTGTTTGATTAAATTAATATTTTCCACATTTTTTCAAAATTTGACCCTATTAAGTTTTCATTTCACCTTCCAATCTTAAGGAAAAAAAGTTTGTACTTTTATTGTTTATATTTTCTTATTAAGGACCTTGTCCTGTTTTAGCTAGAGAAAATTAAATTTCTTTGAACAGTTATCTATTCATCAGCAGATGTTAGTATTTCCTGTCACAGGTGGGCTAAACAACAATGAAGACCTCACTTCATATAAACAATAAGCTAAAGGAGATAGTGAAACATTGAAATTTTAAAGATAGTGAATTTAATATAAATTTTACCATCAAAACAATAGATTGAATTAGTATTTAGAAACACTAGATATTTTTCTCAGTAAAGAAAAATATATTTAGAAATTTACAACTAGAACACAACTCTCCATGCTCAGCAAACACAGCACAGGAAGAACTGTAAACGTTTTTTCATCCCTTGGCTGTTAAAATATCCTTTGTTTTCAAACATCTTTCCTACAGCTTGACTAATCCTTTGTTAAAGTTTTTTCTACTGCTTTCTATCCTTTGTTTGACTAATTTTTCATACATATTACAACTCTGCTATTCCTTATTTGATAGTCCTATTGCAAATATTTTTTTTGTAATGTAGTGTTTTAGCTGCAGTTATGCTAAATAGGCATGCTTTATTTAGCAACAATAAGATCCCCCCCCCCCACTCAATTTCTACCAAAATTTTAGCCAAACTTATTGTTATTTTGATTATTGTTTCTTGTTTAAAATTTCATTGACTGCCATGGAGACAGAATCCAAAATAGGTTTAAAAAATATAAATATATATATTCTGCATCATTGAGATGCTTTTGCCTACTAATAGACTCCCTTCTTCATAAGATTTGAGAAGCTTTATAAAGCCTTTTCACTTTTATGAAATTAGTTTGCCCAAAATCAAGTTGGGCTGTTTAACAGTAGAATTGGACCTCTGCCAGTTTGGCATAATGGTGCCTATATTAGACTCAGGTCATATATATATATATATATATATATATATATATATATATATATATATATATATATATATATATATATATATATATATGTATATGTATATACCGCACAACCTGCCCTAGCCACCTTGACTTTTCTTTCATTATAGCCCTAGAGAGTGGTATTGAACCACATTTTTTGTATAGCCTATTGTTTGACATACAGTCAGTCAGCCAGGTACCCAGAACAATCCTTAAGCAATTTCTCTGGAAAACATCTAGCAAATCTTCATCCACTTTTCGGAGTGTCCATGCTTCAGAGCCATATTTGACCACTGTTATCACTGTAGCTTCTAATATTTTAATCTTGGTTTGCAGACTTATCTTCCTATTCTTCCAAACTTTTTTTTAAACTGGGAAAAAACACCCTGAGCCTTGACTATTCTACTTTTAACATCTTCACTGCTCCCACCATCATACTAATGATACTACCAAGGTAAGTAAAGCTGCCCACCTGGTCAATCTTTTCGTTACCCAACGTCACCTTTTCATCTTCACTCATTCCTAGCCTTAGTGACTTAGTCTTCTTAACATTAATTTTCAAATCTATTCTAGCACTTTATACTCGCAAAACCTCTAAAACTTCATTCATTTTGCTCACACTTTCATCTAGGATGCTTAAATCATCAGCATAATCTAAGTCCAGGAGACTTTTCCCTCCCCGTTTGATTCCATGGTCACCCATTGCCTTTCCTGTGCTCCTTAAGACAAAGTCCATCAAAATAATCCATATAAAGGGGGATAGAACACAACCCTGCTTAACTCCTGATTTAATACGAAACCAGCTGCTAACCTCATTTCCTACCTTAACCACAGCAGTGTTATTCTCATACATAGCACTAATCACTTTAATGTATTTGTCTGGTATACCATACAAGGATAAAACCTTCACTAAAGCCCTTCTATCAACAGAATCGAACGCTTGCTCATAATCTATAAAACTGAGGACCAAAGGTGTTTGACAGCTCAGGCGCTTCTCAATTATTAACCTAAGAGTGAAAATTTGGTTGACATGTCCTCTACCTTTTCTTAAACCATACTGTTCTTCTCTTAAAACTTTGTCAATGGCATCAGTCTAAAAAGTATCATATTACTAAGTACATATATATATATATATATATATATATATATATATATATATATATATATATATATATATATATATATATATATATATATATACTATCTCTATATGTGACCAATAATTGTATATGTATGTATCTATGTATTCTATTTCTCAGAACGGCTCCATATTTTTTTGGGAAAATTGGTATCTTGGGATATTCTTGCATTAAAAAAATCTTGATAGGTAAGAAGTCTGAGAAATTTTTTTTGAGAGCCAGAATTTTGGTTTTTGCAAATGATATCATGTACTATGTTAGTACACCATATAAGCATTTCTTATGACATCATATATGGCGTAATATAAGTATTTTCTTATTTTATGTCATGCATAGCATAAATAAGGCTGCTGAGTTTCCAACACAACAGTCATTTATATAATATAATGTCTGTTGGTAGACCCAAAAGACGAAAATTTGTAGTTGCAGTTACTATAAATGATGATTCTGTGGAACCAACTCCTGAACTATCAAACATGATAAAGATGTGAAATTTGACAACCTACACCATTGATTGCAACAACACCAATATGGACAGCTAAAGCATAGGCCATGGCTAAATTGTCTGAAGTAATCAAAATCTGAAGACGTTTCAAAAATGAAAATGAATAGCAAAGACACAGGTGGTTAGAAGATAAGTGAAAATGACAATTAGAAGATGTTAAAAATGAAAATGAAGAGCAAAGACACACACAGTTAGAAGACATAGAACACCAAATAAGTGAGGGAGTCAAAGATGAAAAGGAAGAGCAGCAAGTCAATGAAAATCAACCTGGACAGCAAGAATCACAACATCTCAAAATTGAAAATGATAGCAATGGTGATTGGGTTTGAGATTTTGACATGGATAAGGTCATCAATGCCTAACATACCTCTGTTAAAAAAAACAAGGGTTTGGTGATAAGTATTTCAGAATGACCAAATACAAGCCAAGGTGTAACAATGCAATCAAATTCAAAAATGATAGCAATGAGGATTGAGTTTTGGATTTTGACATGGATAAGGTCATCAGTACCTACCATACCTTTGAAAATCAAAAATATGGACTTGATAAATTGTTGGAAGAAAAAGAAGTTTTTGTCCCACCACCTGAACAATTAAAAGAAACAAAGGTTTGACAATATGTCTATCATAATGATAAAAGACAAGCCAAGGCAAAAGAAGAAGTTTTTGTCCCAACACCTGAACAATTAAAAGAAACAAAGATGGTTGTCAATGCCTTCCATACATCGTAAAATCAGAAACCTGGACTAGATAAATCATTGAAACAAACAGAAGTTTTTGTCCCATCAGCTGAACAATTAAAAGAATCAAAGGTTTGGCGATATGTCTTTCATAGTGACAAAAGATAAGCCGAGGCATAAGTTAAAAGTCAAATAAAAAAAGAATTAATTTTACAAAGGTACCACATCTAATTTAAGGTCTATTTGGACATCATAACATCAAGAAAAGACTTGAATTGTTGGCGTTTAGAAGACAAGCAACAGTGAGAATCTTTATATAGAATCCTGCCATTTGCCCCACATCTTTGTTAAAAAAACAAAGATTTGGCAATATATATTTCCTAATGACGAAAGATAAACCAAGGAGTAAAAAGCCAAACAAATTGAATATGATAGTAATAATGATTGGGTTCTAGATTTTGACATGGATAAGGTCATCAATACCTACCATACTTTTGAAAACCAAAAATATGGACTGGATAAATTGTTGGAAGAAAAAGAAGTTTTTGTTCCACCACCTGAACAATTAAAAGAAACAAAGGTGGTTGTCAGTGCTTTCCATGCCTTGTAAAATCAAAACCTGGACTAGATAAATCGTTGGAAGAAAAAGAACAAAATATAAGCCAAGGTGTAACAAACCAAACAAATTGAAAATTATAGCGATGATGATTGAGTTTTGGATTTTGTCATGGATATGGTCTGGATAAATTGTTGGAAAAAAAGGAAATTTTGTCCCACCACCTGAACAGTTAAAAGAAATAAAGGTTTGGCAATATGTCTTTCATAATGACAAAAGACAAGCCAAGGCAAAAGAAGAAGTTTTTGTCCCACCACCTGAACAATTAAAAGAAACATTGGTGGTTTTCAATGGTTTCCATACCTTGTAAAATCCAAACCTGGACTAGATAAATTGCTGGAAGAAAAAGAAGTTTTTGTCCCACTACCTGAACAATTGAAAGAAACAAAGATTCGGCAATATGTCTTTCATAATGACAAAAGACAAGCCAAGGCAAAAGTTAAAGGTCGAATAAAAAAAAACATGTAATTGTACTTCTAATTTAAGGTCCATTCGGACATCGAGGCATCAAGAAAAGGCTCAAATTGTCTGCATTTAGAAGATCAGCGACAGTCAGGATCTATATATAGAAACCTGCCAAGTGCTGGGGCGTGGCAGCATATATATATATATATATATATATATATATATATATATATATATATATATATATATATATATATATATATATATATTATATATATATATATATATATATATATATATATATATATATATATATATATGTGTGTGTGTGTGTGTGTGTGTGTGTGTATATATTTCTGCAGAGGGCATACTTTTGAATTTGGTCTTGAGGGGGGGGGGTAGACTACAAAAAATATTTATGTGTAAAAATGGGCACTAAGTTAAGATCAGTCATTCCCTCACTACACACCTACAGCCTAATGCTTATAGAGAACTAGGTTTGTTGGCAGGCTGCAATTTTAACCTTTCAAAAAGTTCAAGGTATTTCTTTACTCAGAATAAGTGGCAATTGGCTGTAGCTTTGGCTGGATAAGATAGTGTTACCAGTAGTAACAAAAGCACACTTTGTGATTGGTTTAACAAGTAATTTTATCAAGCACTTTGTGTTAGAAGTTTGAGGCTGACAAGAAGTATTTCACTAAATAGTGTTTTTAATCTACTTGGAAGAGAGAGATCTTGCACAAAGCTTGGAAAGAGGATATTTGCATAAATTTTCTAACATAAACCCTCCTAAATTCATCATGGGTCTATGTGAAATATTCCACTGGGCTTTACTCATTATGGTGAATAGAATGAACTGCAAAGGACTATGAATAACTGCTTAGGTACATCTGAAGTTGCTTGTTTGGTGTTTTCTTTTCAGTCATAATTTATTGAGCTTATTCAAATTGTTGCAAATGATATTGAAGATACTGGCACTCTTGGTAAATACGAAGAACTAGGACTTCAAACTGAGTGATGAATTTACTGCATTTTTTAGTAAAATTACATTTTATGGACCATGTTCCATAATATTTGAGGCCTGTTAACTTTTACCAAAATTTCAACCAAATAGCAACTCCCTCTATTCTGGAAGTTGTGATGCCAAATCTCCAGTTCTGCTATCAAATAGCTCAACTGAATCTTGGGCAAATTACTTTCATAAAGCCGAACAACCTTTATGAAAGCCATTCAAGTCTTCTGAAGAAAATAGTTTACCAGTAGCCAAAAGAATTTTGCATTACACAATAATCATAATAACAAAAAGATTCGGTTAAAATTCTGATAAAAGTTAATAGGAAATATTAAGTGTGTCAACATTTTGATGGTAAAAGCTAACAAGAAATTAGCTTGAAATATAGAAAAATTTTGTCTTTTATCAATTGTTAAGGTTGGTTTAAAATGAAGAAAAGTTTTGTTTTTTCCCAGTTGCTAAGTAAAATATTGAACAATTAATCTAATTACAGCTAAAATAATATGCTGCAAAAACACCTTTGCTGTTAGACGACCAAGCAAGTGGTAATGGAATTTTCATGTGAATGAAAAGAAAATCAATAAACAGAAAAAATGTTTAGAAAGAAAGGTTATAAAGTGAAAATCCTCAGCTTTGTATACACCTGTCACAGTCTTTGCACCTGCCTGCATACAGCAACTTTTAAGATGGCCAAAGGAAGAACATATTTGTAAAAAAAAAAAAAAAAAAAAAAAAAAAAGAAAGAAAAAAAAAAACAACAGACAGTGAAAATACAGATGACTTGTCCAATGAATTTTTGTATTTTAAATTTTAAAATTTCAATTATTAATTTTCACAGTTCTTTAGGTTCTAGGTTCGGACTTCCTGCAGTTTGTGCCTTTCATTTTATGTGAGGGATCTGATGTTTAATAAATGCTGATTTTGGAGTATCAAGTTGCAATCCTATTGAAGCAGCAGTTTATAAATATAATTTTTTTATTGGATAACAGAGCTGAGAAAGCATGCATAACTTGGCTGGAATAATTGGGAGAAACAAAAGACGTATTTATTTGACAAAAATATACATGACTAAAATTAGATTGGCTTTGAAAGTATGTAAACTTTGTGATTTTTCTTACTGTGATCAAAAGTCAGAGGATTTTTCCAAGGGGAAAGGGGAGTGGATTTCTAACAGGAGCCTTGACTCTCCTTTTGCCTGTTACAACATCAAAAAAGTTAGTGCCTGTCATAAATTGAAAAAGCAATATTGAATTATTATAATTCTTGAGAAGGAGGGTTATTGATTTTACATGAGCTTTGTGGAAAAAAAAGTTCTGAGTTCCAGTAATTACTAAGAAGAAGTTTTTGTCCCACCACCTGAACAATTAAAAGAAACATTGGTGGTTGTCAATGGCTTCCATACGTTGTAAAATCCAAACCTGGACTAGATAAATTGCTGGAAGAAAGAGAAGTTTTTGTCCTACTACCTGAACAATTGAAAGAAACAAAGAATCGGCAATATGTCTTTCATAATGACAAAAGACAAGCCAAGGCAAAAGTTAAAGACCGAATAAAAAAAAAAACATGTAATTGTACTTCTAATTTAAGGTCCATTCGGACATCGAGGCATCAAGAAAAGGCTCAAATTGTCTGCATTTAGAAGATCAGCGACAGTGAGGATCTATATATAGAAACCTGCCAAGTGCTGGGGCGTGGCGGCATATATATATATATATATATATATATATATATATATATATATATATATATTATATATATATATATATATATATATATATATATAATATATATATATATATATATATATATATATATATGTGTGTGTGTGTGTGTGTGTGTATGTATATATTTCTGCAGAGGGCATACTTTTGAATTTGGTCTTGAGGGGGGCGGGGATTCTCAAGAATTATAATTCTTGAGAAGGAGGGTTATTGATTTTACATGAGCTTTGTGGAAAAAAAAGTTCTAAGTTCCAGTAATTACTAAGAGCAATTTAAAGAAGCAAGTTGATAATTTTTAAACATTTATCTTGACAAAAAATGAAAAACAGACAATCAGATATATTAAAATACCAGATTTTTGGAATGTTTAGGATACTTATCTTTTTGCAACAACGAGGGGGGGGGGTAGTCTAATATAGCCTACAGGATTTAAAACTAGCAGATAATAGAAAACAGTCAGAGAATAGAATAAGTAGTCTTCTAATTTTGCAGATTGAAAAGCCTTCTATGACACTGATTTCAACAAGTGTGTGACATGTACACCTTTGTATTAAAATGTATTTTGGAATCCTTGATATTGTAGGGGCTGTTTGTTTAATTTTTAGCCTTAGACTCTGGAACTGTATGTGTCATGTTACCCCTGGAGGCAAAATTTTGAATTGCATTGAAATAGCTACTATTAATTTCTTTTAGATATGATTTGGGGCTGTGAGGTGCCCAGGGGTTACATTGTATTTTGAAAGTGCATCAGATTGCCTTTTGATTGGTTTTGCCTCCGAAAAACTGCATTAGAACTTTGATTTGCAATCAAGTAATTCCCCATGCATGTTTTCATGACCGTCCATTCTATGCAACTGAACCTTGAAAAAAGCATGGGAGGCATATTGCTCTTCACTAAGTCATCTCCACAACTGATTACAAATATTTATTCTTTTCAAAATATTTGAAAATTCCACAGATCTGTCTCCCATGAATGATTATAAAATTGCAAAGGAACATTTATCATATCAATTTGTTTGTTGCAGTATTGGCAAATAATTTTTTCTTTCAGAAATTTTGAAGCTCTAATGAAAACAAAAGTGTCGTGGGAAAATCTAGAGACCTAGGGGGTTGCAAAGAAAAACATCAGCATCATGCAATAGAAAAGCACAAGTCACTTGTCACAAGCCACAATTCATGTGTCTTTTTTAAAATATTCAAGTACCAAACACATTTTAGTCAACAAGATGGCAATTCTTTAGAAGTGCTCAATGGGTAATAAGTGACACAAACTGTTTCCTTGAAGCATAATTTTGTATAATAAATTAGAAGGAAAACGCTACTGGTATTTTGTTTCCTGATTCTTTAAATGACTAAGTATCAGACAATTGAACAGGATAGATAGGGGTTTACCCCTTTCCCAAGGTTTGGCCCAAAGAACTTCACGGGAAAATTTGAGGGCATACATGTATCATTTTAATTTTTATTTAAATAATTATATTGTTCAGATTACTTGATAAGTAATGTGCTTTCTGTACTTTTTACTTTTGTAGAAATCTTGGCAACCCCCAAATATTCTACACTTTGAGCATACACTAATGTAAAGAAAAAACAGTAAAAATGAAGAAGAAAACGTAATACAAAGATCAAAATATTAATAAAATAAATAAGAAAACCTCCTAGCAAGGATACAAAAGCATTTTGAAACAGTAATTCAAGATTTTTGTTTAAGAAAATAATGCAGATCATCAGTTTACAATCTACAAATAGTTATTGACTAATTTGCTTTTGACTTTGACAATATGACTGATTGTATAGTTATCTTAATGGCATAGTTAAAGCCCCAGTATGGTTTTCCTTAACCTTATCGTTGCATTTTATTAATTTAAAATATTATTTTACATAGTTTAGAAGTAGGTAGTAGATTACCTTTATTGCTTGATACAATTAATTAAGTGACACATACAGCATATCAGCCACTATATGTGCTTAGAACGATTCTTCAGGCTTGACCATTTAGCTCCTAGAATGACAGACAGACGAAGCATTTGTGGAATCAGACGAAGTTGGGCTTGGAAATTATCAGCGCTCTTAAGTAATTTGGTTTTAAATGATCACCTTATTGGCTTATTTTTGCAATCCAACTTCTCACAGATCTATCATCTTCCTCAATAAAAGTGCCAAAGACCTTTGATACTGTGCAAAAAATAAATACCTGATTCCTGCCCTGCCACAATTATATATGAGCGTAAGCATTATAGTAGTCATTTAACTTCACAGTAGGTAGTTTTGTTTGGATTCATGGGGAAGATGTGCGTGCTAGCGTCTGTGCCTTTGGTGACTAAACGCTACAATGAGTTTTTTATAGTATTAGCAGTTAGGTTTCTATGTGCATTGCCCATTGTTGTCCTAATTTTAAATCTCTACCTATCTTTGCAGGTTATTGGATGAGTTTTTTCCGGTGTTTCTTAATAAGTAATCCTTGGATTTTTGCTAAGCGGAATTACAGAACTATGAAAATAGACCCCTTGCTATTGCCTCCTGCTAATGTGAGAGGGATGGAAGTCTTAAACAGAGAAGCTTTTTCGAAGAAAATACTTGTTCCCTATGTTCAGTTGCCTGTAGGTGAAGAAATGAATCATGTTATAAAGGCTTTGAAAGGATACATACTGAAGCTACCTAGGTTGGAGCCAGTCTTTAACACTGAGAATAACAAAAAGGGAGTTTTCCTTAACCCAAGTAAATTTAGTGATTTTTCTTCTCTGATTGAAGAAGATAGAAAAATATTGGAACATAGCTGCATTACTGAAGACAATTTTGGAGTGAAAGAGCTTTTTATTGGCTATGAACAGTTTAAATTAGATGATATATTGAATGCTATTCTTGGGGTTGATGAAGGCTGTAAAAGTTACACTAGAGTTGGCCACATTATTCATTTAAATTTGAAAGACCACCTTTTAGAATATAGAAACTTAATTGGACAAGTTATTTTAGATAAGATTAAAGGTATTCGCTGTGTTGTCAATAAAACTAATACTATTGATAACACATACAGGAATTTTGAAATGGAAATAATTGCTGGTGAAAACGATATGCTGACAACCGTGTCTGAGAATAGGTGCTGCTTTACGTTTGATTTTTCAAAGGTTTATTGGAATTCGAGACTATCCACCGAACATGAAAGACTTGTACAGAAGTTTGAGCCCAAGTCGGTAATTTATGATGTCTGTGCTGGTGTTGGACCATTTTCTATCCCAGCCGCAAAACTAAAGAATTGTGATGTTATAGCCAATGATTTAAATCCTGAGTCTGTGAAATGGCTCTCAGAAAATGTGGTAAAAAATAAAGTTAGTCAAAAGGTGAAAATAAACAATTTGGATGGCTCTGTGTTCCTTAGAACTGTGTTTAAAGAGGAGTTCTTAAAAAGGTCAGAAACTAGCTTGTTTAAATCTCATATTATAATGAATTTGCCAGCAATGGCTGTTGAATTTCTTCCCGCATTTCAAGGAATCTTTGCTGGTGTATCAATAAAAGACGACATTGAAATGCCAATTGTGCACGTATATACGTTTGTTAAAGGAGATTCTGACTATCTATGTCAAGCAGTTAAATTAGTAGAGACTAAATTAGGAACCACTCTGGATGGTAATCTACTTGAATCTTTCAGTGTACGAAATGTTGCTCCTAATAAGGAAATGATTCGTGTTTCCTTCAGACTGCCTAGAAGTATAATATACGATTATGAATCTTCGATAGAACCTCTTGAGAAAAAAATAAAAGTTTGAAATGAAATCTATGTTTTTGTATAGGTTGATTGAAAAGGATTGTAAGTAGCGTACCACTACAAAATATTGCAGGTCAATATTTGTTGGTCACTAGCTCTTTTATCCATATATTACCCTACAAACTCATCCCTGGGAATATACATCTTTTTATGGAAGCACTAGGCTCCCCCTTCCCTTGGTGTACCCAGGGTAAATCATGAAGGACTTTGCATTTGGTGAACAAATTTCACATTTTATTATGGTTGAAAAGATTCAACCATAATTTTTCAATTCATTTTTACAATAGGTTGAAAAATGTATTGTTTAGTGTTTGCAAAAACCCTACAGTCCATGACTGTGCACAAATTAAGAGAAAAAACACTTTGCGCAACAAGAATGTATACGCTAATATAAATAATAAATAAAGCATACTTTATAAGCGCTAAAAGAAGCTAAGCTTCTCTCTGGATTCAACATTTCAAACGGCTAAATATTATCAAAATCATTGTCCAACTGTTTGACTAGTCAAAAAAGGACTTTAGAATGCAAATCCTGTAATCTCTCACATAACATAATTGAAACCAAGCAGGCTCTGTTTCTTTTGGTAAAGACCTAGTAAAAATGCTTGCTTGCCTGATTGCACAAATAAGTTATAAAAATGCTCAGGATGTATTTTTGCCATTACGCTTAAAGGCCGTATTTGACATTTTCGTACTTCTGAGATAATTGCCTAAAATTGTTTGGTAAGCTGTTAGTGAAGGAAGGATCAGCAGAGAAATGTGTGTTCAATCATGCTTTGAATAAAATAAAAATATGTGTTTTCAGCTTGTTATCCCACGTTTTTGCTAAATTGGACCAGTTGGCTTATAAAGTTGATATGACATTTACTTGTAAATGGAATTTTAGCCTTATTTCACATAGGAGATTTTGGTGCAATCAACGTCAAGTCATTTATTTCTTTTGTTTTTTGGCTAATAAACTGAAACTATGACAAGTTCAAACACATGCAACACATAAAAATATTCGAGGTGATTTTGTTTTCAACCTCTGACTCATTAGGGTATCCCTGGTTGACTCTGAGAAAGGGAGAGATGTAAAGTACTCATAATAAGTTCTTAGAATAATAAGAGTATGGCATAGGGGGTTTAGGCTCTTCTATTTCGCTGCGAAAAAAAGAATTGGTCGTTTGTATTCACCTATTTTCTGTTTCTCAAAGCACTGTTAGTTCTTATATATGAACTAGCTGTTTAGGCCATAAATAAGCTGTTCTAAACAGGTTTACTCAAATTTGTTATTATGTTTCATGAGTTGCAAAGAGTATAAAGTTGTTTGGCCTGGTTCTGGTTTGTATTCTTTGTCTTCGTCAGACCTTTTGATATGTGATAAGTTAGTATCAATTAGATTCAGCAGAATCTAGTATTTTGTATGGCTGGATGTGAATGCAAGCTGCATCCGCAATGTCCTGACGGATTTGCAAAAGATTAAGTGGTGTGAAACATTGAAAGATTGCTTTATTTCCCGATCTCCTGTTAATCAGACAAGACACAAGAATCGAAGAAATAAAAGTATGCACCAATATGATGCATGTGCCTGGGACTTCATCTCGGGAGAAGGGTGGGGATCCAAATTTGGAGTAGAGAAAAGCCCCATTGTGTGTAAACTTCAACTAGAGGGTAATTGTAAGATGTTGTGCTGTTGTAAAGTTAGATACATTCAAATTTTGTTTATATACCCTAAAAACTGCTCTCTGCTCAAATTTCTTACAAAGCAAAAGGTTACATACAGTCAGAACTAAGATTTAAAAGTACAGTGTTTATTTGCACAAACTTGGACACTTAGTCCAGTTAACTGGACATAACCCAAAGTGATGACTGTAATAAGAAAACTAAAATTTCTTACCTGGTGCAAAGGAGCTATATCATGGTGTTGTAATTTTTTCGATTGTCATTTCTCTTTGAAAAGTAGAGAGAAGACAAATCTCACCTGGATTCTTAAACAGTCGGTTTTAACAGGGCACAGGATAAATGTTAAGTGTATAGTGACATATTCCAACATTTTGGGAATAACCCACATCAGGAAGATACATTGCTTCAGTTAGAATGTCAAAATTTTCCCAGGGTTGGCCTTTTTTTTTTTTTTTTTTTTTTAATTTCGTCATTGAGGGGCAGGGTCAGGCTTAGGCTGGTGCCTCATTTTCTTATATAATTTCCAAAAAATTAAAAAATGTGGAAGCCTAATATGTCTAAACAGTTAGAGTGGTCACGTCTTATAATAGTTTTTTTTTCGTATTCACATGTGCAGATATGCACTTCGACCTTTAGGCGTAGCAAGTCCTCTCGTAGACACGTCCGAAGGGGGTTGGCAGTTCTGATGACAAATGGAAGTTACTTCTTCATGTGATCACAAGCTTGTACTATAGAATTTTAGGAGTCTCATGAACAGGTGAATTCAATTTCGTATAGATGTCATACAACCTTTAGGCGTGACAGCAGTGTTGTGTCACTGAATTTCAGAGGAAGTGTGAATTATCAGGCTTTTTTTGGTTTGTTATCCTTAGATTTTAGTATTAAGTTGGAGATCTTTTCATTAAAATTCGGCAGTTTAGTTGTGTCCTGGCGGTGTATTCATTGTAAATGCCAATTTGTCAGGGAAGGAAGTTTCGGTTATGACATTACAATCAAGTAGTGACAAATATTTCTAACCTGTGAAACAATGTGACTTTTTCTTGTCCTGAGAGAAAACCTGGTATGCCAGATTGGTCTCTAGTTCATCTAAAGGATGTGTTTATGATTGCCTTAAATTACTAATCATGCCGCAGCGTGTGTGACACTTTTCCACAAGTAGGAAACTGCCTGATGGTCTTCAACCTTTGTAAATACACAGTGAAAAACATGAACATTGTTAAAATTTGAATAATTGGGCCGTATCTCTTCCATAATTTTGGCTGTATATACCTATGTTATCAAGAATTTATCTGAACATAGATGAAGAGCAAAAACCAAGAAGTAAATAATCAACGCGTTAAATTTTCCGCCAGTGAAACAAAGTGGCTTACAAAAAAACTTGTGGAATTTTTTTGTTTTCTTTTTGTTTATAAATGAAGAGGATCTTAGATATGACAAAATGTTTTTTATTAGCAGTTTGTATTGTTTCCTTCATTGTATCTAAAGCCTAACTTAATTTTCTGTTAATCATGTCTTAAAACTGTTAGTTTAATTCTAAAGCAATTTTTTTGTATAAATCAGTTTGGTCCAGTTTTTCGGTAGATCTCGTTTTATCTTGTATCCAACGTTAGTCAATGTGGTTTGCTTGTTTTCATTGTTTTTGAATATCTTTTTTTTATTTTTTTTTTACCAAAACATCGTTTAAAGACTTCGGTTGACTTACTCTTATAGTTTTTGGTATGGTACTATGGACGAAGAAGTTACTTATCCTTTTCTCGTTGCGTAACCTTATTCACCATGGTCGTCGGGGTTAATCTGTCAGTTTAACCAGTGAACCTATTCGTGGAAATACCAACCCTTTTTTTCTTGAAAAAAATTTGTATATATAAAAATGTCTAAAACTCGTTGCTCATCTGTGCCATTATCAAGGAACATGTGAATGCGGAGAGAATTTTCTGGCCATTTAATGGGATTAAGCAATACAAGCGCCAAAGTAATAGAGTGATGATCAGCTGAAATACAAACTGAAAAAGAATTGAATGCTAATGCTGTGAGCAGAATTGTGGTTCTCAGTTGAATAAAAATACAAACATAGCGTTAAATCTAAACCGGGGAAATTTGACAGCATTCATTATTTTTTTCTGGGACACCTGATTCGGTTTCTTATCTTATAAAATTTTTTTCTTCTCTCTTTCATTGGCCGTGACTTGTAGGAATATTGTTTAGTACAGGATTTTTAATCAATTTTTCAACTTTCAGGCTTATTTTGTGAAGAAATCGCTTGTTCAGTACTTGCATAGTTATTTTCCTTTGCGGGCGGTTTTTTTTTTTGCAATAAGGCTTTCTTAAATGTCTCCTCAAAATCACATGTAAGACCGTAACGACAGAAACGATAAATGCAAAATTCTTGGCTATACTTCAAAAAAAAAATGTAGCAAAAAATATAAACGGTATGCAAATACAACATCCACCACCAGCTGCATACCCTGAAGAGTGATTATTGCGCTCGTCATTTTGGGAATAAACCTTTAGGCCGTTTTTTTTCTTTCTAAAAATATAGGAAGTAACTATACATGGTTTGCAACATTAATAACAGCATCATGCAAAACACACGGATGTGTTGTCAATTTTAAGTAGGCCCTACTTTTAAGTGAGCTTGAAAGAATCTCATATTACTTGCTGCATATCAGTGCAGAAGTAAATATTTCACAATTTTAGTATACGTGCTCACTAGTTTTTCACAAAATTTTGGCTATGCAACTGCCCAATGATTAACTTTTAAATTGTCCATCGTCTAGTAAGAGCCAAGGGAATCACATCCAGTAAACAATGTTGAACAGTTTTTTCCCATATATCCAGAACCAGCAGCAGATGAAAAAGAGATAAATCCAGCTTGATGTCTGGAGTGTAGTAAGTAGCTCAGAGGAATCCTAAAAAAAAAAACAAAAAAGAAAACTATTGAACTGATAAGAATAGTAAATACAGAATTGTTACTCTCATGAGTGTGCTGCTGTCACCAGAATGTTGACTGCAATGCTTTATAATTTTAGTGTATTTTAGTGTTGCTTTTGTAAACCATATCGGGCTTTAACAGTAAAAAAAAAAGATGTATGAGCCTTAAGGGAATATTTTGGGAAAGGTATGGAATGCTTTGAATTTAATTAAAGCTTGAGGACGTAAGTCAAACTTGGGAAATTTAACTTAAATCGGGGGGGGGGAGAATCTGTAAAGCATTTGGAATATAAATTCGAGAAGCTTTTTTCTGGTGTCTTGTTTCTTATAAGAGTTGGCTATGTATATGCCAACGATGGCTTCTCTAGGGGGTCTTCCCGTAGGACCACAGCATATCGTGTGAACGTTTTATTCCCAGACCAGTGAATAGCCAATTAAGATATCATTATGAATTATGTTACGTGTATATTAAAATGTGCCTAAATGACGGGGGTCAAGATGGGTCCAGCCCTATAGAAGACCAAAAATTATGCATATTTTTAACATATAAATAATAGACCCCTCCTCATACACGCACAAATCTACATTGAAACTGTTACAGAAGACCAAAAATAGAAGACCAGATAGAACCAGCTCTATAGAAGCACAAAAATTACGCATATTTTCAATTTATGGTTCGTTACCACAAACTGTTTGAAAAGAATTTTTATCTGTATGACTCATAATAGAGATGGGATTTACTCCACAAAATAAATTTATCAGAAGCCCTTACGGGCCAAACACTGAAAAAACAGGTAAAAAAATGCATGTTGTACCTTTATGGATCCTCTGAGGAACAAAGTGGGGCTATAGCCACCTCTAACACCACCCTAACTTTCTCCAATCAGATTAAGTGGCAATCGCCTTGGGCCACGAGTATGGAAATCTTTAGTAGCCTATTAGTACCCTTCTCCAACCTTTATATGAATTTGCTTGGGTTCGCCTGAAACTCATACGGCAAAAACTTTGAGCCAAAGGAATGGATTTTCCCAGGCGTACATCAATTTAGACTCCACCTTGCTTCCGTACGAAAGTACCCGGATCTGAAATTTTAGACTTCTTTTCTCGAGTCAATAATATGCTTAAAAGTTTCATAAGCTAGGGATACCCCGAACTATGAAACTTTCAGCCTGTGTGCAAAGTATATGAGAAACTTACAAGACTGAAAAATCTCCAATGCCATCTAGCGCTTGGCAGCTTTTGTAAACAAAATTACTGCATAATTGCCCTTTCAGATACTTTTAAAATGCAGGGGAGGGTGAAAACAGCACAGTTATGTCCCCAGTAGGCTAACCATCTCAAAGTCAACTAACCTGCTTGACCTACCTTGACCTACCAAAGCTAACCTGTGCCTAGTTTGTGCAGATCAGGTTTTGACTTTTAGTATAATTTAGTAGAATAGAATAGATTTATACATTATAGACTTATGAATAGAATAGATTTTAGTGGAAGAGATTTTGAGTATAGTTTTTTAAAAAGAAACACTAAGTAATTATGACTTACAGAGACGTTTCAGCTTAGTCCTATTGCATTGCAAATTCTTGCCGTCACTCTGACTCTCAGTCACCTGACTCTGCACTAAAATTGGTGCTAGTAGTTTACTCTATTTCCCATTTTGAATTACTGCAGATCCAACTCTTATAAGTTTCCTTTGTTCATTCTCTTTGACCAGAACTTCAAATCCTAGCAATCTATCCGTTGATAAGATACTTCAAAGATTTCATGCATAGAAAACCTCTTTTAACAAAACTGAAATTATCATAGTCAACGCAGTAGCGCAGGGTTTTTTCCTGGCCACTTTGTATGGCACGGTTTTATCCTAAAAACTTGGAAGGGTGTTCATGTAATAGAAATTGAAAGCTCTAGTGCCCTTTTTATGGGCGAAAAGTCATGAGATGACAGATGGTCTCTTTTCCTCCTTTGACTTTTTTGGCCCCTATGGTGAGGGATCGGAATTTTCAGACAGGCATTTTGCTTACAACCATCAAAATGACCATAATGTGGCTCCAAGGGTAATATGAAACAAACAATCCCCATGGGTAAGGGCCCAAACTGTGCAAACTGTCCTCTTCATTGTGTTTCCTAACTATTTTTTATTCTTTAATTCTTAAAAAACCTGGCAAGGTGCTAATATTTTGATAATGATTTCATATGAAAAGCAACAGCCTGGTCATCTCAGTCTCGTATTGAATAACACAATGCAATACCAATAGATACGTCAAATGCTGAATGCTGAATTCCAATATGTAAGTTTCATCAAGTTTAGTCTTACCCATCAAAAGTTACGCGCCTGAGAAACTTTGACTGATTTTCGAAAAAAGGAGGAAAGACCCCCTAATAGTTTTAGAACCTTAATGAAAATCACACCATCATATTCAGCGTATCAGAGAACCCTACTGTAGAGGTTTCAAGCACTTATCTACAAAAATGTAGAATTTTGTATTTTTTGCCAGAAGAAACATCACAAATGCGTGTTTATTTGTTTGTTTTTGTTTGTTTTTTCCCCATGGGTGATCGTATCGACCCAGTGGTCATAGAATATCGTGGGAGGGCTCTTTGGATCGTAAATTAAAAGTTCTAGTGCCCTTTTTAAGTGACCAAAAAAATGGAGGGCAACTAGGCCCCCTCCCATGCTAATTTTTTTCCCAAAGTCACCCGATCAAAATTTTGAAATAGCTATTTTGTTCAGCTGAAATGGCTAGTGCCCTTTTTAATAGTCGAAATTGATTGGAAGGAACCTAACACCCCTTCCGCGACCACCATTTATCCAAACACATCCAATCAAGATTTGAGATAGTCATTTTGTTCAACGTAGTTGAAAGTTCTGGAAATTAGTTCTTTGAGGATGATAACCCCCTCAGAGCCCTCAGGGCAAGGGTTATAAGCTTTAACCTGGGGGCATATAAGGTTTTTATTGAAAGCTTTGTTGTAGAAACTTGAGAAAGGGCGCATTCGATTGAAAATTCAAAGGGCTATTGCCCTTTTTAATAGTCGAAAGTGATTGGAGGGCAACTAACCCCCCGCTCACGCCCACCTTTTCCCCAAACACATCCAATCAAAATTTTTAGATAGCCACTTTGTTCAACGTAGTTGAATGTTTTGGAAATTAGGTCTTTAAGGATGACGATCCCCCCCTAGCCCTAAGGGCAAGCGTTGTAAGTTATGCCCTGGGGGCATATAAGGTTCTTATAGAAAGCGTTGTCGTAGAAACTTCAAAAAGGTCTCATTCGATTGGAAATTGAAATGGCTATTGCCCTTTTTAACAGTTGAAAATGACTGGAGCGCAACTGACCCCCTCTAAATTTTTAGAGGGGGTCATACAATCAAAATTTTTAGATAGCCATTTTTTTCAACGTAGATGAAAGTTTTGGAAATTAAGTTTTTAAGGATGACAACCTCCCCCCACAGCCCTCAGGGCAAGGATTGTAAGTTATGCCCTGGGGGCATATAAGGTTTTTATAAAAAGCGTTATCGTAGAAACTTCAAAAAGCTCTTATTCCATTGGAAATTTAAATGGCTAGTGACCTTTTTAATAGTCGAAAGTAATCGAAGGGGAACTAACCCCCCTCTCACGCCCACCATTTTCAAAAACACATATAATCAAAATTTTGAGATAGCCATTTTTTCAACGTAGTTGAAAATTATGTCTTTGAGGATGACAACCCCCCACAGCCCTCAGGGTAAGGGTTGTAAGTTATGCCCTGGGGCATATGAGGTTTTTTAGAAAGCTTTGTCGTAAAACTTCAAAAACGGCTCATTCGATTGAAAATTCAAAGGGCTAGTGCCCTTTTAATAGTTAACAGTAATTTGAGGGTAACTAACCCCCCTCTCATGCCCATTATTTCCCCAAACCCAAAATTTTGAGATATTCATTTTATTCAATGTAGTTAAAAGTTCTGAAAATTAGGTCTTTTAAGATGACAACCCCTTCAGAGCCCTCAGGGCAAGGGTTTTAAGTTATACCCGGGGGGCATATAAGGGTTTTGTAGAAAATGTTGTCGTAGAAACTTCAAAAAGGGCTCATTTGATTGGAAATTGAAAGGGCTAGTGCCCTTTTTAATAGTCGAAAGTGAATGGAGAGCAACTAACCCCTTCTCACGCTCACCATTTCCCCAAGCACATCCAATCAAAACTATCAGCTAGCCATTTTGTTCAACGTAGTTGAAAGTTCTGGAAATTATGTCTTTGAGGATGACAAACCCCCCACACCCCTCAGGGCAAGGGTTGTAAGTTATGCCCTGGGGCCATACAAGGTTTTTATAGATAGCGTTGTCATAGAAACTTCAAATAGGGCTCACTCAATTTGAAATTGAAATGGCTAGTGCCCTTTTTGCTAATCGAAAGTTATCCGAGGGAGAATGCCCCCCCCCTCCTCAACGCCTATCATTTCCCCAAACATTTCCGATCAACATTTTAATATAGCCATTTCGTTCAACGTAGTTGAAAGGTCTGGAAATTATGTCTTTGAGGATGACAACCCTCCCCACCATGGCCCTCATGACAAGGGTCGTAAGTTATGCCCTTGGGGCATATAACGTTTTTATAGAGAGTTTTGTTGTAGAAGCTTCAAAAAGGGCTCATTTGATTGGAAATTCAGAGGACTAGTGCCTTTTTTATTAGTCAAAAGTAATCAGAAGGCAAATGTCTCCCTCCACGCCTATCATTTCTCCAAACACTTCCAATTAAAATTTTGATATAGCCATTTTGTTAAGCCTATCAGAAAGGGTCGGAAATGATGTCTTTGCGGATAAAAAATCCCCCAGCCCTCAGGGCATGGGTTGTAAGTTGTACCCTGGGGACATACAGGGTCTTATAGGAAAGTGCGGTCATATAAGTTTAAAAGGGGGCTCATTCGATTGATAATCACACGCTCTAGTGCTCTTTTTAAGAGTCAAAGTGATCGGAGGGCAGCTACCCTCTCACCCCAACACACACGTCATATTGTCCCGAAATGCCTCTAATAGAAATTTTGAGATAACCATTCTATTCAAAATAGTCTAAATATCATATAACAAGGCTTTTGGGGTTGAAAGAAACCCCAGAGATTAGGGGCAAGAGTTTTAAGTTATGCCCAGGGGGTATTAAAGGTTTTTATGGAAGGGATGGTTTTTTAACTTCAGAAGAGGCTCAGTCTTTCTCCCTGAAAACGACTATGCCAATATAAAACGAACAGAAATTAATCAAAAAACTTTTTGTACAAAATAAGTTTGTCAAAAAAGAGAAAAGAACTCCATTAAACAAAAAAGGAACAAAAATGGAATCTACCAAGCACACAACTACCACAATTAAGTATCAATAAAAAAATGAAACCCAAAGCAAACAGAAATTAAAATAAGTCAAACTCAAAACAAGCAGAAATTAATCTGAGTAGGGTTCTAAACCCTATGCTTTCTAAAAGCCAGAATATATTTTGTACTTTACTGAAAATAATTCTTTTAAATGTTATCACCAATCTTTCAGGTGGTTGATCATTAATATTACTAATAGTCTAAGATCTTTTCGTTCCCGTCTGATTTCTGATTCCAGGTTGAAGATTCAGGTTGGGTACTCCAGGATTGTTGGAAACAGAGAAAAATATAATCGTAAATCCTTACGTAAATTATATTTGGTTTTTTGTAATCGTTCAGTTCTATACCTTTCTGGTTTTTACCCTCTGTTAAAAAGAAAGATGTTTCTTCTTTGCGTGTCCAGTGCTTTCGATCTTGCAATTTCTTTCTTTTTCTCCCTCCTTGATACCGAAATAGGAAGATAATGTCAAAATTCGGATTCAATGATGTTTTCGGGAAAATTGCCGTGTTGAGCAGAAAGCTGTTAGATATAAGAAAGAACCAACTGCCGCCGTTTCACGGTCTTGAGTGTATATTATTTTTTCGTAGTTTGTGTGTTTCTTTTTTGTGTCTTGAGCGTATATTTTTTTCGGAGTTTGTGTCTTTTTTATATATATTACTCCGGTATTTACCTTGTTCTTATTAGCGGGCAAAAAATAAATAAATAAATAAACTGACTCAAATAATAACCCGATTTTCAATTTCTCTTATTCGTTCTTAAACCCTGTAATACTTTCTTTATAAGGAGAGATTCCCCCACTGCAAACTCAAAACTCGATTAATTTCCCGCTAATTGTTTTTATTCTTAAAATCTCACAATTGTCTGACTGTTCACGCAAAAAACGGTCAATTTTCTCTAATTTCTATATTTGGGCGTTTAGGCTAAGCCCAAACCTCCTTTTTATCAAATATACCCTTTCTGATACGCTGCGTCGTTCCTAGGTAGCCTGACCTGTCAAATTTTAAGTTCACCATCTTTCAAATCTCTCTTCCCGTGAAAAACTTTCTTATAGCTTATAACTTTTAGGCTAAATTCACCCATAGTTTCGTGATATTTCAATTGCTACAATTTGATTTCTAGGCATCGCCCGTTTGAATTTTCATCCCGCAAATTTTGTTTTATTTGTAATCACAATAGGCTAATCTCTAGGCTAAATTAAACAGTCACTTCGGAAAGCGCCGATTCTTTTACTATCAAAATTACTGATAGAGCCCCTTAGTCGCTATCTCAACACACGCTGAACGTCTCAACTTATAACCATAAACCGTTCCTGAGGCATTGCTCTTACGTCCTCTTGACATCCTTTACCGCGTATAGTGTATTTTGATTTAGTTCAAACACTGTTCAAACATTTCCTCAAAAAATTTCATTAATACCCTTAGCTTTAGTAGCAATAGCAATAGTAGTATACAGAAGTAGTGGTAGAAGCAGCAGTAGGGATGTAGTGATTGTAGGGTAGTGTTCAAAATTAAAGCAAGCAAAACAAATTGAAGGAAACGTGCTTTGAATTTGGATGCCTTTATTTTACTGTTCATTCATTACTGTTGTTATCCTCATTATATCGTGTCACTATTATTGTTCCTTTGAAGATTATCATTACTTTTGTATCAGCATAATTCTATAAGCAATATAATTTAGCTGTCATGCTTCTTTCAGAAGGAGCAAATTTTCACTGTGCTTCTAGAAATATTATACACCACCAATTAAAAAGAAAAGAAAAAAGTTATTAATATAGAGCAAACAATGCTTACGTTGACAATGCAGCTGCGTATTCACCTTGTCCACCTCTTTTTTGTGCTAAATGTGACATTTCACAGAGGTTATAATAAGTGCAACGAGGGTCATCTAGCAATCCATCTTTTGTCCATAAGTTATGTATGAGACTCATCCAAGTAGAAAAATCTACCGACAATTCTGCAATTTGATAAATAGACGTTTAAATTTTCTATCGTTTTTTTCTTCCATCAAAACAATAATTTATTTGTAACCCTTTGTGAAAGAAAAAGAAAGTGGAGTAGCAAAACGAAAAGAAACAAACACTTCTAACAGGAAAAACCAACAGCGGATGAAAATTACAACAAACGAATAAGGGCGCTGTGGGCGGGCATATACTTGTAGGTACCGTGGGATAGTTTACTAGCAAGCTCTCCGTGTTTTAAACTGAAATTGGTGAGTCCGTAAACAGATATGAAGTTTTACACCACGGAGCAAGATATAAAAAAACGGGAAAGGGGAAGTAAATTGAACGGATATCTTTGTTACGAAGATTAGGCTAAACTCACGAAAGAAATAAAACCAAGTGGTCAGTAAATAAATGAATATAACTTAGTCGAAGATTTTTTATTATACCTGCCTCAGCTGGCTACGATTTCGGAATAACTGAAAATAATTTCCTTTTACAATCAGTGACGACGTGAGTCCGGGAAGATTTTAATGTGGACTGATTAATCCGGACAGGCTGATTATTGCATTCACTAGAAATTAATAGTGCACAAAAATTACATCCGCTTATTTCGGGCTCCAAATACCTTCAGTGACGGTTCTGCCTTACTTTCCTCTTATTTTACTGAATTAAACATAGAAATTCATGATAAAGTTTAATTCTTTCATTTAAATAGTATTGGGCATTCCAGTATTGGAATGATAGTACTTATTACCTTTAGCTTTTCCTGAGATATTTTAGAAAATGGATTATTGTTTTAGAAAATGGACATTTTTGGAATTTGGATTCTCATTGTCGCTTGTCTTCTAACCGCAGTTATTTGATTATTTAAGCAATTCCGATTTCTAACAACAATTTCTACTAAGCTTCATATATTTGGTTTTCTTTTTAAAGGTTTTGAATTGTTGTAATCCTTTGTCAAAGTATCTACAAATGTTTTTGCAATTGCCAGTTTTTTGCTCTTTAAGCAATTTAATATCTTCTCATTTACTGTCTTTTGAAAAATATTATTTGATTATTCAAGCAAGTCCGACTTCTAACAGCGATTTCTACTAAGCCTCAAACTTTTCGTTTTCATTTTTAAGGTTTTTGATTTGTTGTAATCCCTTGTCAAAATATATAAAACTTTTTTTTTCAATTACCAGTTTTTTGCTCTTTAAGCATTTTAATCTAAACTTCTCCATGCATGAAAATCTTCAATTTTTCCACATAAGTGTGACAACTGTAACACAGTTATTGCAATACTGATGTAATATAGATGTTTTTTTTTTCGGGCCAGAATATCCCACGATACAAATTTTCCCGAAAAAAAGGGAAATACTGTGTCATTTTAAAGATATTTGATTACTGAAGGAAGTCTGATTTCTAACACCGATTGTCTACTAAGCTCCAAACTTTTGTGTTTTTTTTTTAAGTTTTCGAACTGTTATGATTAGACCCTGGCGCCGTGCGGCGGCGGAGGGAAGACCGGCGGCGGCGGGGCCAAAAACAGCGCGCCGCGCCGCCGGTAAGATGTCGGCGGCACGCTGCCGGCTTGATCAATGTTGACCACAAACATTAATGTTTTCATCAGTCTTTCTCAAATTACAGCTTAAATTTACAACAGATTCGAGCCTATTCATGAGTTCAAAAATTCACAAGTCGCTGGCTGGAAACTGGTCTTCTTCGTTATTCATCAAGAGAAGTAGAAATCTGGTAGAAACGAAATGGCCGTGGCGTTTCAGAACCCTTGCATAATACGAGTAGTTGAAGTATCTATTAGCTATGTATTCTTCACATAAATAATTATCAAAATTAGTAGGTATTTTCATCGAGCATTACTGCTTATAAAACTTCAAATACCGTATCACAAAATTCGTCAGTTATCTGGGTAAAAACTTTGAATATAACTTTGAACTTAGAAGCTTAATTTTTTCATAATGCCCTTTGCCTATATCTGTTTTTTCACCTTTAAAACAGTTGAAATGGACGACTTTGATATTGATTGTTTTTCTTTTTTTTGCTCTTTTGGATTCCTCATAAGCCTTCTTGTATTAAAAACTGGTTTTTAATAACAATTTTAAAACATGCATTTTAAAGTTTTTTGGCTTCTTTATAGAATATATGACATGAAGGAAACATTTTTCTGCAATAAGATGGTAGCTATCGCCCCGCAGCACCTATATTCAGGTTTAACCCAAATGAAGAGGAGATGAGAGACTAATCTATACCAACGCCAGTAACCTTTTTTGCTACAAAACAGCAGAAAGTGTCACTTTGCATTGTTTTGGTCACTTAGAAAGGCCACTAAAACTTTTAATTTTGGTTCAAATGAACCATCTCCCAATTTTCTTTGACTGTTGGTTCGATACTCTGATCCCTGGGGAAAAAACAAATGAACACACATCTGTCATCTCTCTTCTCGAAAAAAAAAAATACTGCATATGTGCAAATGGGAGTTCGAAACCTCTACAATAGGGTTCATGATGTGCCAAGATTTATGGTGTAACTTTCATCAAGATTTCTTGGCATCGATGTTTCCACCCCTCCCCTTTTCAAAAATCAGGCAAGTTTTCTTAGGCTCGTACCTTTTGACGGGTAGCTTTAGACTTGATGAATTTTATGTATTTGGGATCACCACAAAAAGATGATTCTCTTGATGTGTATCAAGCAGTTCGTGGTAACGAATTGTAAGTAAGGAGTAACTCGGCTCAACAGTAATCAGAACTCTAAAAGACAGAATTTTTATGTCAATAGATACATCAAAATAATCCGCTTATTATGCTGATTCCAAATATATAAGATTCATTAAGTTTAGTGTTACTCATCGAATGCTACGATCCTGAGAAAATTTGCCTTATTTTCGAAAAAGGAGGGTAACACCCCCTAAAAGCCAAAGAATCTTAATAATAGTCATACCATCAGATTCAGCATATCAGAGAACTTTATTGTTGAAGTTTCAAGCTCCTATATACAAAAATGTAGAATTTTGAAATTTTTGCCAGACGAAAGATCACTGAGGCGTGTTTATTTGTTTTTTCCCCAGGGGAAAACATTATCGAAATACTAGTCCTAGAAGATCGGGAGAGGGTTTATTTGAACGGAAATTAAATTTCCGTTCAACCCTTCAATGCCCTGGGGATAAGGCTGTAAGTCACGCCCTGGGGGCACATAAGGTTTTTATGTTATGAGTGGTCGTTTAAACATCAGATGGGACTCACTTGATGTGAAATTGGAAGCTATGGTACCCTTTTTAAGAGTCAAAAGTGATTTGACAGCTTCCAGCCACCACCCACACTCATCATTTCCCCAAAGACGTCCGTTTAAAATTCGGAGATAGCAAATGTGTTGATTGTAGTCAATGAGTCCGGAAATTATGTCTTAGAGGAAGACAATCCCTCCCCTACATCTCTCAGTGCAAGGGTTGTAAGCTATGCCCCGGGACATATAAGGTTCTAATAGAATAGGGGTGGTCGTATATACTTCGGAGGGGACTCATTGGATTGGTAATATGAATTTCTAGTACCCTTTTTAAGAGTCAAAGTGATCTGAGGGCAGCTACCCCCCCCCCCTCAACACGTCTAGTTCCTTCTTAAGCGTCAAAAGTGATGGAGGGCATTCAGCCCCCCTCCCCTACCCGACAACCCCTCTTTTCACTAAACGAATGTGATTGAAATTATGAGATTTCGATTTTGTTCAAAATTGTCCAAAGAACATATAATAATGCATCTAGGATTGACACAACCGCCCAGCGCCCTGGGGTAGGGTTGTAAGTTATACAATCAGGGCATTTAAAGTTTTATGAAATGGGCGGTCGTATAAACTTCAGATGGGGCTCATTTGATTTGAAATTGGAAGTTATAGTGCCCTTATTAAGAGTCTAGGCGATTTTAGAGCAACCACCCCCTCCTCTACGCTCATCATTTCCCTTAGCACCTCCAATAAAATTTGGAAATAACAATTTTGTTCATCGTAGTCGAAAGATCTGGAAATTATATCTGTGAGGAAGACCCCCCCCCCCCTACAGCTCCCAGGGCAAGGGATGTAAGTTATGCCCTGGGGGCCTATAAGGTTCTTTTAGGAAGGGTGGTCGTATAGGCTTTGGAGGGGACTCATTGGATTTGTAATCAGAAATTCTAATGTTTTTTTTTTTAAGAGTCAAAGTGATCACAGCACAGCTACCCTCCCTCCCATACGCACACACACAAGCACGTTGTGTTTTCCCGAGATACATCCAATAGATAATTTGAGACAGGCCTTTTATTCAAAATAGTCCAAAGATCATATAACAAGGCTTTTCAGGTTGATACGAAACACCAGAGCCTAAGGGCGAGAGTTGTAATTAGGCCCCTGGGGCATTTGAGGTTCTAGAAAGAATGGATGTATAAACTTTAAAGGTGACTCATTTGGTTGAAATTAGAAGTTCTAGTTCCCTTTTAAGGGCCAATAGTGATGGAGGTCAACTAGCCCCCCCCCCAACTACCCCTCTTTTCACCAAATGTATATGATTGAAATTGTGTGATGACAATTTTGTATAAAATGGTTCAAAGAACATGTAACAATGCCTACAAAGATGGAACATCCCCCCAGAGCCCTGGGGCAAGGGCTTTTAGTTATGCTCTGGGGTATATAAGGTTCTTATGGAATTGGTGATCGTATTCAATTCAGATGGATCTCATTTGATTTTAAATTGGAAGTTATAGTGTCCTTTTTAAGAGTCAAAGTGATTTGAGACCCCCCCCCACGCCCATCATTTTCCATAACAAACATCCAAACAAAGTTTAGAGACATCAGTTTTTTCAGCATTGTTGAAACACTCAGTGATTATGTGTTTAGGGATGTCAACAACCACCCCCCCCGAGGCCTCAGGGTTGCAAGTTATGCAATTTGTTCATTGTTTACATATAGTATATGTTGTTGAGAAGGGGTATACATGTTTGACTTCTACTTACCCAAAATACGGAGGGCATTAAGATGAGTCTTTCAGGAAATGTTGACGGGAGTTTTGAACTACATTATAACATGTTATGTGTATACATATTGTCAGAAGGGTGTCCCTCAGGGATGACTAAGCATATTAATTTGTAATTTTCAGGAAATAATAAGGGAGATGATCAATTGACCAAAAAGGCAATATTTGCACGCTACTACTACTAAAACTACTGCTGCTTCAACTGCTACCAAAAGTACTATTACTACTACCACTGCTATCACTAAAACTAATACTTCTGTAGCGAGTACTACGAAGGCTGAGGATATTGAAGACATTATCTGAGGAAACGTTGAGGGGAAATTTATTTTCAATATGTTCGGAACGCCTTATCGTACCAAGAGGAAACTTCAGGGGTATCACGAGTGGGATGTTCAGTTGACCAAAAGGCAAACTATAACTGTTACTACTGTTAGTACTACTGTTGCTACTATTGTTACTACTAATACACTATTACTGCTACTACTGTTTCTACTACTACCACTACTACTATGATACTAGTACAATTAAGGTTACATGTATGAAGGTGAAAGTTTGACAGAATATTAAGGGGGATTTTGAACTAAATCAAAACACACTTTGCACATGTAGATTGTCAAAACTGTGTATCTCAAGAATTGTTTTGGGTATGAAGTTGAAACTTTCGGAGAATACTTGAAGGGGAAGATCAATTGACAGAAACGTAATATACGCTTGTCACTACTAACACTAATAACACTGCTACTTTTCCTTATGATACTACTGCTACTAAACTACTCCAACTACTACTTCAATTGTAATAACTTGTAAATTTTAGAGTATTAAGGTGAAAATGGCGTCAAAAAGGTGTCAAAAGTGCATATCAACAACATTTTTGGAACTGGTTAATGTTTCAAGGTAAAACTTCCAGGGCATCATGAAAGCGATGTTGAACTGACCAAACGGCAATATGCACATGCTACTACCGCTAATAATACTGCTGCTACTACTGCTAATACAACACTAACACTGTAAATACTTTTACTATCACCGAAACAACTGTGATAATAGTGCTATTAAGGCTAAGTCTAACAAGGTAAAATTTGAGAAAACATTGATGGTAAATTCGAACTAACAAAAGAGACTATGTGTATTTATATTGTCAAAATAGCGTATCTTAAGAATTGGATTGTGCATTAAGTTGTAACTCTCAGATAATACTTAAAAGGGATGATAAATTGACCAAAAGAAAATATGTCCACACTACTACTAATACTACTGCTACTGCAACATTTACTAGTTCTACTACTACTATTACTGTTGCTCCAATTACTACTTCTATAGCAACTACTTGTAAGGTTAAGGGCATTAAGATGAATATTTCACAAAGTATACGACTATATAGGTTAAAAAAGAGCAAATCGACTATAGCAATATTCAAACATAGCAATGGCTAATTGCATTAAATTGAGTAGTTATGCTTTAAATTTTCTGAGAATGTTTCTGAAAATTTCTGTTGTACGAATGACAACCTGCCATCCGTATGCAGGTTGTCGAAAGGGCATATCAGCAATATCTTAGGATAAGTCTCGTATGTGAAACTACGACTTACAACAAGTGGGGGATGTTGAGCTAACCAAAAGACAATATTTGCATCATAATACTACTGTTTTTACTCTTACTGCTACTACTACTGCTACTATTATTATTATTGCTACTACTACTACTGCTACTAGAGCTAAGGCTATAGCTATTTACTCTACTCCTACTGTTACTACTATAACTGCTGGTGCTACTAATAAACCTAAGGGTATTAAGGCGAAATTTTTGGGTAATATTGTAGCTATATTGAAATAAATCGAAACACAGTATACTCACATAGGTTGTCAAGAAGACGTATCAGCAATGCTTCAGGACCGGATGATGGTGTTAAGTTAGAGGTTTCATCGTGTATTGAAGGGTATGTTGAAAAAAGGTGCTATGTGCATACTGCTACTAATGCTACTACTGCTACTACAGCCAATTCTACTACACAAGCTAAGGGTATTAAGGCGAAGCTTTCAAGGAACATCTAGGCGGATGCTGAACTAAATCGAAACAAACTATGATCATATAGACTGTCAATAGGGTGAAAAAGCAAAATCACAATAACGGCTTACATTATTAAGTTAGACCTTTCAGGGTAAGTTGTGACAGATTTTGAACTAGCCAGAAGACACTGTGTGTATACTTTTGATACTACTTCTACGGCTACTGTGACTACTGACACTTAAGGGAGTTAAGTTGAAACGTTTAGGGGGAGTTCCATTTAAACGAAAAAACTATGTGCATGCAAGCATTAAAAGGGTGTATAAGCAATGTCATAGGCAGCGCTACTCTATCATAGCAAGTAATATCATTGATATTTTAAAGGAGCTAATTTGTTTAGAAATTCAAAGTTCTAGTACCCTTTTTATGAGTCAAAAGTGATTGGAGGGCAAACAGCCCTCCAAATTAGCTCATAATTTTCCAAACACTTCCAGTCAAAATTTAGGGTATCTATTTTGTGCAGCATAGCTGAACGGTCTTGTAACTGTATCTCTTGGGCTATTGCGTAGGTCAAACCCCCGCAGTTATGCAGTCTGCCCATTATGTTTGAAAACTAAATGTTGCCTTAAGTTTACATCAAAATGCACTGTGTTTATACTAATTCTCAATAAGGCATCTCAGCAGTATCCCAAAAATGACTGAAGGTATTATGTTTAAACTTTCGGGGCTACTTCTATTACTACTTCTGCTCTTAAATTTAGCCAAATCAAAATAGTGTAAGTGCATATAATCTGTCAAAGAGCGTAGACAGATTTTTTTTGAAGAATGTTATCAAGTTTTCTATTTCAAGTCAACTAGAGGAGGTATGAAACTAAATTAAACACTAATATTTGTGTCCAGATTTTTAGAAGTGTGTATTTTGTTAAAAAGTTGCCGAAAATTTTCTCTAGCATACAAATAGCAGGCCAAATAGCAACTATAAAGCCTTAAAAAACGAAAAGATTTAAACTATTATTTCCTTTTTACCTGAAAAGACTATGTCAGTATAAAACGAACATAAATTAATTAAAAAAACTGTTTCGACAAAATAAGTTTTTCAAAGAAAAGTTAAGAACTCCATTAAACCGAAAATGAGCAAAAATAAAATCAAATAATCAACCAAGCGTAAAACTACCACAAATCAGCATCGATAAATAAATAAAACCCAAAACGAACAGAAATTACAATAAATAACCGAGTCAAACTCAAAACGAGCAGAAATCATAATGAGTATGGTTAAAAACCCCTAGGCCTTCCCAAGGCCAGAACATAATTTGCATTTAAGTGAAAAAAAATAAATGTTTTTACTTACGAATATTATTAACATTTTGATTAGTATATATATCAGTATATGGATATTAAACTGACAATGCACATACATTTGTATTTTTTTCAGTAAAGTGCAAATTATGTTCTGGCCTTGGGAAGGCATAGGGGATTTGAGCCCTATTCATGTTAATTTCTACTCGTTTTGAGTTTGACTCGGCTATTTATTGTATTTCTGTTCGTTTTGGGTTTCATTTATTTAACGATGCTGACTTGTGGTAGTTTTACGCTTGGTAGATTATTTTATTTTATTTTTGCTCATTTTTGGATTCATGGAGTTCTCTACTTTTCTTTGAAAAACTTAAAATGTGGAAGGTTTTTTTAATTAATTCTAATTAAACGGCCCTTGTGTTTTAGGAGCCGTTCTTAAAAAATTGGGACAAACAGTCAAACTTTAGCGTAAACTGTAACGCATTGAGGTGGGGGGTAACCCCTTCATATACGGATTCATTTCTGTTTGTTTTTAGTTTTAATGTTGCTCCTTACTTTCAGCTAAAAAAAACTTGTTTTTTTGTTTAATATTGCTATCAGAACTCATTTTTTTAGAGTTGCGATTACTATTAGTCCCTGCCCTTCCTTATTTACCGTTCAATGCAACGAACTGTTTGACTTGGTGTAATCTGTAAGGCTTTACTCATATAGTAAACAGAGTAACTGTAAAATATAAATAGCTTTAAAGATGCCAAAGTTGGCTGCTTGCTGTTTTATTTTATGTATAATTCTATGAGTTAATTCAAATTGTCACAAACTATGATGAAGATTCCGGCTTTCTCAATAAATCCAAAGTATTAGGACGTCCCACTGAGTTATGACAAACCTGCAAACCCAACCCTGTTCTGGAAAATATGCAATTGCAGGATCTTATTCGGCTACAGAAATGTTTTGATATATCAAATGAAGGAAGTTTAGTAATTCTATTTAAAAAATAAACTTTCTGCATTTGTCGCAGATTAATCATCATTTCTTCTGAGGCACAAGAAATATTTTAAAATATTTAGATTTGCAAGTCCAATCAACCAAAAGTATGCCATGGAATTATTAAGGTATAATTTCAATCTTCTCAAGGTAGAAAAACTTCGTTCTGGCGTGCTGAAAGAACCGACAAAGTAGCGAAATTCATCAACAATACATGGACATTGGGGGAGAAGCTACTGCCACAAGCATTTACGGTATCTACTACATTTTTGATAATGCCACATTCTGGGTGCCATAGTGCTTGATTCTGATCCGGCTCTAATCTGGAAGCTGCTATGCCAAACGGCCAAAGCTCCAATCCTGCTGTTAAAAAGCTCAACTAAATTCTGGGGGAATTACTCTTAAAGCTGAACAAGTTTTAAAAAGCTTCTCGAATGTTCTGAAAAAAGAATTTCACCGTTAGGCAAAAGGCTCCCAATAGTGCAAAGTATATGTATATGTTTAACCCTATTTTGGAGTCTCTTGAATAGGTTGTCAGTGAATCAATGAAACAATGAGCCCAATAATAATGGATTTAGTTAAAACTTTGGAAAACAAACTAATAGGGAATCTTTGATATGACATCACTTTGAAAGTCAAAAGCTAATGACATGTTAGTGTAAAGTAAAGAAAAATGTAGTCTTTTAACATTTGTTATTTAAAGTACTGTCTAGTCAATGTGCCTGCAGCTAAGATAATACGTCAAAAACGCCTTCGTCAAAGGATCACCAAATAATGGGTGGTAGAGTTGTCATTTGTCTTTAAAGTCACGGTAATTACTCAAATACGCAATAAAGCGAGAAGCTTGCGATTTTTTCAATAATTATCTTGCCAAAGAAATCAAAATTAATCATTAGATATATCGAAACACACGGTTTTCTGAAATATTTAGGATTCGTGTTTACCCAAGATACCTTCGGGAGGGGGGGACTCCAGCCATGTGAAAATAGTAGTTTAATTTACAGGATTTTAAACCTAACAGAGAATTCAAGGTATGCGTAATTTGGCTGAAACAAGTTAAAGAACAAAAGATGTATTTCGAGATATATTTGTTTGACGAAATAACAAATAAAATGACTTTAAATCCCCTGGTTTTGAAAGCGGAAATCTTAGGGATTACATTTATATATCTTTACATAAATTTCCTTATATTGGCTAATGATGCTTGGCTGAGCCCAACTTCATTGTTAGTTGGTTTCAGTCAGCGATGTTTTAGTGACACAAAGACTGTTGTGGTACTAATGCGTTATAGCGACCACACTCAAGTTCTTGATCTGAGCAAAACCAATTTCTCTGTCTGCATTCGGAGATAATTAGCTTAGTCTCATTGAGAAACTACTAAAGAGGTATATTTTAATCAAATATTTAATGTATAGAGTTGATTAGGTTAGGCATTTAATATAATACGCTCTGGGCGGCCTGCTTTCCATAATTCTCTGTTGTAGTTTCCATAATTTTGTTACTAAAGTATTAGATTTTTATCGAATTTTGGTATATTTCATTAGGATTAACCTAACTTAACTTCTTTGGTGTGGTCGCTATAACACGTAAGTACCGTTGTTGTTTATTGTAAAGATAGTAAATTTGCAATGTGTATCTACAAGATAAACGAAGCAATGCGAAACACTGTTCTGCAAAAAAAGTGGTTAACTCACCATTTTCGTCGATATCGTCTGTATCTCTTTTCTTTCGTCTCCTTGCAGTCGTAGTTGTAAATATTGTAATCAAATAAAAAATTAACAATCCTAAGGCAAGTAAAGACAGAACTTGTAAAAGCTTTTCTATTTCTGTTTCTGGACAACAACCACCCCCACCATAATCGTCTCTATCATATATACTTCGATCTATATCATATCCAGCCATTTTTGCAACTAATTCTTATCGTAAAAAGTGTAATAGTTGTCAAAGATGTACTTAAATCAACCAGGTGTTGCTTAAGTTTTTATCTTTCAAGACTGACCGACATACGAGCATAGCGGTACTAACCAACCACTAAGGTTTATGCTCGACATATTATAATTAATTCAATTTACTTTCAAAAGTAGGAATTTATCTTTAAATATTTAATCTCTCGTGATAGAGTAGTCGATTATTCAGTACGAGGGTTGGTAGTTCGAATCATAAGTCTAGACCACAAAATTATCGGCGGCAAGATGCCAACTTTCTTTTATACGAGTAATCAACAATGCTATTGTTTCCAGTCGGTCCATTTTTGTTTTTAGCAAACGGGGTTAAGACCTTGATAGATGAGTCGGTATTTCCAAGTTCTTTGACTGGCTTTAATTATTTTATTGTTGTTATTTGTTTAATCAAAAACCTGAGAGGGTGAATTCATGTTGTTTAGCACTGCATTTTTTCAGGATCAGATTACTTTTACCAAGTAGCCAAACACACTGAGGGGGTGGGAGCACCCCCTCCCAGCCATGGCACCTTGCGGCCTAAAAGTGGGCCCCAGAGTGGATACGAGGTCTGAGCCACCCTGGGATACTTTAAGTTGCATATAGATCTTCAAGAACTTTTTTTCTTTTCTTACAGTAAGATATGGCCAAATTCAAAATGCTGAAGTCTAGCCATGCAAGGAAAAATTAAAATTTATTGCACATGTTTTGGTAAATACTTTAGGAATATATTTTGTTGTATCGAATATGTCATATTATTATGTTTGTAAAATACACCTTATATGAATTCTTTTTGGAACGTAGCCCAAATCAGGCGTTTACCCAGTACGAAATGCAATCCAATTTAGGTATTCAAAGTTTCACATGAGCAATAATGAGACAAATTTTTATGCTAGTTGCACAAATACCAAAGAAAGAAAAAATTCCATGTCAAGAATAAATAAATTGAAAATTCAGAAATGCCCAAGAGTGGTTAAATACTTTAACTAAGACAGTTAATAAAACAACGTCGTCCACTCGGACGTATTTTGTTTTCGTGTTCAGAAAAACCTTTATCAACGGAAAAAAAAGGATAAACCACTAGAATATGTTTGTTTTCTTCAAGACTAATAATAAAAAAACTACATATAAAGACAAAAAAGGAGGGTGAAACAACTGGCAACTGAAAAGCTTTTATTTTTGTCTGCCAAGTGCCAAAACCCCACTTAATAATTGCATACTGTAAAAAATAAGTTTCAAAGAAAAGTAAAGACATATATTAAAACCGAAAACGAACAGAAATAAACAACCTAGTAAAGAGCAATGGCCAAAAGTGAACGAAAGTTCAAAAACGCGTTTTGAAAAAGAACTCCCTAGCGGGAAAATTTTCGCTTTTAAAGTTGATTCGAAAACGGTACCTGTCATTTAAGGTTTACCTTAATGGCAGAAAATTGCTGCGAAATCGAGTTTATGGGAGTCTCAAGAAAAATCTTGAAACCTCTCTAAATTGGCGGCTGTCTGAAATGAAAAATGAACCATTAGAATCACCGTGGTCAGATGGCCTCGGCTGGATGATTTCAGCCCCCCCCCCCACATATTGAAAACACGATAAAAGTTTATTTTAGCCTGTGTATCACTAACACCACGTCTCTTTTTTTTCCGGCACTAGCGTGGCACTGGAACATAGTTGAGGAGTATTTACAAGCTCATTTAAAAGCCGATGCTTACTCAGTGTTGCCACCCTTAATGATTTATCACTATTTATAGTGCTTTTTTGCCCCGTGATTTTGTTTTGCCTAGTGATTTTTATTGATTTTTGTTTTAGAAAATTGAGTAACTTTTGCTTTTATTAGTGACATTTTCCAGAAAAGATTCAGAACTCAATATAAAAAGGCACATAAACGCTCGATTTAGATTAAAATTTATGTTGGCTTTCTAGCTTTGATGAGACAGTCTTCAAGCAATCATATATTGCCACAAAAAAAAAAAAAAAAAAAAAAAGTAGGCTTTTGTTTTCAGCCTTTTCAGACTTATTTCTTCAATCCGTACTGCATCTGCTTTCTTACTAATGTACCCTAGTTCTTGTAATTGACCAGTATGACGAGATCAATCAGTTAGGTCAGAAGAGACGAGATAGGGTACTGTATAACATTCTCCATATCCGATCAAACCATGTTTACTCAAGCTATCGGACCCAAACAGTTCGATCAAACAATTTATGGTAACGAACTGTAAGTAAGGAGCGACTCGGCACAATAGTAACTGAAACTCTAAAAAAAAAATGATAACAATTAAAACAAAGTTTTACGAAAAAAGTTTTATGTTGATTTCAAATATGTAAAATTCATTAAAAATTAATGTTACTCATCAAAACTTACAAGCCCAAGAAAATTTGTTTTATTTTCAAAAAAAAAGGGAGAAACACCATGAAAATCAGAACGATCTTAATAAAAACTACACCGTCAGATTTATTATATCAGAGAACCCTACTGTAGTTTTTTGCTAGAAGAGAGATCACGGATGCACGCTTATTTTTTTTCCCCCAGGGGTGATTGAATCAAACCAATGGTCCTAAAAGATCAGAAGAGGGCTAATTTGAACAGAAATCGAAGTTCTGGTGCCCATTTTAAGTGACCTAAAACATTGGAGGAAAACTAGTCCCCTTTCCTCGACCCTTTATTCCCTGAAGATGTCCAGTCAAAATTTTGAAATAGCAATTTGGTTCAGAATAGTTGAAGAGTCCAATAACTATGCATCTGGGAATGACACAGCCCCCCGCAGCCCCCGGGGGAAGGGCAGTAAGTTATGAAGTTTGCCCGTTGTTTACATATAGTGTGTGTTCTTAGGAAATATAGCAACTTTTGGGGGGAGGATTTTCTGCGGTAGAATTTTACCCGGGAAGGCTTTTCAGTGGGGAAGGCAGTTTTTCAGGAGAGACTTTTCCAGGTGAAATTTTAAATGAGGAGAAGAGGGAGATTTCCTGGCAGGATTTTAAAAAAGCTCAGAATGAAATAAAAAAAACAAGTTTCCTTCAATTGAAAATAAGAAGCAACATTAAAATTTAAAACGAATGGAATTGTTCCTTAAATGAGGGGGCTATGGCATTATCTCTCTTCCTTATCTTTCAATCTTTACGCTAAAGTTCGACTTTTTGTCCTAATTCTTCAAGAACGACTTCTGAATATCAAGGGTGGTTGAATTGTAATGCGAAGTATTTTTAAATAACTTTAAGACTTATTGTAAAGAGCGAGGGTTAAGGAAAACACAGTCCTCCTTATATACAGAGAAGTTTCTGTTTGCTTTTTTTTTAACTTTTATCGTTGCTCTTTATCTTAACTCGAAAAAACTTGTATTTTTTTTTTATTCAATGCACCAAAACAATTGGCATTTATATGCCAATACAAAATATGCAAAATTCATTAAGTTTAGTTTTACCTATCAAAAGCTACGATCCTGAGAAAATCTGCCTGATTTTAGAAAAAAAGGAAAACACCCCCAAAACGGCAAGTGATCCTTACGAAAATTAGATTCAGCACACGAGAAAATCACACTGTAGAGGTTTCATGATCCTATCAACAAAAACTCGAATTTTTCATTTTTTCCCAGAAGAAAGATCACATGTTACGATTCTTTTGATGGCCACGGTCCTTTTTAAGGGCGATCCCGTTGCCCAAACCTTAGCTGCAAAGTTGATCCGAGCTTGCGAAGGGTAAACTAAGATAGTTATGATTAGGATAAATTACGATTGCTGTCTCTTGATTATATATATATATATATATATATATATATATATATATATATATATATATATATTATATATATATATATATATATATATATATATATATATTATATATATATATATATATATATATATATATATATATATATATATATATTATATATATATATATATATATATATATATATATTGCTCAAAGAAAACAATAAAAACTTGGCTCTAGTATGATCAAAAGCAGCGCAATAGCTCTGCCTAAGTAAAGAACGATGTTGGCAAAATGTATTATTCTTTTTTTTTTTTTTTTTTTTTTTTTTGGTTTCTCGGTTTCTTTTAGACCAGGGCATTTCGTATCGAAGGAGTTGTAGAAACTTTGAAAAGTGCTCGATTGGAAATTGGAAGGGCTTGTGCCCTTTTTACTAGACGACAGTGATTGGAAGGCTTCTAACACCCCTTCCATGCCCACCATTTCCCCAAACACATTTAATCAAAGTTTAGAGATAGACATTTTGTTCAACAAAGTTGAAAGATCTGGAAAATATGTCTTTGAGGAGGACACTCCCCCCACAGCCCTCAGGGCAAGGGTTATAAATTGTGCCCTGGGGCATATAATGTTTTTATAGTAAGCGTTGTCGTAGAAACTTCAAAAAGGCTCATCGATTGGAAATCGAAAGGGCTAGTGCCCTTTTAAATAGTGGAAAATGATTGGAGGGCAACTAGCCCCCCTCTCACGCCCACTATTTCCCAAAGCGCATCCTATCAAAATTTTCAGATAGCCCTTTTTTCAATGTAATCGAAAGTTCTGGAAATTAGGTCTTTGAGGATGAACCCCCCCCCACCACAGCCCTCAGGGTAAGGGTTGTAAGGTATGCCTTAAGGACATATAAGTTTTTTTTTTATAGAAAGCTTTGTTGTAGAAACTTCAAAAAGAGCTCATTTGATAGGAAATTGAAAGGACTAGTGCCCTTTTTAATAGTCGAAAAAGATGGGAGGGCAACTAACCCCCCTCTCACGCCCACCATTTCTCCAAACACACCCAATCAAAATTTTGAGATAGCCTTTTTTCAACGTAGTTGAAAGTTCTGGAAATTATGTTTTTAAGGATGAAACCCCCCCCCAACAGCCCCAAGGCGAGGGTTGCAAGTTATGCCCTGAGGGCATATAAGATTTGTACAGACATCGTTGTTGTAGAAACTTCAAAAAGGGCTCATTCGATTGGAAACTGAAAGCGCTAGTGCACTTTTTAAAACTCGAAAGTGATTAAAGGGCAACTAACCCCCCTCTCACGCCCACCATTTCAACGTAGTTTAAAGGTCTGGAAATTATGTATTTGAGGATAAAAAAAAAAAATTTTAAACAAGAAAAACGGGTTTTAATTTTCTATAAAGCAGTGAAATACAAAACAATTAATTATGCACAAAAGCTCCGAATATTTCGGCCCCACATCCGGGAGCCTTTCTCAACGGAAAAAAATAAAATAAAATAAATAAATAAAAAAACAAAAAACTTAACTTACATCACAATACTAAACACATAAAGAGAAAGAAAAAAAAAAAAAAACAAAAGAAAAAATATAAATAAATAAGAAACAAAACTCACATATTAAATAAACACTTCCATGCACTGAATGTCTATAATGATTCAACTCGCCTCCTCCCAGTGTATAAATGGAAATATATTAAATAAACACTTCCATGCACTGAATGTCTATAATGATTCAACTCGCCTCCTCCCAGTATATAAATGGAAATCTATCAAAAATGAAGAATATATTTATACTTAGACCAAAACAATAAAAGGTCAACTAACCCCCCGGCCCATAACCCCTAATTAAATTTCACAAGTTCATCAACCAATTTATGAATTATAAATTGAATGGATTCGTTTGGTTGCAAGCTTAGCTGCAGTTCGTTTACTTTTCTCATCATTTAACCCATTCTGACCTTTGTTCGCAAGGTCATCTTTCGTTTCAGAAATATTATTAAAATCAGTACTGGTTGAATATCTTGCCTGCATTTTAATTAAACTATTATAAATTGAATTGATCCCAAATTCCCCTTCATCTCTATTTATACTAGTACCCCCATATATTATCTTTTTTATTTCTATAATTTCCCTGAAGCTTTGTAAAAGTCCTACAGACGTATCTACTATTTTTGTTTGATCAAATAAAATACTGTGATGTGGAAAATTGTGCATATGTGATTTTTTTATGAGTTTTGTTTCTTATTTATTTATATTTTTTCTTTTGTTTTTTTTTCTTTCTCTTTATGTGTTTAGTATTGTGATGTAAGTTAAGTTTTTTGTTTTTTTATTTATTTATTTTATTTTATTTTTTTTCCGTTGAGAAAGGCTCCCGGATGTGGGGCCGAAATATTCGGAGCTTTTGTGCATAATTAATTGTTTTGTATTTCACTGCTTTATAGAAAATTAAAACCCGTTTTTCTTGTTTAAAATTTTTTTTTTTTGTTTTTAATGGAAAAGCAGTGTGGTCTAAGAAATTATTTATGTATTTGAGGATGACAACTCTCCCCCCCCCACAACCCTCAGGACAAGGATCGTGTACCGTGAGTAATATGTGATATATTTAAAATACAAAAAAATTCTTTCCTTCTAAGGATAATTCCGACATAAATTAAACTTCCCCTAATTAAGTTTAAATCCCGTTTCAGAAAGAAAACTTCATAATCAGCAAAAGAAAAACTGCATTCTAGTCTCAGCCAAACATTGACGCTAATCGGTTTTGAATTTCGCGAAGATGCTTGGCAATAAAAAAATTACTAGATACAATATTCACAGGAAGTTAAGTTATAAGAGCAGTATGAATGTTTAATCATCAAAAATATTTAAAACAAATTATTGGATGGACAGTTAGCATAATGAAGTGAGTTTGCAAACATAATTACAAGGTAGCAGGCCCTTCACAAGAGTTGGGCCAATCGTGAAATAGCTCTTAGGGCGGAAAAGCAGGAATAGTTTGATATAGTGAAGAAAAGTGTTTTTCGAGGCATTCAGTTGTCATAATTTTTTCGATGCATTCGTTTGTCAGAACTATTATTGGGCATTCATTTGTCAGAACTATCATTATGCAGTCATTGTAGAGATTTGGTCATTATTATCTCTGCCTCTGTTGTTGTCAGTTGAAGTGAAGCACTGTTGTACACCTAAATGTAAGTCTCAATAAAACTATTACTTTTCTATTTGTGTTTGTTTTATTTATATGTCTGTATCTAATGGCACAGCAGGTAACTAGTTCATAGGTCTCCATCGGTAGCGCTCCCCAAGGAATCCGATTTCTACATAACATTAGAGGGAATTGACAAGGAGATAGCTCGAGGAAGCGAGGTTAGACTCCTGGATTGATAGTTGGAGAATTTCCATCCTACTATAGTTACGTATTTTATTTTCTCGCGTTTAGCGAGTGGCACGGTCACCCATTTACCTTACTCCCCATTGCTGAGGCGCAGTCCTCGATTGCAAAATCTCTAGCACTATAAGTGGCGCTATCGGAAAACTTATAAGGTATAAGTTCACAGCTTTAAACCTTAACAGCGCAGTTGGCGCGATCGGTATACAGGGTAAATCCCCTTAACATTACATGTAGCACGGTCGGTCATTATTGCCACAGGTGCCACAGTATTTATTGCCACAAATGGCGCGGTCGGTAGCGTGAGTAATATGTGATATATTTAAAATACAAAACAAAATAAAATTCTTTCCTTCTAAGGATAATTCCGACATAAATTAAACTTCCCCTAATTAAGTTTAAATCCCGTTTCAAAAAGAAAACTTCGTAATCAGCAAAAGAAAAACTGCATTCTAGTCTCAGCCAAACATTGACGCTAATCGGTTTTGAATTTCGCGAAGATTCTTGGCAATAAATAAATTACTAGATACAATATTCACAGGAAGTTAAGTTATAAGAGCAGTATGAATGTTTAATCATCAAAAATATTTAAAACAAATTATTGGATGGACAGTTATTATTATGAAGTGAGTTTAAAAACATAATTACAAGGTAGTGGGCCCTTCACAAGAGTTGGGCCAATCGTGAAATAGCTCTTAGGGTGCAGAAGCAGGAATAGTTTGATGTAGTGAAGAGTTGTAAGGTGTAAGTTCACAGCTTTAAACCTTAACAGCGCAGTTGGCGCGATCGGTATACACGGTAAATCCCCTTAACATTACATTTAGCGCGGTCGGTCATTACTGCCACAGGTGCCACAGTATTAATTGCCACAAATGGTGTGGTCGTAAACTTCGAGGAAAACATGCGAACTAGTTATGCTACAAACTTCGTAATTTAAATTTATATCATTGGAGAGATACAGACTTATAAAAAAAGTGATTAGGCCTATAACCGCTAGTCTATTATAGGAAAACCCTTTAAAATATCTCATAGGAGATAATAGCCTCCCCCAAAATAGGTTAAGTGAAAAAAAAATTATTTTTAGTTAATTCAAACGCAAAAATGTCAGAAGAATTAAGCAAACTATTAATGGCGCAAAAGTTGGTCGCGAAAAATGTAGAAATAGCAAAATCTATTCCGCAATATGATGGACAAACAGATATCGACGAATTTAATATCCAATTGGCCCAGTTTGTAGAATTAACAAAAACAGAGCTAGAAACTTTAGTCGGTATGCTCCTACTTAGATTAAGAGGACAGGTCTTAACCTTCCTAAAGCAAATTGAAAATACCATTGGATATGATGACAATTTGCCGATAAATACAGTAGAAAAATTGTTAACGGCATTCAAAGATAGATTCATCGAAACTAGTTCAACAAATAAATTAAAACACGGAATGGTAAGCTTTGACCATACACAGATTTCAGTAGAAGCGAAATTCGGAAAAGGATCGGGAGAACTGCATGACAAAATCATACTAGAAACCTTTTTGCAAGGACTACCCCCAAAATTATATAGGATGGTAATATCAAAAAATGTTGAGACACTGGAACTCGCAGTTAAGGAGGTGGGACGAATGATCGAAATTGATACGATGGTGGCAAATCACAGTAAAACCAAAATAAATAGCCTAGGCGAATCAAACACAAACCTGACCTTCAAGGGCGATCAAGCTTCTCCCAATTTCTTTTCAAGGGATAATTCCCCAGTGCCACAAAGAAATAAAACGCAAGAACCCGCTAGGCAGAAAACAGTACGTTTTCAGCCCGTCAAACAAATTAGTTATGAAAATAACCCTACAATAATAAGATGCTATATTTGTACACCAAGGATTTCCACTGGTGATACACAAAATTATGGCAACCATTTGTTCGGAAGAACAAATTTTAGCGCCAGCGGTGCACTAGGCTATAGCCAGGGAAGATAGCGCCAATTAGTACCTCACAACGCGTACCAACAGAATTTGTATAGCCCTCCCCCCAATAGACAAAATAATTATCGATTCGAAAACCCAAATACTCGTCAAAACCAATATGGTGCAAGAATGGTATATAGAAATCCCAAAAATTTGCCGACGGAAAATGAAAATTTTTCAAGCCAACGGCAATTGCAGTTAACACCAGCACCCGGCACTGGCGCAAGAAATCCAAACTATCGTAATAATACATGGCAAAATCGACAAACAAATGTAAATCAATTAGCTAGAGATTCCATGAACATATCCGAATCTCTAATGCAGACACCGACGTATGAAATAAATCCTCAGGGAAACGTGTCAGGCCCCTCAGAAGAATAAATTGGACCCAGAAGAGGCCTAGAATATTTTATAGGTCCAACCCTATAATAGTACCGTCCTTTAGTGATAGTAATAATAAGTTACCTATATTTACCTATATGTGGCAAATGTTTACTTTAAGGCTTTAATTGACTCTGGTGCCACGGTGAATATCATAAACTCATGCGTCTTTAATATGTTGCCTCCGCATATTAGGCGGCAAAGAAATTTTAATAATCCCAATTTAACAAGCGTGACAGGGCATAAATTGGATGCAAAAGGTTCAATTCGCCTAGACGTAAAAAGGGATAATAGAATTTTTCCGACAAATTTTATAATATGCAATAACTTCCCGTATGAAGCCATTATCGGCGAAAATTTTTTAAGGTCTAATAGAGTACTATTAGACGTAGCAAACGAAAGGCTTGTCTACCCGGCTAAGGTAGGAGAAGGAATTTCTACCTTAAGAAATTGTAACAGAGGTTACGATGAGAACGTAACAGTAAATAAAATTTCTGGCGGTATAATATCGCAATCTTTTGAACCTCATGTCTCGCTACAAAGAGGACATGGCATAATCAGAAATTTGTTCAATTATTCTGAGAGACATTGCAGAAATGAAGTAAATTTAAATAATAAGTGGATTGAATCTACAAAAATAAAAATAGGAGATATGCGACATTATAGGTCGACCGAAATCAAGAAAATAGCGGAATTATGGAAAAACATAGTAAAACCCAATGTAACGCAACAAGATGCCGCAGTGACGCAGCATAGCGCCAGTATGAATCTAATGGAAAATAATAGTGAAGAGAAATATTACGGGTTCGCAATACGGAAAACAAAGATCCCTCCCAAAACAATGCAAAGAATTCAAATATCACAGATGATTGAACCAGTAGATAGCAAATCTGAAATATGGCTTGCGATCCCATCGAATGAAATTCTGTTATGCGAGGAACAGATTCTATCTTACGACGAAGGAGAAAGTTTTATTTGGGTAACTAATAACCACGAAAATGATACAATTAAAATAAAAAAGGGGACGTGTTTAGTTCAAATCCAAATTATCTCGGAAAATGATTTAGATAGATGGGAAAATTCCAAAAGAAACCTAGTAAATGGCATTAAAACCTCAATTAACAAATACCCTCTAACTAAATCGCAATTCTTAAACAAATTTAATATGGATCATATTAAGGACTTAGAACTTAAGAAAAAATTATGCGAATATTATGGAATTTCAAAGATGTATTTTCCGCATCTGAAGATGACATCGGACTGATACCGTTTTATGAACATTCAATTCTAACGACCGGTAATCCTGTCGCGAAACAGCCATATTGTGTGCCGAATAAGCATAAAGAGTGGTTAAAAAATAAAATTCATGAATTACAAAAAAATGAAATTATACGCCCCAGTATAAGTCCGTATTCTGCACCAGTGGTCTTGGTACCAAAGAAGAATGGTGATATAAGACTTGTAGTAGATTATAGAGCCCTTAACGAACAAGTAGCTAGTGATAAATTTCCCTTACCAAGAATAGATAAAATCCTTGACTCTATCTCGAGCAAAAACTAAATTTTTACTTCTTTAGATCTTACCCAAGGCTACCACCAAGTGAAAATAGCCGAAAAAGATGTCTATAAAACTGCGTTTTCTACGACTGAATGTGCTTCATATGAATACTTAAGAGTACCTTTTGGACTTAAGACAAGTTCAAGCGCGCTATGCAGACCCTTATTACATCTATTAAGAGGATTGAAGAATATCATTCATTTTGTTGATGATGTCATATGCGTTGGAGAGAACGCTGAACAACACTTAGCAACATTAGCTAATGTGTTCAAGAAATTCAGAGAGGGCGATTTAAAATGCCGGCCTAAAAAGTAAATTTATTTCAACCTAAAATTAAATTTTTAGGAGTAGTGGTGTTGCAAGGAGAGATATCTCCAGACCCAGACAAAATAAAATGTGTTGAAAACCTCAAACCCCCTAGAACTACGAAAGAATTAAGAAGAATTCTAGGTCTTACTGGTTACTTTAGAAAATTCGTGCGCAATTACGCCCAAATTACGAAACCCCTCACGGAGTTAACTAAAGGGAACTCCCAAATTGTTACCTGGACCCAGGAAGCTCAAACTTCCCTAGGCCGTCTCAAAAAGGCACTCACTTCCGAACCAATATTATCGCTGCCTGTTTTCGAAAACGGACAATTTGTGGTCACAACTGATGCTAGTTCAAAAGGCATTGGCGCTATTCTTTTGCAAATAATCCCGGTAGAAAACCCTAATCCTCTAGAGGGAACGCCTAAACAAAAAAAATAGAAAAAGTTATATGCTATTCGAGTAGAACCTTATCAAAAGGCGAAAGTAGTTATTCCGCCACAAACTTAGAATTATTATCTATAATCCACCACTTGGACAAATTTAGACACTATTGAATTGGTAGAAAATTTATACTACGATCAGACCATAAAAGCTTGCAGTACCTGCGCACATTTAAAAACCCCACGGGAATTCTAGCTAGATGGATTATGAAAATCCAAGGTCTAGATTACGAATTTGACTATTTAATAGGTAAACAAAATGCAGCTTGTGACTTTTTGAGTAGATTCCCACAAAATATGCCGTCGGAAGCCGAGGAAAATGAAGTTAACGCTATCAATACTAAGAGTAAACATAAATGTAAGAAAAACAAAGTCAAAGACACAGTAAAAGAAAATAAGGATAACTATTGTCCCTTGTCTTTAGAAAATATAAAAAGAAATCAAAAGAACGACGAAATGTGTGTAGCACTTATTAATTATTTTGTGAATGACGATGGGTGACCAGATAAATTCAAAACTCTTAGAAAAGAGATAGGTAATTTTTACTATGACCTTGATGAAGAAATACTATGCAGAATCGCGACTGCTGAGGCAAACAGAAACCAAACATCAATAATACCTGTATTACTCCAAAACATAATAATACCTGCCTTCGAATATTTTCATTCAGATATTGGTGGACATTTGGGAATAACGAAAGCTTTCCATAAATTAAAACAATATTTTTACGTGCTGTCGGAAGTAACAAAACTTAAGGAATTTGTAAGTACATGCGAAGCGTGTATCTTAAGAAAAAACCCCCAAGCTTATCCTAATTCACCAATGGGAAGAGTCCTGGTAGCGAGATTCCCCTTCGATATTGTCTCATTTGATTTATATGGAACCATTGGAGGCTTACCGGTTTCCAACAGGGGCCATACTTGTATTCTTTCAGTTATAGATCACTTTTCCGGATTTACTTTTGCAAAGGCATTAAAGAATCAAGACGCTTACGCCACGAGTAAGGCGTTAGCGAAATTATTTTTAAAATTTGGCATTCCAAATAAGGTTATAAGTGATAACGGAAGCAATTTTGTTTCAAAAGTAACAAAAGGCTTAATGAGTTTTCTTAACATAGAGAAATTGGTGACATCCCCATATCACCCACAAGCTAATGGTAAAATAGAAAATAGGCATAAAATATTTTCGAATGTATTAAGCATTTATACAAAAGACAACAGGAACGATTGGGATCAATTCTTATCTTATATAACTAACATAATCAATACTGCTTATTCAGAAAAAACCAAAGACAACCCATTTTTATTTACTATTTGGTCGCGATTTTAGAATCCCGTATGATGAGATTATTGAGTCCCGGCAATATTACAATAACACAGAGGATTACAAACAAGAATTCATAAATAGGATGAGGAAAACTTATAAGATAGTCAGGCAAGAGTTGAAAAAATGTAAAATAAACCAAGAGCTAAGAAACCAACCCAAAGTCAAGGGGAACATAGATTTTGAGATAGGAGATTGTGTCTACCTAAAAAATGAGGCAAAAGCGGAAGGCAAGAAACTTTCCAATAAATATTCTGGACCGTACAGAATAGTCAAAAAGTATGATAATGATTTTACTTTTAAAGTGGTGAACTGATAGTGGAAGAAATTACAAGGCACATGTTAGTCGAATAAAAAGAGCAAAATTTCTAGAAAGATGGGTACCGCGTCCCTCGTCTACCGATTCGTTAGATGCAGAAAATGAGCCCCCTAAATCAAGATTGGCAGAGCTAAAACCCTTTAATTTTAAACAAAATTATTTTAAAAATGAGAGTGATGAGGAAAACTTTGAAGAATTTTTAGCTATGAAAAATCTGGTTATTCCCAAAAGAAAATCCTTAAGACAAGCGAGAATAAAACCACCAAAAAGCCCAGAAAGCTCATCATTAGAGAGCGCAGGAGAATTAGATTATACGATATCTCCAAAAACCCAATTTTTCCCTGATAGAATTTCGACCCCTTGTCCCCCCAAAAGAGTTCCAGACGATATGGTTTCCCCTACAACACCAATAGAGAGGCCCCTGTCATTACAGGAGTAATTGAACAGAGCGGTAGAAACTCCGGGTATTATTGTAGAGAAAACTCCTCCCAAAGATTCAATTAAAACAAATCTGCGAGAAGCTATGGATTTAATAAATTTCCCAATAAAAAAGAGTCAAAGTACATTGCCTAAGAATAAAACTCCCAAGGATGACCAGCAAGGACAATATCATGATATAACTGTGTCCAAGGTAAAGCCCAAACAATGGACTTCATGGAGGGAAACACTAGTGCAAAGAATGCCCCATCCCCCAAAAGACATGGCATTTAAGCAGTGGAGGAACCCCGCAAAAACTTTTGATTCCTCTCAAAGCTCTCAAGAATCTTTCAAGTCTCCCAAGTTGAAAACTCAAAGCGAGGACTTAGAGAATAAACCTTCTACTTCCAGAGGGGTAGAAATTTACGAAGGAAGGGGAGGTGATACCTCAAAAATGCGATTTGCCACCTCTAAAAGTTCTAATGCGGAATCATCGGAAACCAGTTCCAAAGAGTCTGACGGCGAATCAGACCACATGGTAGTTAAAGAAAAAGGAAAGTCAAAACCGACTTCAGCGGCCGTGTACGCGAAAGAAACAGTATTAAAAGGGCAAGAATTTTTGAAAAAACAATACAAAAAATTTGATCTTATATCACTAGCAAAACCTAAAAAGAAAAAACCGCAAGAAACAGAAGAAAAAGTAACGACACAGTCAGGTAGAACGGTTAAGAAGATTAGGAACGGACAGATTAAAATACCCTTAAAAATACAAAAAAAATTTTAATGGGTAGGCGTCATAAAGGAATACAACTATAAAAATGCTGTAGAAAAATTTTGTTCCACATATATCAAGGCTTCGCACGAATCAAAACCGTCTGACACCGTCTGTTCAACATATATCAGTTCCCGAAAACAAATTCTAATGATTAATTCGAATAATTTCCTTTAACATAAAAAGTTTACCCGTACCATTCCAGTACGATGTATCCAGTCCAACTGAAAGAAACCTTGATAGGAAGTACTAAACGAGAAATACTCATACATCTTAGAAATGATCTTTGGTTATTTTCTGTTCCAAGAGAAACTGTTGGAACTTTGTCTTGTTATAATAATACAGAAATAATAGATCCAAGTTACAGGACAGAATTACTGTTACAAGATGTGGGTACGATAACCATAAAACAAGGATATCGACTTGTAACTAAAGAGTCAACTGTTCGAACGCCGTTAATTACCACGAGCACAAATATAATAAGTCGTAAAATAATCAATTTTAAGGCAATTAACCTGTCGTACACTATTCCCAATATAGAAAGTCAGGAAATGAAAACCTCGATATTGTCCAAAATAGAAAGAATAAAGGGACATTAAGGCTTACAAAAATAAGAGTAGCATTAGATTCCCAGATCCCTCTATTTACTAATGAAGACCAGAGACTAACGTACATGGATAATAGGTACGGATTATTCTCAAACAATTTTTGGTGGAACATACTACTGACCGTATGTTTCGTATTCGCGATTTCCCTGACCATGAAAACCTTACTGACTTTTAATTATGGAAAAATCCTGAGACTAAGAAGGCAAAACCCAAAGGAAGAACACGGGGAAATGACTGAAATGCAGAAGTTAAACCCGGAACCCCATGAGAACGTCTAAGCCAAGAAAAAGGGAAGACATTAGAAAACGAGTGGGTATAGAGGTCTCCACTCGTCCTGGCTATGTCTTGTTCCCTCATTGTAAGTGTCGTTTACGTAAAACCGTGCGACTACGACGCTGCAACATGCGTTTCTTAAACAGCACGGACGTGCGTGAACAATGAAGGCATGAAATATGTTGTAAACTGAGACCTCAAATTTAACAATGTAGAGTAACTTATGTTTAAAGGATTGTTTTAAATCTAAGGGAGAATTAAATAAGTGTTGAAGGATTAAATAAGTCTTGTATCGTCGTTTTTTTCTCAAAACAAATTAGAAGAAATCTCTGTTTTAGATTTCCCAACGAAAATAGTATATATTTGAAACTGACACGAAAATGACATTGTTTTGTCAAAATCAAATTATTTGTATCAATATCAATGTATTTGTTTAATATTGTCTTGTAGTGTAAAATTCACCGTAACCACAACCAATTATATATGTATTATGACGACTTGTTTTAAAGAACGTGTGTTTCTGCCTCGTTATTTTTATTACAGGAAGTGGAATGAAATATTGGAAATCAATCATTACAATGCGTAGTCCAGTGCAGATACAACCTAGTAGCATCTATTTTCATCATACCTCAACCAACGAAGAGTACTCACCATAGACTCCAGGCAATTTTCGTCCTAGCTTCGTTTACAAAAATTACAGTTACCTTTTTGATCGTTATTTCCTCGACCACAAACCATATTACGTATCAGGTAACACTATATTTGAATCTCAGTATCCAGTGCATTATCGAACTATATAAACACATAAATCCTGAGAACCCCATCGATCAGTACAAGATATAAGTACATAAATATCACCCTTGATAATCCTTATGGACCCATGTACCATATGACTGTATAGTTATGATATTGAATGAACCCAAAAATTATTTATGTGTCGCAGATTCACGCGTCGAATCGCTTTCGACCATTTCTCGGAATCCATCCTATCACCTCTATCAAATGCGAAAAGTTCATATCTCTGTTATCCCATAAATATTACGAAATAATTTCTGAAAAATGGACCTGGAAACCAACCATTGAATTTCAAAAACCAAAACTAACCCCAGTGACTAACCCCTCAGTGACAATATACTCCTCCCACAAGTTAAAGACAATATGTTGCAGGAGTCACTAAAGTTTGATGTCGACCCATTCCAAATCCAAACATCAATTCCCCTGTGATTAACCAAGGAATCACCGCAAAAGTTAATAGACGCAAGCCATGCACTAACAATTTTATAAGAGAACTATAATCTCTAAGTGCACAAACGAACAATTTTATACGAGAACTACATTTTCTATGTACTTTAAAATATCCCAAGAACGATATGCTGAGAAGAAAATCAATCCGATCCGGACTGTGTTGATAATAGATCAAGTCCCAAATCCCAACAGTCCCAGAGTTAAACCCCTTAACGATAAGGCACCTTATGAACTATCCAAAACAGCAGGTGAGAATGAACTCTGATATCAAAATTCCACACACCTGTACCTGGGAGTATCATTTCCCGTTTGACAATTAAAGAAAGCGTTTCGTCCAAGATGAACATAACCATGCTCGAACTGTTCTGTGAAGAAACCATATTGCAAGTGTTTTAAAATTTCTCGCCAAGACGAAAGGAGTGAAGGACCATAATTTATAATAGAAGGAGTGAGTACGCTAAGAGAAACGTAGGTGGTGAAATAGGTGTGAATTTACAGATGTCACATTTTAATAATTTTGATAAAAATAGTTTTGAAAAAACAACTTAGATGACTTATTATCAGAATTATATAACAAACAAACCAAGTGAAAATGTTTTAATGATTACCAGTGAATGTAGTGAACACTTTAAATCGTTCATATATATATATATATATATATATATATATATATATATATATATATATATATATATATATATATATGTATTGCTATTTACTTAGATAGAGTTAATGTAAAATCAATGTATTTCCCCATTCATTTAGCGTAGATAGGAAGCATAATTATCCTATAGTTAACAAAATCAAAAAAAAACTTGTAAAAGGTGAATTTTGAAAAAATCTTATAGTAAAAGTAGAACAGCCCCAACCTTGTTGGAAATGTAAAAGTCATCAGTGTTAGATGTGGGAAAAAAAATCTTTATTATAGTAGTTAGGCTAGAACCATAGATAATCTTAGTCCGGTAGATGAACTTTAGAAAGGGATGTATAATAAAATAAGAAAAGTAATAGAGAAAATTTTTAGCACTCCTGATTAAGCTTATATAAAAGTATAAAATAATACAATGTCAATTAAAATTATGTAGGACCAATAGTTAATAAATAGCGAATATTTCAAAAACCCAAGGGCAAGCAAGTCCTAATGACGGGACGTCATTAAATAATGGGAAGGGTAATATGTACCGTGAGTAATATGGGATATATTTAAAATACAAAAAAATAAAATTCTTTCCTTCTAAGGATAATTCTGACACAAATTAAACTTCCCCTAATTAAGTTTAAATCCCGTTTCAAAAAGAAAACTTCGTAATCAGCAAAAGAAAAACTGCATTCTAGTCTCAGCCAAACATTGACGCTAATCGGTTTGGAATTTCGCGAAGATGCTTGGCAATAAAAAAAATTACTAGATACAATATTCACAGGAAGTTAAGTTATAAGAGCAGTATGAATGTTTAATCATCAAAAATATTTAAAACAAATTATTGGATGGACAGTTAACATAAGGAAGTGAGTTTGCAAACATAATTACAAGGTAGCGGGCCCTTCACAAGAGTTGGGCCAATCGTGAAATAGCTCTTAGGGCGCAGAAGCAGGAATAGTTTGATATAGTGAAGAAAAGTGTTTTTCGAGGCATTCATTTTGCCATTTTGCCAAAGGATGACAGATTGCCAAAGATCGTCCGTTTCGGCAAACCGTTTAAAGTTAAACTGAAAGCAGGTCGTCCGCCGTTGGGGTGGGAGGATGTCCTAAAGAAAGATTTGAGGGAAATGGGAACTTCCTGGGAGGGAGTAAAGAGGGAGGCTTTTGATAGATTAGGATGGAGGCGGAGCGTGCGTAGCGGTTTAAATTACAGCTTACCCTAGGCTTGCATTTTTGCTTTCTGGTGTGAATTCTGTTTTTGCTCGAAATGTTTTTCTTGGGCACCACCGATAGAGATTGATTTAATAGACCATCTAAGAAGAATACCCACCTACTTGTGTCTACTAATGACTCCTACTGAGTTAAGATAGGGAATAACTGCTGACAGGTGCAGTGTGTCAGAAAGAGGAACAGATAGGTTCTTTAATTGTTCGATTACGGGCTTAAGCATAGCATCTCGTACGGTTATGCTTGAGATAGCCAAGATTATACCTCAATATCGTCGGTTGGATATCAAATTTACGTATCTCCAAAAATCACGGTTTTCACGTTTTAAGTGATTCGGATCTTCCGTTCAAAGTTACGTATGTTTCCTTTGTCGTATCTTGCTTATGTAAAACTGCCATCTATTTAAGAAATTAAAAAACACGTAGGCTATTATAGGTAGTGTTTCAGTTGGTCTATCAAAAATACGTATCCGGAGATACGTACTTTTGAACTAATTCTGCGCTTCATAACTGGAGATAAGTTTTCTTTAAAACTTGAACTACCAATCCTTTTTCAGATAAGGTAATTGCTTTTTTGTTTTTCATGGATTTTGGCGTAGAGACATGTTTTCCTAGCTGCTAAGGCTCACATTTCTTTTACATTACACCGGTTTTGTGGCTGTTTTTATCTTAAAAGTGCTTATTTTCTCCTGAGCTATGGAGCGCAAGTCTCATTCTGTCTACGATTTTTGTATCGGATCGTCTAATTTGAATTTTGTGGCTTAACTTTGGAAACTCATGGTGACGTTTGTTTCACTGGCGTTCTGTGCTAAAACAAATGCAGACAGAACCAGCAGTATTCTGAAAATAAACTTTTTTTTCAGAAAAATGGCTGAGCCACCTCGAGCCTTACTTTCCCGCATCATCATTGTTGGCGCAGCAGCAACTATGGTCACTCGTGAATCCAGCTCAGACGAAAGCCATGACTTACCTTATTTGAGCAATAACGAGGAGGATATGGATGCAAGTTATCTCCCATCCGACTTGGAAGGTGAAAAGAAGATGGTATTTCATATGAAAAAGAAGAAAAAAGAGTTCGAAGTCACCACAGGGTTCGAAGAGTTCGAGAAACGCAAGGATCGAAGTCACTGAAGAAGGTGAATGCCACACTTCTGCATCAAGCTGATCCTTTACATGCTGAATTTACAACCGAACGATCCACAGCGAGCACCGACGGCGAAAATATTTCCGAGACAATCACAGCCGCGACAAATAGATCTGATCAACCTAAGCGGAAAGTAGTTGGTTGCGAGAACTGGGTTAAGAAAAAGAACAAGAGACTGAAGACCCACAGCAAAGCCCACAAATCTTGTCAAAAACGGGGTTATAAGTGGGAGTTAGTAGACCGACCTGCTGCTCAGCAGAAACCGATTTGTGCGTCCGAAAAGTGCAAGAAAAGTGCGCTTTTCTTTTGTTTTACTCTGTCTAACGACGAAAGGACACGCATATTTCAGTACTTCTGGGAGATGGACAACGGACAGAAGGATGTGTACGTGAACTCTCTCGTACAGGCTACCCAAACTGCGAGAAATCGGAGCGGTGTTGAAGTTGACTCACGGCGATCTTCGTCGTATTTTTATCACTTGAAAAGCTCAGACGGAAAGCTCTTGAGGGTGTGCAAAGTCACGTTTCTTAATACTCTGGGACTGCGTGAATGTAGAGTTTTAAGATGGCTTTTTCAGTTCAAAGACTGCCATGGTACTTCCCAGCCTGGAGGCATCTCCTCGAAATGTCGAGGCAGCGGTGGTGGCAAAGCAAGGATATCTGAAGACGACAAAGACTGTCTGGAGAATTTTATTAAAAACTACCGAAACTTCCTAGTCACTACTGCTGCTCATCCAGTAGCAAGCAGTACCTCGAGTCTGTTTTCAGGAACAAAGCCGATAAATATTCCCTGTACAAGAAACACTGTGAAGAAAAAGAAAAGGCCGGTTTGTCAATGCGGTACTTCTTCAATGTTCTTGAATAACAGAACATTGGTATTTACCACCCTAAGAAAGATCAGTGTGACACATGTGTTGTATATGAACAAAAGAACGTTACCAAAAAGATGTGGCTTGTACACACAAAGCTTAAAGACAAAGCCCGTCTTATGAAGTATCTTGACAAAGAGCTCTCTCATGACACCGTCAGTGTTTACACCATAAACCAGCAAATTTTCATTCACTTACCAAAGAGCCAAGCGAGCCAGCTGTATTATAAATCGAAACTAAGTATGCAAAACTTCACATTTATTGACCTAGGATCTAAACCAGGCTATTGCTACCCGTGGAATGAGACGGAGGGAGGTCTGACCTCCAACGAGTATTCTAGCACCATAACTGACATCCTTAGAAAAGAAATAGCAAAAGGTAAGAAAACATTGGTCGTCTGGTATGGCGGCTGTGGTTATCAGAACCATAATTCTGTTCTCTCAACCGTAATTCTGTTCTCTCTAATGCCCTTCTTCAACTGAGTGTAGAAAAAAAAATGTTACAATCTATCAAAAGTATCTAGTTGTCGGGCATAAGTAGATGGAGTATTCAATGCACTCTATCATAGAAAGAAAAATAAAAAAACCAGTCCCTGTTCGTCCCGTTCGAGCTTCTCATTCAAATTCAGTCGGCGTGACCATCACAGCCTTACGTCTGCTACATGCTTGGCCATAAGTTCTTCAAAGACTTCAAGCAGCTTAGCTATATTGACTCGATCCGGCTAGGAAAAAAGGCAGGTGATCTGGAAGTAAGGGACATCCGAGGTTTGAAGTGCGCTGACGGAACCATTTCCTAAACCCTTTCATTTGACGATGAATGGTCACTTCTACCTCGAAGAGTGAAGAATTTTGAGGTAAAGGAACCAGACCAAGTTTATAGCAGGAAACTTTACAGCAGTTTAGGCTGCAATTTCCACTTCGTTCTTTGCTTTCTCTCGACAACCGAACTAGTTCAGTTAGTGACAGAGAACTTATGCTAAATTTTAAATCTTTAGATGAAATGAAAAAAAAAAGAATCATCTTTTCAAGTCAAAGTACAACAGATTCCCACAGAAAAAAAAGATGAGTATGCTTATGAAGTCACATTAGAGTATATTAAAATTGTGCTGAGCACCCTTGTCCCACCAAGCACGAGTTTCTCTGAAGACTTCTGGGTTGAATCCATTACTCTTTAAATTTAAAAGTGAACATCCTTATTAATCCAATACTAATTTAAAACAATAAAAATGAACTTTATTTTTTAAAAAGTGGAAAAAATGACTAGTACCAGAATGTTGGCTTTGGTACTCTTTCTTCCTTTATATTATATTCTTCCATGATATCCATTTCGAAGGTTGCCAATTTGGGTTTGAAGGTTAGTTTTTCAACAGCACTGGAGGGAGTATCTTTCGGTTGCTCTGCAAGAAAAGGGTTAATAGCCTATTTAGCGCACTTGTGCAAAATAAAACCTCTAAGTTACAACGGTTTATCACGGTTTTGCTTAGTGTTATTTGCTAAAAGATACCAATTGTTTATATCTATTTGTAAACACTCTTTCAGTTTCAATAAAGATATCTATATGTCTACTCAGTCGTTCATACAAATAAAAATTAAGGGACAAGAGGAGTTTTGGCCGTCTAAAGTCGAAATAGATTATGGCCATTTTTCGGCAAGACATATGATGCATTAAGCTATTGGTCCTGCTGCTTCAAAAGATATAACTTAGGAACTTGAAACCCTTTCCGCAAACTTTAATCTTTAGCTTAAATTGAAGGTGAACTTCAAAAAGAAGTAGAAAGGATTAACAAGGATACAACGATACAAATTACACTAATAAGAATGTTTATATGCAACAAAACTTCTACAAAGAAAGCAATTTTTTAAGGAAAAGAAATAATTTACTTAGTTGTTGCCTAGTTTAAAAGGAATATTATATTTGCGTATTAGCGTCTTTCCTTCTTGCAAAGACTACCAGCCCAGATGCGTATTTTTAGCTTAGGGTTTAATTCAAAACTATAGTTTTACAGGAAAAATATTTTGAGCGCAGATGGTTGTTTTATCCAAAGGAGCCTTACAGCTCTGTTAAGAAAAACGACATTAAATTATAACCAGTAAAGTCATTTTTATTAAACAAATAAGGTTCAGAACCAAGCTCTCCATTACTAGAGATTAATTAAAAAGCTTTTTCAACAAAATCAGTTTTTTTTTTAAGTAGAGAACTCGATTAAACGAAAATGAAAAAAAAATCAAATAATCTACAAATAATCAATATTAATAAATAAATGAAACAAAAAACAAACAGAAATTAAAATAAATAAGAGTCAAACTCAAAACGAGCAGAAATTAATATGACTAGGGTTCTAAACCCCAAGCTTTCTAAAAGCCACAATGTAATTTGTAATTTACTGAAAAAAAATTCAAATGAATTTACTGAAAAAAATCTGCAGTTTAATATACATATGCTGATACTTATTCCTCAAAATCTTAATTGATTTTTGATTTCTTAAAGTTAGAAAAGTGAAAACATTTAAAATAATTTTTTTTTCAGTAAAGTACAAATTATATTCTGGCTTTTAGAAAGCTTGGGGTTTAGAACCCTACTCATAATAATTTCTGCTCGTTTTGAGTTTGACTCTTATTTATTTTAATTTTGTTTGTTTTGGGTTTCATTTATTTATTGATATTGATTTGTGGTAGTTGTATTCTTGGTAGACTATTTGATTCTATTTTTGTTCATTTAGGTTTAATGGAGTTCTTTACTTTTTTACAAAAAAACCTATTTTGTTGAAAAAGTTTTTTTTTAATTAATTTCTGTTCGTTTTATATTGACATAGTCTTTTTCAGGGAGAGCGACTGAGCTTCTTCTAAGGTTAAACAACCATCCCTTCCATAAAACCTTAAATACAGCCTGGGCATAGCTTACAACGTTTGCCCCTAATCTCTGGGGATTGTTTCAACCCCAAAAGCCTTGTTATATGACATTTAGACCACTTTGAATAGAATAGCTATCTGAAATTTTTTATTAGATGTATTTCGGGACAATACGACGTGTGTGTGTGGGAAGAAGGGGGAGGGTAGCTGCCCTCCGATCACTTCGACTCTTAAAAAGAACACTAGAGCGTCTGATTACCAATACAATGAGCACCCTCCGAAATTTATATGACCACACTTTCTTTAAAAACCTTATATGTCCCCAGGGCATAACTTACAACCCTTACCATGAGGGCTGGGGGTTGGGGTTTTGTTATCCTCCAAGACGTAATTTCCAGACCGTTCTGATACGCTGAACAAAATAGCTATCTCAAAATTTTGATTGGAAGTATTTGGGGAAATTATGGTCATGGGGGGGGGCATTTGTCCTTCGATCACTTTCTACTAATAAAAAGGCACTAGTCTTTTCAATTTCCAATCAAATGAGCCTTTTTTGAAGCTTCTACGACAAAAATTTCTACAAAAACCTTACATGCCCCAAGGGCATAGCTTACGACCCTTGTCCTGAGGGCTATGGTATGGGGGGAGGATGGTCATCCTCAAAGACATAATCTAGTAGACCTTTCAACTACGTTGAACAAATTGGCCATATCAAAATGTTGATTTGAAATGATTGGAATGATCTCCTTCCGAATACTTTCGACTATTAATTTCTAATCGAATGAGCCCTTTTAAAGATTTTTACAACGCTTTCTATAAAAACATTACATGCCCCCCGGGGCATAACTTACATCCTTAGCTCTGAGGGCTGTGGGGGGGGGGGGGTTATGATCCTCAAAGACCTAATTTCCAAAACTTTCAACTACGTTCAACAAAATGGCTATCTCAAAATTTTGATTGAATGTGTTTGACGAAATGGTGGGCCCTTCAATCACTGTCGACTATTAAAAAGGGCACTAGTCCTTTCAATATCCAATCGAATGAGCCCTTTTTGAAGTTTCTACAACATCGCTTCCTATAAAAACCTTATATACCCCCAGGGCATAACTGATGACCCTTGTCCTGAGGGCTGTTGTCATCCTCAAAGACATAATTTTCAGAACTTTCAACTACGTTGAAAGAAATGGCTGTCTCAAAATTTTGATTGTGTGTGTCTGGGGAAATGGTGGGCGTGAGAGGGGGTTAGTTGCCCTCCAATCATTTTCGACTATTAAAAAGGGCACTAGCCATTTCTATTTCCCATCGAATGAGCCCTTTTTGCAGTTTCTACGACAACGCTTTCTATAAGAACCTTATATGCCCCCAGGGCATAACTTACAATCCTTTCCCTGAGGGCTGTGGGGGGGGGGGTGTCATCCTTATAGACATAATTTCCAAAACTTTCAACTACGTTGAACAAAATGGCTATCTAAAAATTTTGATTAGATGTATTTGGGGGAAAGGTGGGCGTGAGAGGGGGTTTAGTTGCCCTCCAATCACTTTCGACTATTAAAAAGGGCACTAGCCCTTTGAATTTTCAATCGAATGAGCCCTTTTTGAATTTTCTACAACACAGCTTTCTATAAAAACCTTATATGCCCCCCAGGGCATAACTTAAAACTTTTGCCCTGATGGCTATGGGGGAGTGTCCTCCTCAAAAACATAATTTCCATATGGAAATTAACTACGTTGAACACAATGGCTATCTCACTTAATAGTAAGGTGTATATAACCTCCGAAAAACTTTAAACAAACAAGTATTAGGGTTCCTTCACATTGAATTTTGGCTTTCCGTTCTGCACTTCACACTGGATTCCGTAAGCCTTGCGCAAGGCTCATGACCCTCCCTAAGATCTTACGTTAATGTATCCGTAAGTCAAAACGCAATGCTAGAGCTCTGACGGAAGAAGTTCAAAATATTTCAACTTCTTACGTTTACGTTTAAGCAAAATGGAACTTAGATGAAAAATTATTTGAGTTTGTAGAAGCTAGAAAATGTTATATAACTCAAAGGACCCTGTTTTCAAGGACAAGCAATTTTAACTAAATTCTTTTGAAAGTCTGAGCCAAGTTTTTCATCAGTAGCAAAGAATGCAGTAAGTATAGACTGTCTTGATTTGTAGGCCTAGGCTAGGATAGGCTATGCTTTGATAAACATTGCTAGTTTTTCAATTCTATTTGGGGTTGAGGTTAAAATATAACCTGATGTGGTACAGTTAATCATTTAAAATGACATTTAAGAGATTAGTTTTTTAACTTAACTCAGGATTTAAAATGTTCTTTATGAGGTTGAAGCAAGAATAAATATAGATTAGAACCTAACCTACTTTGGTACATTTAAATAAATAGTTTGATCTAGTTTCACAACATCCTCTCAAATGAAAAAGATTTCGGATCATAGAGAAAAAATAAAAACTTTAAGTTAATTTCTTTGGCAATGTAGTAGTTTTATAAAGGCTACCTTAGGGATATACCCAGGACCATTAAGGGAAGATAAGGTGCACTACCAGAAACACAAATGTGATACATGGAAAGAGCATAAAATAAGGAATCTAATGGTAATTTTTCAAGTTTAATGGCCTTTTTAACTAAAGTTTTGTAATCACCGTTTTTTCCTACGAAGCTGCTGATCTATAATGTTACCTTGCATTGTACTGCCGTTTTCAATGATTGGGTTCAATATGGGCTATTTGTTTTTTCTTAAAATGATAAAGTTGTACAATATGACCTAAGTTCTGATTGGAAATAAGTACAAAAATATTACAAGCAAAAATAATCTGAAAAGTTTTGTTTATAGCATAGGCAATAGGCTATATATTTTAAATTATTTTTTTTACAACAACACTTTATTTACATTTCAACATGTGAGACTTATATTTAGAAACAGTTTTTCTGTTTTTGTTTGTCTGTTTTCTGTTCTATTTTTACTGAGTAAAGCATTATCTTTTTCCTCTATCCTTGCATCGTTCCACTTGCTGTTGGCATAATTTTTGTGTTTAGTACTGTGAAGAAATCAATAAAAGTGCGTTTGGTAAAGCATGCAGGGCCTATTAAAATGTGTACCTTTATGTCAAAGGGCCTAAAAGAAATGAGGATATCCACAAATGTGCTTTTCTCACTTTTTTGTATAAAAACTCAATTAACAAAACTAAAAAATTACTTGTAATTTTTTTCATAATCCTAGACATTTCTTAAGACTCACTCCAATTTCATGCCTGATTAAAACTTGTTTCAGGCAATTTATTGTCTCGAGTTTTAAAACAAAATAACTTGAACAATTATAGAATGTATTTTTTTGCGAGAATGCTAGTAAAACTTAAATTAGGAAAGCGCAACAGGAAGATGCAGCATTAAAAATAAGTCAGCTCAAGAATAAATCTCCTCATCCTTTTGACAAGTTTACCCTTTTAAATCAGAAAATAACATAGTTACAGAGATTCATCATGCTTTATTTGCTAATATTGCACATTTTGATTGCAAAAACATATAATAACTAAAAAAAAATTCACAAAAATTTACACATCTTTTGCCAAACACGGTACTAAGAAACAAAAAACAGAAAGATATGTCTTGCTCTTATCAAAAAAAAAAAAAAAAAAAAAAAAAAAAAAAAAAAAAAAAAAAAAAAAAAAAAAACTTGCTACAAGCACTTTAACTCAGTATCATTGAATACTATGATATAAGAAGAGTTGCAAGCTTTGAGTTTTTCAAGTGACTACAAACGTAGCCTAAATGGATTTAAAGAATCTTTCTTTCATATTTCACCACCCTCTTTGTCTACTAAAGATTGTGTTTAAGCTACCCCAGTAGGGCTTGCTTTACCTATCTTTGGGGGAAGTTGATATAAAACTGATTAAAGAATTAATTTTTGGTCATTAGATCTATGTAATGTGTAATCTTTAAGAACTTTGTCTGGAAGGAAGGAAAATGTCATGGAAAATTATGAACTTTGAAAAAAAGGAAAGAAAAGAGAATAGTAAATACAATGCCATTTCCCCAAACACCTGTGTGTGGATATTGTCTTCAAGTAAAAGTTGATTTTGACTAACTTTAGTTGGCCCCAAAGCAACCTTATAATTTGATCTTCCATTCATGAAGAAGTGGCAAACACAACAAATTGTGCTGTATTTTATAACTTCTAATCTAGACACTGAATATGCATGGATTTTTTGGCCCATGACCAACAGGTTTTAAGTGATACTCACTTTGATAAGCAAATGGGAATACAGTACAGTCTATTGAGTATTTATGCACTTAGAGGTATTGTAGTAGCAAAGAAATAATATTAATTCAGTTAGTACAATAACAAATGTTTTGTAATTGGGTGTAGGCAAAGTACTTGTTTCAATAAATTTGACGTAAGGCAAAGTAAATTTTACTTCTTTTCTAAGTGATCCTTGACTTTCTATGGTCCAAAAAATTCGTTTTTTGTTGTTCCATAGAATTAATCAGCTATGGAGTTATTGCTATTGAGGAGAAAAATGAACTAAATTTCCTCAATATTTTTTAGAATAAGCTGCAATAAAAATCAGGCTATAAAATGAGTATGTTTAAAGTTTAAAAATTAAAAAATTTAGTAATAATTGTTTTTTTTTTAGTTAATGAGCTTATGAAAAGATGGAGGAACTTGAGAGACCACCATGTCCACCTAAAGAAAAAAGGGAGATCTCCAAGTGGATCTGGTGCTAGTGTAAGCTTGCACCCTTTCTGAACATATGATTGTAAGACAACAGGGAACACTGTTCAAGATCAGAATATATCAGGGGAAATTTATTCAGAGCGTGAAGTTAGAATCCCTTGGACTATACAACAAGTATTTTCGCCAAATATCCTGATCAAGATGTTTTACATGCTGCAGTTAGCAGCCAACAATATAACTATGATGAGGTGAATGATGCTGATTTTATTACCCCTAGTGGAGAAATTAGCATTAACAATCAAAGAGATATCCCAAGTTCCCAAGCTTCTAGTAGACATCAACAAGCCAAAATCAAACTCATAAAAGAAGAAAGACAGGGTCTAGAAAGCAAACAGACCTGAAAGAAGCTGTTGCTGAATATCTTAAACAGTGAGCAATTGAAAAAAAAAAAAAAAAAAAAAAAATAAAACAGTGATAGACCAGCATGATGACCAGCATGATCCAGAGTGGTACTTTCTACAATCGCTGTTACCTCATCTGAATAAAGTACCAGATGACTCAAAGTTAGAGTGGCAGATAGAGATCATTAAGGTAGTTAAAAAATTAATTTAGTCAATCAGTGTATTTTTAGTTTTATGGACAAACTTAATAAAGCTTTTTCTTTTTTCTCTTTGAGGTAAGCATTAAATTATATGAAAAAAAAATGACTAGTAGGTCTAAAAATACAAATATTCCAGCAATACAAATAATTAACAATAATAACACTAGTACCAGAGTAAAAATATGATACGAGAAAATAGTTTTGACATTTCTATGGCTTTGTTTTGAAATGTAGTAACTGGTTTTAGTTTTTCTTTGAAAACAAATAACCTAATAGCTATAATTAGGTATCTTATTTCTATGGGAGATGGTGAAAAACAAGGTAAAAAGACGCTTTTTAACATAAAGTTATTAAAACTGTGTAAAAAAATATGCCTTCCACGAAACTGTAACTAAACAGAAAACAGTCAAAAATTTAGAAACTGCCATGCAGCGCCCTTTCCCTTTGCCAGTGTTCACTTCCAGAAGTTTAACGTTGGATTGGGATAACCACAGGGATGACTAAAGAGTGTACTACGGCCCATAGTAACTAAAAGTTAAAAAACACGTTCAGAAGAAAACCGGTGATTTAAAAAAAAAGTCTGAAACCTTTCTAAAATGGCGACAGATCAAAATGAAAAGTGCACCGTTGGGTTCAGTACGGTAGAAAACCTAGAATAAAGAAATTACAGCCCCCCTCCTTGAACAACAAGGAAAACCACTGTTTTGCATGGGTAGCACTGAAAATTAACGTTGCAGTATAAAGGGAAGAATTTTGATGTGAAGGAACATAAACGTAGGACCCGTAACATGAAACGTAACAACCTTAGGACTAAACGTAACATAAAGTCTTACGTTTTCAATGTGAAGGAACCTTTAAACTTCACAACGGAAGAAACGCAATTAATTCACGTCAAAAGTAATAAATAACATAATTAACGTTAACTTTTTTTTTTTGTAAAAAAACAGTCTGAGATAGGCAAATATATTAATTAATGGATGATTTATCGTCTGTTTATGTCACACCATTTTTGGAGACACCCACAAATCGCAAAACAGGTAGATACTAGCTACCAATTAAAATTCTTACATGACACATCGAAACAGTTGGGAATCTTTAAATTTCTGATATTTTTGTCTCAAATAATAAATCAAGACAAACAAAATACTATTTTACTGACATCAGACTACTAATGCTAAGTAAATTAAGGATATTACAAATTTTCCTTCAGGCATGTTTTAAATTTTTTATAAGCCAAATTTAAGCTTCCCTCTGGGCCGGTCGGTCCTCAATGACCACTTTCTCAAGTTCCCTAGCCATGCTGTTGTTGCGACTGGAAATTAGAAAAACAGAAAATGTGCACATACACAGGATTCAACGGCCTAAAAGCCCAATCCATTCCCCCAAAACGGCATAATCGTTTACAATTATCCCAATAATCTCCTATAACATTCAAATATTCGTTTTGCTGTTTTCCTATAATTTCCAGACATTCCATTTCGTGGTATTTGCGAATATTTTACAGCACCCCCACCCCCCTTGCACTCACGAATTCCTTCGTCTGTACCAGAAAGATACCATCAACTTATAAGGTCGATACATTTATCAGAAAGAGATTTTTTCTGCTAGAATTTCGGTAGATCGTCAGAATATATCATTACGACAATTACTATATACTGGATGTCACAAACTTTGAAGATTTCACCTCACCTTTATATGTAGCTTTAGTTTTATAGTCAATTGTTTCTTCATTCTGGAGAGGGATAGGGATTTCCCGACCGGTTCTAGTTGATATGCGAATTTTACTGCCATCTTCTAAAAATCTCCATTCTACATCGGTTGGCTTGCTGAAAATTCATAGATTATAATTGAATAAAAAGTCTTGATATAATAAAATGTAACAACTTGAAATACAAAAAACTAAATAGGTGCGCTAACTTTGGTCCAGACAGGTCCAAAATCAGAACGCTTTTATACAATATGCTGCTATTATTGTCGGTTAGGAATTGTTAGTTCGTCAAGAAGGCTGAACTATTGGCTATTCTCATGTGCTTGGAATAAAAGACGAAGTCAAATATACCTAGTTTTGAGAAATTAATATTTTACATAAGCTGTCTATCGTCCCTAACATAGATATAAATCTTGATTAAACCATATATAGATCGGCTACATCGGGTCGGATGACCCTAGGCCCCCTTACAAAAGTATATTCTATTGAGCTCTTAAATCAAACAGGTAAGGGACTCAAAATTTAGGGACTTTATCGAAAATGTAGGAATCCGGATTGAGGCCTCTTATCGTCTAATAATGGTTCTATAATATGGGGAGAAAATTAAGGGCATCTTTTTTTGTGAGATTTCCTAGTTTTTGTTTCTTCAAGTAAAATTTTAAAAGCATTTGGCAGTGCGCAAGTTTAGACGGTTTCACTCGTTTTGAAAAACTAAAAGTTAACTCTTAGGCTGCAGCCTTTACTAGTCTATTTGGTATTGTAGCCCTATAGTCCAGTTAAAATATGGTTTTGACCCGACATTTGAGCAAGAGAACTGTTTTTACCGCCAAAACGTTCAGAAAAAATTGCTTTATAACTCGTCCTAAATCGGCCGACATCAACCGTGCAGAAATATGTAAAAAGACGCTAGCAGGATTGATTTCAAAGATTGTGGAATGGTGAGCCCCCTGGCCCATCATTTGGGTGAGCCTTAACTCATAATATGCAATTTTGATTAATTGTTCCGTGTTATGTGCATATATTATTCCATATATGCTATTTTGAGTTATACTTTTGTCGCATTGCGTTCATTTTTAAGGCTTGAGGTGAAAACTGAAACCTTAGCGGAGACAGTGGTGGGGGAAGTCTCCCCCCTCACATGCATAACTGAGCAGCCACAGAGAAAGTAATACAGATGGAATTAATCTGTCTTTTGAAAATGTCTTTTTTCAAAAGACACGAACAAAATCGTCTAAAGGAACCTGAAGTGCTATCTCTGACATTTCCGTTGATTCTTTATTCCCGTTACTTTCAGATGTAAAATTTAGAATATTATCGAATGGGTTTAGTCGTCCCCTCCCTGAATAATTCACATTTAGAAAACCCACCCCTGGGAAATTCCTCCCCCCCCCCCCTCAAAGAACATTTTCTTTTCCTGCTGATAATTCCCCCGCGTTAAATTCCACCCAGCAGAAATTTCCCAGATGTGGAATATGGTCCCCCAAACATATTCCCTTCAGATAATTTTGGATATTCATAAAAATACAAGCTGAAATTTCTACTCAACTTTTTAGGTCAGAAGCAATGCTATAGCATTACCTAAGTAAAGAGCCATAAGGGTTCAATGGATTAATACTTATTTATTTTTCCAGGGGCACTTCATGTGGAAGAGGTGGTCACATAAACTTTGGAACGGGGTTCATTGAATTAAAAATTAAAATTTATAGTGCCCTTACACCAGGGCTGGATCCAGGATTTTCTAGGGGGGGGGGGCAAAATAGGTTGATCCGATAAACTTGCGTTAGGAGCAAGTGTAATTACCGCAATCTTGCGTTAATTAAGTAAATTACATTACTTTGAACTACGTTCGGGTGGGGCACCCCCCTCGCCCCTCCCCTGGATCCGCCACTGCCTTACACTATCTGTTTCTTTCCTTGTTAGGGAGGAGAGCAGATGCCTAATAGGTGAGTGTTAATACCAAAACATTCCAACTCTCATTGGGCCTTCAGGTATAAAAAGGATTAGTTCAAAGGGAGGGTGGGGAAAAGGGCGTGGGGGGGGGGTATTTGCCATTCGATCGATTTTGACTCGTAAAAGCTGGAATAGAACTTCCAATTTCCAATCAAATGAGCCCTCTCTGAAGTTTATACAAGAATCCCTTCCTGCCCCCGGGCCCTGGGGGGTTTTGTCGACGCCAGAGTTTTGTTACTTAACCTTTCAACTATTTTTAACAACATTTTTATCTAGTGCATTAAGGGCGTGGAGGAGGGGGGCTAGTTGCCCTCCAATCTCTTTTGACTCTTAAAAAGTGAACAAGAACTTTCAATTTCCAATCAAATGAGCCCTATCTAAAGTTTATAACGAGTATCCCTTCCATAAAAAATAATATGAAGGATTCGGAGAATGCTAACATTACAACCCTTGCCCTGAGGGCTGTGGGGGAGTTGTCATCCTCAAAGACCTAATTTCCAGACCTTAAAACTACGTTTAATAAAATGGCTGTCTCAAAATTTTGAATGGATGGGTTTGGGGAAAAGGTGGGCGTGAGAGGGGGGTTAGTTGCCCTCAAATCACTTTCGAATATTACAAAGGGCACTAGCCCTCGGAATTTCCAATCGAATGAGCCTTTTTTGAAGTTTCTACGTCACCGCCTTCCATAAAAACCTTATATGCCCCCAGGGTATAACTAAAAAACCCTTGCCTTGAGGGTTGTGGGGGAGTGTCCTCCTCAAAAACATATTTTCTATCTGAAAATCAGCTACGCTGAACAAAATGGCTATCTCCAAATTTTGATTGGATGTGTTTGGGCGAATGATGGGCGTGGGGGGGGGGGCTAGTTGCCCTCCAATCACTTTCGACTATTAAAAAGGGCACTAGCCCATTGAATTTCCAATCGAATGAACCTTTTTTGAAGTTTCTACGACAACGCTTTTTTCAAAAACCTTATATGCCCCCAGGGCAAAACCCTTGCCCTGAGGGTTATGGGGGAGCGTCCTCCTCAAAAATATGTTTTCTATCTGGAAATCAACTACGCTGAACAAAATGGCTATCTCAAAATTTTGCTTGGATGTGCTTGGGGGAATCATGGGCGTAGGGGGGGGGGCTAGTTGCCCTCCAATCACTTACGACTATTAAAAAGGACACTAGCCCTATGAATTTCTATTCGAATGAGCCTTTTTTGAAGTTTCTACGACAACGCCTTCTATAAAAACCTTATATGCCCCCAAGGCATAACTTAAAGCCTTTGCCCTGACGGTTGTGTCCCTTTTCTGACCTTGTGTGAATTTTCCGTCTTTTCGTCATTATTCCAAGTTCTCGTTAGTGTTAATTAGTATTTCCATCTAACTGAAAATCTTTTTTCCAATGTCTCTTCTTGTCTTTTGTGAAAAATTGTTGCGTCTTAATTTGCCGATTTTAAGTGGGTGGCTCAGCCTCCCTTGTCTCACAAGCTAATTACTCGCGTGATATATTGATTTATAAATTTTATTTCTTATTGTTATCTAATTAGGCACAGCCCATTTAGATCTTCGTAGTATTTTAAATTAATTTCCAATTTCTTCTCTCCGCGATTTTCTTCATATGTAATCACAATAGGCTACTTTGTAGGCTAAATTAAATAGTCTCTTCGAAAAATGCGGAATTCTTTACTATCAGTTTTACCGATAGGACCTTTCTTGCTGCCACCAGTATTCGGGTGGTAAGTTACGGGTGTCACCACTTATTGGTGCAAAAATGGTGCTACACCACATACTGGAGGGGAAAGCCCCGCAGGCTCCAAATATTATAATGGGATGCTTACGCTTACCACCATGGTAGTAGAATGCTTATGTTGAATTCTGAGCCTCCTATGTACCAAACAGGTTTTTCTGGTAGTCCTATTCTACAGGGCATTACACTCTTTCAAAGAGGAACGAGTATCATGGATACATGTTTATTTTTTATTTTATTTTTTTAAACTGGTATTTTTTCAATGAAGCTCATAGCACTTTGCAGAAACCCGTGAATGTAGGACTGAAAGTCCGTTCGCAGTATATCTGAATCCAATTACTAATCATTTTAAGTTGAAAATTGTGACGTAAAAATAACTCTATTTGCGAATTTTTTTTTTGCGAAAAGGTATTTGCGTAAAGGTATTGCGTTGGTTAAGAATGCCTCACGGGTAATTAAAGAACGGGATGCTTCCATCAACAATACAAAGAATATGCTCAGATACTTAATAGATTTGACGCCTACAAGAGACATTGGTAAAAGGTATTCAATAGCTTAATTGAAAAGTAACGATAGAATGACATTGTGACTTGACCTCGCTTTGCCTCTCCGATGTGGTCTGTATAATACACAAGTAACGTTTGAAAAGTATTGTCAATTTAAAAAGAAATAGCTGAAAAGTGTTTTGAGGGGGATGGGTTGCATGGAGGGTTGAGTTGCACGAGGGTTCAGTTAAAGGGGATACAGTTACACGGGGGTTTAGTTGAATTGGGTTGAGTTGCACGAGGGTTCAGTTAAATTGGGTTGAGTTGCACGAGGGTTCAGTAGCACGAAGGTTCAGTAGCACGGGGGTTCAGTTGTACAGGGTTTCGATTATAAAGGGGTTCAGTTACATGGGGGGTTCACTTGCACGGGGGTTGAGTTAAATGGGGCTTGAGTTCCATGAGAGTAGTGCTTTGTCGTGGTTTAGCTTGTCACAGTTACATTCTCTTGATCTTTCAAAGTTCACTTTGATTTTATTTCATTGATTCTTTTTGTTTGCATGTCCGGGCTGGTGTTTGCAAGTCCAAGTTGGGTTTTCAGACCTACGTTTTTAGATTTTCGTGGGTGTTTGGATGTTTCGCCGAAAAAAAAACATAGTTGTACCCTCAACGCCTCGCTCTTTACGCTAAATTTTTTTATTGTTTAAAAAATTAGAATTGTGAGAAAGTCAAACTTTAATGTAAAGAGCGAGTCGTTGAGGAGGGGACAGTCCCTTTCATAAACGGAATAATTTCTATTCGTTTTAAGTTTTGACATCGTTCCTTACTTTCAGTTAAAAAAAAACTTGTTTTTTACTTAGGTAATAATAGAACATTTAGTATTTTTTCTAATGTAAGTGTTTTCTTAAGAAAATGGCCCATCTGTAACAAATATAGCCTTAGCTAGTTAAAACTGCACATAAACTCTTGATTTTTTGTTGTGTTACTTAGATAATAAAGGTACATTTGGTTTTCTTTCCTAATTTAGTGTGTTTTCTTAAGAAAATGACCCATCTTTAACAAATTTTGCCTTAACTAAAACTGTGCATAAATTCTTCAATTTTAGTTATGTTACTTAGCTAATAAAGGAACATTTGGCTTTCTTTCCTTATTTATGTGTTTTCTTTTGTTTGCATGTCCGGGCTGGTGTTTGCAAGTCCAAGTTGGGTTTTCAGACCTACGTTTTTTAGATTTTCGTGGGTGTTTGGATGTTCTGCCGAAAAAAAAAATATGTTAATACGTTTAAGCAATAAATATCTTTAAGCTTAACCCGTCTTTATTCTTTAGAATAAGTTTTATTCATTTAATTAAATTATGAAAAAATTGTAAGTAAGTAACAATAGCTTTCTTGAATTCGCTTCCTGGAAACAATACAGATATTTAATTCAAGAAATCATAATTTATTTTTTTCTGTTCAATTATTTTCAGTGTAAGCCAATATAATTACCACATTCTTTTATTCTAGCTTATTATTTTCAGTGTAAGCCAATATAATTACCACATTCTTTTATTCTAACTTAACTTGTAGGAATAGAGTTTCGGTTACTATTGAGCCTTACATGCCTGAAATCATGAATTAGAATATTTAATTAGCTGTTTGGGTTTTCAGACATAGTTTTTTAGATGTTCATGGGTGTTAGGTTCCTGGAGGGTTTTATGACTCCTCCCTCCAATGAATTCAGATGGTTTTAGGACTCATCCCCCTAGCCATAACTCCATTCAGCCTTGAGCGAAGATATAAAAGTTTGATGAAGTATTTTTCTACTTAACAACTACATTAATAACTTCCAAGATGATAGGACTGCATGACACAGAATTTATCAGTTACCGAGAGTTCAATGACTCCTCCCCGCAATGACTTCCAGGGGTTTTATGACTCCTCCCCACAATGAATTCAGATGGTTTTAGGGCTCATCCCCCTAGCCATAACTCCATTCAGCCTTGAGCGAAGATATAAAAGTTTGATGAAGTATTTTTCTACTTAACAACTACATTAATAACTTCCAAGATGATAGGACTGTATGACACAGAATTTGTCAGTTTGAAAAAATCATCTTGTGGTGTTATATTTGAATGTGCATTTTTATTATTGTCTATGGAACTCGAAGAAATTGACTGTTATCATTGGATAGTGAACTATAACATGTTTGAGTATGATAAAAGCTTGTGGAGTACTACATTACGTCATATGAACAGACTGGGATTCTACGATAGAGTAATACCACCACTTAATAATGCTGGTCGGGAACTGAGAAATGTTCAGGAGGAAGTCAGTGAAATTTGCAGCTTTTTCGGGGTTGAAGCGCTCTACGTAAAGGGCAATGTACCTACAGATAAAGTTTTTTAATTCAAAAGTGTGACCCTAGGATTCCACTTTTCAATCTAGAAGAGTTTAAGTGTCCTAAATTTGAGGGGGGTTATCACCGTCCTGAAGACGAGGTTAGGTTCTTCGCACAGTGGATACCTAAGAACATACCTGATCGTGATAAATCCATAAGACATGTTAAAAACTATTCTATATCATGGGACCATCGTTTGTGGATGTTTAAGAGTGAACTCTAAGTACTATTTTTATGTAAACATTTGTTGTTGTTTTTTTTTTCAAAAAAAATCTGTTAATACGTTTAAGCAATAAATATCTTTAAGCTTAACCCGTCTTTATTCTTTAGAATAGTTCTATTGTAAGCAAGTAACAAACTCTTTCCTGAAGTCACCTCTTGGATACACAATACAGAAACTTCATTTAAGAAACTATGAAAGAATTGTAAGTAAGTAAGTAACAAATTCTTTCTTGAAGTCACCTCTTGGATACACAATACAGAAATTTTCATTAAAGAAATTATGAAAAAATTGTAAGTAAGTAGCAAATTCTTTCTTGAATTCACCTGCTGGATAAACAAAGACATTTCGTTCAAGAAATTATGACAAAATTCTAAGTAAGTAACAAACTCTTTATTGTTTACATGACTTAGATACACGATGTAGAAATTTAATTCAAGAAATTATGAAAAAATTCTCAGTAAGTAACAATTTCTTTCTTGAAGTCATCTCTTGGATACACAATACGGAATTCAAGAAATTATGAAAATATTTGTAAGTAAGTAACAAACTCTTTATTGATTTCACCTCTTGGATATACAGTACCGATACTTCATTCAAGAAATTATGAAAAAATCGCAAGTAAGTAACTTTTTTTTCTCTTTATCACAAACAATTTTTCACTTAGCTACATGATGTAGAAATTTAATTCAAGAAATTATTAAAAAATTCTCAGTAAGTAACAATTTCTTTCTTGAAGTCAACTCTCGGATACACAATACAGAAATTTCATTCAAGAAATTATGAAAATATTTGTAAGTAAGTAACAAACTCTTTATTGATTTCACCTCTTGGATATACAGTACCGATACTTCATTCAAGAAATTATGAAAAAATCGCAAGTAAGTAACTTTTTTTTCTCTTTATCACAAACAATTTTCACTTAGCTACATGATGTAGAAATTTAATTCAAGAAATTATTCAAAAATTCTCAGTAAGTAACAATTTCTTTCTTTCTTGAAGTCAACTCTTGGATACACAATACGAAAATTTCATTCAAGAAATTATGAAAAAATTGTAACTAAGTAGCAAATTCTTTCTTGAATACTTCATTCAAGAAATTATAAAAAAAATCGCAAGTAAGTAACTTTTTTTTCTCTTTATCACAAACAATTTTTACTTAGCTACACGATGTAGAAATTTAATTCAAGAAATTATGAAAAAATTCTCAGTAAGTAACAATTTCTTTCTTGAAGTCAACTCTTGGATACACAATACGGAAATTTCATTCAAGAAATTATAAAAATATTTGTAAGTAAGTAACAAGCTCTTTATTGATTTCACCTCTTGAATATACAGTACAGATACTTCATTCAAGAAACGTGATTAAACACGTTTTGAAACTACATGCTATTTGCATGCCTTTCCTTGGCACCTTTCCAAACGAACGGGGATTCCCCACTGGTACCTACACATTGCAAAAAGTGAGCAGTAGGAAAACTCCACGTTTTCAGCCAGACTGGTTTTTAAGACAACACCCATTTTTTAGGGACCAATCAGATACAGCGGAGGTTGCTCAATATACAATAACTTGATTGGTGATTGGTTACACACCACGACGGCGCATACATAGTGAGAGAGACATGCAAAGTCGACATAGCTTTATTTCATTTTTTTTAAGGTTAATTTAGACGAGGTTACGTGCGCTATGAAAATATTTGTAAGTAAGTAACAGAACTCTTTATTGATTTCACCTCTTGGATATACAGTACAGATACTTCATTCAAGAAATTATGAAAAAATCGCAAGTAAGTAACTTTTTTTTCTCTTTATCACAAACAATTTTCACTTAGCTACATGATGTAGAAATTTAATTCAAGAAATTATGAAAAAATTCTCAGTAAGTAACAATTTCTTTCTTGAAGTCAACTCTTGGATACACAATACGGAAATTTCATTCAAGAAACTATGAAAAAAATGTAACTAAGTAGCAAATTCTTTCTTGAATACTTCATTCAAGAAATTATAAAAAAAATCGCAAGTAAGTAACTTTTTTTTCTCTTTATCACAAACAATTTTCACTTAGCTACACGATGTAGAAATTTAATTCAAGAAATTATGAAAAATTCTCAGTAAGTAACAATTTCTTTCTTGAAGTCAACTCTTGGATACACAATACGGAAATTTCATTCAAGAAATTATAAAAATATTTGTAAGTAAGTAACAAGCTCTTTATTGATTTCACCTCTTGAATATACAGTACAGATACTTCATTCAAGAAACGTGATTAAACACGTTTTGAAACTACATGCTATTTGCATGCCTTTCCTTGGCACCTTTCCAAACGAACGGGGATTCCCCACTGGTTCCTACACATTGCAAAAAGTGAGCAGTAGGAAAACTCCACGTTTTCAGCCAGACTGGTTTTTTAGACAACACCCATTTTTTAGGGACCAATCAGAGACAGCGGAGGTTGCTCAATATACAATAACTTGATTGGTGATTGGTTACACACCACGACGGCGCATACATAGTGAGAGAGACATGCAAAGTCGACATAGCTTTATTTCATTTTTTTAAGGTTAATTTAGACGAGGTTACGTGCACGCACGTAACCACGAATTTTTTAATAATTTCTTGAATTAAATTTCTACATCATGTAGCTAAGTGAAAATTGTTTGTGATAAAGAGAAAAAAAAGTTACTTACTTGCGATTTTTTCATAATTTCTTGAATGAAGTATCTGTACTGTATATCCAAGAGGTGAAATCAATAAAGAGTTTTGTTACTTACTTACAAATATTTTCATAGCGCACGTAACCTCGTCTAAATTAACCTTAAAAAAATGAAATAAAGCTATGTCGACTTTGCATGTCTCTCTCACTATGTATGCGCCGTCGTGGTGTGTAACCAATCACCAATCAAGTTATTGTATATTGAGCAACCTCCGCTGTATCTGATTGGTCCCTAAAAAATGGGTGTTGTCTAAAAAACCAGTCTGGCTGAAAACGTGGAGTTTTCCTACTGCTCACTTTTTGCAATGTGTAGGAACCAGTGGGAAATCCCCGTTCGTTTGGAAAGGTGCCAAGGAAAGGCATGCAAATAGCATGTAGTTTCAAAACGTGTTTAATCACGTTTCTTGAATGAAGTATCTGTACTGCATATTCAAGAGTTGAAATCAATAAAGAGCTTGTTACTTACTTACAAATATTTTTATAATTTCTTGAATGAAATTTCCGTATTGTGTATCCAAGAGTTGACTTCAAGAAAGAAATTGTTAATTACTGAGAATTTTTTCATAATTTCTTGAATTAAATTTCTACATCGTGTAGCTAAGTGAAAATTGTTTGTGATAAAGAGAAAAAAAAGTTACTTACTTGCGATTTTTTTTATAATTTCTTGAATGAAGTATTCAAGAATGAATTTGCTATATAGTTACAATTTTTTCATAATTTCTTGAATGAAATTTCCGTATTGTGTATCCAAGAGTTGACTTCAAGAAAGAAAGAAATTGTTACTTACTGAGAATTTTTTAATAATTTCTTGAATTAAATTTCTACATCATGTAGCTAAGTGAAAATTGTTTGTGATAAAGAGAAAAAAAAGTTACTTACTTGCGATTTTTTCATAATTTCTTGTATGAAGTATCTGTACTGTATATCCAAGAGGTGAAATCAATAAAGAGTTTTGTTACTTACTTACAAATATTTTCATAATTTCTTGAATGAAATTTCTGTATTGTGTATCCAAGAGTTGACTTCAAGAAAGAAATTGTTACTTACTGAGAATCTTTTAATAATTTCTTGAATTAAATTTCTACATCATGTAGCTAAGTGAAAAATTGTTTGTGATAAAGAGAAAAAAAAAGTTACTTACTTGCGATTTTTTCATAATTTCTTGAATGAAGTATCGGTACTGTATATCCAAGAGGTGAAATCAATAAAGAGTTTGTTACTTACTTACAAATATTTTCATAATTTCTTGAATTCCGTATTGTGTATCCAAGAGATGACTTCAAGAAAGAAATTGTTACTTACTGAGAATTTTTTCATAATTTCTTGAATTAAATTTCTACATCGTGTATCTAAGTCATGTAAACAATAAAGAGTTTGTTACTTACTTAGAATTTTGTCATAATTTCTTGAACGAAATGTCTTTGTTTATCCAGCAGGTGAATTCAAGAAAGAATTTGCTACTTACTTACAATTTTTTCATAATTTCTTTAATGAAAATTTCTGTATTGTGTATCCAAGAGGTGACTTCAAGAAAGAATTTGTTACTTACTTACTTACTTACAATTTTTTCATAGTTTCTTAAATGAAGTTTCTGCATTGTGTATCCAAGAGGTGACTTCAGGAAAGAGTTTGTTACTTGCTTACAATAGAACTTTTCTAAAGAATAAAGACGGGTTAAGCTTAAAGATATTTATTGCTTAAACGTATTAACAGATTTTTTTTTGAAAAAAAAACAACAAATGTTTACATAAAAATAGTACTTAGAGTTCACTCTTAAACATCCACAAACGATGGTCCCATGATATAGAATAGTTTTTAACATGTCTTATGGATTTATCACGATCAGGTATGTTCTTAGGTATCCACTGTGCGAAGAGCCTAACCTCGTCTTCAGGACGGTGATAACCCCCCTCAAATTTAGGACACTTAAACTCTTCTAGATTGAAAAGTGGAATCCTAGGGTCACACTTTTGAATTAAAACTTTATCTGTAGGTACATTGCCCTTTACGTAGAGCGCTTCAACCCCGAAAAAGCTGCAAATTTCACTGACTTCCTCCTGAACATTTCTCAGTTCCCGACCAGCATTATTAAGTGGTGGTATTACTCTATCGTAGAATCCCAGTCTGTTCATATGACGTAATGTAGTACTCCACAAGCTTTTATCATACTCAAACATGCTATAGTTCACTATCCAATGATAACAGTCAATTTCTTCGAGTTCCATAGACAATAATAAAAATGCACATTCAAATATAACACCACAAGATGATTTTTTCAAACTGATAAATTCTGTGTCATACAGTCCTATCATCTTGGAAGTTATTAATGTAGTTGTTAAGTAGAAAAATACTTCATCAAACTTTTATATCTTCGCTCAAGGCTGAATGGAGTTATGGCTAGGGGGATGAGCCCTAAAACCATCTGAATTCATTGTGGGGAGGAGTCATAAAACCCCTGGAAGTCATTGCGGGGAGGAGTCATTGAACTCTCGGTAACTGATAAATTCTGTGTCATACAGTCCTATCATCTTGGAAGTTATTAATGTAGTTGTTAAGTAGAAAAATACTTCATCAAACTTTTATATCTTCGCTCAAGGTTGAATGGAGTTATGGCTAGGGGGATGAGTCCTAAAACCATCTGAATTCATTGGAGGGAGGAGTCATAAAACCCTCCAGGAACCTAACACCCATGAACATCTAAAAAACTATGTCTGAAAATCCCAAACAGCTAATTAAATATTCTAATTCATGATTTCAGGCATGTAAGGCTCAATAGTAACCGAAACTCTATTCCTACAAGTTAAGTTAGAATAAAAGAATGTAGTAATTATATTGGCTTACACTGAAAATAATAAGCTAGAATAAAAGAATGTGGTAATTATATTGGCTTACACTGAAAATAATTGAACAGAAAAAATAAATTATGATTTCTTGAATTAAATATCTGTATTGTTTCCAGGAAGCGAATTCAAGAAAGCTATTGTTACTTACTTACAATTTTTTCATAATTTAATGAAATGAATAAAACTATTCTAAAGAATAAAGACGGGTTAAGCTTAAAGATATTTATTGCTTAAACGTATTAACATTTTTTTTTTTTCGGCAGAACATCCAAACACCCACGAAAATCTAAAAAACGTAGGTCTGAAAACCCAACTTGGACTTGCAAACACTCTCGGTAACTGATAAATTCTGTGTCATACAGTCCTATCATCTTGGAAGTTATTAATGTAGTTGTTAAGTAGAAAAATACTTCATCAAACTTTTATATCTTCGCTCAAGGTTGAATGGAGTTATGGCTAGGGGGATGAGTCCTAAAACCATCTGAATTCATTGGAGGGAGGAGTCATAAAACCCTCCAGGAACCTAACACCCATGAACATCTAAAAAACTATGTCTGAAAACCCAAACAGCTAATTAAATATTCTAATTCATGATTTCAGGCATGTAAGGCTCAATAGTAACCGAAACTCTATTCCTACAAGTTAAGTTAGAATAAAAGAATGTGGTAATTATATTGGCTTACACTGAAAATAATAAGCTAGAATAAAAGAATGTGGTAATTATATTGGCTTACACTGAAAATAATTGAACAGAAAAAATAAATTATGATTTCTTGAATTAAATATCTGTATTGTTTCCAGGAAGCGAATTCAAGAAAGCTATTGTTACTTACTTACAATTTTTTCATAATTTAATGAAATGAATAAAACTATTCTAAAGAATAAAGACGGGTTAAGCTTAAAGATATTTATTGCTTAAACGTATTAACATATTTTTTTTTCGGCAGAACATCCAAACACCCACGAAAATCTAAAAAACGTAGGTCTGAAAACCGAACTTGGACTTGCAAACACCAGCCCGGACATGGAAACAAAAGAAAACACATAAATAAGGAAAGAAAACCAAATGTTCCTTTATTAGCTAAGTAACATAACTAAAATTGAAGAATTTATGCACAGTTTTAAGTAGTTAAGGCAAAATTTGTTAAAGATGGGTCATTTTCTTAAGAAAACACACTAAATTAGGAAAGAAAACCAAATGTACCTTTATTATCTAAGTAACACAACAAAAAATCAAGAGTTTATGTGCAGTTTTAACTAGCTAAGGCTATATTTGTTACAGATGGGCCATTTTCTTAAGAAAACACTTACATTAGAAAAAATACTAAATGTTCTATTATTACCTAAGTAAAAAACAAGTTTTTTTTTTAACTGAAAGTAAGGAACGATGTCAAAACTTAAAACGAATAGAAATTATTCCGTTTATGAAAGGGGCTGTCCCCTCCTCAACGACTCGTTCTTTACGTTAAAGTTTGACTTTCTCACGACTCTAATTTTTTAAACAATAAAAAAATTTAGCGTAAAGAGCGAGGCGTTGAGGGTACAACTGTGTTTTTTTTTCGGCAAAACATCCAAACACCCACGAAAATCTAAAAAACGTAGGTCTGAAAACCCAACTTGGACTTGCATACACCAGCCCGGACATGCAAACAAAAGAAAACACATAAATAAGGAAAGAAAACCAAATGTTCCTTTATTAGCTAAGTAACATAAATAAAATTGAAGAATTTATGCACAGTTTTAACTAGTTAAGGCAAAATTTGTTAAAGATGGGGCATTTTCTTAAGAAAACACACTAAATTAGGAAAGAAAACCAAATGTTCCTTTATTATCTAAGTAACACGACAAAAAATCAAGAGTTTATGTGCAGTTTTAACTAACTAAGGCTATATTTGTTACAGATGGGCCATTTTCTTAAGAAAACACTTACATTAGAAAAAATACTAAATGTTCCATTATTACCTAAGTAAAAAACAAGTTTTTTTTTTTAACTGAAAGTAAGGAATGATGTCAAAACTTAAAACGAATAGAAATTATTCCGTTTATGAAAGGGGCTGTCCCCTCCTCAACGACTCGTTCTTTACGTTAAAGTTTGACTTTCTCACAACTCTAATTTTTTAAACAATAAAAAAATTTAGCGTAAAGAGCGAGGCGTTGAGGGTACAACTATGTTTTTTTTTGGCAAAACATCCAAACACCCACGAAAATCTAAAAAACGTAGGTCTGAAAACCCAACTTGGACTTGCAAACATCAGCCCGGACATGCAAACAAAAGAAAACACATAAATAAGAAAGAAAACCAAATGATCCTTTATTAGCTAAGTAACATAACTAAAATTGGAGAATTTATGCACAGTTTTAACTAGTTAAGGCAAAATTTGTTAAAGATGGGGCATTTTCTTAAGAAAACACAATAAATTAGGAAAGAAAACCAAATGTTCCTTTATTATCTAAGTAACATGCTAAAAAAATCAAGAGCTTATGCGCAGTTTTAACTAGCTACGGCTATATTTGTTACAGATGGGCCATTTTCTTAAGAAAACACTTACATTAGAAAAAATACTAAATGTTCCATTATTACCTAAGTAAAAAACAAGTTTTTTTTTTAAAACTGAAAGTAAGGAACGATGTCAAAACTTAAAACGAATAGAAATTATTCCGTTTATGAAAGGGAGTGTCCCCTCCTCAACGACTCGCTCTTTACATTAAAGTTTGAATTTCTCACAATTCTAATTTTTTAAACAATAAAAAAATTTAGCGTAAAGAGCGAGGCGTTGAGGGTACAACTATGTTTTTTTTTCGGCGAAACATCCAAACACCCACGAAAATCTAAAAACGTAGGTCTGAAAACCCAACTTGGACTTGCAAACACAAGCCAGGACATGCAAACAAAAAGAATCAATGAAATAAAATCAAAGTGAACTTTGAAAGATCAAGAGAATGTAACTGTGACAAGCTAAACCACGACAAAGCACTACTCTCATGGAACTCAAGCCCCATTTAACTCAACCCCCGTGCAAGTGAACCCCCCATGTAACTGAACCCCTTAATAATCGAAACCCTGTACAACTGAACCCCCGTGCTACTGAACCTTCGTGCTACTGAACCCTCGTGCAACTCAACCCAATTTAACTGAACCCTCGTGCAACTCAACCCAATTTAACTAAACCCCCGTGTAACTGTATCCCCTTTAACTGAACCCTCGTGCAACTCAACCCTCCATGCAACCCATCCCCCTCAAAACACTTTTCAGCCATTTCTTTTTAAATTGACAATACTTTTCAAACGTTACTTGTGTATTATACAGACCACATCGGAGAGGTAAAGCGAGGTCAAGTCACAATGTCATTCTATCGTTACTTTTCAATTAAGCTATTGAATACCTTTTACCAATGTCTCTTGTAGGCGTCAAATCTATTAAGTATCTGAGCATATTCTTTGTATTGTTGATGGAAGCATTCCGTTCTTTAATTACCCGTGAGGCATTCTTAACCAACGCAATACCTTTACGCAAATACCTTTTCGCAAAAAAAATATTCGCAAATAGAGTTATTTTTACATCACAATTTTCAACTTAAAATGATTAGTAATTGGATTCAGATATACTGCGAACGGACTTTCAGTCCTACATTCACGGGTTTCTGCAAAGTGCTATGAGCTTCATTGAAAAAATACCAGTTTAAAAAAATAAAATAAAAAATAAACATGTATCCATGATACTCGTTCCTCTTTGAAAGAGTGTAATGCCCTGTAGAATAGGACTACCAGAAAAACCTGTTTGGTACATAGGAGGCTCAGAATTCAATATAAGCATTCTACTCATGGTTCTGTAAATATCGGGTATATTAATACCCAATTTACCCAGCCCCAGCCCCAGGGTATGATAACGTGATCGAACGGTCAAATAGCCAAACCCTAAGGTCAAGGGTGCACCCAACCCGGGTCACCCCTAAAATCTCTAGCTATCTCATTGGAAGGTAAACGCCCCCCCACTGTATATATGACAATGACGGTATTTCTCGCAAATCTTTTCATACCCTGTCTGGGTTCCTGGAAAAATAGTTTACACAGCTGTATTATAATCGTTTATATTATAAATAGTTTATACAGCTTACTTATAATCGTCCAAAAGAAGTTCACAAAAACACATATATAACCTCTGAAAAACAGACTCCCTAAACAGGGTCTCCATGTAGACTCTCAATACAGACTAAATAAATTGGATTAGGACACTTAAAGAATCTTGGCACTTGGAATGTGGCTCAGTGTGACGCGGGCCAATCAAATGTAGCAGGTCCTCAACTGAATTCGCCCTACACATATTTTCAGAATCAATGACTTGAATTTTAGCAAGCCCATGCGATGACTCACACTGAATTATAATCAAAGCAATTTACTTTTTCTTGCAAAATGGTTGCCTTGACGACGAGTTTAACTTACGATTGAAAATTATCTTATAGGTAACTGTAATTAAAGAAAAGAAAATAGGTCATTTATATAAAAAAAAGGGGTGGAACCCCAACACACATTGAATCCGTTTCCAAGAAGGTATGATAATACAAAAGTTATAAGGTATTTTTGAGCAATGTTCCACAATACAGGATACTGTGTTTCAATGTTGTGCTGCAGCCAGAAATTTTGTAACGTTGGTTGTGGTTCTGCTTAAGCTCCTCGTCTGTGCTGATGGTGACCTACTCGTCCTGCACTTTCACAATTGCTTCTTCCATGACTGTGATATTGTACAGATTTAATCTCTATGAGAAATTTTTAAATCTAAGATATCCTCCAAACTCTTAACAAACGCCTAGCGTCATGGGTCCAAGTGAGTCACATATGATACAATAATATCATCTTGAAACATTTCTGGTAATTCCGACAGATTTGGAAAACTGCGAATACTCTTATCTGCCTAAATTTTGTTGATAAGGGATGAGTTCCAAAGGAACGATATTGTTGATGTTGTTTTAACCACCTCAATATTGTCACCCTGCAGCTCCAAGACATGACTAGCTCATTTGGGTCGGTTTTCCGATCTTTTTGAAAATCAGACACATTTTCTAAGGCTTAAAACGTTTGATGGGCAATATTAAATTAATACTTTCTTTTTATATTTGGAATCAGCATAGAAAAAACCTAATTCTTTTAATATATTAATTCTTATTAAATTTTCCTTTTTTAGAGTTTTGGTTACTTTTGGTCCAGTCACTCCTTACCTACAGTTCGTTAGTACGAACTGCTTGGTAAAACCACGACGACGACCAACCAAAGATGGTGGATTATCAGGCGTAATGGAAACAATGTTATTCCATAGAACAGCTATATCGAAAAAAAAAACACAGTTGAAAAATCGACTTTCCTCTGGCATCAACCTCTAAATCATAGGCAGATGTCATGGGCACAATGTGTGTTTTTTTTTGTCACCACCCTGGCATGTCGTATCTAAGGAGTTGTCGTAGAAACTTCGAAAAGGGCTCATTCAATTGGAAATTGGAGTGGTTAGTGCCCCTTTTAATAGTCGAAAGTGATTGGAAGGCAACTAGCCCCCCCACGCCCATCATTCCCCAAACACATCCAATAAAAATTTTGAGATAGCCATTTTTTTCAGCGTAGTTGATTTCCAGATAAAAAAAAAATATATTTTTGAGAAGGACACTCCCCCAGAACCCTCGGGGCAAGGGTTTCGAGGGCATATAAGAACGATGTTGGCACAATGTAGTATTTATTATTTTTTTCCTTTAGAGCAGGGCACTTCATATGGAAGGGATCGTCGTAGAAACTTCAAAGGGGGATCATTCGATTGGAAATTGAGAGTTCTAGTGCCCTTTTTAATAGTAGAAAGTGATTGGAAGGCAACTAGCCCCCCCACGCCCATCATTCCCCCAAACACATCCAATCAATATTTTGAGATAGCCATTTTGTTCAGCGTAGTTGATTTCCAGATAGAAAATATGTTTTTGAGGAGGACACTCCCCCACAACCCTCACGGCAAGGGTTTTAAGTCATACCCTGGGGGCATATAAGGTTTTTATAGAAGGCGTTGTCGTAAAAACTTCAAAACAGGCTCATTCAATTGAAAATTCGAAGGGCTAGTGCCCTTTATAATATTCGAAAGTGATTGGAGGGCAACTAGCCCCCCCACGCCCATCATTTTCCCAAACACATCCAATCAAAATTTTGAGAAAGCCATTTCGTTCAGCGTGGTTAATTTCCGGATAAAAAATATGTTTTTGAGGAGGACATTCCCCCATAACCCTCGGGGCAAGGTTTTAAGTTATGCCCTGAGGGCATATAAGAACGATGTTGGCACTATGTACTATTTATTTTTTTTTCCTTTAGAGCAGGGCACTTCGTATGGAAGGGGTCGTCGTAGATACTTCAAAAGGTGTTCATTCGATTGGAAATTGAGAGTTCTAGTGCCCTTTTTAAGAGTTGAAAGTGATTGGAGGGCAACTAGCCCCCCCCCCCCCCTCACGTCCATCATTCCCCCAAACACATCCAATCAAAATTTTGAGATAGCCATTTTGTTCAGCGTAGTTGATTTCCAGATAGAAAATAAGTTTTTGAGGAAGACACTCCAAAACCCTCAGGGCAAGGGTTTTAAGTTATGCCCTGGGAACATATAAGGTTTTTATGGAAGGCGTTGTCGTATAAACTTCAAAACAGGCTCATTCGATTGAAAATTCAAAGGGCTAGTGCCCTTTTTAATAGTCAAAAGTGATTGGAGGGCAACTAGCCCCCCCCCCACCCCCATCATTCCCCCGAACACATCCCATCAAAATTTTGAGATAGCCATTTTGTTCAGCGTAGTTGATTTCCACATAGTAAATATCTTTTGAGGAGGACACTGCCCCACAACCCTCAGGGCAAGGGTTTTAAGTTATACCCTGGGGGCATATAAGGTTTTTAAAGAAGGCGTTGTCGTAGAAACTTCAAAAAAAGCTCATTCGATTGGAAATTCAAAGGGCTAGTGCCCTTTGTAATAGTCGTAAGTGATTGGAGGGCAACTAGCCCCCCCCCCCACGCCCATCATTCCCCCAAACACATCCAATAAAAAATTCGAGATAGCCATTTTGTTCAGCGTAGTTGAATTCCAGACAGAAAATATATTTTTGAGGAGTACACTCCGCCACAACCCTCAGGGCAAGGATTATAAGTTATGCCCTGGGGGCATATAAGAACGATGTTGGCACAATGTACTATTTATTTTTTTTTTCCTTTAGAGCAGGGCACTTCGTATGGAAGGGGTCGTCGTAGATACTTCAAAAGGTGTTCATTCGATTGGAAATTGAGAGTTCTAGTGCCCTTTTTAAGAGTTGAAAGTGATTGGAGGGCAACTAGCCCCCCCCCTCCCCCTCACGTCCATCATTCCCCCAAACACATCCAATCAAAATTTTGAGATAGCCATTTTGTTCAGCGTAGTTGATTTCCAGATAGAAAATACGTTTTTGAGGAAGACACTCCAAAACCCTCAGGGCAAGGGTTTTAAGTTATGCCCTGGGAACATATAAGGTTTTTATGGAAGGCGTTGTCGTATAAACTTCAAAACAGGCTCATTCGATTGAAAATTCAAAGGGCTAGTGCCCTTTTTAATAGTCAAAAGTGATTGGAGGGCAACTAGCCCCCCCCCCACGCCCATCATTCCCCCGAACACATCCCATCAAAATTTTGAAATAGCCATTTTGTTCAGCGTAGTTGATTTCCACATAGTAAATATCTTTTGAGGAGGACACTGCCCCACAACCCTCAGGGCAAGGGTTTTAAGTTATACCCTGGGGGCATATAAGGTTTTTAAAGAAGGCGTTGTCGTAGAAACTTCAAAAAAAGCTCATTCGATTGAAAATTCAAAGGGCTAGTTTTCTTTGTAATAGTCGTAAGTGATTGGAGGGCAACTAGCCCCCCCACACGCCCATCATTCCCCCAAACACATCCAATAAAAAATTCGAGATAGCCATTTTGTTCAACGTAGTTGAATTCCAGATAGAAAAAATATTTTTGAGGAGTACACTCCGCCACAACCCTCAGGGCAAGGATTATAAGTTATGACCTGGGGGCATATAAGAACGATGTTGGCACAATGTACTATTTATTTTTTTTTCCTTTAGAGCAGGGCACTTCGTATGGAAGGGGTCGACGTAGATACTTCAAAAGGTGTTCATTCGATTGGAAATTGAGAGTTCTAGTGCCCTTTTTAAGAGTTGAAAGTGATTGGAGGGCAACTAGCCCCCCCCCCTCACGTCCATCATTCCCCCAAACACATCCAATCAAAATTTTGAGATAGCCATTTTGTTCAGCGTAGTTGATTTCCAGATAGAAAATACGTTTTTGAGGAAGACACTCCAAAACCCTCAGGGCAAGGGTTTTAAGTTATGCCCTGGGAACATATAAGGTTTTTATGGAAGGCGTTGTCATATAAACTTCAAAACAGGCTCATTCGATTGAAAATTCAAAGGGCTAGTGCCCTTTTTAATAGTCAAAAGTGATTGGAGGGCAACTAGCCCCCCCCCCCACGCCCATCATTCCCCCGAACACATCCCATCAAAATTTTGAGATAGCCATTTTGTTCAGCGTAGTTGATTTCCACATAGTAAATATCTTTTGAGGAGGACACTGCCCCACAACCCCCAGGGCAAGGGTTTTAAGTTATGCCCTGGGGGCATATAAAGTTTTTAAAGAAGGCGTTGTCGTAGAAACTTCAAAAAAAAAGCTCATTCGATTGGAAATTCAAAGGGCTAGTGCCCTTTGTAATAGTCGTAAGTGATTGGAGGGCAACTAGCCCCCCCCCCCCCACGCCCATCATTCCCCCAAACACATCCAATAAAAATTTCGAGATAGCCATTTTGTTCAGCGTAGTTGAATTCCAGATAGAAAATATATTTTTGAGGAGTACACTCCGCCACAACCCTCAGGGCAAGGATTATAAGTTATGCCCTGGGGGCATATAAGGTTTTTATTAAAATCTTTGTCGTAGAAACTTGAAGGGCTCATTTGATTTGAAATTCAAAGGGCTAGTACCCTTGATAATAGTCGAAAGTGATTTGAGGGCAACTAATCCCCCTCTCACGCCCACCATTTCCCTAAACACATCCAATCAAAATTTTTAGATAGCCATTTTATTCAACGCAGTTGAAAGTTTTGGAGATTAGGTCTTTAAGGATGACAACCCCTCCCCCCAGAGCCCTCAGGACAAGGGTTGTAAGTTATGCCCTGGGGGCATATAAAGTTTTTCTTGAAAGCGTTGTCGTAGAAACTTCAAAAGGGTTCATTTAATTGGAAATTGAAAGGGCTAGTGCCTTTTTTAATATTTCAAGGTGATTGGATAGCGACTAACGCCCCTCTCAAGCCCACCATTTTCCCAAACACATCCAATCAAAATTTTGAGATATTCATTTTGTTCAACGTAGTTGAACGTTCTGGAAATTAGGTCTTTTAGGATGATAACACCCTCAGAGCCCTCACTGCAAGGGTTGTAAGTTATGCCCTGGGGGCATATAAGGTTTATATAGAAAGTTGTTGTATAATTCATAGGCAGCGCGTCACGCTGCCTGAGTAAAGAACGGGGACACTCGAGAACGACACAAGAAACGGAGACTAAGTAAAAAGGAGGATAATCCCCCACAACCCCCACGGCAAGGGTTTTAAATTATGCCCTGGGGGCATATAAGAACGATGTTGGCACAATGTATTATTTATTAATTTTTTCCTTTAGAGCAGGGCACTTCGTATCGAAGAAGTTGTCGTAGAAACTACGAAAAGGGCTGATTCAATTGGAAATTGAAGTGGCTTGTGCCGTTTTTAATAGTTAAAAGTGATTGGAAGGCGACTAACACCCCTTCCACGCCCACCATTTCCCGAAACACATCCAATCAAAATTTTGAGATAGCCATTTTGTTCAGCGTAGTTGATGTCCAGATAGAAATTATGTCTTTGAGGACAGTCTCCCACAGCCCTTAGGTCAAGGGTTGTAAGTTATGCCCTGGGGGCATATAAGGTTTTTTTGTAGAATGCGTTGTCGTAGAAACTTGAAAAAAGGCTCATTCGATTGGAAATTCAAAGGGCTAGTGCCCTTTTTAATAGTCGAAAGTGATTAGAGGGCAAATAACCCGCCTCTCACGCCCACCTTTTCCCCAAACACATCTACTGAAAACTTTTAGATAGCCATTTTATTCAACGTAGTTTAAAATTTCTGGAAATTAGGTCTTTGAGGATGACAACCCCCCCTCCCCCACAGCCCTCAGGGAAAGGGTTGTAAATTACGCCCAGCGGATATATAAGGTTTTTATATAACGCGTTGTCGTAGTAACTTCAAAAAAGGCACATTCGGTTGGAAATTGAAATGGCTAGTGCCCTTTTTAATAGTCGAAAGTGATTGGAAAGCAACTAACACCCCTTCCACGCCCACCATTTCCCCAAACACATCCAATATGGATTTTGAGATAGCCATTTTGTTCCACGCAGTTCAAAGTTCAGGAAATTATACCTTTGAGCAGGACACTCCCCCTACAGTCTTCAGGGCAAGGGTTATAAGTTATGCCCTGGGGTTATATAAGGTTTTTATTGAAATGAATTTTGAATAAACTACAACATTATATTCTTCAAAATTATATTATATCCCTTTTTGATAGTCGAAAGTGATTGGAGGGCAACTAACCCCCCTCTCACGCCCACCTTTTCCCCAAAACACATCCAATCAAAATTTTGAGATAGCCATTTTATTCAACGTAGTTTTAAGTTCTGTATATTAGGTCTTTGAGGATGACAACCCCCTCAAAGCCCTCAGGACAAGGGTTTTAAGTTATGCCCTGGGGGCATATAAAGTTTTTATAGAACGCGTTGTCGTAGAAACTTCAAAAAGGGCTCATTCGATTAGAAATTGAAATGGCTAGTGCCCTTTTTAATAGTCGAAAATAATTTGAAGGCAACTAACACCCCTTCCACGCCCACCATTTCCCCAAACACATCCAATCAAAATTTTTAGATAGCCATTTTGTTCAGCGTAGTTAATTTTCAGATAGAAATTATTTTTTTTTGAGGAGGACACTCCCCCAGAGCCCTCAGGGCAAGGGTTGTAAGTTATGCCCTGGGGGCATATAAGGTTTTTATAGAGCGCATCGTCGTAGAAACTTCAAAAAGGGCTCATTCGATTGGAAATTGAAATGGCTAGTGCCCTTTTTAATAGTCGAAAATAATTTGAAGGCAACTAACACCCCTTCCACGCCCACCATTTCCCCAAACACATCCAATCAAAATTTTTAGATAGCCATTTTGTTCCACGCAAATTAAAGTTCAGGAAATTATACCTTTGAGTAGGACACTCCCACCGCAGTCTTCAGGGCAAGGGTTATAAGTAATGGCCTGGGGGCATATAAGGTTTTTATTGAAATCTTTGTTGTAGAAACTTGAAAAAGGGCTCATTCGATTGGAAATTCAAAGGGAAAGTGCCCTTTTTAATAGTCGAAAGTGATTTGAAGGCAACTAACCCCCCTCTCACGCCCATCTTTTCTCTAAACACATCCAATCAATATTTTAGATAGCCATTTTATTCAACGTAGTTGAAAGTTTTGGAAATTAGGTCTTTAAGGAAGACACCCCCCCCCCATAGCCCACAGGGCAAGGGCTGTAAGTTATGCCCTGGGGGCATATAAGGTTTTTATTGAAAGTGTAGAAACTTCAAAAGGGCTCATTCACTTGGAAATTGAAAGGGCTAGTGCCTTTTTAATAGTTGAAAGTGAGTGGAGAGCGACTAACGCCCCTCTCACGCCTACCATTTTCCCAAACACATCTAATCAAAATTTTGAGATATCCATATTGTTTAACGTAGTTGAAAGTTCTTGAAATTAGGTCTTTTAGGATGATAACCCCCTCAGAGCCCTCAGTTTAAGGGTTGTAAGTTATGCCCTAGGGGCATATAAAGTTTATATAGAAAGTTGTTATAGAAATTTCAAAAAGGGCTCAGTTGATTGGAAATTGAAGTTGCCCTTTTTAATAGTCGAAAGTGGGTGGAGAGTAATTAACCCCCCTCTTACGCCCACCATTTCCACTAAAACATTCAATCAAAGTTTAGAGATAGCCTTTTTGTTCAACGTAGTTGAAAGTTCTGGAAATTATGGTTTTAAGGATGACAAAACCCCCAGAGCCCCAAGGGCAAAGGTTGTAAGTTCTGCCCTGGGGGCATATAAGGTTTTTATAGATAAAGTTGTCGTAAAACTTCAAAAGGGGCTCATTCAATTCGAAATTGAGAGGGCTAGTGCCCTTTGAAATAGTCGAAAGTGATTGGAGGGTAACTAACCCCCCTCTCACGCCCACCACTCCTCCAAATATATCCAATCAAAACTTTCAATTACCCATTTTGTTCAACGTAGTAGAAAGTTCTGGAAACTAGATCTTTGAGAATGACACCCTCCCCCAGCACTCATTTTGAGACAGCCATTTTGTTTAACATAGTTGAAAGTTCTGGAAATTCGGTCTTAGAGGATTACAACCACCCTAACAGACCTTAGGGTAAGGGTTGTAATTTATGCCCTGGGGCATATAAGGTGTTTATAGAAAGCGTTGTCGTTTCCAAAAAGGCTCATTAGATTGGAAAGCGACAAGCCCAGTGCCCTTTTTTATAGTCGAAAGTGATTGGAAGGTTTGACATTTTATAGTAAAGATCGATCTGGGCATAATGTATTATTTTTTGTTGTTGTTATTGTTTAGACCAGGGCACTTCGTATCGAAGGAGTTGTCGTGGGGACTTGGAAAAGGGCTCATTCGATTGAAAATAGAAAGGGCTGGTGCCCTTTTAATAGTCGAAAGTGATTGGAGGACAACTAATCCCCCTTCCACTCCCACCCTCCCACGCCCACCCTCCCATTTGCCCATTATGCTTAAAAACTAAATGTTGCCTTAAGATTAAATCAAATGCACTGTGATAATGCTAATTCCCAATAAGGCATCTCAGCAGTATCCCAAGAACGACTGAGGGTATTATATTCAACCTTTCGGGGCTACTTCTGCTCTTAAAATTTAACCAAATCAAAATAGCGTAAGTGTATCCAAGCTATCAAAGAAACTATAAAGTCTTAAAAAACGAAAAGATTTAAAGTATAAAGATTTAAATTTGCACTTTACTGAAAAAATACAAATGAACTGATTTATTAAAGTTATAAAAGTAAAAACATTTATATTTTTTCAGTAGAGTGCAAATTTTGTTCTGGCCTTGGGAAGGCATAGGGGTTTTGCGCCCAACTTATGTTGATTTCTGCTCGTTTTGAGTTTGACTCGGCTATTTATTGTAATTTATGTTCGTTTTGTGTTTCATTTATTTATCGATGCTGATTTGTGGTAGTTTCACGCTTGGTAGATTATTTTATTTTATATTTGTTCATTGTTTGTTTAATGGAGTTCTTTACTTTTCTTTGAAAAACTTATTTTGTGGAAAAAGTTTTTTTAATTAAGTTTTTTTTTGCAGAAAAAAGCAGTTCTTGGCGCATGTTTTCATCTTATAATCAAAACGTGCCTAAAACACTTGTACGCTCGAACTGATTATCTTGCACAAACTTTTCTTCCCTTATTCACTTGCCGAGTTTTCCATCTTGAACTAACTTGTGTACACTTGTCGACTTGTTGAGTTGTTAAAAAATTAATTAAAAAAAAAACTTTCCGAAAAGTAAGCTTCTCAAAGAAAAGTAAAGGCCATTTTAAACTTAAGCTCAGCAGATACAAATTCCTTTTAAAATTCAAACTCAAAGCGACCAGAAATTACTATTAAAGAACAAATGAAACCCAAAACGAACAGAAATTAAGTAAACAATCATAGCAAAAACATACAACAAGTAATAATCTTGTTATAATCTTATAGTAATCTTTAATAATCTTGTAGTATAGAACCTACTGCGTCACTGGCGCTTTACTGAAAACCAATTTTATGCCGAATATTTTCTTTTGTACTTAATATTGAAAATAAACATTAAAATTATAGTAAAATTTTGGACTGATCAGTTTTCAGCAATTAATATCATTATACATCAAATATTCAGTTTAATTTATTAGCTCTTTTTAAAGTTGTTAAAGACGAATATAGTTTCCCTACAAACAAGTGTTTGGATACTGCCTCCTTTCCTAACTGTAAATAAAAAACCAAAAGCCTTCTGCGTCACTGGCGCTTAACTGAAAACGGATTAAATTACAAATATTTTCTTTTCCAGTTCTTACAATATTGAAAATAAAAATACAATTAAAGTGAAATAAATTCTTGAACTGATGGATCTTTCAACAATTAATATCATTATACTTCAAATATTCAATTTGATGTTGTTTATGCTTTCCAAGACTGTTCAAGACGCATATAGTTTTCAGTAAAGCGCCAATGACACAGAGGTTTTAGACTTTTACAGTGAGAGAAGGAGGTCATACCCAAACTCTTGTTTGTAGTAATCTTTGTTCGTTTCAAGCTTGATTTGCATATTCAATTTAGGTTTCACTCGTTTTAAGATTTATTAATTCATTTACATTAATATCTATTGGATGTTTGTTTGCATTGATTGTTTATTTAATTTCTGTTCGTTATAAGTTTCATTTAATACTTGAATAGCAAAATATTTCTTTTCGTTTCAAGCTTGATTTTCATATTCAATCTAAGCATTACTCGCTTTAATATCTATTTATTCATTTATATTATTACTTGTTGTATGTTTTTGCAATGATTGTTTATTTAATTTCTGTTCGTTTTGGGTTTCATTTATTCTTTAATAGTAATTTCTGGTCGTTTTGAGTTTGAATTTTAAAAGTTATTTGTATCTGCTGAGCTTAAGTTTAAAATGGCCTTTACTTTCCTTTGAAAAGCTCATTTTGTGGCAAGTTTTTTAAATTAATTTTTGTTCGTTTTTGATTGCAAAAAATTTCAAGTTTTTTAAAATTTGTTTTTTCAAAATCAACTTAAAAAAAAATAATCAAATATTCATCAAAGTATCAAAACTGGTATCAAAGTAACAATATCAAAGTGAAAAAAATGGGTTTGTGTCAACCTCGGAGTTTTTATTATCTGATGTTTGAACTATTTTTAACAAAATTGCTATCTCAAAATTTTTATCGGATGAGTTTGGGAAAAAAGGGCGTGTGGGGACTAGTTAAACTTCGGTCTCTTTTGACTCTTTAAAAGTGAACTAGAACTTTCTATTTTCCATTAAATGAGCCCTCTCTGAAGTATATACGAGTGTCCCTTCTATAAGAACCATACATATCCCCAGAGTAAAACTTACAACGCCTGTTCCTGGGCCCTGGGGGGTTGTGTCAACCCTGGAGTTTTAATATCTGATGGTTGAACTATTTTTAACAAAATGGTCACCTCAAACTTTTATCGGGTGGGTTTAACCATCCAATACACCCAAAGGCGTGGAGGGCGGGGGGGGCTAGTTGCCCTCCGATCTTTTCTCACTCTGAGAAAATGAACTACAACTTTTAATTTCCATTCAAATGAACCCTCTCTGAAGTTTATACGAGCATCCCTTTCATAAGAACCACATAGGGCCCCAGGACATAGCTTACAATGCCTGCCCCCGGGCCCTGGGGGATGTGTCGACACCGGAGTTTTTGTTATATGATCTTTGAACTATTTTGAAAAAATGGCTCTTTTAAAGCTCTTATCGGATGGGTTTGAGGAAAATAGGGCGTGGAGAGAGGGGCTAGTTGCCCTCCGATCTCTTTTGACTCTTAAAAAGTGAGCGAGAACCTTCCGTTTCCAATCATATGAGCCCTCCGAACTTTATACGAGCATACCTTCCATAAGAACCATATATGCCCCTAGACCAATACTTACAACGTCTTCCCCGGGCCCTGGAGGGGGGGGGGAGATTGTGTCCACACAGGAGTTTTTCTTATCTGACCTTTGAACTATTTTTAACGAAATGGCCATACGTAAAGGAGTTTTTGTTATATGATCTTTGAAATATTTTTAACAAAATGGCTACCTTAATTTTTTTTATCGGATGTATTTGGGGAAAAAGGGCTTGGGGGCCAGTTGCCCTCCGATCACTTTTGACTCTTAAAAAGGGCAATAAAACTTTCGATTTCCAGTCGAATGAGTCCCCTTTGAAGTTTATATGACGACCCCTTTTATATGAAGTGCTTCTGGGAAAAAAATAAGTGGAGTGTGGGGGGAGGCTAGCTGCCCTAAAATCACTTTTGACTCTTAAAAAGTGAATTACAACTTTCAATTTTCAATAAAATGAGCCCTCTAGGAACTTTATACGAGCATCCCTTCCATAACAACCATATATGCCCCCAGGGCATAACTTACAACGCCCACCCCCAGGCCCTAGGGGGCTGTGTCAACACCGGTGCTTTTTGTTATCAGAACTTCGAACTATTTTTAACAAAATGTCGATCTCAAAAATTTTATCTGATGCATTTAGGGCGTGGAGGAGGGGGGGGGCTAGTTGCCCTCCGATCTCTTTTGATTCTTAAAAAGTGAACAAGAACTTTCAATTTCCAATCAAATGAGCCCTCTCCGAAGTTAATACGAGCATCCCTTCCATAAAAACTATATATGCCCCTAGAGCATTACTCATAACGCCTGCCTCCGGGCCCTGGCGGGTTCCGTCGACACAGGAATTTTTCTTATCTGACCTTTGAACTATTTTTAATAAAATGGCTATTATAAAAATTTTATCAGATGGGCTTGGGGAAAAAAGGGTGTGTGTGTGGGGGGGGGGGGCTAGTTGCCCTCGGATATCTTTTGACTCTTAAATATTGAACTAGAACTTTCAATTTCCAATCAAATGAGCCCCCTCTGAAGTTTATACGAGCATCCCTTTCTAAGAACCATATACACCCCCAGGACAACACTTACAACGCCTATCCCCGGGATCTGGGGGGAGTTTTTGTTATCTAATTTTTGAAATATTTCCAAAAAACTGGCTATCTCAAAATTTGTAGCGGATGGGTTTGGGGAAAAAAGAGCAGGGAGGGGGGGGGGGGCTAGTTGCCCTTAACTCTCTTGACTCTTAAAAAGTGAACTAGAACTTTCAATTTCCAATCAAATGAGCCTTCTATGACGTTTATACGAGCATCCCTTTCATAAGAACCATATATGCCCTTAGGGCATAACTTAGAACGCCTTCCCCTGGGCCCTGGGGGGTTGTATTGACACCGGATTTTTTCTTATCCGACCTTTGAACTATTTTTAACAAATTTCTATCTCAAAATTTTCATCAGATGGGGTTGGAAAAATAAGGCGTGTGGGGGGGGAGGCTAGCTGCCCTCGGATCTCTTTTGAGCATTAAAAAGTGAGCTCGAACTTTCAATTTGCAATCAAATGAGCCCTCTCTGAAGTTTATACGAGCATCCCTTTCATACGATTGATATATGCCCCAGGGCAAACTTACAACGCCTGCCCCCGGGCCCTGGGGTTTGTGACGACACCTGAGTTTTTGTTATCTGACTTTTGAGCAATTTTTAACTTAATGGCTATCTCAAAATTTTTATTCGATGCATTTTTGGAAAAAGGGGCGTGGGGGGGGGGGCTAGCTGCCCTCCAATCTCTTTTGACTCTAAAAAACTGAACTAGAGCTTTCAATTTCCAATCAAATGAGCCATCTCTGAAGTGTTTACGAGCATCTTTTCAATAAGAACCATATATTCCCCAAGGGCATAATTTACAACACCTGCCCTCAGGCCCTGGGGGGCTGTGTCGACCCCGGAGTTTTCGTTATATGGTCTTTGAACTATTTAAAAAAAACTATCTCAAAGTTCCTATCGGATGGGTTTGAGGAAAAAAGGGCGTGGAGGGGGCAAGAATAGGTGCCCTCCAATCTCTTTTGACTCTTAAAAAGTGAACTAGAACTTTCAATTTCCAATCAAATGAGCCATCTTTGAAGTTAACACGAGCATCCCTTCCATAAGACCCATATATGCCCCAGGGCATAATTTACAACGCCTGCCCCCGGGCCCTGGGGGGGGGGGCGGTATGTCGACACCGGAATTTTTGTTACAAGATCTTTGAACTATTTTTAACAAAATAGCTATCTTAAAATTTTTATTGGACGCACTTGGGAAAAAAAGTTTTTTTTTTTTTTGGGGGGGGGAAGCTGGCTAAGCTCCAATATCTTTTGACGCCTGACTTTTACTCTTGACTCTTAAAAAGTAAACTAAAACTTACAATTTCCAATCAAATGAGCCCTCTCTGAAGTTTATATGAGCATTCCTTCCATAAGAACCATAAATGCCCCCAGGGCATAACTTATAACCCTTGCCCCTGAAGACTGTGGGGGGAGTGTCCTCCTCAAACATATAATTTCCAGAACTTTCAACTACGTTGAACAAAATGGCTATATCAAAATTTTGATTGGATGTGTTTGGGGAAATGGTGGGCGTGGAAGGGGTGTTGGTTGCCTTAGAATCACTTTCGACTATTAAAAAAGGAACTAGCCATTTAAATTTCCATTCGAATGAGCCCTTTCTGAAGTTTCTACGACAGGGCTGTCCATACAAAACCTTATATGCCCCCAGGTCATAAGTTACAACCCTTGCCCTGAGGGCCGTGGGGGGGGGGGGGGGTTGCCATCCTCAAAAACCTAATTTCCAGAACTTAAAACTATGTTGAATAAAATGACTATATCAAAATTTTGATTGGATGTGTTTGGGGAAAAGGTGGGCGTGAGAGGGGGTTAGTTGCCCTCCAATCACTTTCGACTATTAAAAATGGCACTAGCTCTTTAAATTTCCAATCGAATGAGCCTTTTTTGAAGTTTCTACGACAACTTCTTCTATAAAAACCGTATATGCCCCCAGGGCATAACTTACAACCCTTGCCCAGAAGGCGGTGGGGGAGTATCCTCCTTAAAAACATAATTTCTATCTGTAAATCAACTACGCTGAACAAAATGGCTATCTCAAAATTTTGATTGGATGTGTTTCGGGAAATGGTGGGCATGGAAGGGGTTAATTGCCTTCCAATCACTTTTAACTATTAAAAAGGGAAGAAGCCACTCCAATTTCCAATTGAATGAGCTCTTTTCGAAGTTTTCTACGACAACTTCTTCGATACGAAGTGCCCTGCTCTAAAGGGAAAAAAATGATAAATAATACATTGTGCCAACATCGTTCTTATATGGCCCCCGGTTATAACTTAAAACCCTTGCCCTGAGGGTTGCGGGGGAGTGTCCTCTTCAAAAACATATTTTCTATCTGGAGTCAACTACGCTGAAACAAAATCACTATCTCAAAATTTTGATTGGATGTGTTTGGGGGAATGATGGGCGTGTGGCGGGGGGGGGGGGGCTAGTTGCCCTCCAATCACTTTTGACCCTTAAAAGGGCACTAGAACTCTCTATTTACATTTGGATGAGCCCCCTTTGAAGTTTCTACGACGACCCATTCCATATGAAGTGCCTCTGGGAAAAAAAAAAATAATAATAATCAGAGGCAACGCTATATCGTAGCCTATAGTAAAGGCCATACGGCTCTAATGTTTTATTATTTATTTATTTTTTTCCAGAGGCACTTCATATGGAAGAGGTCGTTGTAGAAACTTCAAAGAGGGCAAAGGGGCTCAAACTTCATATTACATACAAATGTTTTCTTTTATACTTAATATTGAAAACAAATATTAAAATTACAGTAAAATTTTGAACTGATGAGCTTTCAGCAATTAATATCATTCTACATCAAATATTCCGTTTAATTTATTAGTTCTTTCCAAGATTGTTCAAGACAAATATAGTTTCACTATAAACAAAATTTGGATACTGCCCCCTTCTTTAACTATAGAAACCTAAAGCCTGCTGCGTCATTTGCGCTTCACTGAAAACGAATTATATTACAAATTTATTCTTTCCAGTTCTTACAGCATTGAAAATAAAAATAAAAATTACAATGAAAACAAAATCTTGAACTGATGGATCTTTCAACAATTTATATCATTATATATCTAATATTCAATTTGATTTTGTTTATGCCTTCCAGGACTGTTCGAGACTCATATAGTTTTCAGTAAAGCGCCAATGACGCAGTAGGTTTTAGGCTTCTGCAGTGAGGAGGCAATACCCAAACTCTTGTTTGTGGTTATTTTTATTCGATTAAGCTTGATTTGCATATTCAATTTAGGTTTCACTCGTTTTAAGATTTATTTATTATTTTATATTAATATCTACTGTATGTTTCTTCGTATTGATTGTATATTTAATTTCTGTCCGTTTTAAGTTTCATTTATACTTGAATAGCAAAATATTTTTTTTTCGTTTTAAGCTTGATTTTCATATTCAATCTAAGAATTACTCGCTTTAAGATCTATTTATTCATTTATATTATTACTTGTTGTATGTTTTTTGCTATGATTGTTTATTTAATTTCTGTTCGTTTTGGGTTTCATTTATTCTTTAATAGTAATTTCCGGTCCGTTTTGAGTTTGAATTTTAACAGGTATTTGTATGTGCTGAGCTTAAGCTTAAAATGGCCTTTACTTTTCTTTGAAAAACTTATTTTTCGGAAAGTTTTTTTTTAAATTAATAATAATAAAACATTGGAGCCGTATGACCTTTACTATAGGCAACGCTATAGCGTTACCTCTGCTATGACGATTATGCTTCCTACTGAAATATTAGTTATTCTTGCAACAAGTTGGTACCCGTAACGCAACTCATACTGTTTCTTGAAAGTTTCGGACCTCGTCAACCCTAAACTCAGCTTTTTTTTATGTCAGACCCCGGGGAAACCAAGCTATGGGGTCAATATTGGCCGCCTTGAGAATCCCTCCTCTAAGTGAAGAGAGGCCAAGAAGTGCATCTATTGCACTCCCTGTCCAAACTTGACAATTTTGGCCTAAAAGAACACATATTAAGGCTTCATGCAATACCTGCTCACTAAAACTATATTGAAATCCTCCCCCCCCCCCTAGAGTTGGTACGCATTTTTTTAAAAGAGACAGGGCCATCGGGTGGCAGTAATATCATACATGAAAATTTCTTCATTGCAATTTTTCGACTTTCTAAAAAATTATAAACCAAAGAATATAATTCTCGAAAAATGTGAATGCTAGACAATATTTGATTATTATTTGAACTCAACATAAAAAGCTAAATTAGGAAAAAAGTTAGTTTTCCAGCTGTATTTGCGAAAAAACAACAACAAAACCTCAAAACTTGAAAAAAAGAAAGGAATGAAAAGAAGATTAATTTTGATGACGACTGCTATTAATTTTTCAAGTGTATTATTTTTGTCATAGTTTGAATACAATTTTTAGTATCAGTAGTTATTTATTTGTTCCTTTGCATTACTTAGCTACTAATGTAAACATTTAATGGAAAATATGGATGCTTGTTCTTAACATTCCTTACAAAGGTTGATACCCATGTATCTTCGAAGTACAGGGAACCCTTACGTGCAGAGAAGATAGGGATAACTATATCCTTTCATACTGAGACTAGTATGAAGATTTTCATATTAGTCTACTGAAAAAATTGAAAAATAATGGGCCAAATACGCACTTTCCATGTTTAACCCCCTTCTCCATAAAAATGAATCTTACCTTTCTTCCCCATAAGAATCAGATCTGTTTGCACTTAGTAGGGAGGGAGTAGCATTGTTGGGAGTGTACGAAAACATATCCTGCATTTATACCAGACTTGTGATTATCGCACCTATAGATTAGCAAGCCTTGGTTTTAATCAGAGGCATACGGCTCCAGTATTTTATTATTTATTTATTATTTTTTCCCTAGAGGCACTTCATATGGAAGGGGTCGTCGCATAGACTTCAAAGGGGGCTCATTCGCTTGGAAATTGAGAGTTCTAGTGCCCTTTTTAAGGGTCAAAGTAATTGGAAGGCGACGAACACCAGTTCCAAGCCCCCCATTTCCCCAAACACATCCAATCAAAATTTTGAGATAGCCATTTTGTTGTATGTAGTTGATTTCCAGATAGATATTATGTTTTTGAGGAGGACACTCCCCCACAGCCCTCAGGGCACGGGTTGTAAGTTATGCCCTGGGGGCATATAAGGTTTTTATAGAAATCTTTGTCGTAGAAACTTAAAAGGACTCATTTGATTGGAAATTCAAAGCGCTAGTGCCCTTTTTAATAATCAAAAGTCTTTGGAGGGCAACTAACCACCCTCTCACGCCTACCTTTTCCCCAAATACATCCAATCAAAATTTTGAGATAGTCATTTTGTTCAACGTAGTTGAAAATTCAGGAGATAAGGTCTTTGAGGATGACAACCCCCCCCCCCACGCCGTCAGGGCAAGGGTTGTAAGTTATGCCCTGGGGCATATAAGGTTTTATAGAAAGAGATGTCGTAGAAACTTCAAAAAGGGCTCATTCAATTGGAAATTTAAATTGCTAGTGCCCTGTTTAATAGTCGAAAGTATTTGGAAGGCAACTAACACCCCTTCCACGCCCACCATTTCCCCAAACACATACAATCAAAATTTTGAGATAGCCATTTTGTTCAACGTAGTTGAAAGTTCTGGAAATTATATCTTTGAGCAGGATGCTCCCCCCACAGTCTTCAGGGCAAGGGTTATAAGTTATGCCTGGGGCCATATATGGTTCTTATAGAAGGAATGCTCGTATAAACTTCAGAGGGTTCATTTGATTGGAAATTGAAACTTCTAGTTCACTTTTTAAGCGTCAAAAGATATCGGAGGGTAACCAGCCCCCCACCCACGCCCTTTTTTCCCAAATGCATCCGATAAAACTTTTGAGATAGCTATTTTGTTAAAAATAGTTCAAAGATCATATAACAAAACTTACGGTGTCGACACAATCCCCCATGGCCCAGGGGCAGGCGTTGTAAGATATGCCCTAGGGGCATATATGGTTCTTATGGAAGGGATTCTCGTATAAACTTTAAAGAAGGTTCATTTGATTGGAAATTGAAAGTTCTATTTCACTTTTTAAGAGTCAAAAGAGATTGGAGGGCACCTAGCCCCCCCCCCCTGCACGCCCTTTTTTCCTCAAACCCATCCGATAAGAACTTTGAGATAGCAATTTTTTAAAATAGTTTAAAGACCATATAATGAAAACTCCGGGGTGGACACACCCCCCAGGGCCAGATGGCAGGCGTTGTAAGTTATGCCCTGGGGGAATATATGGTTCTTATGGAAGGGATGCTCGTAAAAACTTCAGAGAGGGCTCATTTGATTGGAAATTGAAAGTTCTAGTTCAATTTTTTACAGTCAAAAGAGATTGGAGGGCAACTAGCCCCACCTCCACGCCCCTTTTCCCGCAAATACACCGGATAAAAATTTTGAGATAGCCATTAAGTTAAAAATTGTTCAAAACTCAGATAACAAAAACTCAGGTGTCGACACAACCCCCAGGGCTCGGGGCTAGGCGTTGTAAGTTATGCCCTGGGGCATATATGGTTCTTATGAAAGGGATGTTCGTATAAACTACAGAGAGGGTTCATTTGATTGGAAATTGAAAGTTCTAGATCACTTTTAAAGAGTCAAGAGATTTTCCTCCAAACCCATCAGCTACAAATTTTGAGAAAGCCAGTTTTTTGAAAATTGTTCAAAAAATTAAATAACAAAAACTCCGGTGTCAACACAACACCCCAGGGCCCGGGGGGTAGGCATTGTAAGCTATATCCTGGGGCCGTATATAGTTCTTATGAAAGGGATGCTCGTATAAACTTCAGAGAGGGCTCATTTGAATGGAAATTGAAAGTTCTAGTTCACTTTTTGAGAGTCAAAAGATATCCGAGGGCAACTAGCCCCCCCCTACACACCCTTTTCTCCCCAACCCATCCAATACAAATTTTGAGATATTCATTTTTTTTAAATAGCTCAAAGGTCCGATAACAAAAGCTCCAGTGTCGACACAACCCCCAGGGCCCGGGGGGCAGGCATTGTAAGCTATATCCTGGGGCCGTATATAGTTCTTATGAAAGGGATGCTCGTATAAACTTCAGAGAGGGCTCATTTGAATGGAAATTAAAAGTTCTAGTTCATTTTTTCAGAGTAAAAAAAGATCGTGGGGGCAACTTGCCCCTTTCGCCCTCCACGCCTTTGGGTTTATCGGATGGATAAACCCATTCGATAAAAATTTGAGGTGACCATTTTGCATAAAAATAGTTCAAACATCAGATATTAAAACTCCGGGGTCGACTGAAAACTATATACGTCTTGAACAGTCTTGGAAAGTATAAACAACATCAAATTGAATATTTGATGTATAATGATATCAATTATTGAAAGATCCATCAGTTCAAGAGTTTATTTCATTGTTTTTATTTTCAATGCTGTAAGGAATGGAAAAGAAAATATTTATAATATAATTCGTGTTCAGTTAAGCGCCAATGACGCAGTAGGATTTAGACTTTTACAGTGAGAGAAGGAGGCGATACCCAAACTCTTGTTTGTAGTGATTTTTGTTCGTTTCAAGCTTGATTTGCATATTCAATTTGAGTTTCACTCGTTTTAAGGTTTATTATTCATTTACATTAATATCTATTGTATGTTTGTTTGCATTGACTGTTTATTTAATTTCTGTCGTTTAAGTTTCATTTATACGTCAATAGCAAAATATTTTTTTTCGTTTTAAGCTTGATTTTCATATTCAATAGAAGCATTACTGGCTAAAAGATCTATTTATTCATTTGCTATGATTGTTTATTTAATTTCTGTTCGTTTTGGGTTTCATTTATTCTTTAATAGTAATTTCTGGTCGTTTTGAGTTTGAATTTTAACAATTATTTGTATCTTCTGAGCTTAAGTTTAAAAACACATTTACTTTTCTTTGAAAAATAGATTTTTCGGGAACTTTTTTTTTTATTAATCCCCAAATATTACTAGGTTGATACAATAGAAACTCCTGAGCATATTTTATCCTCGGTATATACAAAATTATGGCTTTTAACTGTCGAATAGTAAACTGTCGAATTTTAAATTGGCATACAACCTACTTGTCAGAAGGATCGACAAGCTTGACTTCATTTGTCACCAAAAGGGGCTTTTCTTCTTTTACCATCATACCAGGGTAATCTTTCTCCTTTCCAATTGTTGAATATTTGCAATTTAGTCCTTCAACACAGATCCAATTCCGCTCTTCAACAATGTAATTCACATGTCCTTGCTTTCCTTTGTCAGATCCTACCATTATTTCCACCTTGAATGGGTTTGAAATAAAACAAAAATTAGAATAAATAGGGAAACGCATGAGGAAGCAGAAACTAGTCTATATAGAGTGATTGGCAGATTTATTTACTTATTCTTCCTTAGAAGAAAAAACATATCGTAATACAAAACAATTACTTTAAACGCAATTTTTCTACTTTCTACAATCATGAATGGCATTTTAGCTTGAAATATGAACCATTAGACAAACAAATTCATATTAGTTTGTACATTTTTAGTTGAGTTGCATGACAATGTTGATCAATTGACTATGGGATATTCCATGCACTAAGGATACATCTTGGTTTTCTTATAATACTTGGTTTTTCGTCAAACTTTTATAAGCCAAGCAAAGTTTAAATAGTGCCAAACATAAACAATGTTGTCATGGACTTTTCCAATTTGACAGCTACCTTTTTAACTTCTTTGGACATCACTGTTAATTATTGTTTCTTTTAATCCAACCTGAACTTGGTGAGCACATTGTTCTAGCCGAAGAAAAGATAGTACTTTGTTGACAGTTGCAAATCTACAAGCCTGCAAGCATAAGGATCCCTTACTAAATCAGTTTTAATGGACACTGACTGTTAAAAAAAAAAAAAAAAATTAACAGCCGGAAAATACATTTTGCTCGTCTTTAGCTCCCAGGGGAGGACCGTCCAGACGAGTTTCTATGACATATGCACAGGGGAGGAGGGGGGAGGAGATCCGTTGAAGGACCGTTGAGTGATCATCCGTTTATGATCCTTCCCATCACAAATACAACCTTCAGATAATTTTTTTTAGAAGGTTAATTGCATGTACTAATGCTGATTATGGTGACAAATTCTATCTCTCATTTTCCTTAATAGGACTGATGACTATTACCAAAATGTCAGCTGCACAAAAAGGCAAAAATTTGGTTAAATTTTGGAGTTTCAAGGAGTTTGAGGTACGGATGAACTTCAAGCCAGAGAGGCCTGAGATATCACCACTGATGGATTTAACTAGACCCCGGCGCCACACCGATAAGGAAAGCCCGGCGGGACCAAAAACTAGCGGCGGCGCGCCACCGGCGCGATCAATGTTGACCGCAAACATTAATGTTTTCATCAGTCTTTCCCAAATCTCAGCTTGAATCTACAAAAGATTCGGCCCTATTCATGAGTTACAAACTTCGCAAGTCACTGGCTGGACGCTGGTCTTCTTCTTTATTCATCAAGAGAAGTAGAAATCTGGTAAAAACGAAATGGCTGTGGCGATTCAGAACCCTTACATAATAGTTGAAATAATAGATAATAGATTCGCCGTGGCATTCATTAAGATCCAGGGAATCTAATTAAAAGGGACCACATATAAAAACTAAATTAGGCCAGTAGCCAATGAGAAATCCAAAAATGCCCGAGACAATGAAAAATTCCCAATGGGGGCCGTGGGTCAATCAGAATATTTCTATGGTTTCCCAGGGAATCTGATATCATTTTGTTCCGTCTCCACTTAAAATGGAAAAAAATAATTAGCTTTTTGGCACCCCTGCTTTGAATTAAAAAAAAATTGAGGTATTATCATTTAGAAATGATAGCCCCATATCCCCCCCCCTCCTATTGGCAATAGCATATAATTTTCTTATAAATCACATTTTTGGGGTTACTTCGGTTTCAATCTTCAATTCCCCAACCTTGTACATAGTCTATAGCTATTTTGTCTCAATAGAAGGTTTGTTTGTTTTGTTTTTTTTTTTTGGGGGGGGGGGTACAAATTTTTCAGAAAGAAGATTGTATTTTCTTTAATCTATCAGGCGTTCAATAATTATGTATTAAACGTTAAGAAAATTTATCTAAAAATAGCAAAAAAAAAAAAACAGAATTCTACAAACTTACAATTCAGCTGTCGCAATAATCTGTTAGCTATCAATTTCAAAATCCAACTGAACCTGTATAGTGTATGCGTTCCCTTCAACTTCAAATTAAAATTCTTGACTACGAATGATGTAAGAATCTTATAGCAATTGGGAAACTGCATTCAAAATGGTTTAATCTCATCAAACAGTTCGTGATAACGAACTGTAAGTAAGGAGCGACCCGGCTCGATAGTAACCGAAACTCTTAAATTAGATACCATTGGATACCAATAGTTGCATCGAAAGAATTGGATTTTTATGTTGATTTCAGATATATAAATTTCATCAAGTTTAGTGTTACTCGTCAAAAGTTACGAGCCTGAGAATATTTGTCTTATTTTTGAAAAAGTAAGAAAACATCCCCTAAAGTCATAGAATCTTAATCAAAATCACACTATCGGGTTCAGCGTATCAGATAACCGTATTGTAGAGATTAAAGCTCCTATATGCAAAAACTTGGAATTTTTTTCCTGCCAGAAGAAAGATCACGGTTGCATGTTTATTATTTTTTTTCCGATGGGTGATCGTATCGACCCAGTGGTCCTAAAATATTGCGAGAGGGCTCATTCGAACAGAAACCTAAAGTTCTAGTGCCCTTTTTGAGTGACCAAAAAAATGGAGGACAACTAGGCCCCCTCCCACGCTCATTTTTTTCCGAAAGTCAACGGATCGAAATTTTGAGATAGCCATTTTGTTTAGCATAGTCGAAAAATATAATAACTATGTCTTTAGGTGTAAAATGACCCGTCACAGTCCCGGGGGAAGGGCTGCAAGTTGTGAACTTTGCCCGTTATTTACATATAGTATTTGTTATTGGGAAGTATACAGCCATTTTATTTTTTTGGAGGAGGGGGGGGGGGTGTGCTTGGAGTAGATTTCAAAGGGGAGAATCTTCCTTTGGGAGGGCAATTTCTGATTAGTGAATATTCTAGGGGAAATGTTACACTTATGGGTTTTGACAGAATTACTATACGAAATCCTTTTTAATTGTCTTACATTTTCTCTGCCAAATTTTTTATATGGAGATGTTCTGGGGGAATTATCCTAGGGCTTTTTTTCCGCGCGTTTTGTTTTCTGGGAAATAATTTCCACGGAAGGGGGCATTTCTGGAGTGATCGAGAAACCGATTATATATTAAAGTCTTATTCCAATGAAAGAATGCTAAGGAGAATTTTTCAGGGTGAATCATCCACAAGCAATTTTATAGAGAGAGGGGGATTCTCAGCAAGGAAGGAACCGTCTGGAGGGAATTTGACGGAGGAGAGGGGGCACTTTACGTTGGATGACATGTCCATGGAGAAGTTTTCAGTGAGGGGAGGGGTATATTTCATAGAGGGTGAGCCAGATTTACCGGTATTATTTGAAAAACGAACAGAAATTATACCATATATGAAGGGTTGCCCCCTCCTCAATACCTTATTCTTTACGCTTAAGTTTGACTGTTTACTAAAATTGAAACACAGGGGTTGTTTAATTAGAATAGGAAGCTTTTTTAAAAGTGCTAACAGCTTTAGCGTAAAGAGCAAGGTATTGAGGAGGGGGCGACCCTTCATATCCGAATAAATCTGCCAAAATTAATATGCAAATTATGTTTTAATTAGCAGGGTGAGCCAAAATCGAACCTGCATTACTTGAAAAACGTTTAGAAATTAAATAAAAACAATTTTTTTTTAACTGAAAGTAAGGAACGAGATCAAAATTTAAAACGAACAGCATATTCCGTATATGAAAGTGGCTGTCCCCTCCTCAACGCCTCGCTCTTTATGCTAAAGTTTGACTATTTTTCACCATTCTACTTTTTATAACAATAAAAACTTTAGCGTAAAGAGCGAGGCGTTGAGGAGGAGATAGCCCCTTTCATGTACGGCATAACTGCTGTTCGTTTTAAGTTTTAATATCGCTCCTGACTTTCAGTTAAAAAAACTTTTTTTTTTTTATTTAATTTCATAAAGACAATAATTTTGTCAACGTATGAAGAACCGTGTATATTGCAATTGTATCTGTCTGGTTTATATGCAAAGTAACACAAGAGACGAAAATTATCGAACAAGAGAGTAGTGAAGAATTATGGTATACAAAGTAAAATTTGAATGGATAGTCACTAGTGATAAATCACTAGGGGTGGCACCGTGATTGGGTGATTTTCGGGGATTCGGGGAACCAAATTTTTTATCGGGGTGACACATAGGTTTTCAGGGAAATCCCCGAAAATTCGGGGATCGTGCAAGCCCTGCTTGATTTCTAATCAGGAAAATCGAAATACTTAACCACACAAGAAAAGAAAAGCTCCGACTTGACGCAATGAAGAATTGCCGCAAAATCAATACAGTCAGCCAAACGCTGCCGCCTCTGCCGACGGCGGCACGCGTGCCGCGCACCAGTGGGGTTGCGGCACTTTGGCGGCGGTCAACCTGGCCTCTCGTTGGCGGCGTTCGGTCGATGCGCCGGCGTGGCACCGGGGTCTAGATTTAACTATATTATATATTAATCTGCAAAGCAAATTTAAACTGACAGAGAAGCTTAACAACACACAAAACGCAAGATGAAACTCAAGGTTTTTTTTTACAGCTTATGATAAAAATGGCTTGATTCTTACCATTTTCAAATAAAAAGCCCAAGAAAAGTATTCTTTTAGGACAACGGTTGAACTGAATTTTGTTTCATACAAAATGTCAATTGTGTCTTGGAGAAAAAGAAAAAAACTCACAAGATCTCCTCTAAAAAATGACCACTCTAATAGAGGCTGAATTGGGATGTCATGATGGACATTATTGTCTCTTTGAAATTCTTCTGTCCAAGGCCGGTTCATAGTAAACCAGAAGCTTTTTTTCTTGTGATCTACCTCTCTAAATTGTGGGAATCCTCTTGGTGATCTAAAGTAGACCTGAAATAATTGACAAGTTTTAGCTTATATAATCTCCCAAACCAAATTAATGTATTTGTTGACATCTCTTTACCAAAAACCATGACTCTGCAAGGTGTAGGACAACAACCCCAAGCAGTACCTGATAAACAAAAAAAAATAACCAACATATCATACGATAATAAAGGAGAAGAGATGGGGACGGGGGGAGTTGACCCTAGAAAAAATATTCATGAATATTTCTTGGCCTCACTGCTAATCGCAGAGGGTAGCGGGAGGAATCTACCACAAAAATAAACGCACACACTTTTAAACTTAGGAGGAAATCCTAAAGGATTTTCCAAAGGTTAGGGTCGGATATATACAAACAGAATAATTTTAAGCTAAAACCCCAAATTTGCAGAGGATTTGCGTCCTTATAATAGATTTGCAAGGGGATACAAATGAAGAATCCAAGGATATTTACCCCAAATTGAAAAAAAGGAAAAGAAAACAATCCCCAAATGTAAATATTTGGACATCATGTCCTGTAAATATTTGTTCCCTTGGTAGAGAAACACATCTTTGATTTTTTCTGACAAGATTTCTTTAAAGTTGTAAGGAAAGTTAAAGACAAAATATACTATTGCGCCAAGCTCACATGAAGGAAGAACTTATAATTTCTTTAAGATGAGTTTTTCCCCAGCATTTATCCTAATATCCAACATTATCTGAGGAGTTTCTTGCTTTTTCAAATTTGATCAGTTTCAAATTTTAAGTCTTGAGTCTTTTTTTTTCCACAATCATGCCCTATGAACTACGGTTTGCTGAAAACAGCATTGTGGCTGAGCTTGAATGGCAGAGATCTGAATATTTTCCTGGAACTGTTTAAGAGTTTCGACCAAAGTAATGGCACATTCATACTCCTTCAAAGCAAAAAAAGGAGAAAAAAAATCGCCAGGCTCCAATTTTGATTTATATTTGGTCATAACAGAACACAGAATCCCAAAACCCAAATCATGTTTTAATGAAAAGAGAAAAGAAAGTGTAATATCCATTCTATTCGAAAAGTGGAATATCTATTCTATTTCAAAAAGAAATTAGAAAACCTATTATTTATTAAAACAAAAGTGCATCATTAAGCAAAAGTCTGTCATTGCAACAAGCCAAAAAAAAAAAAAAAAAAAAACTGGCAAAGATGACATTTTGCTACTTAAGAGCTGACAAATTCAGCTTTTCTGTTGATTGTGGCTGCCAAGAGCCATGCTTAGGCCTGGGGCTAAAGAGTTCCCCACCCAACCCCCTGTAAGGCATCCTCAAATTGAAAAATACTGTTGCAAAAAAAAATATTTCACTCACATTCATCATTATCTGTTGTTCCTTGAAAAAAAATGCAGTTGATTGTCTCTTCCAAACTAAACTCTACAATAGCAAGAATTCTTATTTCATTAAGATCAGAAAAATTACTTATATCTAAATCACTCTAAAAATTCATTCAATAGGACGTAATGAACGTAATCAAGCAGGAATTTAAAGTTTTGGCGAAAAGAAACATTCATTTAGCATAGTATTGAGAATGCCATAATTAGTTTACATGATAACCAGTTTTAAGACAGCAAAATTAAGATAATCTACTTATAAATACATTGTATGCAAAGAAGCACATTTTGTCATGCAAGAAAAAAGGGGGTGCATCTCCCTTGCAAATATGAGGTATGTTTGGAAAACATTTACGTTTAGTAGCGCAGTTAAGTAACTAGCGCTTGTTTGTAGTAACTGGGCTCCTTAAAAATCCCGCCGCTAGTTTTTGACCAAATGTCACCAGAAATGAAGTCAAATAATTTTCAAAATGTAAAACTACCAAAAAAAACCATCAATAAATAAATGAAACCTAAGACAAACAGAAATTACAATAGATAACCGAGTCAAACCCAAAACAAGCAAAAACTAACATTATCCAGGCTCACAACCCCTATGCCTTCTGAGGGCCAGAACATAGTTTGCACTTTACTGAAACAAAAATCAAATGTTTTCACTTTTATAACTTTAATAAATCAAAAATAATTAAGATTTAAAAAAATAAATATGAGCATAAGTATACTGACAGTGACAATGCACATTCATTTGTATTTTTTCAGTAAAGTGCAATTTCTTAAATATGGTGGCTCTGAGGTTAAAAATAAGCTACTGAAGATTATGAATATGATTTTTGAAAAAGGGAGAGTACCTAACGATTTTAGGAAAACCTTAATTAAGCCTCCTTATAAGAAACATGATAAGAGTGAGTGTGGTAATTATCAAGGCATTAGTCTGGTCTCTGTAAGTAGCAAATCACTTAGAAATATGAGACTGATTGACTGAGAGATGCTGTACACAAAGTTTTAAGAGAAGAACAGTGCGGTTTTAGAAAAGGTAGAGGATGTGTCGACCCAATTTCCACTCTTAGGTTAACAACTGAGAAGTGCCTGAGTTGTCAAACACCTTTGGTCCTCAGTTTTATTGATTATGAGCAAGCGTTCGATTCTGTTTATAGAAAAGCTTTAGCGAAGGTTTTATCCTTGTATGGTATACCAGACAAATACATTAAAGTGATTAGTGCTATGTATGAGAATAACACTGCTGCGGTTAAGGTAGGAAATGAGGTTAGCAGCTGGTTTTGTATTAAATCAGGAGTTAAGCAGGGTTATGTTCTATTCTCCTTTATATGAACTATTTTGATGGACTTTGTCTTAAGGAGCACAGGAAAGGCAATGGGAGACCACAGAGTCAAATGGGGAGAAAGAAGTCTCCTGGACTTAGATTATGCTAATGATTTAAGCATCCTAGAAGAAAGTGTGAGCAAAATGAATGAACTTTTAGAGGTCTTGCGATAATAGGCTTAAAAATTAATGTTAAGAAAACTAAGTCACTAAGGCTAGGAATAAGTGAAGATGAAAAGGTAATGTTGGGTAACGAAATGATTGATCAGGTGGACAGCTTCACTTTTGGTAGTATTACTAGTAAAGATGGTGGGAACAGTGAAGATGTTAAATGTAGAATAGCCAAGGCTCAGGGTGTTTTTTCCCAGTTAAAAAAAGTGTGGAAGAATAGGAAGATAAGTCTCCTGACCAATATTAGAAGCTACAGTAATGACAGTGGTCAAATATGGCTCTGAAGCATGGGCGCTCTAAAAAGCAAATGCAGATTTGCTAGATATTTTACAGAGAAATTGCTTACGCATTGCTCTGAGTACCCAGCTGACTGACCGTATGTCAAACAGTAGGCTGTAAGGAAAATGTGGTTCAATTCCGCTTTCAAGGGCTATAATGAAAGAAAGGTTGAGGTGGCTAGGGCATGTTTTGCGGATGAAGGATGACAGATTGTCAAAGATTGCCCTTTTCAGCCAACCGTCTCTGGCTAAACCAAAAGCAGGTCACCCTCGTCTGGGGTGCAAGGACGTCATTAAAAAAGATTTAAAGGAAATGGGAACTTCCTTTGGGGTGCAAAAAAGAGGCTTTGAAAAGATTGGAATGGAGGAGGAGCGTGCGTAGCTGTGTCGGCCTCAGGCGGCTTAGTGCTGAGGTGACTTGTTATTAGTAGTAGTAGAAGTAAAGTGCAAGTTATGTTCTTGGTTATTTATTGTAATTTCTATTCGTTTTGGGTTTCATTTATTTATTGATGCTGATTTCTAGTTGTTATATACTTGGTAGATTATTTGATTCTATTTTTGTCCATTTTTTGTTTAATGGAGTTCTTTAATTTTCCTTGGAAAAACTATTTTGCCTTCTGAAGACCAGAATATAACTTGCACTTTACTGAAAACAATCCTTATTTTGAGCTGAATGTTCAAATTTCTCATAATATAAAAAAAAACATACTAACCATGATTATTGAACAAAACAACAAATGAATGTGCATTGACAGTTGAATATACATATACTGATATTTATTCCTTAAAGTCTTAATAATTTTGGATTTATTATAGTTAAAAAAGTGAAAACACTTAAACTGCATTTTGCTTTCAGTGAAGTGCAAATTATGTTCTGGTCTTCAGAGAGCATGGTAGGGGTAGAATACATATAGCACTTTTGGTTGGTTCAACATTCCCCTTAACATGCACTAAAAGTTTCAACTTAATAATCTAAGCTGTTCCTGAGAGGTAACTGTTATGGCCTTTTAATAATCTGCATCCACATAGCGTGTTTTAATTGACTTCACTTTTCTCTTTAATAGTTTGCCCAAAATCTAGTTTGCCCCAGTCTAGTTTGTCCAAAATAAAAACAGATAAGAAACAACAAAGTCAATAAAGTGAAAGTCAAATCCGTTTTCAGTAACCTTTAACACAAGTTTTCTTTTCCATACAAAGTGGGTCAATCTTTTTATCTTCACTGGGCTACATTCTTAACAACACTTATTTTCTGCTGAGGATAGGAAAATTGTGAAAAATGAGTTTCAGCACAAGGATAAGGAGAGAAAACAATGTAGCAAATTTAAAAAGGAACCCAAGATTTGAACCCTTCCTAAATTTCAAAACCTTCCAGAATGCTGTTCTTTCAAGTAAAATCGTATGGTATTTATTCGAACCCTTTTTGAACCTGTCAGCAACAGTTCAAAATGGCAATAAAAAGTTCGAATTCTGTCATTTTAAACTGTCCAAAACTTTTCGAACAGGGTCCACTTCTCTAGAAGAGAACTGGTAACTGCTACTGTCCAGAAAATGTTAAATTCATCACTTACTTTCATTAAAATTTTGAGCTAAGCCTTCCATAGACTGCTATCTGAGAGCAAAAAAATTCAAACCTTAGCAGACCATTCAAACCTTTTCCAGAAAATCAAGATTTTCTGCAATTCTAGCACCTGTTATGTGATCATTCACCCTCCCTTACATTGAGCACCCACCAATCAGGTGTATCCAAAACGAAAAACTTCAAAAAGACAACAAATGACTTAAATATGAAACTTTTTTTAAACTTACCATTTTTCTCCAGCATCACTTCTCTAAAGCATGTTTTCAGACAAGTGGTCATAAATCTTTTCGTCTTTGAGGTTAACATTTTCTTGCAGATGGAGACCACAAAATAGGTGGGTGTTTGCATTACCAGATGGTCCTCAATAGGAAAGGATGCGTTTTTGATTTTTAGTAATAAAAGTTAAAATTTTCGAACCTCCATCCACTTCTTTAGGGTTCAAATCATACCAGACGTTAACCTATAACTTCGGATGGTCCAATTTTCATGCTTTGGTTACTTCTAGTAATGAATCCATGGCAAAAAAATACTCCACAAAACTACTACATCAACCTCTCCAATTTCTAAGCCTTGAAAATTTACCTACTTTACTGGTCTACACCGATTGGACTTTTGACAAAACAATATTATACCTTAATTTTTAGTTTTAAGTTTCTTTTTCTCTAGTTTTAATTTTTGAAAAATGCAATTCCTGTTATTTGAGTAAAATTTTAAGCCATATCAATGTTGTTTTTTTTAATTAGGAAAAATAGCTTTGCAGATTTTTCAAACCTTACAAATTGGGATTGAGCAAGGTTGTGAAGCTTTTCTTGTTGAAAATACTTTTCTTGTAGCCTACTTCATTTCAGTAAAAGATCAATTTAAAAGGTTTCACTTATAAAACATAAAGATTTTTAAAGTTCATCAACAGTCAGTACCCTCCAGAGGGAGAAGGAGTAGATGTAGGTACTCCTAAATACCTTCCCAGGACATACTTTAATTGGTACTTGCGCACTAAGTGGTACACATGAAAGAAGTCAAGTTTGGTTAATGCTAATAAAAAAAATAAAAAATAGGATGAATATATAAGAGTTTAGAAACAAATTTGGGCTATATATTTGCCCATTGGGGGGGGGGGGGGGGTAAAGCATGGCATATATTAAATGTGTAACCTAACTTAACCTAGGTACCTTCCCCCCCCTAAATCCCAAAAAACAACAGGTTCAATATTGGTTGGGGGTAAGTATAGCCAGGCTGCATGCAAAATGTGTGAAGTAGGCCTTGATTATTCTGCATATTATGAAGCAGGAATTGTTTTCTTAACATGGTTCATTCTCTCCAGTTGTTTCTCTAGGCAAATACTGTCTAGAATTTTACCATAGGCTCTTCTAAGGTAGCAGTATAATAATAAAAGAGTAATGCCCTTTCAAAACATAATAGTTATAATCATGATAATGCACTCTTTTGCTGTAAAATAGCCTACTAAGGACAGGGGTGTCTCAAGACTCATTTCATTGGAGGGGCAATCTTTGTAAATTTTACTGAATTGCTACCTGATTTATGCTGAATTTTCTGCAGAAATCAAGAATTTTGCTAGATTTTGGGCAATTTTGCAATTTTCTGCCAAAATTTTTGCCTTTAGTGAAAACTAACAAATGCCAAAAACATTGGAGGGGCAGCATGCGCCTCCTCACCCCACCCCACCTTGGGACACCCCTGACTAAGGAGCAATATGTCCTTTTAAGGGCTCAAAATGAAATTTTCAAAGAAAGCAAATAGTATACCTGGACAGAGTACAAAAAGAGACATCAAGTTGTTCACCTTCTGCTCAGCAGAGTAAGGGTTACCTACATATGACAATATAGAAAATTTTTTCTTTATATCCGAGCAATAGAAAATTATCATTTACTCTTATATAGAATGCAGTATAAAGTCAAACAGAAGACAATATCTTGCTTTCTCCTATTATATAGAATGATAAAAAGTCATACAGATGACTTTATGCCTCATTCTTTTATAGAGCAAACATAAATAAAGCCATACAAATGACTTTTTATACCTCATGCTATTATAGAGCCAGCAAAAATAAAGCCATACAGATGACTTTTTATATATCTCACTATTATTGAGAAAACATGAATAAAGTCATACAGATGACTTTTTATATCTTACACTATTATAGAGCAAACATGAATAAAGTAATGCAGATGACATTTTATACCTTGTACTATTATATAGCAAATATGAACAAGTCCTACAGATAACTTGGTATTTTTATGCTAAATGCACTCTTTTATATATGTCAAATTGGAGATACAAAAGAAAACCCATTTTGTATGGGTTAATTCAAGACACTGTTATGCAGTAATTAATGCTTAGCGTGGTTTCCAATGTGTTGACAATATTTAAACTGTTGTTTTTGGGGGTTTAGGGGGAGAAAAAGGTACCTGGGTTAGGTTACATATTTAATATATGCTATGCTTTGCAATTGACTTTTTATACCTTGTATGTTTGTAATTATATATTTCTATTTCTAGAGAAATGATGGAGAATGATATAAAGTCTTCTGTATGACTTTTTAAACATCAAATTATTGTTAAGAAGTACAAATAAAGTTATACAAAAGACATTTTGGTTTTCTTATTTAATATATGATCCACTAAAATGTCATACAGAAGAAATTATATTACCCCACTGATACATAGAGAAAACAACAAAAAGTCATTTGTAAGAATTTATTCATGTTTGCTCTATACTAATATGAGGTATAAAAAGTCATCTGTAAGACTTTATTTATGTTTGCTGTATAATAGCAGGAGGTATAAAAAGTCATCTGTATGACTTTTATTCATAATGCTTCATAGTAGAATGATATATTAAAAAGTCAACTGTCTGACTTTATTTATGTTTGCTCTATAATAGCAGGAGACATAAAAAGTCATGTGTATGACTTTATTCATAATGCTTTATAGTAGAATGATATATTAAAAAGTCATCTGTGTGACTTTATTTAGGCTGCTCTATATATGAAATCCTGTAGGCCTAGGCTATAAAAAGCCATCTGTATGACTTTTTGTTGTTTTCTCTATGTACTAGCAGGAGGTATAAAAAGTCATCTGTAAGACTTTATTTATGTTTGCTGTATAATAGCAGGAGGTATAAAAAGTCATCTGTATGACTTTATTCATAATGCTTTATAGTAGAATGATATATTAAAAAGTCAACTGTATGACTTTATTTATGTTTGCTCTATAATAGCAGGAGACATAAAAAGTCATGTGTATGACTTTATTCATAATGCTTTATAGTAGAATGATATATTAAAAAGTCATCTGTGTGACTTTATTTAGGCTGCTCTATATATGAAATCCTGTAGGCCTAGGCTATAAAAAGCCATCTGTATGACTTTTTGTTGTTTTCTCTATGTACTAGCAGGAGGTATAAAAATTCATCTGTATGACTTTATTGAAGTTTGCTCTATAAAAGAAAGGCATAAAAAGTCATATGTAGGACTTCATTCATGTTTGTTTCATGGTGATGCTTCAAAGGCAGAGCATAACAAACGTAAAGCTTTTGTAGATGAGCTAAAGAGGCAAAAAAACGCTGGCGAAACAGATCTCATCATCTTCAAAGGACAAATAGTGTACAAAAAACGAAGCTGTTCATCGCGGTTGGAAAACTCCAAAGCCAGCCTCAAACCAGTCCGCCATGGAAATTTAACAGTTTGTCCCTCACCTGTAAATAGCCCTGTTTTCTTGCAGTTATCTTCTTTGTTTCATAATACTTCAAGTGTTGATATAAGCGTATCCTCTAAAGAAAATGAACTTAGTCAATTATGTAGTGAACTTTTCTTGTCATGTGATAGCTCGAGTAATTCGGGTTTCGTAAGTGCCGTTTCTGAACTTACTTCCACGCCACCTGTGTCTATCGCAGTTGCAGCTCCTGGACCTCTGCCGCTAGACGGCATGTCACAAAAGTCTCGGAAAAATAACACCCTGTGTGTCATCTTGAGCAATGTTGACTCTCTTACAAACAAGCTTCTGGAAACCCAAGTACTCTTAAAAGAAGAGGCAGCAGATATTGCCGGTTTGGTGGAGATTCTGCCAAAGTATACTGCAGTTCCTTCTACTGAGAGTTCACTGCAGATATCTGGATTTCAGTGCTTCACTAATCTAGGACAGCCAAACTGCAGAAGAGGAGTTGGTGTCTACGTCAGAGAAGGCTTCCAGGTTAGTGTTATCAACCTTCCTATTTTTAATGTACCTTGGGTTGAAAGTGTATGGCTTGATATTAATCTTCATGACAAAAAAGTCTGTATTAGGTGTATTTACAGAAGCCCTAGCGCACCCAGTCTTGAAGAATGTGAATCATCACTTAAAAAAATTATTGATTGAATGGCTTCCTTGGTATCACATACGGTTGCATCTGATTTGATAATAATTGGCGATTTTAATTTCCCCTCGGTTGAGTGGGTGGATGGACTTGGTCATCTGGCATCTGGCGGTACGGATTCACCATTTGTGTCTTGTTTATCTGACAATTTCCTTCACCAAATGGTTGAAAAACCCACAAGGCATGGTGGTGACCAGGACCCTTCCTTGTTGGATCTTGTAAATCTGAGTGACCCAGACTCTCTCATCAGAAATGAATTTCTTCCTCCAGTTGGTAACAGCGACCACTCAGTTATCCTTTCTGTGCTGTCTATGAATAGTCGTCTTCAAACTAACTTGCGCCCTCAAACTTTTATTGACTATCATGAAATACAGCGGGAATTGGTATCAATTAATTGGTCAGAGCTCATTACTTTTGATATCAACACGTCATGGTTGAATGTCAAGGAAACTCTCCTGTCATCAGAAAAGAAGCACTCCTGTGTTATTTATCGAAGACAACCAAAAACACTTCTGTTTCTCACAAAGGATACAAAGAGGACTATCAATAGGAAAGCCAGAGCTTGGAAAAGGTACAAAAAGAAAAAAACACAGGAAAATTGGCTAAGGTATGCAAAGGCTCGGAATCTCATCTCAGACTCAGTTAGGAAACTGAAGTCTGAATATGAGGAGAAGCTTGCCACTGATATCAAGGCAAACCCCAAATCCTTCTGGAGGCATGTTTCTGCTAAAAGTCCTAACTGTCACACCATTCCTGACCTCAAACATACCGGGGTAATGCACTCGTCGCCAATAGATAAAGCTAATTTACTAAATGTTTTTAATTTCCCCTTGGTTGAGTGGGTGGATGGACTTGGTCATCTGGCATCTGGCGGTGGGGATTCACCATTTGTGTCTTGTTTATCTGACAATTTCCTTCACCAAATGGTTGAAAAACCCACAAGGCATGGTGGTGACCAGAACCCTTCCTTGTTGGATCTTGTAAATCTGAGTGACCCAGACTCTCTCATCAGAAATGAATTTCTTCCTCCAGTTGGTAACAGCGACCACTCAGTTATCCTTTCTGTGCTGTCTATGAATAGTCGTCTTCAAACTAACTTGCGCCCTCAAACTTTTATTGACTATCATGAAATACAGCGGGAATTGGTATCAATTAATTGGTCAGAGCTCATTACTTTTGATATCAACATGTCATGGTTGAATGTCAAGGAAACTCTCCTGTCATCAGAAAAGAAGCACTCCTGTGTTATTTATTGAAGACAACCAAAAACACTTCTGTTTCTCACAAAGGATACAAAGAGGACTATCAATAGGAAAGCCAGAGCTTGGAAAAGGTACAAAAAGAAAAAAACACAGGAAAATTGGCTAAGGTATGCAAAGGCTCGGAATCTCGTCTCAGACTCAGTTAGGAAACTGAAGTCTGAATATGAGGAGAAGCTTGCCACTGATATCAAGGCAAACCCCAAATCCTTCTGGAGGCATGTTTCTGCTAAAAGTCCTAACTGTCACACCATTCCTGACCTCAAACATACCGGGGTAATGCACTCGTCGCCAATAGATAAAGCTAATTTACTAAATGTCCAGTTTGCCTCCGCTTTCACCACCCGGTCTTGTCCAACCATCCCTGCAGCACCATCACATTCTGTATCTACCCGAATGCCTAGCCTGTTAGTTACTGAAGAAATGGTCTTATCTAGCCTCGATAAACTCGATGTTAACAAGTCCAAAGGACCTGACGGGTTACACCCAAGGCTTCTTCAAGAGTGTAGAAATGTCCTTGCTTCTCCTCTGTGCAGACTCTTCCAGCTGTCCCTAAAAAACGGAGAGCTACCTACAGATTGGAAAACGTCATATGTCACGCCAATCCACAAAAAGGCCCCAAGGATTGTGCTGAAAATTACCATCCCAAAAGCATCACTTATGCGGTAGTAAGGTGCTCAAGAGATTTGTAAATAGAGCTCTCATTCAGCACTTTGAAACTAACAACATACTAACTCTTTCTCAACATGGCTTCAGATCTGGTAGATCCGTGGACACTAACCTAATACAGACATACAAGTATGTAACATCACTGCTGGATCAAGGATTTCCTGTTGATATGGTGCTCCTGGACCTCTCAAAAGCTTTTGACAGGGTATGTCATGAATTCCTGATCCCCAAACTGAAGGCAGTAGCTGTTGATGGTGTTACTGTGCAGTGGGTACAGAGTTTCCTATCAGAAAGAACACAAGCCACCAGGGTCTATGATTCTCAAGGTGTTCCTCATTTATTGTCATCCATAACTGTGTTAAGTGGCGTCCCCCAGGGGACCATCCTTGGACTGAGTCTCTTCAATTTTTATATTAATGATGCACCAAACCTTCTCTTGAACCTCCTCACACTTTATGCTGATGACTCAAAACTTGTTGGCAAAGCTTCTATACCATCTGATCTCCAACCTATACAAATGGACCTTGATATTCTTGGAAGCTGGGCTGATAAATGGCTCCTCTCCTTTAATGCTGAAAAATGTCATGTCATTCATTTTGGCAAACATAATCCACATCAGCAGTACCATCTCCAAGGTAACCCCTGCTCTGCAGTTACTGAAGAGAGAGATCTTGGAGTCATTGTTGATCATCAGCTGAGTTTCAGTACCCATGCAAAATCTGTATCTTCTTCTGCCTTCCAATCCCTTGGACTTATTAAAAGAACTATCTCTAGCTGGCATCCTAAAGTATTTATGAAGCTCTACAAGGCACTGGTTTGTCCACACCTTGAGATTGGAATGTCCCTGGCATCTCCCTATTTTAAGAAGGACAGGGAAATACTAGAAAAAGTACAGAGAAGAGCAACTAAGATGGTTGATGGCCTCAAACAAGTGCCATACAAAGAGTGTTTGCATCATCTGAAGCTCCCTACTCTCACATACCAGAGGCAGCGAGGCAACATGATTCTAACCCACAAAGTCATTTCAAAAAATACTCTTCCTGGTCTCCTTGCTCCCCCAGAATGCCTTGTGACAAGAGGACATTCAATGAAAATTTTCAAGAAGCTCTCTTCTATCCAAGAGAGAAGCCATTTCTTCAGCCAACAAATAACCAACTTGTGGAATCAGCTCTCTGAAGATACGGTGTCTGCAGACTCAACAATTGCCTTCAAGTGAAGACTTGACAAAGATTGGCAACAGCAGGAGTTCCTCTACAACTGGGAAGCTGCTGAGTCTATAACCTGAATGTAGCAAGTGAATCACAAAAAAAAAAAACAAAACAACCATTAGATGTCATCACAGAGCATTACAAGGATGGAAAATCCATAAATTCGCTCCAAGCTGTGATTTAAGGTAATTTAAGGTAATAGTATGAGGTATAAAAAGCCATCTGTATGACTTTATTTATGTTTGCTCTATAATAGCAGGAGACATAAAAAGTCATCTGTATGACTTTATTCATTATGCTTTATAGTAGAATGATATATTAAAAAGTCATCTGTATGACTTTATTTAGGCTGCTCTATATATGAAACCCTGTAGGCCTAGGCTATAATAAGCCATCTGTATGACTTTTTGTTGTTTTCTCTATGTACTAGCAGGAGGTATAAAAAGCCATCTGTATGACTTTATTTATGTTTGCTCTATAATAGCAGGATACATAAAAAGTCATCTGTATGACTTTATTCATGATGCTTTATAGTAGAATGATATTAAAAAGTCATCTGTATGACTTTATTTATGTTTGCTCTATAAAAGCAGGAGAAATAAAAAGTCATCTGTATGACTTTATTCATTATGCTTTATAGTAGAATGATATATTAAAAAGTCATCTGTATGACCTTATTTAGGCTGCTCTATATATGAAATCATGTAGGCCTAGGCTATAAAAAGCCATCTGTATGACTTTTTGTTGTTTTCTCTATGTATCAGTAGGGTAGGCTGATATAATTTTTTCTGTATGACATTTTAGCGGATCATATATGAAATAAGAAAACCAAAAAGTCTTCTGTATAACTTTATTCATACTTCTCTATAATAATTTGATGTTTAAAAAGTCATACAGAAGACTTTATATCATTCTCCATGTTTAAAGGAAAAATAATATTGTCTTTTGTTTAACTTTATAGTACTTTCTATATAAAGGTAAATGACAATATTTGTTGCTTAGAGTATAAAGAACCAATGACTTACAATAGTCAAACATTGCTGGGAAGGTGCCCAATGGATATTCTTAAAAAAATTACATTCTATAGAATGTAAAAATAATATCCAACTACACTTAGTATCAAGATAAAACATCATGATAGACAGATAATAACATTTTTAAGACTCTTACACCTTTACCTACCTAGCTGAATATCTGACTGTCTATGCAATATACAGAATATCTACCTAGTTCAATAATAACATAGCATACTGTTTGGGATATATATCCAAATAGGCAGAGAAGAAGATTCTCTAAGCAGTTTTGAGTTAATATCCAACTAGCCAGATAAATTGCTTCTCTTAGGCACAGCAAGAATATCTACCTAGTTGGATAATAATGTAGCTTAGTGTTTCTGATATATATCCAACTAGGCAGATAAGAAGATTCTCTAAGCAGTTTGGAGTTAGTATCCAACTAGCCATATAATTCATTTCTCTTAGGCATAGCATGAACATCTAACTAGGTGGATAATACCAGGTCTTAACACTCCTGATACATATCCAACTAGGAGGATAACTAAATTCCATTATACAGTTTTGGAATAATATCCAACTAGCCAGATAAATTGTTTCTCTTAGGCACAGCAAGAATATCTAACTAGGTGGATAATAATGTAGCTTAGTGTTTCTGATATATATCCAACTAGGCAGCTAAGAAGATTCTCTAAGCAGTTTGGGGTTAATATCCAACTAGCCAGATAATTAATTTATCTTAGGCACAGCATGAACATCTAACTAGGTGGATAATACCAAGTCTTAACACTCCTGATTTATATCCAACTAGGAGGATAAGTAAATTCCATTAGGCTATGCAGTTTTGGGATAATATCCAACTAGCCAGATAAATTGTTTCTCTTAGGCACAGCAAGAATATCTAACTAGGTGGATAATACCAAGTCTTAGATCTTCTGATATATATTTAACTAGGCAGGAAGTTACTTAACTACCTAGTTGGATTAATATCAGAAGGGCTAGGACAGTGTTATCAACCAAGTTAGATGTTCAGGCTATGTCTAAGAGAAAAAATTGTCTGACTAGTTGGATATTAGCCTATTACTAGTTTGCATGAAGAATTTACTTATCTGTCTAGTTAGATGTAGGCCTATATCAGAAGCATTAAGTTAAAGTATTATCCACCTAGTTGGAGATACTAAGTTGGCTCTTATGCTTTATTGTATTTGGCTAGCAAGATAAAACTAGGCTATTTTTCTTTTAAATTTTAATTATTTTCCTAGTTGGATAATTTCTTATTTGCTTAAAAGGATTTTCAGAGAGCTAACTAGTTGGATAATATTGGCAATAACTAAGTATGGTTGGATATTATTCTTACATTCTATAGGATAGAAATTTTTAGATATTATCCATTGGGTAGGCTATACTCCCAGTCCACCCCAGAGTAATGAAAACAACTGTCTATTTATCAGAAGAACAAGAAAGAGTATTGAATGGGAAACTGAATGATTTAGCCTATTTCTATGTTCTCTCCAGATTTCTTCCATACAATTGACCTAAATCCCAGTTTTTTTTAATTTTTAGGCTAAGACTACTTTAAAATCACTTTCATTTACAATAAGCCAATTTTTAAGACTTTGGATATAAAAATAATTTTTGCATTATTTACCTTTTCCATGGCTCTTTCAATGTACCTTTCAGGTAAATTAGCATATTTATAGGAATTGGGCTTTAGTCTTCTCAGCAAACAGTATGTCAACTTCATTTCGAAAATTGTGGTTTCTCATAGACAGAGTTGCCTTAGAATAAATTTTGGAAGTTTTCGTCAAATAAGATTAAGCATGATCATTTACGGGTTAGCTAGGGTTGCCAGAAAGTGATACAAAAACAAGCCCGAGCCTTTGAAAAACAAGCCAAAATACGGCCGAGCCTTTGAAAACCAAGACTGCCATCATGGTCAGTTCATAAATTTCTAAAATTGCCCAAATTTGTGTGTTTCACAACAATTTTCCGTGCTACAGTCAAAAAAAATTTGAGCGTGCCGCGGCTTGCGCCGCAACACGCGCATGGCCCGATAAGTGTAGTTGGATTAGTTCTAGATCAGTTTTTTTGTCCGGTTATTTCAAACTTAGCACCAATCGAAAAAAAACACGGCAAAAAGGTGGTCCTGGTTAAATAAAACTTTGCACAAATCTCTCAAAACAAATACGGAAAAACACGGTTCAAAATTTTTGTTAATTCCTTAACCTTCTTCAGAATCCTCATCATTTCGTCAATGACAAAATTAAAAAATTGTATTACGAAAGTGCTACAAATTGAATCACTTGCTACAGTGCTACACATGATGAAATAGTGCTAAAATAGTTCTTTCGTGCTAAAGTCAGAAAAAGTTTTGCCCCTAATCTAATTCTACTTTTACCTTGCTTGCTTACCCTTTGTTCATCCTGCTGCACTTTCACGGAAGAACAATGATTTATGTGATCCACCAAAATTCATCTATTTTTAGCTGCAGTTTTGTGAATCATAATGGTTAAACAGCTGTGAACTCTTTTTTATTAACTTTTAGAATTTAATATGACTTATTCCAATGAATACGCTAGTAACAATCACAAGCCGAAGACATACAATATCTTTGGTTTATTTTCGTATAAAAATTTTTGGTACACGTTATTTGGTACTGTTGCAACACAATATTTAAAGATAACTCTATGATTAAAGTCAGGCCTAAAAAAAACGTGAGTACGGGGTTAATACAAAAGTCTTCGTAATCCCAAGATGAAATAATACATACAGATGAAAAACAAAAACAAGAAAGAAAGGCACTTAGATCCATAAGGCACTAAGAGATTTAAGACTCAAAGGAGGCTAGGACTATCTAGTTCGACTAGATTGGTAATTTGGTTAAGGCTTATTGTGTTCAGTCCATTTATAACCCAACTCCTGACTAGAATTAAAATAACCCATTATTTTACAAATGAAGAACAGAAATTAGTGATGGGCAGGGCTGAGGCAATATGGAAGACATTCTAGCCAAAATTGATCATCATTAATTATGAGAGTAGCATAGAATGCAACCACTACCTGACAGCCATTAGAAGATTGGGATGCAATTTCTATACTCTGAAATACCACCGGAAAGAATTGAATGGTACATTTGGTAAATACATATAAGATTCCATATCAGAACTAGGGACAAGGGGAACACTAATAAATACCTTTTACTCTTTCTAATTGTAATACTTGTTTCACTAAAAAAATGTATCCTTCAACTCTCATAGTCCCATATATAGGCCTAGGACATATGTTTATACAGGACCACAAAAACACTCAAACTACATAATTATTTCTTTACAACATACAACATGTTTTAATTAATCATATTATAAAGTTCATCTTCATTGTTATCTATATTCATAAATCTATTTAAATAATGTTTGATATGCACTATATCTGAAAGTCTTCTACAATCAGATATAGATCAAATGGTTTTGGCAGGTCAATAAACTTAGGTAAAAGATGTATACAATTCAATAGTTGATACAGGGATGGGTGAACACACTACTTGATTTGGTGTTAGCCTGTAGTTACGGCTATTGAGAAGGAAACATTTTAAGACAACAATTGTTCCTTTACAATATGAAACAAAAAAGTAGTTAACAATTTTGAAGGTGCTTCCACTATAGCTTATCCCACCCCTTTAATGTGCAAAGGTGTTGCCAAAATTGTATATTTCCCATCTGTTTTTCTGTTTCTTGACTTCATCAATATTTATTTAATTTAAAGAAAACAAGGGTTTAAACAAGATTGATGCATGGGAAATATATGAGTAGGGCTATATACTTGCAGATTAGTGGAAGGGGTAAATTATGCTGGAAGTGCCTTCAAAATAGCTCAACTACAATTTTTCTCCATACTTGTAAGTGAGAATTGTTTTCTTTATATGTTTCTTATTCATTAGCTCTGATTTAAGACTAATAGACCTTGATTTCTGTTTTGATAAATTTCTAGTTTAGTGGGTTTTTGCTGTCTTGGAAAATATTTGAGTCAGGTGAATGAATCTTTCAAGAATGCATCAATCTAATAATTAATAATCTCTTAGGAAAATATTTTAAATACTTACCTCCACCTCCTTCTCCCTTTAGAAGGCACTGATATTCGATGACCTTAAACAATCCTTGTGAAACCTTGCAAATTAAATAATTATAGATAACACATTTTGATTCTAATTCAACTTGACTCCCTCCCCCCACCCCCAATGTGCAAAAATGTAGGCTAGCCTAGCCCAAATTCTATATTTCAAATATATTTTCTGTTTCTTGATTTTGTTATTATTGATTCAATTTTTTGGCAGATTGTTAAGACAAGAGAGAGTGTAAAAATGAGCAGCAAATATGTAAGGTAAAATCCTAGACAAGCTTACTTACTTAGACTTAGGTCCTCCTACGCCTGGGGGCGCATAAAGCAGCAACAGTGGTTCGCCACGACGACCTGTCCTGAGCCTTAAACCATAGCTCTTCCAATGAGGACCTCGCCAGCTTCACCTCCTTCATTAGCGACCTGCCAAGGGTCATTTTCGGTCTCCCTGATTTGCGGAGACCGGGGGGCGTCCAACACCATGCGTCGTGCGGCAGCCTTCCATCCCCCATTCGCACCATATGCCCCCAATACATCCATCGCCACTTTCTAATAAGATCAAGGATGGGGGTATGATTTGTCATATGATAGATTTCATCATTTCGTATTCTTTCCATCCAATGTATATTTAGGATAGACCTTAGGCAATTGTTGTCGAATGCCTGGAGTCGTCGTTCTAGCGGAGCAGTGATGCTCCAAGTTTCGCAGCCGTACGTAAGGACAGAGACCACATTGCTATTATAAATTTTAAGCTTTAGCTTCTGGGATTATTTATTATTTCTCCAAACATTTCTAAGGTAGCTGAAAGCAGACCCAGCCAATGTTATTCGGCACAGTATTTCTCTTTCGGAATTGACATCTTGCGTAAGAATGCTGCCGAGATACTTGAACTCTCTCACTTCCTCAATTTCCTCGCTGTTAACCAAAAGTCCTTCGGCTAAGTCAGGTATGACTGCATTAGACATTGATTTGGCCTTGTTAGCATTTATGGAGAGTCCGACAGCATTTGCCATACGACCGAGTTCATTAATGTTGTGTTGCATATCTTCTGGGTCGTGGGTAATAAGTGCAACATCGTCAGCAAAATCACCATCATTGAGTTCTCTCAGTGGATTTAATTGTAGACCACCACTAAAACTGCATCCACGGAGAACAAAATCTATCACTATGGCAAACAGTAATGGTGATAGAATGCAGCCCTGCCTTACACCTGACTGAACAGAAAACCCCTCCGTTAGGCCACCCTTTGTCTGTGCTGCACACATGATATCATGATATAGCGCTTTAATTATATTTACAATTTTGGTCGGAATTCCATAATGCACTAAAATCTTCCACATGGTTCCGCGATGTATCGAGTCGAAGGCTCTGAGAAAATCTATAAATACTGTAAGTATCTGAACTTGCCATTCAATGTATTCATCCAGCAGGACTCTCAGGCTAAATATCAGGTCACAACATGATCTATTCTGGCGGAATCAGTGCTGCTCATCTCTCAGAACTTTCTCCACTTTACTTTGAATCCTGTTAAGAATTATTTGGCACAGGACTTTGTTGCCAACAGACTGTAAAGCAATACCTCTCCAATTATCACACTTAGTCTTTTGTCCTGTTTTGAAGAGTTTTACAATTACTGCCTTCCACCATTCACTAGGGACTTTTTCTTCATCCCAAACACGGGGAAGAAGTTCAAATATGGGTTCGGCTAGGGCGCTTCTACCGTACTTCAGTAATTCTGGTTATATGCCATCATTGCCTGCAGCCTTTCCGTTTTTCAAAGTCTTTAGGGCCTCCTTGACTTCACTAAGCATGAGAGGTCCGGAACATATTCCGAGATCGAACAGTGGTTCTTCAGGGATATATAAAGTAGTTGTGAGAGGCATCTGATTTAGTACCTCGCTAAAATGCTCTTTCCAGCGTCGGAATATGTCATCAGTCTGGGTTTATAAGATGCCATCTTTGCTTTCTACTTGGGTCGACGACGCCTTTGAAATACCCGCTAACTGCTTCGCTATGGCATACACAGTACGGCTATCTCCCCGTCTCCCTGTCGGCTGCCTCAGCCTGTTCGGCCAGAGTTTCAAGGTACATCCTCTTATCATCCCTGGTTGCTGCTTTGACTTGCTTTTGGAGACGCTTGTACTGCGCTTTCAGGTTATCTACATATTCTCTAGAACAAGTCGTGCTATGGTCATATTTATCTACGAGGATTTTGAGTTGTGCCCTTTGATCAATAATATCCCAACTACTTTCAGATATCCACTGCTCTTTCTTCTTTCTGTTGTAGCCCACAACTTATTGTGCGACCTCTTTCACGGTTTGTGCAATTTTTTCCCACTGACAATCAAGCGACACTTCGTCCCTTAGAAGGGAAAAGTTGTTTGACAAAGCTCTAGTATACTTTTGCAATACGTTCGGGTCCTGCAATTTCCTCAAATTGAAGGTTTTCACTGGCCGCTTGGGCTTTGTCACAGTTTTTAGTTTCAGCTTGAACTTGGCAACAGCAAGTTGGTGATCGAAATAGCAGTTGGCACCTCGGAAGGTTCTAACATCCTCTAGACATCGTCACCTGCGCCTCACAATTAGGATATGATCTATTTCATTTCGTGTTACACCATCAGGCGATTTCCAAGTATACTTGTGAATCTGTTTATGTGGAAACCATGTTGCGCCGACAATAAGTTCATGAGAGGCGCAAAAATCGATTAGTCGCACACCATTGTCATTAATTTCCCCCAGTCCATGTTTACCGAGGATAGTTGGGGCATAAGAAGCATCACCTACAACTTTAGCATAAAGTCCCCAAACACAGTCACAATATCATGACGATGCGTTTTTGCAACAACATTCGATAACACATGATAAAAGTCGTCTTTGGTTTGATCACAGGCATCATTTGATGGGGCGTACACTACAATAACTGTCAATTTGGCCTGTGAAGTGGCGAAACAGGCACGAAGAATCCGCTCACTAATTGGTTCCCAGTCCACTAGGCATTTTTTGGCCCGATTACTTAGTGCTATTGCGACACCTGCTTCTTTTCTAGTCTCAAGTCCGGAATACAAGATGTAGTAAATCTCATTTTTCAAAGTCCCAAAACCAGTAAGCCTTGTCTCAGAAAGTCCAGCAATGTCAATACGGAACTTATCAAGGGTTCTCATAACACTGTTGAGTTTTCCTGGCTGTGTTTCTTGATTAACTGTTCTAACATTCCAGTATCCAATACGAAAACACTCGGCCGTTTTCAAGAATCCTGTCAGGGGGCGTGTATTAGTCGTCATCACAGAAGAAGAAGAAGTCAATCCGAGGCTATCTGTTGCTGTTTCTTGAGTAATCAGTTTTTACGGTGGCGGGTTACTAGCCCACCGACCAACCAACGAATTGGAACAAAATGGTCAGCTTAGATTAGTATAAGCAGGGGCACCGCGAGCATGTTGCTGACCACCACCCCCAAAATCTTTTTAATATCTTGGAAGAGTTAGGTTAGGAAAACGAAACTTTCAGTGGTGAATCCAGGGCCAAAAACATGCTCTGGGAAGGTATTGCCATTCTACAATGTTAAACCCCTTCTGATTTCTAAGTCTTGGAATTTTGACAAAACAACATTATATCTTAATTTGAGTTTTTTTTTCTCTGGTTTTAGTTTGAAAATGCAATTCCTGCTATTAGAGTAGAATTTTAAGCCATATTAAGTTTTTTTTCTAAATTTAGGAAATGTATTTCCAGATTTTTGAAACTTCCCAAATTTGGATTGAGCAAAGTTGTAAAGCTGAAAACACTTTTTTTTTACTTTTTTTTAAGCAGAAGATCTATTCTACATGGTTTCACTTTTATAAAACAAAGGTTTTTAAAGGTCATCAAAGGTCAGTGCACTCTATTGGGGAAAGGAGTAGAGATGGGTTGGCTACTTCAAAATATCTTTCAAGGACATACATTGGTAAAGTTCTACCAAATCATATTATTGAGTTAGGAATAAAGTGAATACACCATTCGATGCCTTTTTTGTACGCTGATTACGAATATAATAATCATTTCTATCGGAAATGAATTTCAGCCCCCCCCCTATATATGCCAATTCAGGGTATATATTTCTACATTAGGGGGGGGGGGCAAATTTTGTTTCTGATGTAAATGGGAGGTAAGTTTAAACTTTACCCCCCCCCCCCTAATGTAGAAATATATACCCTGAATTGGCATATATAGGGGGGGGGGGCTAAAATTCATTTCCGATAGAAAAGATTATTATATTCGTAATCAGCATAAAAAAAGGCATCGAGTGGTATATTCACTTTATGCGTAAGTCAATAATATGATTTGGTAGAACTTTACCCATACTTTAGTCTGTGAACCCATCCCAGAAAGCTTCATTTTTGTAACCTGACCCCTTCCCAAGATAGCAACAAATAGCTTGTCTAGAATTTTACCATATATAATTCAGACTATATATTTGCATGGGCGCCCATAAGGGAAAACAAGGGGGGGACCTTCACCTTAGTACTCTTAGCATCATTAGTTACAGTAACTGTAGTTGTAGTACTAAAAGTACACACATTGTGCCTTCTGGCTAGTTCAAAATCCCGCACAATGTACCCTTAAAGATCTAACTTATTAATATAAGTTGTTCTTGAGATATTGCTTTGTCACGTTTTTGAAAGTCCACATGCTCATATTTTGTTTTGATTTGGTTCAATGTCTGCCTAAATATTTCTTGTATTTGATTACTGAGGATGTTGTTACACTCTCTTCGTACTATTGCTCTGAGGGTTGTGGGGGGGGGGCATTCTCAAAGTCATAATTTCCGGACCTTTAAACTATGCTGAACAAAATGGCTGTCTCAAAATTTTGATTGGATGTGTTTGGGGAAGTGATCGAAATGGGGAGGGGGAGCTGGTTGCCCTCCATGAGCTCTTTTTGAAGTTCCTGTGACGTTTCTTTCTATAAGAAGTACCCTGGTCTAAAAAACAAAACAATAAATTGTGCCCACATTGCTCTTTACTTATGCAGCACTATTGTGCTGCCTATGATATTTTGTCTTGAGATTTTAATTATACAGCACTCGAAGTTCCACTTAGACCAGGTAAGCCTCTCCCCTATAATTCAGCCTATGGGTACCCATGTATATTTGCACATTAGGGGGGGGGGGGAGGTAAAGTATAATAAACTTGCAGTTAAAAAGTTTTAATTACAACAGTCTAGAGAAGGACATGTAGAGAAGGAAACATGTTAAGAAAACAATTCATAATATTTAGAATAATTATAGATAACATATATTGCATGTATCTCAGCTATACTTTATCTCTAACTCCTTTCCCTAATGTGCAAATATATAACCCAAATTAGATATTTCTATTGCATTCTGCATCCCATCAGTAACTTGTTTTTCTGGTTTTGTTCTGTCATAGTTGATTAAATTTACTGGTACAATGGATGAATTTCAGCCATGTATTTGCAAATTAAGAGGGATGGCCTAGGGGTAATGTATAGCAGGAATAAAAGCAAGATATCAGCAACAATTATTTCTGTATATTACATATCAAGTAAGAATTCTTTTCTTAACGTGTTTCGTTCTTTACAAGTAGGGAAATATGCATGTTACAAAGTATAAATTGATTTCTTGACATGATTTTGTAGCAACAGCCCCAATTCTAGACTAAGCCTAGGCCACAAAAAGATTGGGCCAGATCTGCCAAATATAAAAAAAGGATAGATCTGCATAAAATTCAAGTCTTGCCTTAATCTGAGCAGCAATAAAATTCCTTGTAATTTTTAAGACTCCAAACGCAGAGCCATCTCAGCCATGCAGAAATAAATTACTAATGGAGAAGCGTTTCAGAATAGAAAGCGTTCTATGCGCTAAAGGAGGGCTCTTGTCTTTTTGGTGCATAACCACGGCTGAGCCACCCTGATTTTGGAATTTTTTTCTGGTTCCAAACTCTCAGTCAAAATAAGCCCAAAATAAGCCCATTGTTGTACAATAAAAGCCCACTTTCCCGCCCCACGGCCCCCACGCCCATTCCAAAATTCAGCCCACCCCTGACGGCTAAAACAAGCCCACGGGGCGGAAAACAAGCCCATCTGGCAACACAGGTTAGGTTTAGCATCTTCAATCAAGGTCTAACTCTTTTCTTGAGCAAACAGGTAGCACCACATCCAAAGGACACGGGCCTAATGTACAAATCTATAGTGCGTAATTTCTAAATAATAAATATTTTTTCACATTCCCCACCAAATCAATCTCCGTGAAAGCGGTTAGAATAAAAGTGACTGATGTTTCATATTGTCCATTAATGCTATTTTTAACGGTATTTGTTTACATGACCCAGCATCAAAAGTTGCCACCAGAATTGAATGGCAATATAATGCAGTGTAGGGTTACTGACTCCTATACTTCAATCCTCCAAGTAAAATAACGTAATCAAATTGTGACTTGTACAGTTGTGTCCTTGGAGCCTACCGAATCATCCTAGGGAGGAGAAAACCTCTCATGAAAAATTTTATTCGGACGTCTCTGTTCATACGCCACTTCAGAGTACCACACTTGGTTGTGAGCAGGGATGGGAATCTTTCAGGTATATACAAACCAGTAATGTTATCATAAGCAGCGCCATAGTGCTGCGTAAGATAAGAGCGATGTGGACAAAATCTAATAGTCAAATAGGTTATCAAAGGCAACGCTGTAGCGTTGCCTATAGTAAAGACCATACGGCTCCAATGTTTTATTATTTATTTATTTTTTTTTCCCAGAGGCACTTCATACAAAAGGGGTCATCGTAGAAACTTCAGAGGGGTTTCATTCGATAGGAAATCGAGAGTTCTAGTGCCCTTTTTAATAGTCGAAAATGATTGGAGGGCAACTAGCCCCCCCCCACGCCCATCATTCCCCCAAACACATCCAATCAAAATTTTGAGATAGCCATTTTGTTCAGCGTAGTTGATTTCATGATAGAAGATATATTTTTGAGGAGGATACTCCCCCACAACCCTTAGGGCAAGAGTTTTAAGTTATGCCCTGGGGGCATATAAAACTTTTTATAGAAGGCGTTGTCGTAGAAACTTCAAAACAGGCTCATTCGATTGGAAATTCAAAGGACTAGTGCCCTTTTTCATAGTCGGAAGTGATTGGAGGGCAACTAGCCCCCCCCCCCCCACGCCCATCATTTCTCCAAACACATCCAATCAACATTTTGATATAGCCCTTTTGTTCAGCGTAGTTAATTTCCAAGTTGAAAATATGTTTTTGAGGAGGACACTCCCCCACAACCCTCAGGGCAAGGGTTTTAAGTTATGCCATGGGGGCATATAAGGTTTTTATAGAAGGCGTTGTCGTAGAAACTTTAAAAACGACTCATTCGATTGGAAATTCAAAGGGATAGTGCCCTTTTTAATAATCGGAGGGCAACTAGCCACCCACGCTCATCATTCCCCCAAACATATTCAATCAAAATTTTGAGATTGCCATTTTGTTCAGCGTAGTTGATTTCCAGATAGAAAATATGTTTTTGAGGAGGACAATCCCCCACAACCCTTAGGGCAAGGGTTTTAAGTTATGTCCAGGGGGAATATAAGGTTTTTATAGAAGGCGTTGTCGTAAAAACTTCAAAAAAGGCTCATTCGATTAGAAATTCAAAGGGCTAGTGCCCTTCTTAATAGTCGAAAGTGATTGGAGGGCAACTAGACCCCCCCCAGCCCATCATTCCCCCAAACAGATCCAATCAAAATTTTGAGATACCCATTTTTTCAGCGTAGTTGATTTCCAGATAGAAATTATGTTTTTGAGGAGGACACTCCCCCACAACCCTTAGGACAAGGGTTTTAAGTTATGCCCTGGGGGCATATAAGGTTTTTATAGAAGGCGCTGTCGTAGAAACTTCAAAAAAGGCTCATTCGATTGGAAATTCAAAGGGCTATTACCCTTTTTAATAGTTGAAAGTGATTGGAGGGTAACTAGTACCCCCACGCCCATCATTCCCCCAAACACATCCAATCAAAATTTTGAGAGAGCCTTTTTTTCAGCGCAGTTGATTTTCAGATAGAAAATATGTTTTTGAGGAGGACACTCCCCCACAACCCTCAAGGCAAGGGTTTTAAGTTATTCCCTGGGGACATATAAGGTTTTTATAGAAGGCAGTTTCGTAGAAACTTCAAAAAAGGCTCATTCGATTGAAAATTTATAGGGCTAGTGCCCTTTTTCATAGTTGAAAGTGATTTGAGGGCAACTAACCCCCCTCTTACGCCCACCTTTTCCCCAAACACATCCAATCAAAATTTTGAGACAGCCATTTTATTAAACGTAGTTTTAAGTTCTGGAAATTAGGTCTTTGAGGATGACAACTCCCCCACAGCCCTCAGGGCAAGGGTTGTAATTTAAGGATGCTCCAAATCCTTCATATTATTTCTTATGGAAGGGATGCTCGTATAAACCTTAGAGAGGGCTCATTTGATTGGAAATTGAAAGTTCTTGTTCACTTTTTAAGAGTCAAAAGAGATTGGAGGGCAATTAGCCTCCCCTCCACCCCTCCTCCAAGCCCTAAACGCATCAAATAAACATTCTGAGATAGACATTTTGTTAAAATAGTTCAAAGTTCTGATAACAAAAAACTCCGGTGTCGACACACCTCACCAGGGCCCGGGGGTAGGCGTTGTAAGTTACGCCCTGGGGCATATAAACAATCATTAAATAAAAAATCAATGCAAACAAACATACCATATATATTAATGTAAATTAATAAATAAATTTAGTTTTTTAAATTATTTTTCTTTTGTTACTAAGTTTTAGACAATAGAAAACTAAAGGTCATAAAGGCAATAAGGTTTCGATGATTTATTGTTTTTTAGTTGTGCACTAAGATTAGTGAAAACAGGGCCACAAACGGTAAGGTTGTGCACAGCCAGCCCTGTCCGCCCACCCTTTAGGATTAAACCCGATCCCCTAATATCCTCCCATTTGTAGCGCAAATGTAATGATAGCCTTATATAGTGCTTGTTACTTGTTATATCTTTTGTAAAGGTATTTTAGTTTTTTTAATTAATTTTTTTCTGTTACTAAGTTTTAGACAATATAAAACAAAAGGTCAAAAAGACCTGATTGTAACATTGCTATGTTACAATCATAATTCTTTAGTTTTAGTTATTTCGTTCAAACTGTGGCTTTTCAAGTAATCCTCTTAACAATACAGCAATTTCCAAAGCTTAGCAGGTAATATCTTGGTTCATTGTCATGAATTGAAACCTGTTTCTGCGATCTTCATCCTTCAAAGTGAAATTTTGAAAGACGTATTTATTAAGCTATTAATTGTTTAAAGCATATTCAAGCCTAGGTAGCATACTCCCAAGGGGACTCCCAAGGCTGTTCAGTATGATGAATGTATGTACGCGAAGGAACATTTGAGCAGAAAAATATTGATTTGTAAAAAAGTAGCAGGCATTCTAAAGCACCAATAGATTGAGCGCTACAAGTTTCAGAATCGACTTTATAGGTCAAATTATATCACGGGAAGAGGGTTTTAAAATCCTCCTTCCCTCCAAACTCAAAATTTTCAAAAATTTTATTTTAAAAGCTTTTTAAATATTTCTAAAGTGCTAATAGTTATAGCACTAAAAACATCAGAATTGACTTTATGGGTCAAATTATATTATGGGGAGATGTTTTTGAAATCCCCCCTTCCCTCCAAACTCAAAATTTTCAAAAATTTTATTCTAAAAGCTTTTTAAATATTTCTAAAGTGCTAAAAACACCAGAATAAACTTTAGAGGGCAATTTATCTGTAAAAGAGGGCTTATTATTTCATTACAAAATTTTTCTTCTTTTTTAAGGATGTTGAGGTGGATTCATGCCCTCCCTTCGAAAAGAGACCAAGATGGGATGATATCAAATCAATGCAAGCTGCAAGACCAACAGTAATCAGATTTGCTAATTCCAATGCACGTTCGTTGGACCGGCCAGGAGTCTCTAAGCAACCTGACAAGAAATTCGAGTCAGCCTCATCTGATCAAGATGGAGGGAACACTCCTCTTCATGCATTGACAGGGACTTCTGATGTACAAGTGCAGCCAGAACTTGTAAATGTATATATTTTTTTTTCTTTTCCGTATTTTTTCAAAAATAAGACAAATTTTCTCAACCACATAACTTTTGATGAGTAAAACTTAAATTTGTTTCTAAACTATTCTATATTCTTTCATTAACCACATTAGCAGTATATAAAAGAATGGTTGTAACACAGAAGTACCAAATAGCTTATCATTGATTTTATAAAACTTTACCTGTAATTTCTCGTTTAAGCAAGATGTTTTCTAATGCAAAAATCCATTATTTCTTTAAACAAATAACTATTATTTCACAGTTGAAAATCGAACAATCATTCTTAAACTGAGATGTGTTTTGCACCTAGCTTTTGTGTGTATATTTAATCCGTTTATCAAAATAACCCATCGGAATAGTTGGATACTAACCTGACAGGCATAAATTTGAACCTTAATCGCTTGCTCGCTACAAAGTGGAGTTTCAAATAACCGGATGTTTTTTATCTTAGACGAAGAGAGATATTAACACAGGAAAAATCGCATAAATTGTTTCCACAGCGCATTTCTATCTGACGCCGTTTTCGCAGCACGTTATGGACTAATTGAATATAGGCTAAGGGGTTAGAAACGCAATTTCAACCTGTAAGAATATTTCAGCGTGTGTGTCAGTGTGTATGTGTGTGTGTGTGTGTGTACGTGTGTGTGTGTGTGTGCGTGTGTGTGTGTGTGTGTGTGTGTGTGTGTGTGTGTGTGTCAGTGTGTGTGTGTGTCAGTGTGTGGGTCAGTGTGTTATTAACAAAATTCGTAATTTATTATACATTGTTTGATAAAAAAAAAGTGTGTTATAATTGTGATAAAACTTTCGTCAAATAAAAAAAAAAAAACTTAATCCATTCATTTTCTAGTTTCAGGGGGAAGCTGTGAAAACTTCTGCCTTCCCTGGTCCGGGACTTCAAAGTATCATGGGTAATGGTCCCCTCTCACCGGATGATGATGTTAGTGAAGGAACGTTATTTGATATCCCCCTGGATTTTCAATTTACAGCTGAAGAAATGGACAGTCTTATGCAAATTGTTGGGTCTAATTCTTCCGGGGACATTTTTAACGACAATTTTACTATTAGTGAATTGGATCCTGTACAAATAGGTGCAGGACATGAAAATAGTGCTATGTCCCCGAAATTGCGTGAATTTTATTTGTTAGAGTCTGCTCTAAGTCACCTGCAAACATATAGGGTAGATTTTAACCCCCCTGAGGAAAACGCGGGCATTATTTTAACTGACCCTGTGAATTTTCTCCATAGCTATATCGACAGAATTCGAGCAAAAATTGAGATTCAGATTCAGAAATGGGGGGGGGGGGTCAAGGGGGAATTAAAGCATCAGTGAATCAAAAAGTTTATTTACAAAAGGGGACATCCGGGGATATTTTTTATTTTCATTTTTCAACTGGCAGCCAGACTTTTTACCCAGGTCTAAACGAATTTGAAGACAACTTTTTCAACTGGGTGAATAAACTAATTTTGACTTTGGACACGTTTAATGAGAGAGGTAGTGGGTCCACAATTTTATACATTGAACGCATGGATCTGAATCTCAGTAGATTTAAAAAAAACTTTATTTTAAGGGGAGGGCGAGGTAAAAGAATAAAATGCCACCCAGATTTGTCGGCTACCAAAGGGGTCCAAGGTTTCGATTTTGACATGGGGCTGCAATGTTTTAAGTATGCATTTTTAGTAGCAGCCCATAAAACATTAAAAAATGAGTCATCAATGAAAAATCTCGACGGACTTGCTCGCAATGGTGGAGAAAATTTCCCTAAAGTAAATTTTGATTGTTTAGAGGGAAAGTATTCGGTGTCCTTGAAAGAAATAAGCATATTCGAGAAAGCAAATGAAAATCTTGGGGTGGGGGTGGTTGTTCTCCAGTATGACACTGAATTTGTAGATGGGGAAAAAAAACCAAATAAAAAAGGGGTTTTGTATTCAGTGAAGACACCGATGGTGGAAAATGTTAAAAATTGGGTATGGGTTATTTACGAGCCTCCCAAAGATGTAAATTCTTATTGTCATTTTTTCCCGTTACAGCAATAAGTCGACTCCTATCTCAAGGCAAGAACAAAGGAGAACGTTTCTATTGCCCCATGTGCCTTTCCCCGTTTAGATCTGAGCGAACATTCTCAGATCACATGAACCATTGCAAAATTTATGGGAATCAAAGAATTGAAATACCGGCAGAAGGCAAAGATATTTTACAATTTAAAAATTTCCAAAATTCCCTGCTACAAGTTGATAAAATATCTTTGGATTCTGAAACAAGACTGGTTGAGGTATCAGATCCATCAAGGCCAAATATAGTCAAGGAACACAAACTAGTTGCGTGTTCCTACGCACACGCCCGTCGCGATTCCAACAATAAAATACAATTGGAAGAGTTTTTTTTTACTATGGATGAGGAGGGTAGCATGGAAAAGTTATTGGTTTCTTTAATAAAAACAGCGAACGGCGCAATTTCACGATTGCGTCACATCAATTACCCAATCACATTGTCAGATAAAGAGCAACTGGCGTTGGAAAAGGGGACAATTTGCTGGGTATGTAGGGGTGCTCTTGCCCCAAAAGACGCGGTCTAGGACCACAATCACCTTATTGACCCCAATTCAACGGAAAAAAGTAACTTTCGGGGGTGGGCACACAATTCATGTAATTTAAAAATTAAACAGCAACTTTTTCTTCCTGTTTTTATACATAACTCTAACTACGATCTAAAGTATGTGCTACCAGCATTGGCGCATCTTCAAAGAAATGGAACAATAGATGATGCATGGGTGATAGACAGCTTTACCTACAAAATCATACCTGAATCAGCGGAAAAGTTGCTTGTTTTGGAATTTCTGTGGAAATTTGTTGAAGCCGGCGTTGAGTACACGAATAAAATTCGATTTTAGATTCATACAGTTTTTTCCCTAAATCATTGAGTGAATTAATTCAAGTGCAGAAAAACGATGACGGTTGCAACGCTTTCCCCCTTCTCAAGCAACAATTTCCAAATGATTTATATGATTTGTTTACGGTCAAGGGCATATATCCTTATGACCATTATTGTTCCATGTCGAGATTCGCCGAGGAAACTATTCCTCCAATTGAATCGTTTTATGACAGTCTTCACGATCGTAGTTGCACCCCCGAGGAATACAGCTTTGCTAAAAAAGTTTGGGCAGAGGGAGGGTGTAAAAAAGGGTTTGACTACTGCAAGCTGTATTTGTCGAGTGACGTGTTAACTTTGTTAGACATTATGTGTAAAAATACGGACAAAATCTATGAGGAGTTTAACCTTGATTTGGGCTATTATTTTTCTTCGCCTCATCTAGTGATGGACCTTATCCTAGTGGGGAAAAAATTGGGCTAATCACAGACATTGATCAGCATCTGTTCATTGAAAGATCAATGAGGGGGGGGGTTTGTTTTTCACGGGGATCGTATCTTGGAAACTGATCCAACAGGAGAGAAGACGGGGACAAAATCGGATGCAGTTTTCCTCGATATGAATTCTCTCTACCCCTCGGCCATGTCCCATTATGCGCTACCTTGCGGTGACTATAAATGGCTCAATGACCCTCAAGCTCCCCATTTCCCCAACATTGACAGTGTTGAGGAGAATGGACCGGTTGGATGGTTTTTTGAAATTGATGGAGAGATACCAGTCGAGCTTCACGATTCAGTAAAGGATTTTGTTTTCCCATGCATCAATAGACCTGTGACTAAGGTCTCTTTGAGCCCTCGCAATAGGCGTTTAGTCGAGGTGGACGGATTGCATTGGACACCTTCAAAACAAAAACTTATTGCTGACCTTCTGCCGAAAAAAAACATAGTTGTACATCATGTAGCTTTAAAATGGATGTGCAACAACGGTTTCAACGTCACAAAGGTTCACAGAGCACTCCAGTTTAGTCAAAAACCCTATTTGAAAGCATTTGTTGACACTTTTGTCAACAAACGTTCTGAAGCAGAGACGAAGGCTGAAAAAAAAATTTATAAACTCATTTTGAATTCGGCTTTCGGAAAAATGTGTGAGAGTGTTCGTAATAGGAATCGTTGTGACGTCGTGACCGATCCTGAACAATGTGCTCGAATTATTGCCGATCCAAATTACACTTCCTTCACAATCATTGGCCCGGACATGGTACTTTTGAATAGGAAAAAAGACGCATTGTCTTGAATAAAAATATTGCTGCAGGCAGTGCGATCTTGGAGATCTCTAAAAAGCTCATGTTGGAATTCTACTACAATGTGGCTAGGGTACAGTGGTCGGAAAAGGGGCAAGTAGAGGTCTGCTACGGGGACACGGATTCTCTACTGTTAAAAGTAAAAACCTCAAATCTAATTGATGATTTGGCGCACGGTGAATTTATCAGCTCACGAGTGGACTACGCTAATTGGGGTGGTCTTTACCCTGAGCTAGTAAAACGTCGGGCACCCAATCAGCTTTATTTTTTAAATCAGAAACGGGAAGCGACTTGATTTCCCGTGGTATGTTTGTAGGTCCGAAGGTGTAATTTATACAGACAGACGACGAGGAAATCAAGAAACGTTGCAAAGGAGTACCCACGCGCTATGTGGATAAGAATTTCGACATGGACATTTATAGGAATTGTATTGTTCAAAACACAATTCCACGAGCCAAATTGCTGGCAATTCGTTCTCTCAAATACAAGAACTTTACTGTAAATGTAGAAAAAATTGCCATTAGTACCATTTCCGACAAGGTCTATGTTTGTCAAGATGGTGTGACTACCCTCCCCCTTGGACACTATTTAACTTCAGACCGGAACGAATGTGTTACCCATAGGGAAAGTCTCGGTTTAAATAAAGTCCTGTAAATTATTTCCTAAAACCTTTTGGGGGGGCCTCGTGGCCGGGGGGGGGCCTCGCGGCCCGGGGGGGGGGGGCGGCCGCAAGCGGGGGTGCACCGCCACTATCAAAGTTATCTTTTTGACTTAGAGCAGATTTTTTTTTAAGTGTTTTATTCAAAAAAAAAGTGATATTTTTTCAAGTGCTTTAATCTAATTTTGTATTTTTTCTCTATAAATAAACAAAAAAAAGTATTCAAGTGTTTTTTCTGTCTGTGCCTATGTAAATGTTGTATTTTTATTATAAATAAATTTAAAAAAAGTGTATTTTTTCATGTTTAATGTGCTTTTTTCAATGTATTGTTACTTTTTTTTCTATGTATATAATAAAAGAAAATATGATTCTTTATTCGTCTTCTTCTTCTTCTTCTTCTTCTTGAACAGAGTAGTAGTAGGGAAATTATTTAGTCATTAGACAGCCATAGTCTACAGTTAGTTGTCCAGGTGAACTGTTGAAGGGAACATGTATCAATTTAAAACACCATTCAGATCGTTTCTGTGTGGGCCCTCAATGTCGGGCAAAACAACACTCTTAACTAAAATAATTAAAAATTGCGATAAAATGTTTGTGGAAAAGCCGAAAAAATCTACTATTGCTATAGTATTTGGCAGGAGTCATACGATAAAATAAAAGCAATTGCTACCATGGGATCGGTGCAGATACAATTCATACAGGGACTTGATGTTTTCAACATTATTGAACCAAACTCTTGGCTGATCATTGACGATCTGGCTGAATCTATTGAACAATGGTCCCAGCAAATGCTGCAATTGTTCACTATTCACTCTCATCATGAACAGATTTCCGTTACTCTGGTTCTACACAATCTCTTTCATCAGAGCAAATGTATGCGAACACTTGCTTTGAACTGCACCTACTATATCATCTACAGAGTTGTTCGTGATTCTAGCTCGCTAATAACCCTCAATAAACAAATCTATCCAGGTGCCCCTAAGTTTCTGCTCTCAGCATACAATCAGGCAACTAATAAACCACACGGTTATATCCTATTGGATCTTAATCAAAATACACCCGAGGATCTGCGTGTAGTCACAGATATTTTCGACAATGAAATTGCAGTATATCTCCCTGTGAACACTAAAAAGACCTATTAGTCGCTATCATGACACTGAAGAAACTACATGAAAATAGACATTTGTTTTCAGTTCTAAGCACTTCAAAACCTCCGCTTAGGAAAGCAATACTCAAACACGGTATTGACAATGATTTCATTAATCTAATATCTGAACTTTGTTTAAATTTGACCAAGGGTAATGTTCAACTGCCAGAAGTAGTTAAGCAGCAGGCAAAGCAACATCGTTCCATTGTACGTACATTGGCCTCTAAAAAGAAAGGAAAGAATTTTAAAAGGAAACGACTTCTTAAGGCGGGCGGTAGCTTTTTCACACTTTTACTGCCAATAATTGCAGGACTTGTAAACAGTTTTCTCTAGAGAATGGAAAAACCCTATAAATTGACTCCAATAGAACTAGCTCTCTCACCCGTGGAACACTTTGAGAACAATCTGAGTAAATTCCTTGACAATGAAAATATTGAGGATGATAAAAAACTGCTTTTACTTCAATTTGCACTTCGCCGAATGGACAAACACAGGTCCTATCGGTCGAAGCCCACTGCTTCTGCTGCTGATACCCAAAAAGAATCATCTTCTCAAGAGTCTGCTGCTGCTACTGGAACACAATTAAAGAAGGAGGAATTGGATTCAATTGTATTGAAAATTGGAAATCTAATGCCCTGCTCATATCGTGAACAAAGTAAACGACTCCTAACCTATCTCTTGGAAAGTGGTCATATTCAAGTTGAGAGCAATGGGGAAGGGATTATAATTCAGGGCAAGAGCTATAATCTACTTGATTTAATCTATGACATGGTTACAAATCGTAAAGGACTATTATCATTTGACGCTCATCTGTCCATCTGTCCAGACACACAGGCAGAAAGAGTGAGAGCTACAAAAATACGTACAAATACGTAGATTCACACACACAAACCGGGAAACACATGCATTGGAATAAGAAAACACCCGCCCAGACACACAGGCAAAAAGAGTGAGAGCGACAAAAATACGTACAAATACGTAGATTCACACACACAAACCGGGAAAGACATGCATTTGAATAAGCAAACACCCGCCCAGACACACAGGCAAAAAGAGTGAGAGCGACAAAAACACATACAAACACGTAGATTCAGACACACAAACTGAGAAAGACATGGAATGAAATAAGAAAATATCAGCCCAGACACACAGGCAAAGAGAGTGAGAGCGATAAACACACATACAAATACGTAGATTCAGACACACAAACCGAGAAAGACATGCATTGGAATAAGCAAACACCCGCCCAGACACACAGGCAAAAAGAGTGAGAGAGACAAAAACACATACAAATACGTAGATTTAAACACACAAACCGAGAAAGACATGCATATGGAATAAGCAAACACCCGCCAAGACACACAGGCAAAAAGAGTGAGAGAGACAAAAACACATACAAATACGTAGATTCAGACAAACAAACCGAGAAAGAAATGCATTGGAATAAGCAAACACCCGCTCAGACAGAAAGGCAAAAAATAGTGAGAGAGACAAAACACATACAAATACGTAGATTCAGACACACAAACCGAGAAAGACATGCATTGGAATAAGCAAACACCCGCCCAGACACTAAGGCAAAAAGAGTGAGAGAGACAAAAACACATACAAATACGTCGATTAAACACACAAACCGAGAAAGACATGCATTGGAATGAACACACACCCGCCAAGACACTCAGCCAAAAAGAGTGAAAGAGACAAAAACACTTACAAATACGTAGATTCAGACACACAAACCGAGAAAGACATGCATTGGAATAAGCAAACACCCACCCCGACACACAGGCAAAAAGAGTGAGAGTGACAAAAAACACATAAAAATACGTAGATTCAGACACACAAACCGAGAAAGACATGCATATGGAATAAGCAAACACCCGCCAAGACACACAGGCAAAAAGTAGTGAGAGAGACAAAACACATACAAATACGTAGATTCAGACACACAAACCGAGAAAGACATGCATTGGAATAAGCAAAAACCCGCCCAGACACACAGGTAAAAAGAGTGAGAGAGACAAAAAACACATACAAATACGTAGATTCAGACACGCAAACCGAGAAAGACATGCATATGGAATAAGCAAACACCCGCCAAGACACACAGGCAAAAAGAGTGAAAGAGACAAAACACATATAAATACCTAGATTCAGACACACAAACCGAGAAAGACATGCATTGGAATAAGCAAACACCCGCTCAGACGCACAGACAAAAGAGTGAGAGAGACAAAAACACATATAAATACGTAGATTCAGTCACACAAACTGAGAAAGACAAGCATTGGAATAAGCAAACACCCGCCCAGACGCACCGGCTAAAAGAGTGAGAAACAAAAACACATACAAATATGTAGATTCAGACACATAAACCGAGAAAGACATGCATTGGAATAAGCAAACACCCGCCCAGACACACAGACAAAAAGAGTGAGAGAGACAAAAACACATACAAATACGTAGATTCAGTCACACAAACTGAGAAAGACAAGCATTGGAATAAGCAAACACCCGCCCAGACACACAGGCAAAAAGAGTGAGCGAGACAAAAACACATACAAATATGTAGATTCAGACACATAAACCGAGAAAGACATGCATTGGAATACGCAAACATCTGTCCAGACACACAGGCAGAAAGAGTGAGAGCGACAAAAATACGTACAAATACGTAGATTCACACACACAAACCGGGAAAGACATGCATTGGAATAATCAAACACCCGCCCAGACACACAGGCAAAAAGAGTGAGAGCGACAAAAACACATACAAACACGTAGATTCAGACACACAATTCGAGAAAGACATGCAATGAAATAAGCAAACACCCGCCCAGACACACATACAAAGAGAGTGAGAGCGACAAAAACACATACAAATACGTAGATTCACACACACAAACCGAGAAAGACACGCATTGGAATAAGCAAACACCCGCCCAGACACACAGGCAAAAAGAGTGAGAGAGACAAAAACACATACAAATACGTAGATTTAAACACACAAACCGAGAAAGACATGCATATGGAATAAGCAAACACCCGCCAAGACACACAGGCAAAAAGAGTGAGAGAGACAAAAACACATACAAATACGTAGATTCAGACAAACAAACCGAGAAAGAAATGCATTGGAATAAGCAAACATCAGCTCAGACAGAAAGGCAAAAAATAGTGAGAGAGACAAAAACACATACAAATACGTAGATTCAGACACACAAACCGAGAAAGACATGCATTGGAATAAGCAAACACCCGCCCAGACACTAAGGCAAAAAGAGTGAGAGAGACAAAAACACATACAAATACGTAGATTAAAACACACAAACCGAGAAAGACATGCATTGGAATGAACAAACACCCGCCAAGACACACAGGCAAAAAGAGTGAGAGAGACAAAAACACTTACAAATACGTAGATTCAGACACACAAACCGAGAAAGACATGCATTGGAATAAGCAAACACCAACCCGACACACAGGCAAAAAGAGTGAGTGACAAAAAACACATACAAATACGTAGATTCAGACACACAAACCGAGAAAGACATGCATTGGAATAAGCAAACACCCGCCCAGACACACAGGCAAAAAGAGTGAGAGAGACAAAAACACATACAAATACGTAGATTTAAACACACAAACCGAGAAAGACATGCATTGGAATGAACAAACACCCACCCCGACACACAGGTAAAAAGAGTGAGAGAGACAAAAAACACATACAAATACGTATGTTCAGACACACAAACCGAGAAAGACATGCATATGGAATAAGCAAACAACCGCCAAGACACACAGGCAAAAAGAGTGAGAGAGACAAAACACATATAAATACCTAGATTCAGACACACAAACCGAGAAAGAAATGCATTGGAATAAGCAAACACCCGCCCAGACACACAGACAAAAAGAGTCTGAGAGACAAAAACACATACAAATACGTAGATTCAGTCATACAAACTGAGAAAGACAAGCATTGGAATAAGCAAACACCCGCCAAGACACACAGGCAAAAAGAGTGAGAGAGACAATAACACATACAAATACGTAGATTCAGACACAAACCGAGAAAGACATGCATTGGATTAAGCAAACAACCGCCCAGACACACAGACAAAAAGAGTGAGAGAGACAAAAACACATACAAATACGTAGATTCAGTCACACAAACTGAGAAAGACAAGCATTGGAATAAGCAAACACCCGCCCAGACACACAGGCAAAAAGAGTGAGAGCGACAAAAACACATACAAACACGTAGATTCAGACACACAAACCGAGAAAGACATGCAATGAAATAAGCAAACACCCGCCCAGACACACAGACAAGAGAGTGAGAGCGACAAAAACACATACAAATACGTAGATTCACACACACAAACCGAGAAAGACATGCATTGGAATAAGCAAACACCCGCCCAGACACACAGGCAAAAAGAGTGAGAGAGACAAAAACACATACAAATACGTAGATTTAAACACACAAACCGAGAAAGACATGCATATGGAATAAGCAAACACCCGCCAAGACACACAGGCAAATAGAGTGAGAGAGACAAAAAGACATACAAATACGTAGATTCAGACAAACAAACCGAGAAAGAAATGCATTAGAATAAGCAAATATCCGCTCAGACAGAAAGGCAAAAAATAGTGAGGGAGACAAAAACACATACAAATACGTAGATTCAGACACACAAACCGAGAAAGACATGCATTGGAATAAGCAAACACCCGCCCAGACACTAAGGCAAAAAGAGTGAGAGAGACAAAAACACATACAAATACGTAGATTAAAACACACAAACCGAGAAAGACATGCATTGGAATGAACAAACACCCGCCAAGACACACAGGCAAAAAGAGTGAGAGAGACAAAAACACTTACAAATACGTAGATTCAGACACACAAACCGAGAAAGACATGCATTGGAATAAGCAAACACCCACCCCGACACACAGGCAAAAAGAGTGAGTGACAAAAAACACTTACAAATACCTAGATTCAGACACACAAACCGAGAAAGACATGCATTGAAATAAGCAAAAACCCGCCCAGACACACAGGTAAAAAGAGTGAGAGAGACAAAAAACACATACAAATACGTAGATTCAGACACACAAACCGAGAAAGACATGCATATGGAATAAGCAAACAACCGCCAAGACACACAGGCAAAAAAAGTGAGAGAGACAAAACACATATAAATACCTAGATTCAGACGCACAAACCGAGAAAGACATGCATTGGAATAAGCAAACACCCGCCCAGACACACAGACAAAAAGAGTCAGAGAGACAAAAACACATACAAATACGTAGATTCAGACACACAAACCGAGAAAGACATGCATTGGAATAAGCAAACACCCGCCCAGACACACAGGCAAAAAGAGAGAGAGAGACAAAACACATACAAATATGTAGATTCAATCACACAAACCGAGAAAGACATGCATTGGAATAAGCAAACACCCGCCCAGACACTAAGGCAAAAAGAGTGAGAGAGACAAAAACACATACAAACACGTAGATTAAATCACACAAAACGAGAAAGACATGCATTGGAATAAACAAACACCCGCCAAGACACACAGGCGAAAAGAGTGAGAGAGACAAAATCACTTACAAATACGTAGATTCAGACAAACAAACCGAGAAAGACATGCATTGGAATAAGCAAACACCCACCCCAACACACAGGCAAAAAGAGTGAGAGTAAGAGTGACAAAAAACACATACAAATACCTAGATTCAGACACACAAACCGAGAAAGACATGCATTGAAATAAGCAAACACCAGCCCAGACACACAGGTAAAAAGAGTGAGAGAGACAAAAAACACATACAAATACGTAGATTCAGACACACAAACCGAAAAAGACATGCATATAGAATAAGCAAATACCCGAAAAGACACACAGGCAAAAAGAGTGAGAGAGACAAAACACATACAAATACCTAGATTCAGACACACAGACCGAGAAAGACATGCATTGAAAAAATGCAAGAACCCACCCAGACACACAGGCAAAAAGAGTGAGAGAGATAGAAACACATACAAATACGTAGATTCAGACACACAAACCGAGAAAGACATGCATTGGAATAAGCAAACACCCGCCCAGACACTCAGGCAAAAAGAGTGAGAGAGAAAACACATACAAATACGTAGATTCAAACACACAAACCGAGAAAGACATGCATTGGAATAAACAAACACCGCCCAGACACACAAGCAAAAAGAGTGAGAGAGACAAAACACTTACAAAGACGTAGATTCAGACACACAAACCGAGAAAGACATGCGTTGGAATAAGCAAATACTCACCCAGACACACAGGCAAAAAGAGTGAGAGAGATAAAAACAAATGCAAATACGTAGATTCAGACACACAAACTGAGAAAGACATGCATTGGAATAAGCAAACACCCGCTCAGAGACTCAGGCAAAAAGAATGAGAGTGAGAGTGACAAAAAACACATACAAATACGTAGATTCAGACACACAAACCGAGAAAGACATGCATTGGAATAAGCAAACACCAGCCCAGACACTCAGGCAAAAAGAGATAGAGAGAGACAAAAACACATTCAAATACGTAGATTCAACCACACAAACCGAGAAAGACATGCATTGGAATAAAAAAATCCCGCCCAGAAACACAGGCGAAAAGAGTGAGAGAGACAAAAACACATACAAATACGTAGATTCAGACACACAAACCGAGAAAGACATGCATTGGAATAAGCAAACACCCGCCCAGACACTCAGGCAAAAAGAGTGAGAGAGAACAAAAACCCATACAAATACGTAGATTCAAACACAAAAACCGAGAAAGACATGCATTGGAATAAACAAACACCCGCCCAGACATACAGGCAAAAAGAGTGAGAGACACAAAAACACATACAAATACGTAGATTCAGACACACAAACCGAGAAAGACATGCATTGGAATAAGCAAACACCAGCCCAGCCACTCAGGCAAAAAGAGTGAGAGAGACAAAAACACATTCAAATACGTAGATTCAACCACAAAAACCGAGAGAGACATGCATTCGAATAAAAAAAACTCCCACCCAGAAACACAGGCAAAAAATATGAGAGCGACAAAAACACATACAAATACGTAGATTCAGACACACAAACCGAGAAAGACATGCATTGGAATAAGCAAACACCCGCCCAGACAGACAGGCGAAAAATAGTGAGAGAGATAAAAACACATACAAATACGTAGATTCAGACGCACAAACCGAGAAAGACATACATTGGAATACGCAAACACCCGCCCAGACACACAGGCAGAAAGAGTGAAAGAGACAAAAAAACATACAAATCCGTAGATTCAGACACACAAACCGAGAAAGACATGCATTGGAATAAGCAAACACCCGCTCAGACACTCAGGCAAAAAGAGTGTGAGTGACAAAAAACACATACAAATACGTAGATTCAGACACACAAACCGAGAAAGACATGCATTGAAATAAGCAAACACCCGCCCAGACACACAGGCAAAAAGAGTGAGAGAGACAAAAACACATACAAATACGTAGATTCAGACGCACAAACCGAGAAAGACAAGCATTGGAATAAGCAAACACCCGCCCAGACACACAGGAAAAAGAGTGAGAGAAGTAACAAATTCTTTCTTGAATTCTCCTCCTGGATACACAATACAGATATTTCATTCAAGAAATTATGAAAAAAATTGTAAGTAAGTAACAAATTCTTTCTTAAATTCACCTCTTGGATACACAATACGGAAATTTCATTCAAGAAATTATGAAAAAATTGTAAATAAGTAACAAAATCTTTATTGATTTCGCCTCTTGGATGCACAATACAGATATTTCATTCAAGAAATTATGAAAAAATTGTAAATAAACTCTTCATTTTTTTCACCTCTTGGATACATAGTACGGAAATTTCATTCAAGAAATTATGAAAAATTGTAAGTAAGCAACAAATTCTTTCTTGTATTCGCCTCCTCGATTCACGTATATACCTATATTCACATGAGAAATAACTGCATTCATGGTAGGTTCATTTAGGTTCACTTGGCGTGGCGCGCCACGCTAAGTGAACCTGAATGAACCTAATGTGAATGCAGTTATTTGAAAAAAGGGTGGTATTGTAGGTTGGCTGCAGGTGCCCGGGTGAAGGAAAAAACAGTTGTGCTTCCATCTATACCTTAATGGAAATAGATGGTAGCACTTGCTTTAGTAAAAAAAAGAGCTTAGCTTTTTGCTTGTCTTTCTCACTAGGCCCCTGGGGTAGAGTTTGTTACTTACTTAGAATGTTGTCATAATTTTTTGAATGAAATGTCTGTATTGTGTATCCAGGAGGCGAATTCAAGAAAGAATTTGTTACTTACTTACAATTTTTTTCATAATTTCTCGAATGAAATGTCTGTATTGTGTATCCAGGAGGCGAATTCAAGAAATAATTTGTTACTTACTTACAATTTTTCATAATTTCTTGAATGAAATGTCTGTATTGTGTATCCAGGAGGCGAATTCAAGAAAGAATTTGTTACTTAATTACAATTTTTCATAATTTCTTGAATGAAATCTCCGTATTGTGTATCCAAGAGGTGAAAAAAATAAAGAGTTTATTTGCAATTTTTTCATAATTTCTTGAATGAAACATCTGTATTGTGCATCCAAGAGGTAAAATCAATAAAGAGTTTGTTACTTTCTTTCAATTTTTTCATAATTTATTGAATGAAATTTCCGTATTAAGTGTCCAAGAGGTGAATTTAAGAAAGAATTTGTTACTTACTTACAATTTTTTTCATAATTTCTTGAATGAAATGTCTGTATTGTGTATCCAGGAGGAGAATTCAAGAAAGAATTGGTTACTTCTCTCACTCTTTTTGCCTGTTTGTCTGGGCGGGTGTTTGCTTATTCCAATGCATGTCTTTCTCGGTTTATGGGTCTGAATCTACGTATTTGTATGTGTTTTTTGTCACTCTCACTCTTTTTGCCTGAGTGTCTGAGCGGGTGTTTGCTTATACCACTGCATGTCTTTCTCGGTTTGTGTGTCTGAATCTACGTATTTGTATGTGTTTTTGTCTCTTTCACTCTTTGTCCCTGTGTGTCTGGGGGAGGGGGGGTGTTTGCTTATTCCAAAGTATGTCTTTATCAGTTTGTGTGTCTGAATATACGTATTTGTATGTGTTTTTGTCTCTCTCACTCTTTTTGCCCTTTGTGTCTGGGCAGGTGTTTGCTTATTTTAATGCATGTCTTTCTTGGTTTTTGTGTCTGAATCTACGTATTTGTATGTGTTTTTGTCTCTGTAACTCTTCTTGCCTGTGTGTCAGGGCGGGTGTTTGCTTATTCCAATGTATTTGCTTATTTCTCGGTTTTTGTGTCTGAATCTACGTATTTGCATGTGTTTTTGTCTCTCTCACTCTTTTTGCCGGAGTGTCTGAGAGGGTGTTTGATTATTCCAATGCATGTCTTTCTCGGTTTGTGTGTCTGAATCTACGTATTTGTAAGTGTTTTTTGTCACTCTCACTCTTTTTGCCTGAGTGTCTGAGCGGGTGTTTGCTTATACCAATGCATGTCTTTCTCGGTTTGTATGTCTGAATCTAAGTATTTTTATGTGTTTTTATCTCTCTCATTCTTTTTGCCTATGTGTCTAGGTGGGTGTTTGCTTATTCCAATGCATGGCTTTCTCGGTTTGTGTGTCTGAATCTACGTATTTGTATGTGTTTTTATCTCTCTCACTATTTTTTGCCTGTCTCTCTGGACGGGTGTTTGCTTATTCCAATGCATGTCTTTCTCGGTTTGTGTGTCTGAATCTACGTATTTGTATGTGTTTTTGTCTCTCTCACTTTTTTTGCCTTTCTGTTTAAGCGGGTGTTTGCTTATCCCAATGCAAGTCTTTCTCGGTTTGTGTCTGAATCTACGTATTTGTGTGTGTTTTTGTCGCTCTCACTCTTTTTGCCTGTGTGTCTTGGCGGGTGTTTGCTTATTCCAATGCATGTCTATCTCGGTTTGTGTGTTTGAATCTAAGTATTTGTATGTGTTTTTGTCTCTCTCACATTTTTTGCCTGTGTGTCTGGGCAGGTGTTTTCTTATCCCAATGCATGTATTTTTCGGTTTTTGCTTATTTCTTGGTTTGTGTGTCTGAATCTACGTAATTATATGTGTTTTTGTCTCTCTCACTCTTTTTGCCTGTGTGTCTGGATGGGTGTTTGCTTACTCCAATGCATGTCTTTTTCGGTTTGTGTGTGTGAATCTGCGTATTTGTATGTGTTTTTGTCGCTCTCATTCTTTTTTCCTGTGTGTCTGGGCGGGTGTTTGCTTATTTCATTGCATGTCTTTCTCGGTTTGTGTGTATGAATGTACGTATTTGTAAGTGTTTTTGTCGCTCTCACTCTTTTTACCTGTGTGTCATGGCGGGTGTTTGCTTATTCCAATGCATGTCTTTCTGGTTTGTGTATGTGAATCTACGTATTTGTATGTGTCTTTGTCACTCTCATTCTTTTGCCCATGTGTCTGGGCAGATGTTTGCGTATTCCAATGCATGTCTTTCTCGGTCTGTGTGTCTGAATTTACATATTTGTATTTGTTTTTGTCTCTCTCACGCTTTTTGCCTGTGTGGCTGGGCGGGTGTTTGCTTATTCCAATGCTTGTCTTTCTCAGTTTGAGTGACTGAATCTACGTATTTGAATGTGTTTTTGTCTCTCTCACTCTTTTTGTCGGTGTGTCTGGGCGGGTGTGTGCTTATTCCAATGCATGTTTTCTCGGTTTTGTGTGTCTGAATCTACGTATTTGTATGTGTTTTTTTTCTCTCACTCTTTTAGCCGGTGTGTCTGGGCGGGTGTTTGCTCATTCCAATGCATGTCTTTCTCGGTTTGTATGACAGAATCTACGTATTTCTATGTGTTTTTGTTTCTGTCATTCTTTTTGTCTGTGTGTCTGGGCGGGTGTTTGCTTATTCCAATGCTTGTCTTTCTCAGTTTGTGTGACCGAATATACGTATTTGTATGTGTTTTTGTCTCCCTTACTCTTTTTGTCTGTGTGTCTAGGCGGATGTTTTCTTATTCCAATGCATGTCTTTCTCGGTTTGTATGACTGAATCTACGTATTTGTATGTGTTTGTGTCTCTGTATCTCTTTTAGCCGGTGTCCCTGGGCGGGTGTTTGCTTATTCCAATGCATGTCTTTCTCTGTTTGTATGACTGAATCTATGTATTTGTATGTGTTTTTGTCTCTCTAACTCTTTTTGTCTGTGCGTCTGGGCGGATGTTTGCTTATTCCATTGCATGTCTTTCTCGGTTTGCTTGTCTGAATCTAGATATTTGTATGTGTTTTGTCTCTCTCACTCTTTTTGCCTGTGTGTCTGGGCGGGTGTTTGCTTATTCCAAATGCATGTCTTTCTCGGTTTGTATGTCTGAATCTAAGTATTTTTATGTGTTTTTATCTCTCTCACTCTTTTTGCCTATGTGTCTAGGTGGGTGTTTGCTTATTCCAATGCATGGCTTTCTCGGTTTGTGTGTCTGAATCTACGTATTTGTATGTGTTTTTATCTCTGTCACTATTTTTTGCCTGTCTGTCTGGACGGGTGTTTGCTTATTCCAATGCATGTCTTTCTCGGTTTGTGTGTCTGCATCTACGTATTTGTATGTGTTTTTGTCTCTCTCATTCTTTTAGCCAGTGTGTCTGGGCTGGTGTTTGCTTATTCCAATGCATGTCTTTCTCGGTTTGTGTGTCTGAATCTACGTATTTGTATGTGTTTTTGTCTCTCTCACTCTTTTTGCCTGATGTGTCTGGGCGGGTGTTTGCTTATTCCAATGCATGTCTTTCTCGGTATGTGTGGCTGAATCTACGTATTTGTATGCGTTTTTATCTCTCTTACTCTTTTTGCCTGTGTGTCTGGGCGGGTTCATGCTTATTCCAATGCATGTCTTTCTCGGTTTGTGTGTCTGAATATACGTATTTGTATGTGTTTTTGTCTCTCTCACTTTTTTTGCCTTTCTGTTTAAGCGGGTGTTTGCTTATCCCAATGCAAGTCTTTCTCGGTTTGTGTGTCTGAATCTACGTATTTGTATGTGTTTTTGTCTCTCTAACTCTTTTTGCCTGTGTTTCTGGGCGGGTGTTTGCTTATTCCAATGCATGTCTATCTCGGTTTGTGTGTTTGAATCTACGTATTTGTATGTGTTTTTGTCTCTCTCACATTTTTTGCCTGTGTGTCTGGGCAGGTGTTTGCTTATCCCAATGCATGTATTTTTCGGTTTTTGCTTATTTCTTGGTTTGTGTGTCTGAATCTACGTAATTATATGTGTTTTTGTCTCTCTCACTCTTTTTGCCTGTGTGTCTGGGTTGGTGTTTGCTTATTCCAATGCATGTCTTTTTCGGTTTGTGTGTGTGAATCTACGTATTTGTATGTGTTTTTGTCGCTCTCACTCTTTTTTCCTGTGTGTCTGGGCGGGTGTTTGCTTATTTCATTGCATGTCTTTCTCGGTTTGTGTGTATGAATGTACGTATTTGTAAGTGTTTTTGTCGCTCTCACTCTTTTTACCTGTGTGTCATGGCGGGTGTTTGCTTATTCCAATGCATGTCTTTCTTGGTTTGTGTATGTGAATCTACGTGTTTGTATGTGTTTTTGTCTCTCTCATTCTTTTTGTCGGTGTGTCTGGGCGGGTGTGTGCTTATTCCAATACATGTTTTCGGTTTGTGTGTCTGAATCTACGTATTTGTATGTGTTTTTTTCTCTCACTCTTTTAGCCGGTGTGTCTGGGCGGGTGTTTGCTCATTCCAATGCATGTCTGTGTCGGTTTGTATGAGAGAATCTACGTATTTCTATGTGTTTTTGTTTCCGTCATTCTTTTTGTCTGTGTGTCTGGGCGGGTGTTTGCTTATTCCAATGCTTTTCTTTCTCAGTTTGTGTGACCGAATCTACGTATTTGTATGTGTTTTTTGTCTCCCTTACTCTTTTTGTCTGTATGTCTAGGCGGGTGTTTTCTTATTCCAATGCACGTCTTTCTCGGTTTGTATGACTGAATCTACGTATTTGTATGTGTTTGTGTCTCTGTCTCTCTTTTAGCCGGTGTGCCTGGGCGGGTGTTTGCTTATTCCAATGCATGTCTTTCTCCGTTTGTATGACTGAATCTATGTATTTGTATGTGTTTTTTGTCTCTCTCACTCTTTTTGTCTGTGTGTCTGGGCGGATGTTTGCTTATTCCATTGCATGTCTTTCTCGGTTTGCTTGTCTGAATCTAGGTATTTGTATGTGTTTTGTCTCTCTCACTCTTTCTGCCTGTGTGTATGAGCGGGTGTTTGCTTATTCCAAATGCATGTCTTTCTTGGTTTGTGTGTCTGAATCTACGTATTTGCATGTGTTTTTTGTCTCTCTCACTCTTTTTACCTGTGTTTTTGGGCGGGTGTTTGCTTATTCCAATGCATGTCTTTCTCGGTTTGTGTGTCTGAATCTACGTATTTGTATGTGTTTTTGACTCTCTCATTATTTTTTGCCTGTCTGTCTGGGGGGTGTTTGCTTACTCCGATACATGTCTTTCTCGGTTTGTGTGTCTGAATCTACGTATTTGTATGTATTTTATCTCTCTCACTCTTTTGGCCTGTGTGTCCTGGCGGGTGTTTGCTTATTCCAATGCATGTCTTTCTCGGTTTGTGTGTCTGAATCTACGTATTTGTATGTGTTTTTGTCTCTCTCACTATTTTTTGCCTGTCTGTCTGAGCGGGTGTTTGCTTATTCCAATTCATGTCTTTCTCGGTCTGTGTGTCTGAATCTATGTAATTATATATGTTTTTGTCTCTCTCACTTTTTTTCCCTGTGTGTCTGGGCGGATGTTTGCTTATTCCAATGCATGTCTTTTTCGGTTTTTATGTCTGAATCTATGTATCTGTATGTGTTTTTGTCTCTCTCACTCTTTTTTGTCTGTGTGTCTGGGCAGGTGTTTGCTTATTCCAATGCATGTCTTTTTCAGTTTTTATGTCTGAATCTATGTATTTGTATGTGTTTTTGTCTCTCTCACTCTTTTTGTCTGTGCGTTTAGGCGGGTGTTTGCTTATTCCATTGGATGTCTTTCTCGGTTTGTGTGTCTGAATCTAGATATGTGTATGTGTTTTGTCTCTCTCACTTTTTTTGACTATGTGTCTGGGCGGGTGTTTGCTTATTCCGAATGCATGTCCTTCTCGGTTTGTGTGTCTGAATCTACGTATGTGTTTTTTGTCTCTCTCACTCTTTTTGCCAGTGTGTTTTGGCGGGTGTTCGCTTATTCCAATTAAACGTGATTTTTTTTATGTTTTAAGTATGTTTCATCTCATGATAAGAGACATAAAAAAAGTTGAAAAAAATACCATGTTAAAAAATAAAAATTCCAAAGAAAAACAGAAAAAAATAAAAAAGTGGAAAAATTTCAGTGCATAAAAAAATTCATTAAAAAAAAAGTTGAATAATTTCGAAGTCCAAAAAAATTAGTCCAATAAGAAATTGCTACTACAAACAATATAAAAAGTCAAGACTAACATTTCTATATCATTCTCATTTTGAATTTGGAAAATATTAAATGTAATTTTCTTATGTTTTAAGTATGTTACATGTCATTCTAAGAGATGTAAAAAAAGTTGAAAAAATATATCATGTTAAAAAATAATAAAAAAAAGTTAAAAAAACTTCAAAAAGTATAAAAAAATGAGGGGGGAGGGGGGTCAAACAGTTGGGGGGAGGGGACCTCCTGGGATATTGAGGATAGGGGACCTTTGGGGGTTGAGGTCCCTGGTGGTTAAGGTTATTGGTGCTTATGATCCTTGACGGTTCATACTCATATACACCATACTACTTTAGTTGCAAGGATTTCTAGAATTGTTCTGAATTTCATTATTAAAATTCTTTTCTTAACATCTACATCTCTATTCGTATCAACTTTTTAGTATACTAAAACGTTAGACCATATTTTATATTGACAATACTGTTCAAACGGTACTTGTGTATTATACAGAACACATCAGTGAAGTAAAGTTAGGTCAACTTATAGGACCATTTTATCATCGTTAACCATTCCCATAGATTGATGCTATTCCCAATTTATAATAAATAAGCTATGAGCTAACAACCTTTTCGGGTTTACCTTAACTGCTAATCAGTTTAACCCTTTTTTACCACCTTCATACGATCCGATCACTAATTAGGATCATTCACACCCCTGTTATTCAATCATCCATTAAGATCGTTCATACAGTCAAATTCGCAAATGCTATACCCTTTTTTGCAAATAGAGTTATCTTTTTGGTAAATAATAAAGTTCGTTCTATCTCAAGGGTGCCCTAGGGAATGGCCTTGATAAAGTTCATTCAACTTGATACGCTTCAGTGGTTCCTAGTGCTGTACGCAAAGTATAATAGGGAATGACCTAGATAAAGTTCGTTCGACCTCAAGAGTGCCCTAGGGGATGACCTAGATAAAGTTCATTCATCCTGATACGCTTCAGTGGCTCCTAGTGCTGCCATAGAAGTATAATAGAGAATAACCTAGATAAAGTTCGTTCAACCTCAAGAGTGCCCTAGGGAATGGCCTTGATAAAGTTCATTCAACTTGATACGCTTCAGTGGTTCCTAGTGCTGTACGCAAAGTATAATAGGGAATGACCTAGATAAAGTTCGTTCGACCTCAAGAGTGCCCTAGGGGATGACCTTGATAAAGTTCATTCATCCTGATACGCTTCAGTGGCTCCTAGTGCTGCCATAGAAGTATAATAGAGAATGGCATAGATAAAGTTCGTTCGACCTCAAGAGTGCCCTAGGGGATGACCTTGATAAAGTTCATTCAACTTGATACGCTTCAGTGGTTCCTATGGCCTCAACCAAAGTATAAGGTTACATTCTACTCCCCCACCCCCCATACGTGGTGTTTTCCCAAAATGCATGCAACAGAAATTTTAAAACAGCTATTTTATTCAATATAGTCTAAAGGTCATACAACAAGGCTTTTCGGGCTGATTAATCAAAAACCCCTTTGCACAAAATAAGTTTTATTTTAACTAAAGAACTCCATTAAACCGAAAATGAACAAAAAGAGAATCAAATAATCTACCAAGTATACAACTGACAATGCACATTTCTTTTTTTAGTAAATTCATTTAATTTTTTTCAGTAAAGTACGAATTATATTCTAGCTTTTAGAAAGTAAAGGGTTTAGAACCCTAATCCGATTAATTTCTGCTCGTTTTGAGTTTGAATTATTTTTATTTCTGTTTGTTCGGGTTTCATTTATTTATTGAAACTGATTTGTGGAGTGCTTGGTAGATTATTTGATTCTATTTTTGTTCAATTTTGGTTTAATGGAGCTCTGGCTATTACATTTACAGCACTATATGAGGCATTTTGTTTCAAAGGAAAATAAAGGAACGTGGAAGAAAAAGCGCAACAATTTGCCCATGGGTTACAGAAAGTTTACTCAGGTGTATCAATAAAAAGTATAATCTTTGGGCGAAGTATGGCAATCTACCAAGTGTAGCTAGCCTGTGGACCAATGAAATTTATAAGAAATGCCTACGGTCAGTTCTCAGAAAAGCTAAAGGGGATTACTTTAATCAAAGGCTAGCCAAAATTGGGAAGAATGGAAGGAAATTGTGGAAGACTTAGTGTTACGTGTTAGTGTTAACTTAGTGTAACGACCGAATAACCAACGGTCTGAACTACCATCCAGAATTACGGTTGATGGGGAAACCTTTAGTTACCAGCACAAGTTGCAAAAACGCTTATTACCTTCTTCGCCAAAATTGGAGAAAAAACGGCTAACACAGTGCTACCGCCCAGAAAGTCCTACAAGAACTTTTTCGGTCCAGCGTGTGTCAAGTCGATGGCAATCATTCCTGTAACTTCGACAGACCTTTTGATGATTGTCAAAGGTTTGAGGGGAGCATCTGCCTCTGATTTCGACCGCGTCCATACTAAAGTGTTGAGAGCTGTATTGCCGTCCGTACTACAACCTTGAACACACTTGGTAAACCTCTCCTTAGAGACGAGCGTATTTCCATCACTCCTCAAGAAGGCAAGAATAGTTCCCCTCCACAAAGGTGGCCCTCAGGACGACCCGTCCAACTTTCGACCCATATCTAGTCTTTCACTATTTTCCAAAGTGTTGGAAAAACCTATGAAATACCAACTTTGATCTTTTCTGGAAGCTGAAGGATTTCTTAACCAACGGCAATTTGGATTCAGACCCGGACATTCGACGAAATATGCTCTGGCATCACTGAGCCTATTCGTTAATAAAGCACTTGACCTGGGACTTGTGCCAGCTGCTATTTTGCTTGACATAAAAAAAGCGTTTGACAGTATAGATCATGGGATTCTATTAGGTAAACTAGAGCACATTGGAGTTAGAGGAGAGGCTATACGATGGTTCCGGTCTTACCTTAGTAGCCGACGTGTTAATATAGGAGAAGATCCGCTGATAGACACCGTTGTCAGCTTCTGTGTGCCGCAAGGCTCAATTTTAGGCCCACTGTTGTTCCTGGTTCATGTGAATGACCTCAGTCGCTTTCTGAACCCTAACTCTAGGACTTCACGGTGCTGCAAATTATGTTGCAACCTAGAAATTTTGAGCAACGATAACGAATCAGATGAACTTTTAGCGTTCGTGGATGACACTACAATGGTCTCCTGTGACACTGACATGTCAGTGCTCCAGAGTAAACTTGAGGTCATCTAAGAAGAAACTTTTGGATGGATGCCAATCGATTCGTAATAAATATTGACAAATCTTGCGTTCTCTCCTTCTTAAGGATTGGAACTCTTCTCCAAGAAGTATCGGGAATAACGACTTCGCGAGGAACGATCAGACGACCGAAAACTGGCTATGCCAGGTACCTAGGTGTACTCCTTGACGAAAACTTATCCTTTGTACATCACATCCACGCTGTAGAGCTGAAGCTCTCCCGTAATCTTGGAATTATTAGGAAACTGAAACGCACATTCCCTCAAAAAACCCTTTGTCAACTTTATAATGGACTTATCAAGCCTCATTTGCAGTACTGTGCGTCAATTTGGTAGTCAACATTTACGTCCCACCTAAAAAGGCTTGATTCATTCCACAAACGTGTCCTGAAAATAATCGGAAATATGGACGATTTTCTTTCCCGTGAACCACATCATTTATGCTGCTCAGTTATCGTTTAAAAATTTTTGTTCGGATTACTTCCGTCAGCATTCCACAGTCTATTCTAGTTGGTATCGGAATAACATCCTAGGAACACAACATCTGCCTCAAACCTTTTGATGAGACGAACACCTACACCACGGTCGGATTTTGCACCGGATGTGGCGTGCGCGAAAGTGTGGAACGTGCTTCCATAAGAACTGAGATGTAAAAGCTTCCTTGGGTCTTTTAAAAATAATTTGAAAAAATATCTTATTGAATTTCAAAAAATAAAGCTAATTAATTATTGAGATTTTTTTTGTTTTTGTTTTAAAAATTATTATCAATATTAAATCGCTTTATTTTTTGTTTTTGTTCATTTATTATTATTTTGTAAGGTTAAGGTAGCTATGCTTTCGGGGAGAAAGCGGGGAATCTCTTAGATAATGAATTGTATGGATGAGGGACTTGGTTACGTTGAAGAGTAAAGCGAGAGTCGTAAGGAGTATTAGGAGGAATCGTCATTTTTTTAAGGGACTCAACGTGCATTTTTTATAGTGAGAAGTTTATTTATGTTTATTTATTTCTATTTGTTTTAATAAAACCAGATTGAATTGAATTGAAAATTGAATTCACTAGTGCGCTTTTTCATAGTTGAAAGTGATTGGAAGGCAACTAACATCCCTTTCACGCCCACCATTTCCCCAACACATCTAATCAAATTTTGAGATAGCCATTTTGTTCAACGCAGTTAAAATCTCTGGAAATTATATCTTTGAGGACACTCCCTCCACAGTTTTCAGAGCGAGGGCTATAAGCTATACCCTGGGGACATATAAGGTTTTTGATTGAAAGCTTTGTCGCAGAAATTTGAAAAAGAGCTCATTCGATTGGAAATTCAAAGGGCTAGTGTCCTTTTTAAAAGTTGAGAGTGATTGTAGGGCTACTAAACCCCCTCTCACGCCCACCTTTTCCCTAAACACATCCATTAAAAAATTTTAGATAGCCATTTTGTTCAACTTAGTTGAGAGTTTTGGAAATTAGGTCTTTAAGAATGACACCCCCGCCCCCCACAGCCCTCAGGGCAAGGGTTGTAAGTTATGCCCTTGGGGCATATAAAGTTCTTATAGAAAGCGTTGTCGTAGAAACTTCAAAAAGGGCTCATTTAAATGGAAATTGAAATTGCTAGTATCTTTTTAATAGTTGAAAATGATTAGAGGACAACTAACCCCCTCTCACACCCACCATTTCCTCAAACACATACAATCAAAATTTTGAGATAGCCATTTTGTTCAACGTAGTTGAAAGTTCTAGAAATTAGGCCTTCGAGGATGATAGCCCCCTCAGAGCCACCAAGGGCAAGGGTTGTAAGTTTTGCCCTCGGGCCATATAAGGTTTTTATAGAAAGTTTTGTCGTAGAAACTTCAAAAAGGGCTCATTTGATTAGAAATTGAAAGGGCTAGTGCCCTTTTAACACTCGAAACCGAACGGAGAGCCACTAACACCCCTCTCACCCCACCATTTCCCCAAACATATTCAATCAAAGTTTAGAGATAGCCATTTTATTCAACGTAGTTGAAGGTTCCGGAAATTATGTATTTGAGGATGACAAACCCCCAAGAGCCCCCAGGGCAAAGGATGTAATTTATACCCTGGGGGCATATAAGGTTTTTACAGATAGCGGTGTCGTAGAAACCTGAAAAAGGGCTTATTGGATTGTAATACAAAGGAATAGTACCCTTTTTAATAGTCGAAAGTCATTTGAGGGCAACTAACCCCCTTCTCACTTCCACCTTTACCCAAAAAATATCCAATCAAAATTTTGAGATAGGCATTTTGTTCAACGTAGTTAAAAGTTCGGAAAATTAGGGTTTTGAGGATAACAACCCCCACTCAGCCCTCAGGGCAAGGGTTGTAAGTTATGACCTGGAGGCATATAAGGTTTTTATGGAAAGCGTTGTCGTAGAAACTTCAAAAAGCCCTCATTCGATTGGAACTTGAAATGGCTAGTGCCCTTTTCAATAGTTGAAAATGATTGGAGGGAACTAACCCCCTCTCACTCTCACCATTTCCCCAAACACATAAAATCAAAATTTGAGATAGCCAATTTTTCAAAGTAGTTGAAAGTTCTGGAAATTATGTCTTTGGGGCTGACACCCCTCCCCCGACACACACACATACACAAGTTCACGGAGAAATGCAAGAAGATCAAGGAGATTGCCCAGAAATTTTACATTGAAGCTGTGTCCCAGTTAGTCGTTTTAATTCTGATCGCGACATTCACAACTTTTTAAAGATAGTAGAGCCAAAAGTTGCATCGGATGGTGATATTTTATCGTTGCTGCTTTTTTTGCCAAAGCTTGGGCACCCCTCGTGGGATTTTGGGCTGGTTGGAAAAGCGTGGCGGGCATTGATGCTGCTTAGTCCAGACCAAAGTTTGCTTAGTGGCGGAAACCCGATTGATTTTTCGGACTGGGTGGCGTCCACCAAGACGCCGAGTGGAGTGCTAAAGTTCACTAGCGTTCTTCATGTCATTTGGTTTATTGTTGGACTTCCCTGCTCAAATGTCGTTGTGGAGAGACTTTTCAGCGTTCTGAAAACAGTAAAAAGTGAAAAGAGGAATTGTCTCAAAAACTTAACTTTGGCTACGAGGATTTCTTTCAAGTATGGAAAGAAGCGTACAGGCCTTCCTACGTTCACCGAGAGTTTAAAAAAAAAAATTATTCCATGAAATTCGATGCGACTGCGTCCGAATGCGTTGCTTTTTCAGGCATTAGGACGATGGGGATGGGAACGACAGCGATGACTTAGGGCAGTAATCTTAGTATGTGTTTTTTTCTGTTAAATCTTATTATTTGGTAATTCTCATTAAATTTTTCTGAATACAGTTTAAAGGGCGTCTACATTCGGCATTTTCTGGAAAACTGGGAGGCAGGTAGCAGTCTACACTAGTTCGAATAATTGATAAATCGAATAATTCAAAAGATCAAAATGTAGGGGCTGTCCTTAAATCAAGCTTTAAGTGATTCATTTCTGCTACTACACTCTGCTTCAAATTAACAACTCAATATAAAAAAAATTAAAACAAAAATGTTGTGCGAAAAAACGTCCGTTTGGATATCATTCATGCCAATCCTTCGTACCAATTCAAATAAAAACGAGGGTGTTGCAAAAAAAGTGGCAAAGAAAAACAAATAAATAAAATATTCATATGGTTAGAATCTGAGATTTTTACCCGGAATCTATAAATCAAAACCGAACGTAACTAGTCGATAAATACAAAGCATTGTTTTAAACGTAAAAAAAAGATGTTTTGGTACAAGTAAAAGGTCTTGAATTGCAAAATAGGTCGTCTTGAACAAATCATAGGCAGCGCGCTAGCGCTGCCTAAGTAAAGAACGATGTGGGCACAATGTGTTTTTTTTTTCTCCATACCCGGGCACTTCGTATCGAAGGAGTTGTCGTAGAAACTTCGAAAAGGGCTCATTCGATTGGAAATTGGAGTGGCTAGTGCCCTTTTTAATAGTCAAAAGTGATTGGAGGGCAACTAGCCCCCCCCATGCCCATCATTCCTCCTAACACACCCAATCAAAATTTTGAGATAGTCATTTTGTTCAGCGTAGTTTATTCCAGATAGAAAGTATGTTTTTGAGGAGGACACTCCCCCACAACCCTCAGGGCAAGGGTTTTAAGTTATGCCCTGGGGGTATATAAGGTTTTTTATAGAAGGTGTTGTCATAGAAACTTCAAAACAACTCATCCGATTGGAAATTCAAAGGGCTAATACCCTTTTTAATGGTTGAAAGTGATTGGAGGGCAACTAGCCCCCCCCCACGCCCATCATTCCCCCAGACACGTCCAATCAAAATTTCGAGATAGCAATTTTGTTCAGCATAGTTGATTTCCAGATAGAAAATATGTTTTTGAGGAGGACACTCCCCCACAACCCTCAGGGCAAAGGTTTTAAGTTATGCCCTGGGGGCATATAAGGTTTTTATAAAAGGCGTTGTCGTAGAAACTTCAAAAAATGCTCATTCGATTCGAAATTCAAAGAGCTAGTGCTCTTTTTGATAGTCGAAAGTGATTGGAGGGCAACTAGCCCCCCCCCACGCCCATCATTTCTCCAAACACATCCAATTAAAATTTTGAGATACCCATTTTGTTCAGCGTAGTTGATTTCCAGATAGAAAATATGTTTTTGAGGAGAAAACTCCCCCACAGCCCTCACGGCAAGGGTTTTAAGTTATGCCCTGGGGGCATATAAGGTTTTTAAAGAAAGCGTTGTCGTAGAAACTTTAAAAAAGTTCATTCGATTGGAAATCCAAAAGCCCTAGTGCCCTTCATAATAGTCGAAAGTGATTGGAGGGCAACTAGCCCCCCCCCCATACCCATCATTCCCCAAACACATCCAATAACAATTTTGAGATAGCCATTTTGTTCAGCGTAGTTGATTTCCAGATAGAAAACATATTTTTGAGGAGGAAACTCCCCCACAACCCTCAGGGCAAGGATTATAAGTTATGCCATGGGGGCATATAAGGTTTTTATTGAAATTTTTGTCGTAGAAACTTGACAGAGGGCTCATTCGATTTGAAATTCAAAGGGCTAGTACTCTTTTTAATAGTCGAAAGTGATTTGAGGGCAACTAACCCCCCTCTCACGCCCACCTTTTCCCCAAACACATTAAATCAAAATTTTTAGATAGCCATTTTATTCAACGTAGTTGAAAGTTTTGGAGATTAGGTCTTTAAGGATGACAACCGCTTCCCCAACATCCCTCAGGGCAAGCGTTGTAAGTTATGCCCTGGGGGCATATAAAGTTTTTATTGAAAGCGTTGTCGTAGAAACTTCAAAAGGGCTCATTCAATTGGAAATTGAAAGGGCTAGTGCCTTTTTAATAGCTGAAAGTGATTGGATAGAGACTAACGCCCCTCTCACGCCCACCATTTTCCCAAACATTTTGAATTAAAATTTTGAGGTATCCAATTTTTTTCAGCGTAGTTGAAAGCTCTGGAAATTAGGTCTTTTAGGATGACAACCGCTTTCCCAACAGCCCTCAGGGCAAGCGTTGTAAGTTATGCCCTGGGGGCATATAAAGTTTTTATTGAAAGCACTGTCGTAGAAACTTCAAAAGGGCTCATTCAATTGGAAATTGAAAGGGCTAGTGCCTTTTTAATAGCTGAAAGTGATTGGATAGAGACTAACGCCCCTCTCACGCCCACCATTTTCCCAAACATTTTGAATTAAAATTTTGAGATATCCATTTTTTTCAGCGTAGTTGAAAGCTCTGGAAATTAGGTCTTTTAGGGTGACAACCCCTCAGAGCCCTCAGTGCAAGGGTTGTAAGTTATGCACTGGGTCACATAAAGTTTTTATTGAAAGCGTTGTCGTAGAAACTTCAAAAGGGCTCATTCAAATGGAAATTGAAAGGGCTAGCGCCTTTTTTAATAAATGAAAGTGATTGGATAGCGACTAACGCCCATCTCATGCCCACCATTTTCCAAAACACATCAAATCAAAATTTTGAGATATCCATTTTGTTCAACGCAGTCGAACGTTCTGGAAATTATGTCTTTTAAGATGATAACCCCTCAGAGCCCTCAGTGCAAGGGTTGTAAATAATGCCCTGGGGGCATACAAGGTTTATATAGAAAGTTGTTGCATAAATCATAGGCAGCAGTAGTAAGCTAGAATGCACTCCAGCCAGTGATTGCGTAATATGCCTTACCACGGGCCAGGCATCTATATATTTGAACCCTACGCCTGAGGCATAGATATGTGTGTAGGTTTTAAACGAATTGGGGTTACCAGGGTCATTTGCCTGCCAAGAGGAACGAGTATAACTTGATTGGTGATTAGGATTTGAATATTTTTTAGGTTAAATCCGTGGTCATTCATCTGTAAGTTGATTAGTAGGTTTTTTTTTTAAACTTGGCTAATAGGTTTTTAAACCTATTACTACGAACCCTACATGCATTCCATTTTTGGAACTAGGAGCTTGATTGTGTGTGATGCTATCAGACTGGTTTCGTTTCATGAGTTCATTAATAGAAGGACTAATGTTTTTTGAAAAGGGTAATTACTTCTTTAGTTTACGAGATTTGTGAATTTTTTTTTGCGAAAAGATATTTGCGTAAAGGTATTGCGAAGGTTAAGAATGCCTCACGGGTAATTAAAGAATGAGATGCTTGCATCAACAATACAAAGAATAAGCTCAGATACTTAATAGATTTGACGCTTACAAGAGACATTGCTAGAAAGTATTCAATAGCTTAATTGAAAAGTAACGATAGAATGACATTATGACTTGACCTAGCTTTACCTCGCCGATGTGGTCTGTATAATACATAAGTAACGTTTGAAAAATATTGTCAATTTAAAAAGAAATGGCTGAAAAGTGTTTTGAGGGGGATGGGTTGCATGGAGGGGTGAGTTGCACGAGGGTTCAGTTAAAGGGGATACAGTTGCACGGGGGTTTCGGTTATACACGGGTTCAGTTACAAGGGGGATTCAGTTGCACGGGGGGTATCCCTTTTTTCGAAAATCGGGCTCCCTGTTTTTAAAATCCCTTTTTCTTCTGAGGCTTGGAGCATTTGGTGGCTAGATATTAAACGTAATGAAATTTATATAATTGCAATCTGCTTAAAAACCCAATTCCTGTCAATTGTTATCAAAATTCCATTTTTGAGTTTTGGTTACAACTATAATAAGGCTATCGTGTCTTTCTGAACTTTCTGTGCGAGGCAGGGGTTACTATTTAGTTTAAATAATTCTAGGAGGAATTGAGTTTTGTGGATGGTGTTGAAAAATGGTACTTGTTAAATATTCGGGTAAACATACGACTAAGAAACGCTTCACCATAAATAAGGCTATCGTGTTTTTCCGAACTTTCTAGGGCGGTGGTAACTATTTAGTTTAAATAATTCTAGGAGGAATTGAGTTTTATGGATGGTATGGAAAAATGGTACTTGTTAAATATTCGGGTAAACATACGACTAAGAAACGCTTCACTATAAATAAGGCTATCGTGTTTTTCCGAACTTTCTAGGGCGATGGTAACTATTTAGTTTAAATAATTCTAGGAGGAATTGAGTTATATGGATGGTATGGAAAAACGGTACTTGTTAAATATTCGGGTAAACATATGACTAAGAAACGCTTCACTATAAATAAGGCTATCGTGTTTTTTCTGAACTTTCTAGGGCTGTGGTAACTACTTAGTTTAAATAATTCTAGGAGGAATTGAGTTTTGTGGCTGGTGTGGAAAAATGGTACTTGTTAAATATTCGGGTAAACATACGACTAAGAAACGCTTCACTATAAATAAGGCTATCGTGTTTTTCCGAACTTTCTAGGGCGGTGGTAACTATTTAGTTTAAATAATTCTAGGAGGAATTGAGTTTTATGGATGGTATGGAAAAATGGTACTTGTTAAATATTCGGGTAAACATACGACTAAGAAACGCTTCACTATAAATAAGGCTATCGTGTTTTTCCGAACTTTCTAGGGCGCTGGTAACTATTTAGTTTAAATAATTCTAGGAGGAATTGAGTTTTATGGATGGTATGGTAAAATGGTACTTGTTAAATATTCGGGTAAACATACGACTAAGAAAAGCTTCACTATAAATAAGGCTATCGTGTTTTTCCGAACTTTCTAGGGCGGTGGTAACTATTTAGTTTAAATAATTCTAGGAGGAATTGAGTTTTGTGGCTGGTGTGGAAAAATGGTACTTGTTAAATATTCGGGTAAACATACGACTAAGAAACACTTCACTATAATAAGGCTATCGTGTTTTTCCGAACTTTCTAGGGGGGTGGTAGCTATTTAGTTTAAATAATTCTAGGAGGAATTGAGTTTTATGGATGGTATGGAAAAATGGTACTTGATAAATATTCAGGTAAACATACGACTAAGAAACGCTTCACTATAAATAAGGCTATCGTGTTTTTCCGAACTTTCTAGGGCAGTGGTAACTATTTAGTTTAAATAATTCTTGGAGGAATTGAGTTTTATGGATGGTATGGTAAAATGGTACTTGTTAAATATTCGGGTAAACATACGACTAAGAAACGCTTCACTATAAATAAGGCTATCGTGTTTTTCCGAACTTTCTAGGGCGGTGGTAACTATTTAGTTTAAATAATTCTAGGAGGAATTGAGTTTTGTGGCTGGTGTGGAAAAATGGTACTTGTGAAATATTCGGGTAAACATACGACTAAGAAACGCTTCACTATAAATAAGGCTATCATGTTTTACCGAACTTTCTAGAATGGTGGTAACTATTTAGTTTAAATAATTCTAGGAGGAATTGAGTTTTATGGATGGTATGGAAAAATGGTACTTGTTAAATATTCGGGTAAACATACGACTAAGAAACGCTTCACTATAAATAAGGCTATCGTGTCTTTCCGAACTTTCTAGGGCGGTGGTAACTATTTAGTTTAAATAATTCTAGGAGGAATTGAGTTTTATGGATGGTATGGAAAAATGGTACTTGTTAAATATTCGGGTAAACATACGACTAAGAAACGCTTCACTATAAATAAGGCTATCGTGTTTTTCCGATTTTTCTAGGCGGGTGTAACTATTTAGTTTAAATAATTCTAGGAGGAATTGAGTTTTATGGATGGTATGGAAAAATGGTACTTGTTAAATATTCGGGTAAACATACGACTAAGAAACGCTTCACTATAAATAAGGCTATCGTGTTTTTCCGAACTTTCTAGGGCGGGGGTAACTATTTAGTTTAAATAATTCTAGGAGGAATTGAGTTTTATGGATGGTGTTGAAAAATGGTATGTGTTGAATATTTGGGTAAACATACGACTAAGAAACGCTTCACTATAAATAAGGCTATTGTGTTTTTTCTGAACTTTCTAGGGCGGTGGTAAGTATTTAGTTTAAATAATTCTAGGAGGAAAAATGGTACTTGTTAAATATTCAGGTAAACATACGACTAAGAAACGCTTCACTATAAATAAGGCTATTATGTTTTTCTGAACTTTCTAGGGCGGAGGTAACTATTTAGTTTAAATAATTCTAGGAGGAATTGAGTTTTATGGATGGTATGGAAAAATGGTACTTGTTAAATATTCGGGTAAACATACGACTAAGAAACGCTTCACTATAAATAAGGCTATCGTGTTTTTCCGAACTTTCTAGGGCGGGGGTAACTATTTAGTTTAAATAATTCTAGGAGGAATTGAGTTTTATGGATGGTATAGAAAAATGGTACTTGTTAAATATTCGGGTAAACATACGACTAAGAAACGCTTCACTATTTTCTTTACTTGGTGGTCATTAAAAACGAAATTTTTGTGTTAAATAAGTAGCTTTTGTATCTTTTAAAAGAGCTTTACGGGGATTGAGAGACTCAGTTGCCGAATTCCGTATGATTTTTCTTCTTTTCAGTAAAGACATTCGATATCCTAAAAGTGTTTAATTCAAACTTTTTTAAAACTTCGAAATTTTTCAACTTTATTTATTTTTTCTTTTTGTACATAACTTAAAATGTCAAAATATGCTTACAGTTCTAACAATTGCGCTCTGTGATTGGTCAGAGACACGATGTGACTTTCCCACTGGTATTCTATGACCGGTTATTGACTCTACCTAATCTATTGCATGTATTAAATCAGTATTTTTTACGCAGTGGAACGATAAACACATAAGTCATATCTATAAAAAAAAGTGAAGATGGAGCATTTTAATAAAGTGTGTTTACATAACAAGGTTATTGTAGCATTGAATGCTGACAAAGAGAAGTATTTAAACTTTGAAACAAGTACAGGTGGTAGCACTATTGGAAATGTATGCATGCATTGTCATGACAGTAAGGAATTAAATTTCTTTGGAATACCGAAAAAATTCAACTCTTATGCTGGTGGTTATGCGAGATTGAGATCTCCAGAGATGATTGCACTCAAAGAGAATGCCAACATAAAAATAATCATTGATGATAGAGGACAACTCCTTGCTACTGTTGCAGGTAACATATTACCTACTGATACATCCAATCGTCACCTTTCGGGTATTAGCATTCAACGGAAGATCAATAAAAGAAAGGCCTACTCTTCTACTAATATCATAAACCATATCTTGTCTACGTGCCGAAACTTTTACCTGTGTAAAAATAATGTGATAATAGACAGTGAAATTGCCAGAAAAATAAAAAGGGCATTGTCAGAAAATATCACGATGGAATATAAAGATGAATCGATGAAAAACAAAGCACCAGCAAACGTTACTGCCATTGATCAAACAGTCATTGAACCAAATAATACCAAAGACGAAAAGCATATTGAGCCTGTTGATGAGACACCAGTAAAAATTGTGTATGACTCAAAATGGAATAATGATTATTCTACTGATTACGAACTAAGAGAAGACAATAGCTATAATATCAAGAGAGAACATGGTGAACTATTTTATGGAGCAGATTCAAAATGTCCAAAGTTAATCATTGATATTAATAATGTATCATAATATATCTTTGTATTAATATTCTACATAGCATTATTTCATTAAAAATATATTATGCATTACATTGTTATGTGTTCATTATTTTTAGAGTAAGCTAGCATATCAAACGTTTAGAATGTCTAATAAAACCTCGGAGATGTAAGAAAAGGAATTTGCATACATCTATTGTCAGACACACGGGAACAATTTCTTTCTTGAATTCGCCTCCTGGATAAATAAAAAAAGACATTTCATTCAAGAAATTATGACGAAACTCTAAGTAAGCAACAAACTCTTTCTTGAAGTTACCTCATGGATACACAATGCAGAAATTTCATTTAAGAAATTATCAAAAATTGTAAGTAAGTAGCAAATTCTTTCAAAAATATGTTAATATGTTTAAGCAATAAATATCTTTAAGCTTAACCCGTCTTTATTCTTTAGAATAGTTTTATTCGTTTCATTAAATTATGAAGAAATTGTAAGTAAGTAACAATAGCTTTCTTGAATTCGCTTCCTGGACACAATACAGATATTTAATTCAAGAAATCATAATAAAATCGCAAGTAAGTAATAAAGTCTTTATTGTTTTCACCTATTGGATACACAATACTGAAATTTCATTCAAAAAATTATGAAGGAATTGTTAATAGGTAACACACTCATGTTACCTCATGGATACACAATGCAGAAATTTCATTTAAGGAATTATCAAAAATTTTAAGTAAGTAGCAAATTCTTTCTTGAATTCGCCCCCTGGGTAAATAAAAAAGACAGTTCATTAAAGAAATTATGAAAAAATTGTAAGTAAGTCGCAAATTCTTTCTTGAATTCACCTGCTGGATAAACAAAAAAGACATTTCGTTCAAGAAATTATGACAAAATTCCAAGTAAGTAACAAACTCTTTATTGTTTTCATGACTTAGATACACGATGTAGAAATTTAATTCAAGAAATTATGAAAAAATTCTCAGTAAGTAACAATTTCTTTCTTGAAGTCAACTCTTGGATACACAATACGGAAATTTCATTCAAGAAATTATGAAAATATTTGTAAGTAAGTAACAAACTCTTTTTGTTAATTTCACCTCTTGGATATACAGTACAGATACTTCATTCAAGAAATTATGAAAAAACCACAAGTAAGTAACTTTTTTTTCTCTTTATCAAAAACAATTTTCACTTAGCTACACGATGTAGAAATTTAATTCAAGAAATTATGAAAAAATTCTCAGTAAGTAACAATTTCTTTCTTGAAGTCAACTCTTGGATACACAATACGGAAATTTCATTCAAGAAATTATGAAAATATTTGTAAGTAAGTAACAAGCTCTTTATTGATTTCACCTCTTGAATATACAGTACAGATACTTCATTCAAGAAACGTGATTAAACACGTTTTGAAACTACATGCTATTTGTATGCCTTTCCTTGGCACCTTTCCAAACGAGCGGGGATTCCCCACTGGTTCCTACACATTGCAAAAAAAAGTGAGCAGTACGAAAACTCCACGTTTTCAACCAGACTGGTTTTTTAGGGACCAATCAGGAGAGATATGCAAAGTCGACATAGCTTTATTTCATTTTATTTAAGGTTCATTTAGACGAGGTTACGTGCGCGCACGAGTTTGAAGAGTTTGTTACTTACTTGGAATTTTGTCATAATTTCTTGAACGAAATGTCTTTTTTGTTTATCCAGCAGGTGAATTCAAGAAAGAATTTGCGACTTACTTACAATTTTTTCATAATTTCTTTAATGAACTGTCTTTTTTATTTACCCAGGGGGCGAATTCAAGAAAGAATTTGCTACTTACTTAAAATTTTTGATAATTCCTTAAATGAAATTTCTGCATTGTGTATCCATGAGGTATCATGAGTGTGTTAACTATTTACAATTCCTTCATAATTTCTTGAATGAAATTTCAGTATTGTGTATCCAATAGGTGAAAAACAATAAAGACTTTATTACTTACTTGCGATTTTATTATGATTTCTTGAATTAAATATCTGTATTGTGTCCAGGAAGCGAATTCAAGAAAGCTATTGTTACTTACTTACAATTTCTTCATAATTTAATGAAATGAATAAAACTATTCTAAAGAATAAAGACGGGTTAAGCTTAAAGATATTTATTGCTTAAACGTATTAACATATTTTTGAAAGAATTTGCTACTTACTTACAATTTTTGATAATTTCTTAAATGAAATTTCTGCATTGTGTATCCATGAGGTAACTTCAAGAAAGAGTTTGTTGCTTACTTAGAGTTTCGTCATAATTTCTTGAATGAAATGTCTTTTTTTATTTATCCAGGAGGCGAATTCAAGAAAGAATTTGTTCCCGTGTGTCTGACAATAGATGTATACAAATTCCTTTTCTTACATCTCCAAGGTTTTATTAGACATTCTAAACGTTTGATATGCTAGCTTACTCTAAAAATAATGAACACATAACAATGTAATGCTTAATATATTTTTAATGAAATAATGCTATGTAGAATATTAATACAAAAATATATTATGATACATTATTAATATCAATGATTAACTTTGGACATTTTGAATCTGCTCCATAAAATAGTTCACCATGTTCTCTCTTGATATTATAGCTATTGTCTTCTCTTAGTTCGTAATCAGTAGAATAATCATTATTCCATTTTGAGTCATACACAATTTTTACTGGTGTCTCATCAACAGGCTCAATATGCTTTTCGTCTTTGGTATTATTTGGTTCAATGACTGTTTGATCAATGGCAGTAACGTTTGCTGGTGCTTTGTTTTTCATCGATTCATCTTTATATTCCATCGTGATATTTTCTGACAATGCCCTTTTTATTTTTCTGGCAATTTCACTGTCTATTATCACATTATTTTTACACAGGTAACAGTTTCGGCACGTAGACAAGATATGGTTTACGATATTAGTAGAAGAGTAGGCCTTTCTTTTATTGATCTTCCGTTGAATGCTAATACCCGAAAGGTGACGATTGGATGTATCAGTAGGTAATGTGTTACCTGCAACAGTAGCAAGGAGTTGTCCTCTATCATCAATGATTATTTTTATGTTGGCATTCTCTTTGAGTGCAATCATCTCTGGAGATCTCAATCTCGCATAACCACCAACATAAGAGTTGAATTTTTTCGGTATTCCAAAGAAATTTAATTCCTTACTGTCATGACAATGCATGCATACATTTCCAATAGTGCTACCACCTGTACTTGTTTCAAAGTTTAAATACTTCTCTTTGTCAGCATTCAATGCTACAATAACCTTGTTATGTAAACACACTTTATTAAAATGCTCCATCTTCAATTTTTTTTATAGATATGACTTATGTGTTTATCGTTCCACTGCGTAAAAAATACTGATTTAATACATGCAATAGATTAGGTAGTGTCAATAACCGGTCATAGAATACCAGTGGGAAAGTCACATCGTGTCTCTGACCAATCACAGAGCGCAATTGTTAGAACTGTAAGCATATTTTGGCATTTTAAGTTATGTACAAAAAGAAAAAATAAATAAAGTTGAAAAATTTCGAAGTTTTAAAAAAGTTTGAATTAAACACTTTTAGGATATCGAATGTCTTTACTGAAAAGAAGAAAAATCATACGGAATCCGGCAACTGAGTCTCTCAATCCTCGTAAAGCTCTTTTAAAAGATACAAAAACTACTTATTTAACACAAAAATTTCGTTTTTAATGACCACCAAGTAAAGAAAATAGTGAAGCGTTTCTTAGTCGTATGTTTACCCGAATATTTAACAAGTACCATTTTTCTATACCATCCATAAAACTCAACTCCTCCTAGAATTATTTAAACTAAATAGTTACCCCCGCCCTAGAAAGTTCGGAAAAACACGATTGCCTTATTTATAGTGAAGCGTTTCTTAGTCGTATGTTTACCCGAATATTTAACAAGTACCATTTTTCCATACCATCCATAAAACTCAATTCCTCCTAGAATTATTTAAACTAAATAGTTACCTCCGCCCTAGAAAGTTCAGAAAAACACAATAGCCTTATTTATAGTGAAGCGTTTCTTAGTCGTATGTTTACCTGAATATTTAACAAGTACCATTTTTCCTCCTAGAATTATTTAAACTAAATACTTACCACCGCCCTAGAAAGTTCAGAAAAACACAATAGCCTTATTTATAGTAAAGCGTTTCTTAGTCGTATGTTTACCTGAATATTTAACAAGTACCATTTTTCCTCCTAGAATTATTTAAACTAAATACTTACCACCGCCCTAGAAAGTTCAGAAAAACACAATAGCCTTATTTATAGTGAAGCGTTTCTTAGTCGTATGTTTACCCAAATATTCAACACATACCATTTTTCAACACCATCCATAAAACTCAATTCCTCCTAGAATTATTTAAACTAAATAGTTACCCCCGCCCTAGAAAGTTCGGAAAAACACGATAGCCTTATTTATAGTGAAGTGTTTCTTAGTCGTATGTTTACCCGAATATTTAACAAGTACCATTTTTCCATACCATCCATAAAACTCAATTCCTCCTAGAATTATTTAAACTAAATAGTTACACCCGCCTAGAAAAATCGGAAAAACACGATAGCCTTATTTATAGTGAAGCGTTTCTTAGTCGTATGTTTACCCGAATATTTAACAAGTACCATTTTTCCATACCATCCATAAAACTCAATTCCTCCTAGAATTATTTAAACTAAATAGTTACCACCACCCTAGAAAGTTCGGAAAAACACGATAGCCTTATTTATAGTGAAGCGTTTCTTAGTCGTATGTTTACCCGAATATTTAACAAGTACCATTTTTCCATACCATCCATAAAACTCAATTCCTCCTAGAATTATTTAAACTAAATAGTTACCACCGCCCTAGAAAGTTCGGAAAAACATGATAGCCTTATTTATAGTGAAGCGTTTCTTAGTCGTATGTTTACCCGAATATTTAACAAGTACCATTTTTCCACACCAGCCACAAAACTCAATTCCTCCTAGAATTATTTAAACTAAATAGTTACCACCGCCCTAGAAAGTTCGGAAAAACACGATAGCCTTATTTATAGTGAAGCGTTTCTTAGTCGTATGTTTACCCGAATATTTAACAAGTACCATTTTACCATACCATCCATAAAACTCAATTCCTCCTAGAATTATTTAAACTAAATAGTTACCACCGCCCTAGAAAGTTCGGAAAAACACGATAGCCTTATTTATAGTGAAGCGTTTCTTAGTCGTATGTTTACCCGAATATTTATCAAGTACCATTTTTCCATACCATCCATAAAACTCAATTCCTCCTAGAATTATTTAAACTAAATAGCTACCACCCCCCTAGAAAGTTCGGAAAAACACGATAGTCTTATTTATAGTGAAGCGTTTCTTAGTCGTATGTTTACCCGAATATTTAACAAGTACCATTTTTCCACACCAGCCACAAAACTCAATTCCTCCTAGAATTATTTAAACTAAATAGTTACCACCGCCCTAGAAAGTTCGGAAAAACACGATAGCCTTATTTATAGTGAAGCGTTTCTTAGTCGTATGTTTACCCGAATATTTAACAAGTACCATTTTACCATACCATCCATAAAACTCAATTCCTCCTAGAATTATTTAAACTAAATAGTTACCAGCGCCCTAGAAAGTTCGGAAAAACACGATAGCCTTATTTATAGTGAAGCGTTTCTTAGTCGTATGTTTACCCGAATATTTAACAAGTACCATTTTTCCATACCATCCATAAAACTCAATTCCTCCTAGAATTATTTAAACTAAATAGTTACCACCGCCCTAGAAAGTTCGGAAAAACACGATAGCCTTATTTATAGTGAAGCGTTTCTTAGTCGTATGTTTACCCGAATATTTAACAAGTACCATTTTTCCACACCAGCCACAAAACTCAATTCCTCCTAGAATTATTTAAACTAAATAGTTACCACAGCCCTAGAAAGTTCGGAAAAACACGATAGCCTTATTTATAGTGAAGCGTTTCTTAGTCGTATGTTTACCCGAATATTTAACAAGTACCATTTTTCCATACCATCCATAAAACTCAATTCCTCCTAGAATTATTTAAACTAAATAGTTACCATCGCCCTAGAAAGTTCGGAAAAACACGATAGCCTTATTTATAGTGAAGCGTTTCTTAGTCGTATGTTTACCCGAATATTTAACAAGTACCATTTTTCCATACCATCCATAAAACTCAATTCCTCCTAGAATTATTTAAACTAAATAGTTACCACCGCCCTAGAAAGTTCGGAAAAACACGATAGCCTTATTTATAGTGAAGCGTTTCTTAGTCGTATGTTTACCCGAATATTTAACAAGTACCATTTTTCAACACCATCCACAAAACTCAATTCCTCCTAGAATTATTTAAACTAAATAGTAACCCCTGCCTCGCACAGAAAGTTCAGAAAGACACGATAGCCTTATTTATAGTTGTAACCAAAACTCAAAAATGGAATTTTGATAACAATTGACAGGAATTGGGTTTTTAAGCAGATTGCAATTATATAAATTTCATTACGTTTAATATCTAGCCACCAAGTGCTCCAAGCCTCAGAAGAAAAAGGGATTTTGAAAACAGGGAGCCCGATTTTCGAAAAAAGGGATACCCCCCGTGCAACTGAATCCCCCTTGTAACTGAACCCGTGTATAACCGAAACCCCCCGTGCAACTGTATCCCCTTTAACTGAACCCTCGTGCAACTCACCCCTCCATGCAACCCATCCCCCTCAAAACACTTTTCAGCCATTTCTTTTTAAATTGACAATATTTTTCAAACGTTACTTATGTATTATACAGACCACATCGGCGAGGTAAAGCTAGGTCAAGTCATAATGTCATTCTATCGTTACTTTTCAATTAAGCTATTGAATACTTTCTAGCAATGTCTCTTGTAAGCGTCAAATCTATTAAGTATCTAAGCTTATTCTTTGTATTGTTGATGCAAGCATCTCATTCTTTAATTACCCGTGAGGCATTCTTAACCTTCGCAATACCTTTACGCAAATATCTTTTCGCAAAAAAAAATTCGCAAATCTCGTAAACTAAAGAAGTAATTACCCTTTTCAAAAAACATTAGTCCTTCTATTAATGAACTCATGAAACGAAACCAGTCTGATAGCATCACACACATTCACGCTCCTAGTTCCAAAAATGGAATGCATGTAGGGTTCGTAGTAATAGGTTTAAGAACCTATTAGCCAAGTTTAAAAAAAAAAGCCTACTAATCAACTTACAGATGAATGACCACGGATTTAACCTAAAAAATATTCAAATCCTAATCACCAATCAAGTTATACTCGTTCCTCTTGGCAGGCAAATGACCCTGGTAACCCCAATTCGTTTAAAACCTACACACATATCTATGCCTCAGGCGTAGGGTTCAAATATATAGATGCCTGGCCCGTGGTAAGGCATATTACGCAATCACTGGCTGGAGTGCATTCTAGCTTACTACTGGCAGCGCGATCGCGCTGCCTGAGTAAAGAACGGGGACACTCGAGAATGAGACAAGAAACGGGGACTAAGTAAAGAGGAGGACACTCCTCCATAACCCTCAGGGCAAGGATTTTAAGTTATACCGTGGGGGCAGGTAAGAACGATGTTCGCACAATGTATTATTTATTAATTTTGACCTTTAAAGCAGGGCACTTCGTATCGAAGAAGTTGTAGTAGAAACTTTGAAAAGGGCCCATTCAATCGGAAATTGGAGTGACTTGTGCCCTTTTTAATAGTCGAAAGGGATGGGAAGGCAACTAACACCCCTTCAACACCCACCATTTCCCGAAACACATCCAAAAATCTTTTTTAAATACCCATTTTGTTCAGCGTAGTTGATTTCCAGATAGAAATTATGTTTTTGAGGAGCGTCCCCCATAGGCCTTAGAGCAAGGGTTGTAAGTTATACCCTGGGGGAATATACGGTTTTTTATAGAAGGATTTGTCATAGAAACTTCAAAAAAGGATCATTTGATTGGAAATTCAAAGGGCTAGTGCCCTTTTTAATAGTCAAAAGTGATTGGAGGGCAACTAACCCGCCTCTCACGCCCACTTTTTCCACAATCACATTTAATCAAAACTTTGAGATAGCCTTTTTATTCAACGTAGTTTTAAGTTCTGGAAATTAGGTCTTTGAGGATGACAACACCCCCACAGCCCTCAGGGCCAGGGTTGTAAATTATGCCAGGGAAAATATAAGGTTTTTATATAATGTGTTGTCGTAGAAACTTCAAAAAGGGTTCATTCGATTGGAAACTGAAATGGCTAGTGCTCTTTTTAGTAGTCAAAAGTGATTGGAGGGCAAATAACCCCCCTCTCACGCCCATCTTTTCTCCAAACACATCCAATCAATATTTTAGATAGCCATTTTATTCAGCGTAGTTGAAAGTTTTGGAAATTAGGTCATTAAGGATGACAACCCCTCCCCCATAGCCCTCAGGGCAAGGGTTGTAAGTTATGTCCTTGGGTCATATAAGGTTTTTATTGAAAGCATAGAAACTTCAAAAGGGCTCATTCAATTGGAAATTGAAAGGGTTAGTGCCTTTTTTAATAGTTGAAAGTGATTGCAGAGCGACTAACGCCCCTCTCACGCCCACCATTTTCAAAAACACATCCAATGAAAATTTTGAGATATTCATTTTGTTCAACGTAGTTGAAAGTTCCTGAAATTAGGTGTCTTAGGATGAAAGCCCTCTCAGAGCCCTCAGTGCAAGGGTTGTAGGCTATGCCCTGGGGGCATATAAAGTTTATATAGAAAGTTGTTACAGAAATTTCAAAAACGGATCATTTGATTGGAAATTTAAATTGCCCTTTTTAATAGTCGAAAGTGAGTGGAGAGTAATTAACCCCCCTCTTACGCCCACCATTTCCCCAAAAATATTCAATCAAAGTTTAAAGATAACCATTTTGTTCAACGTGGTTGAAAGTTCTGGAAATTATGTCTTTGGGGCTGACACCCCTCCCCCACACACACACATACACAAGTTTACGGAGAAATGCAAGAAGATCAAGGAGATTGCCCAGAAATTTTACATTGAAGCTGTGTCCCAGTTACTCGTTTTAATTCTATCTGATCGCGACATTCACAACTTTTTAAAGGTAGTAGAGCCAAAAGTTGCATCGGATGGTGATATTTTATCGTTGCTGCTTTTTTTGCCAAAGCTCGGGCACCCCTCGTGAGGTTTTGGGCTGGTTGGAAAAGCGTGGCGGGCATTGATGCTGCTTAGTCCAGACCACAGTTTACTTAGTGGCGGACACCCGGTTGATTTTTTGGACTGGGTGGCGTCCACCAAGACGCCAAGTGGAGTGCTAAAGTTCACTAGCGTTCTTCATGTCATTTGGTTCATTTTTGGACTTCCCTGCTCAAATGTCGTTGTGGAGAGACTTTTCAGCGTTCTGAAAACAGTAAAAAGTGAAAAGAAGAATTGTCTCAAAAACTTAACTTTGGCTACGACGATTTCTTTCAAGTATGGAATGAAGCGTACAGGCCTTCCTACGTTCACCGAGAGTTTAAAAAAAAGAAGTCCATGAAATTCGATGCGACTGCGTCCGAATGCGTTGCTTTTTCAGGCATTAGGACGATGGGGATGGGAACGACAGCGATGACTTAGGGCATTAATCTTAGTATGTGTTTTTTTCTGTTAAATCTTATTATTTGGTAATTCTCATTAAATTTTTCTGTATACGGTTTAAAGGGCGTCTACATTCGGCATTTTCTGGAAAACTGGGAGGCAGGTAGCAGTCTACACTAGTTCGAATAATTGATAAATCGAATAATTCAAAAGATCGAAATGCAGGGGCTGTCCTTAAATCAAACTTTAAGTGATTCATTTCTACTACTATACTCTGCTTCAAATTAACAGCTCAATATAAAAAAAAATTAAAACAAAAATTTTGTGCGAAAAAACGTCCGTTTGGATATCATTCATGCCAATCCTTCGTACCAATTCAAATAAAAACGAGGGTGTTGCAAAAAAAGTGGTAAAGAAAAACAAAGAAATAAAATATTCAAATGGTTAGAATCTGAGATTTGGACCCGGAATCTATAAATCAAAACCGAACGTAACTAGTCGATAAATACAAAGCATTGTTTTAAACGTCAAAAAAAGATGTTTTGGTACAAGTAAAAGGTCTTGAATTGCAAAATAGGTCGTCTTGAACAAATCATAGGCAGCGCGCTAGCGGTGCCTAAGTAAAGAACGATGTGGGCACAATGTGTTTTTTTTTCTCCATACCCGGGCACTTCGTATCGAAGGAGTTGTCGTAGAAACTTCGAAAAGGGCTCATTCGATTGGAAATTGGAATGGCTAATGCCCGTTTTAATAGTCAAAAGTGATTGGAGGGCAACTAGCCCCCCCATGCCCATCATTCCTCCAAACACACCCAATCAAAATTTTGAGATAGTCATTTTGTTCAGAGTAGTTTATTCCAGATAGAAAATATGTTTTTGAGGAGGACACTCCCCCATAACCCTCAGGGCAAGGGTTTTAAGTTATGCCCTGGGGGCATATAAGGTTTTTATAGAAGGTGTTGTCGTAGAAACTTCAAAACAGGCTCATTCGATTGGAAATTCAAAGGGCTAAATTATGTATTTTCTGGAAATCTGGAAAGGGCTAAATTATGTAAAGTTTTGGAAATTATGTATTTAAGAATGACAACCCCCCCCCCCAGAGCCCCTAGGACTAAGGTTGTAAGTTCTGCCCTGGGGGCTTGTAAGGTTTTTATAGATAGAGTTGTCGTAAAACTTCAAAAAGGGCTCATTCAATTCGAAATTGAGAGGGCTAGTGCCTTTTGTAATAGTCGAAAGTGATTGGAGCGTAACTAACCCCCTCTCACGCCCACCATTCCTCCAAACACATTCAATCTAAATTTTCAGACAGCCATTTTGTTCAACGTAGTAGAACGTTCAGGAAATTAGGTTTTTGAGAATGACACCCTCCCCCCTCAGCACTCAGGGCAAGGGTTGTAAGTTATGCCCTGGGGGCATATAAGATTTTTATCGAAAGTTTTGTCGTAGAAACTTCAAAAGGGCTCATTTGATTGGAAATTGAAAGGGCTAGGGCTATTTTTAATAGTTGAAAGTGATTGGAGAGGAACTACCGCTCCTCTCACGCCCACCATTTCCCCAAACAGATCCAATGAAAATTTTGAGATAGCCATTTTGTTTAACGCAGTTGAAAGTTCTGGAAATTTGGTCTTAGAGGGTGACAACCACGCTAACAGACCTTAAGGTAAGGGTTGTAATTTATGTCCTGGGGGCATATAAGGTGTTACTAGAAAGCGTTGTCGTTTCCAAAAGGGTTCATTCGAAATGGAAATCGAAAGGCCTAGTGCCCTTTTTATTAGTCGAACGTGATTGGAAGGCTTGATATGTTTATAGTAAACATCGATGTGGGTACAATGTCTTATTTTTTGTTGTTGTTGTTGTTTCGACCAGGGCACTTCGCATCAATGGAGTTGTCGTGTGAACTTTGAAAAGGGCTTATTCAATTGAACATAGAAAGGGCTGATGCCCTTTTTAATAGTCGAAAGTGATTGGAGGGCAACTAATCCCCCTTCCACTCCCACCGTCCCACGCCCACCCTCCCATTATGTGTAAAAACTAAATGTTGCCTTAAGATTAAATCAAAATGCACAGTGATAATGCTAATTCCTAATAAGGCATCTCAGCAGTATCCCAGGAACGACTGAGGGTATTATGTTCAAACTTTCGGGGCTACTTCTGCTCTTAAAATTTAACCAAATCAAAATAGCTTAAGTGTATCCAAGCTATCAAAGAAAGTAAACAGATTTTTTTGCGAATGGTATCAAGTTTTCCATTTCAGGTCAACTAGAGGAGGTATGAAACTAAATAAAACAGTACCATTTGTGTCCAGATTTTTAAAAGGATGAATATTGTTAAAAATTGCTGAAAATTTTTCTCCAGCATACAAATAGCAGGCCAAACTATAAAATCTTAAAAAACGAAAAGATTTAAAGTATTATTTTCTTTTTCCCTGAAAAGACGATGTTAATATAAAACGAACAGAAACTAATTAAAAAAAACTTTTTCCACAAAATAAGTTTTTCAAAGAAAAGTAAAGAACTCCATTTAACAAAAAATGAGCAAAAATAAAATCAAATAATTTACCAAGTGTGAAACTACCACAAATAAGCATCGATAATCAATTGAAACCCAAAACAAACAGAAAATACAATAATTAACCAAGTCAAACTCAAAACGAGCAGAAATTAATATAAGTTGGGCGCAAAACCCCTATGCCTTCCCAAGCCGAGAACAAAATTTGCACTTTACTGAAAAATACAAATGAATGTGCATTGTCAGTTTAGTATACATATACTGAAATTTAGTAATTAAAATAGAGACTTCTAGGGATTTTCCACCAGCCCTTTAGGGGTTGAAAAAAAAAAACAAGTGGACATACTGGTAATATAGCGCAAGAATCAATTTTGTTAACATTCCTGTTCAAATAGTAAGTGCGATAACACAGTTACTCCCGGACTATGTCCTACTATAATTTTATTCTTTTTTTCGCACTTAAATTCTTTATTCCCACATTAGTGGAATGGAAGCACTTATCAGCAGAACCTTTTAGAACTTATTATTATTATAAATTTCAAACCCACACTATACAGAGATACAATGCGTGGAGTATCACGAACAAAAACACATAAAAATGTAACGCAAATCAATATAGAAATCAAAGATACCAGTTACAGAGTAACACATAAAATTTGAAAGAAACTAAAACAAAAGAGAAAAAACATAAAAGGAGGGGAATAAGAAGAAGAGAAAAACTCACAACTTGCAAAATCTAATAAGCAGTAACATACAGAAATATGGACCCAAGCTGTCATTATTATTATCATTATTTGATTTTTTCTCACTTTTTACAATTCTAAAAATGTGGAATGACCAAAGAGAGGAAAACAAACAAACAAATTAAGGAAAAATAACTTGCTACTGAAAAAACCTGATAAGGTGATGGTGCGGAGAAAAACGGATACAAGTGGCATTTGAAAGTTTTCTGTGTAGTGCTTCCAGTTTTACAATAGTATCAGAAACAAGAAACTTATTAACAATTACCCGGGTTTTAGTCTAAGGTGGAAGAAACAACAAAAATTTAAAAAATCTAAAATAATTAATCCGGATTCTTTTGAACTCATTTTTCTTAAGAAGGGAAAAACTCCAGAAGCAAACAGAATTGAATGGTCACAAAAAGTTGAGTAGAGCTTGGCCAATGCAAGTTATTATATTTACCTCTATTGGCAACAATCTTAGCATATCCTAATTGAATTTTCATATTAATATCTGAAACTGTGTGCTGGCGCAAGCTCAGAAGACTATTAGTAATAGAAATACCGAGCCATCGAAGAGAATCTACGAGAGGGATAGTAAAGCCACTACAACGAAGGGGGGGGGGTACTAGAATTGTTGTTGAAAGAAAGAAATTTACATTTATCTAAATTAAGAGAAAGGTCTATGCCTGAAAAAGAAGTAGCAACACGAGAAACCATGTTAGATAGACCAGTTTTAGTACGGCTTATAAGCTAGCCCACCGGATAGACGGCCTCTTGTGGCTCTGGCAGTAGTAAAAAACACATCATGATGAGGGCTCCGACGTAAAACGTTAATGCTATAGTCTGTTAGAAGATGCTTCTGTAGACAGACCAAATCAAAATCATTGTAGAGCTCATCAATAATTAAGTCCTTATCCTTTGTACCACTAATATTAAACGACATTATTGAAAACTCAAAAGTCATTGCAAAACGGAGGAGCGCAACAATAGTTCATTAGATACTGGCAGGACAGACTATAAGAAGCATGAATTTTAAAACAGTTAGCACACTTGGGAACAGCGCTACAAGGACCATCCTTAGTAGAAAGATGTGGCCCACACATCTGGCACATTTTGGGACATTACTGGTGCAAGCACTTTGAAAGTGATCGTATGACCGGCATTTGAAGCAGCATGTAGGTATTTCCTTAAAATCGTGAATTCGAAAAAATTCACATCTAACTTTAATTCCTTCTTGGAAATAAGCGGACTGATTGAAGGAGTCTTCAAATTCAAGCTTGACTGACGAAGTCTGGCCCAGTCGATTTGCACTTTTTATACCTTGCAGTCTATTAATAAGTGAAAGGTCGACATTAACTGGGAAACCTGAATTTAAAAATTCAGGGACTTTGTTCCTCTTTTGATGAGCTGAAACGGATCGTCAGTAGTGGAACTCCGGATGTTATTGGATTGTGTGAAACTTTCCTGGATTCAAAAAAGGATATGCTTTTAGATATCCAAAGATTTAGGATGGAGGGGATGAACCGAAAACAGATGGTGAAAGGTGGCCTTGCCCTGTATATTGCCGATCATCTTGTATATAATTTCCGAAGTGATTTGAGTAGAAATGAGGAAGGAATCTTTGAATCCCTTTTTATTGAGATTAAGTCAGGTTGTAAGAATTTAGTTGTTGGTTTGGTTTACAGATCCCCTAGTGGATCTATTCCTTCGTTTATGAAAATTCTAGAAGAGGTTTTGGACTTACTCCAAAAGCATCCTTGCGAACTAATCCTTATGGGGGATTTCAATATTAACCTGCTGGATCAAAATTCTGCTTCGGCTGCAGATTTTTTGTCAATGATGCTTTCTGCGGGAGCTCTACCTTCAGTTTGTATACCAACCCGAGTTACTGAGATGCATGCATCACTTATTGATAATATTTTTTCGTCACTAGATGTCTTAGATAATTCGGTGATAATTAGTGATATTTCTGATCATTTCCCTGCTATTTCACGGTATAGGACTGCTAATCGATCGCAGCGTAAAGTTTCGCCATCTAATCTCCCATTTTTCCGTTTTGGTGTCAGTGAGATCAGTCTACTTAAATCTCGTTTGACTGATCAGTCATGGGATAGTTTGGATTCTGAATCGGATTTTAACCGCTCTTTTGATTTCTTTTATGATTCAGTAAAAGAAGGTATCCTAGAAGTTTGCCACCAGAATCCAAAGCCTCATACCTCGAAAAGGATAGTACTGCTGAATCCGTGGATGACTCCAGGTCTTTATAAAAGCTGGAAAAGGAAAAATTATCTGTGGAAACTATATAAGGCTTCGTCATCTGCTTCTCATCATCAGCGGTTCAAGGCCTATAGGAATATATTTAATTCTCTGTGTCGGAAGGCCAAGTCTCAGTATTATCACAGGAAATTTTCTGAGTGTGGAAAGGATGTTGGGAAGACATGGAAAATTATTAATTCTGTACTTAAACCTACTCCCCCTCCGCCTTCAGTTCCAACAACGCTGATAGTTGACGGTAAAACTGTCCAAGGAGAAGAAAATGTTCAGCTAGAGCTTACGTCTTATTTTGCTAACATAGGAAAAGCGACTGCTTCATCTGTGAGCTCTACAACTCCTCGTTGCGATTTCAGAGCCTATCTTGGACCCCCATGTTTAAAGTCAATGGTTTTGAACCCTGTTTCTGAGTTTGAGGTAGCTCGGATCGTAAATGCACTTAAAGGTTCATCGTCTTCAGGGCCAGACAGAATTCCTACAAGGGTTATCCGTGCCGTTCTTCCCGCTATTCTGTCACCATTGACTAAGCTTGTCAATCTGTCTTTCGTGAATGGAATTTTCCCTGAATCACTCAAGCGAGCTAAGGTTATAGTGCTGTATAAAGGTGGGTCCCGGAGTGATCCTGCTAATTATAGGCCAATTTCTCTTCTATCTGTTTTCAGCAAAATTTTTGAGAAGGCTATGCTATCCAGTCTTCTTAGTTTTCTGGATGTCAAAAATTTTTTCCATGATTTCCAGTTTGGATTTTGAGCGAATCACTCTACAGAGCATGCTTGCGCATCTCTCTTGAATTTCATTCATTCGGCAATAGATTTTGGTCTTATCCCGGCAGCTTTATTTTTGGATGTTCGTAAAGCTTTTGATTCTTTGACTCATCAGATTCTTCTTTGGAAATTATCGCATATTGGTATAAGATCAAGTGTTTTTTCTTGGTTTGAATCATATCTTTCTGGTAGACTTATTTCAATTGATCCGCTTTTCCGAAGCCCTTCTGAAGTAGAATATGGTGTCCCCCAGGGATCTGTTCTTGGCCCCGTTTTATTTCTGATTTATGTCAATGATCTGATTTCAGCAGTCAAGAACACCAGTCCTCTGGTATGCTGCAATCTGTGTCATCCGGATGTTCCTTCGTGTCCCAATGCTACTTCTAATGAAGATTGCCTCGTTGCTTTTGCTGACGACAGCACTTTTGGGACTCTAGGGAGGACGGAATGTGATGTCAGGTCTAATCTGGTGGCAATATTTGAGAGAGTAGTTTCATGGTTTGAGGCGAATTACTTGGCCTTGAATGTTACCAAGTCACATTTTCTTATTTTTTCTCGAATTGGTGTAGCTTTCCCTCAACTGACACAGCTTCAGGTGTCACAAGGCTTCTTGTGTAGACCAAAGAATCGGTTGGTCCGATTTCTTGGTATCCTGCTTGATGAGAACCTTTCGTTTAGACACCATATAGCCATGATTAGGGTTAAGGTCTCACGGAGTTTGGGTGTCATTCGAAAACTCAAACACACCTTTCCTGGATCTATTCTGAAGCTTCTTTTTTTCTGCCTTGTCCAGTCATATGTCTCTTATTGCCCCATAGTATGGATGTCTACTTTTCCTTCTACACTGCGGTCGCTTTCTGTCATGTATGATAAAACACGGCGTCTGGTTATGGACACCAACCGTTCTTCACCAAGACCACTTCTAAATCTACAGTCTATCTACATTCTTTCTTGTGCTTCTTTTGTTTTTCATCAGCTTCATGGCAATCTTCCAAAATCTCTTCAAAAAACTCCTCAGTTTATTTCTGATTCAGCTCCATATAACCTTCGTTCGTCACATAATATCTGCATTCCTCCTACTCCCACTGTGCGGTCAGATTTCAATCCCCTCATCGCTTGTCATCAGGTTTGGAGCTCCCTGCCTTCTTCAGTACAGAAATGTCACTCGTTTGGCACTTTCAAGAGGATTCTTAAGGACCATTTAGTTAAGAATCAAACTGAATAATTTTTTTTTTTTTTTTTTTTTTTTTTTTTGAGTTGATGTCCCCTGAATGGTTAGTTTGTTTTATGGTGGTTTTCTCTGCGCTATGACTCCCAGGCCTCAGGTATGATTATCATTTTTTATTGGTGAAACTTGTATAGTTCACTAAGGAGTAGCATTCATGAAGATAGGTCAAATTTTATTGCTTTCGCACCATTTTATTACAGTCTAATAATTACAGTCTGTTTCGACGACAGGAATTCGCTTATAGTAATATTTTTTTTTTTTTTTTTTTTTTGAGTCTATTTAATATAATTAATTAATTTAGTTTATTTATTCTAATTTTTTCTATAGTTTCTATTTTATTTATATTTTCTTTTCTTCTCCTTCATATGTGAGTAAGTGATCATTTTAAATTTTCTTTTGTTTTTTATCCTTGAGTATGTAATTCATATGTCTTCCCTCTTTGTACAGGCCAATGAGCCTTTGAGGGATTTATAACATCTATTATTGTATGTGTATTTAATGAAGAATAAAACTTATCTTATCTTATCTTATCTTATCTTATCAAAAAAGCGCTTGGATCGTACTTTAACTATTGCTCCGGTAATAAAGTTCTTAACTGATGTACAACAATCTTCAATTGTAGATTTATCAATATTGACATAACATCTGTCATTAACAGGTTTCACGCTACAAACTAATTCATGCCCAGCTATTTGATCGAGAACAGATTTGCGTTTAATCGGATCAGAGAGATCTGAAGGTACTTTAGAGACAATAAATGTCATATGAGTGTCAATTGCTGGGTTAGGTTTGGGTAGTTGAGGAAAATTCAACTGATAATTGTCAAGTTTCCCAGAAATTTCAGCAACCACTTGTTGTGGCTCATTAAACTCAGAGAGTAAAGAAGTGTAAGCATTGGCAGGGAGACATGGTACCTCAGTAGGTCACTTTATCACAAACATAGGTACAAAAATGTTGCTACCGTCAAAACATCTTAACAGAGAAATAATGTCACTGAAATGACTAGAAAGTGCATTGTCCCCTTACGTACTGGGCAATCCGATTCAGGTGCACTTATTTGCCACAGTAAACTTTTAGCTTCTTTGGCTATGTTCACGTCAAAAAACTCCATAGCATGTCTTTTGATAATATCCTCCTCAATTCCGTTTAGCAAATTGCTTTGAATAAATTTTAGCACCGGAGAATATACAAGTTCAGGCGTTTCGTCAGTGCTTTTCATGGCTATCGCAACTGTCACACAAATTAAAAAAATCACTGTATTAATTCAAGAAACAACACTGAATTAATGAAAATCGAAATATAGGTCAAATTAAAAGCAAACTAGATTCAATTTATAATCCTCTTAAAGTTAATTCAGATCAACAACTCGCTTGGAATAAATTGTGACCTTACCGAAATGAACAAGCCTCATACAGCAATCCCGCCTCTGACACAGGAGATTCAAATATTCCATTTGATTTTCAGAAATTATAAGAACATTTAACTTTTACCTTGGACTCTCAATAAACCCAAAGGGGATGTATGTTGATCTTATACCCACATGTGTATCAACCTAGTACACCATAACCCATTTAACTAAACCCTCGTTCAACTAAACCTCTGTTTAACCCTACCCTTCTGATGCAGATGTAAATAAGACCCAATTTTAAGACCGCGCATCTGAGCCCGTTTAACTGAATCCATGTTCAACAGAATCTCAGATTTTTGCATAATGTCCCTTTGTCTCAGCCCTCGTGCATCCCAGGGGACACTTTTCAGCAAAAATACAAGAACACGCAAAGGGGGAAATTCCATTTTTGAGCAATTCTCGTTCCCACCCATCTGGCGCACTGCGGGGGAAATTGGTCAGTGTTTACTCATTTCGGGGACGACATCCGGACTTCGGCCAAGCAATAAAGGAGGTTAAAAAAACGGTCTTACTCGAGATAACTTAAAAAGTAATAATAACAAGGAAATTATCATAGAATTTTTAGGACATGCCCTCCCCTGATGTCATGACCATCCCCTGTTTCTAGCACTCAGCTAGCAAGATTCCCACCCCTGGCAGGCCCACCCAATATTCCAAGCGTTCTATTATTTCTTCTATATTGCCAAGATTCCAATCCATTTTTGGCATATTGTTTTTCTGGAAGATTCCCAGTATTTCCGTGACCAGGTCTAATATAAATGACGTCAGTGAATCTTGCAAGTTAGACTAAAAGGGCCCCATGAGGTTCAGCCCGTCAAACGCACACCGGTGCTGTGTAATAACGGCGGTGCACATCTTAAGCAAAGATACATTATTGGAGAGGTTGGAAAATCACCTTGCGAGAAGGATAGATACCCAAACCCTTAGAAAGCATGCTTATGGTCCAGAGTGGATTGGCACTGAGATACAGTTTTCACACTGACACTAACCCTCATTACTCCACTCCCCACCCGTCATCCAAATGACACCAGCCCCCCCGCCTCCCCCCTGTTGGGGCATTTTTAATCTTCTCATTCCGAAAATAAATTTCTGGAATCACATTAAACAATATTTTTTTTGAAAACAGAGAAGTTGCAATCCCCCTTCTTTACTACTGTTTGATACTCTACGCATTTCACCTCACAACGCCATATTATTCCTGCCCCTGTGACACACCACTGACATCGCTCCATCTTCCCCAAAACACCTATCAAACATTTATTTTTAAAAGTTTTACTTCAACTAATTGATTCGTGTTTTCGCAAGCAATTCACGCCAAAGTATCACACTATTACTGCCCCTACAACACCCATCTGTCATCGCCCCATCTCCCCTAAAACACTTTTCAGACATTTCTTGTTAAAAGATTTACTTCAAGTCATTCATTCGGGGTTTCGAAAGCAATTCGCGCCATAGACCTCACTATTAATGCCCCTACAACACCCCTCTGTCATCACCCTACCCCCCCCCCCCCCCCTCCCAAAAAAATTCAGACATTTCTTGCTAAAAGTTTTACTTCAACTCATTCATTCGGGTTTTCGCAAGCAATTCACGCCACAGTACCACGCTGTAACTACTTTTTAGCACCCCTATGACACCCCTCTACCATCAACCCCATCTTCACAAAACCCTTTTCAGACGTTTCTTGTTTTAAATTTTACTTCAATCCATTCATTCGGGTTTTTGAAAGCAAGTCAAACCATAGTACTACACTATTACTGCCCCTACAGCAACCCTCTGTCATCGCCCCATCCCCCCAAAACAAATTTCAGACATTTCTTGTTTAAAGTTTTACTTAAAATCATTGATTCGGGTTTTCGCAAGCACTTTACGCCACAGTACCACGCTGTAACTACTTTCTAGCACCCCTATGACACCCCTCTGTCATCCCCCCATCTTGACAAAACATTTTTCAGACATTTCTTCTTTAAAATTTTACTTCAAGTCATTCATTCGGGTTTTGGCGAGCAAGTCACGCCACAGTTCCACACTATTACTGCCTCTAAAACACCCGTCTGTCATCGCCCAATCCCTCCTCAAAACACTTTTCAGACATTTCTTGTTAAAAGTTTCACTTTAAGTCATTCACTCAGGTTTTCGTAAGCAATTCACCCACAGTCCCACGCTATTACCGCTTCTACAACAGCCCTCTGTCATCGCCCCATCTCCCCCAAAACACTTTTCGGACATTTATCGTTAAAAGTTTTACTTCAAGTCATTCATTCGGGTTTTCGGAAGTAATTCATACCGCAGTACCACTCTATACTGCTCTCTATCATCCCTACAACACCCGTCATCATCATTGTAAGCGTATTCTAACGTTTGAAACACGCACACACACAAAAATACACACACATTAAAACACAGACAAACATAAAAAACAAACACACACACAAAAAACAACACACACACTCACACAAACACAAAATAACAAACGCACACAAAGACACTGACACACAAAAACACCCACACACACAAAAACACACACAAACAAAAAAAACACACACACAAACACAAAAACACACACACACAAAAACACACACACACAAACACGCGCACAAACACACACACACACACACACAAACACACACACACACACACACAAACATAAACACAGACACACGCAAAAAACACAAACACAAACACAAAAACATACACAGAAAAAGGTCTCTTCGTTGAAATGTAGGACTTGGAATATTTCTATAGTGGTTTACCTTATCATTGTTACATTCTGTAGATGTTTCAAGTTCATTTTGGACTTTCTTCGTTTAAATGTAAGACTTGTATATTGTTGTAAATGTCGAAAATCAAACCTTTCGAAGTTTACTTGCCAAAAGACAGAACAGAAAATTTCCAAACGACAGAATTTCTGTTCTGTCGCTGGCAAGTAAACTTCGAAAGGTTCGATTTTCGTTGATTTCTTTTTCTTTTCTTTCCTTTTTGTTTAGCACTGAGGACGAATTGGTGGAGGTCCTTCCCGAAATATTTGCTTATTTCTTCTTCTTTTTAGTTCGCCATTGGCTGATAAAGTCCTTGTTTTTCACATTTTTGTTATTTGATTTTTCTTTTTGTTATTTTCTTTCCTCGCTGAGTTTCATTTGTGTGTTTTTTTTGTGCGTGTGTTTTGTGCTTGCGTGTGTTTTGTGTGTGTTTTGTTTTGTGTGTGTGCGTGTTTCAAACGTTAGAAGACGCTTACAATGATGATAATGGGTGTCGCAGGAATGCTAGAGAGTAGTTATAGAGTCGTGTTATGAAATGCCCAATGAATGAGTTGACGTAGAACTTTTAAGAAGAAATGTCTGAAAAGTGTTTCGGGGGAGATGAGGCAATGACAGATAGGTTTCGTAGGAGCAATTAGAGTGTGGTACTGCGGCGTGAATTGCTCACGAAGACCCAAATGAATAAGTTGAAATAAAACTTTTAACAAGAAATGGCTGAAGTGTTTTTGGGGAGATAAGGCGATGAAAGAGAGGTTTAATAGAGCAGTTATAGTGTGGTGCCGTGGCGCCAATTGCTTTCGAAAACTCAAATGAATGACTTGAAGTAAAACTTTTGACAAGAAATGTCTGAAAAGTGTTTTGGGGGAGATGTGACGATGACAGAGGGGTGTTGTAGAGGCCGTAATAGTGTGGTACTGTGGGTGAGTTGCTTACGAAAACCCGAATGAATGACCTTAATTGAAATTTTAACAAGAAATGTCTGAAAAGTGTTTTTGGGGAATGGGGCGATGACAGAGGGGTGTTGTAGGGGCAGTAAAGGTGTGGTACTATGGTGTGACTTTCTTCCAAAAAATCGAATGAATGACTTGAAGTAATATTTTATAGAAGAAATCATAGGGGTGCTAGAAAGTAGTTACAGCGTGGTCCTGTGGCGTGAATTGCTTGCCAAAATCAGAATGAATGTGTTGAAGTAAAACTTTTAACAAGAAATGTATAAAAAGTGTTTTTGGGGAATGGGGCGATGACAGAGGGGTGTTGTAGAGGCAGTAATAGTGTGGTACTGTGGCGTGCTTGCAAAAACCCGAATGAATGATTTGAAGCAAAATTTAAAACAAGAAATGTCTGAAAAGTGTTTTGTGAAGATGGGGTTGATGATAGAAGGGTGTCATAGGGATGCAAGAAAGTAGTTACAGCGTGGTACTGTTGTGTAAATTGCTTACGAAAACCCGAATGAATGAGTTGAAGTAAACCTTTTAACAATAAACGTTTGAAAAGTGTTTTGGGGGAGATGGGGTGATGACAGAAGGGTGATGTAGGGGAAGTAACAGTGCGGTACTGTAGCGTGAATTGCTTGCGAAAACCCGAATGAATGAGTTGAAGTAAAAGTTTTAAAAAGAAATGTTTGAAGCGTTTTGGGGGAGATGGGACGATGTCAGTGTTGTATCACAGGGGCAGTAATAGTCTGGTATTGTGAGGTGAAATGCTTAGAGTATCAAACAGTAGTAAAGAAAGGGGGGTGATTTCTCTGTTTTCAAAAATATATTGTTTAATGTGATTCCTGAGGTTTATCTTTGGTGTGAGAAGATTGAAAATGTCCTAGGAGGGGGGACCTGTTGTCATTTGGATTACGGAGGGGAGTGGAGTGATGAGGGTAATTGTCAGTGTGAAAACAGTGTCTCAGCGCCATTCCGCTCTGGACCATAAGTATACTTTTTAAGGGTTTGGGTATCTATCCTTCTCGAAAGGGGATTTTACAACCCCTCCGATTAGGTATCTTTGCTTAAGATGTGCACCGCCGTTATTACTCTGCACCCGTGTGCGTGTGCCGTGCTGGACCCTCATGGGGTCCTTTTAGTCTAGCTTGCGAGATACACTGACGTCATTAAAATTATACCTGGTCACGGAAATCCTGGGAATCTTCCAGAAAAACAATATGCCAAAAGTGGATGGGAATCTTGGTAACATAGAAGACATAATTGAACGCATGGAATCCTGGCTGGGCCTGCCAAGGGTGGGATTCTTGCTTGCTAATCGCTAGAAACAAGGGATGGCGTGACGTCAGGGAAAGACACGTCCTAGAAATTCCTAGAAATTAATGAGTAAACAGTGACCAAAGTCCCCTGCAGTGCGTGGGATGGATGGGAACGAAAATTTCTCAAAATAGAATTTCCCTTTTTGCGTGTTTTGACATTTTTGCTAAAAAATGTCCCCTGTGTTGCTTGAGGGCTGAGACAAAGGGAGGTTATGCAAAAATCGGAGATTCTGTTGAACATGGATTCAGTTAAACGGGTTCAGATGAGCGGTTATAAAATTGGATCTCATTTACATCTACATCAAAAGGGTGGGGTTAAACAGAGGCTTAGTTGAACGGAGGTTAAGTGGGTTATGTTGTACATGGTTGATACAATTGTGGGTATAAATACAACGTGCACCCCCTTTGGATTTATTGAGAGTCCAAGCTGAAAGTTAAATGTTCTTAGAATTTCTGAAAATCTAAAGGAATATTGAATCTCGTGTTTCAGAGGCAGGATCGCCGTAAAAGGCATGTTCATTTCTAAAAGGTATTGCTAATACTATAAAATGAACTGATAAGATTGACATTTATTTTAGCCAAAAAGACTGTGTCTCTTCAGTACAGGGTTTTCAAGCAAATTATGGTATAAAAGTGTCATTCTAGTCAACAGAATGCCGAAAAGGTAAAAGTAAAATGATTTAGAATTACAATAAATCAATACAGATATTGAATCTCCTTTTTCAGAGGAGGGAATGCCATCAATCCATAATCTATGCAAGTCTGGTGACGCTCCCCCTTTCCTAGAGTCCTCTCCCCTCGTCTTTCCTTAAATTATGCATGTTATTGCTTATATTCTATCCTTTTATAAGCCAAAATAATGCCTAAGAATTGCATCTAACATCAAGGCACCCTCTGAAAATGAATGCTACGTGAGGGGGAGGGGGGGGGTGAAACCTATTGTTAGGATATTTTTAAATATCCATAAATTTATCTCAGTGAAAAAAAATGTATCTCAGTTTATCTCAGTGCAAGTCGTATGACTTCATTGGAGTCCAGAAGGGTGTGTCATGGAGTCTTGTCAACTGTGTTCCATTCAAAAGAACAGGTGACTGCGCTGTGCAGGTGCGAGGGGTTAAGAGTTCCCCTAACTTGTGTATTATACCGACTACATTCCAAGTAATTATCTCATAGCATCACGGAATTTTTGATAGGGGTGCTGTGACGTCAGAGGGCTCTGCTTGAAGTCCCATGGAAAAGGGGGGGCATGTCATCAGAATAAGGGGAGGGAATTTCATCGGACCTGAAAAGCCCCCACAACCATCAGCCCTTTCTATTTTCAATCGAATGAGCCCTTTTCGAAGTTCCTATGACAACTCCTTCGATACGAAGTGCCCTGGTCTAAACAACAACAACAACAAAAATAATACATTATACCCACATCAATCTTTACTATAAAAATATTAAGCCTTCCAGTCACTTTCAACTATTAAAAAGGGCATTAGGCCTTTCGATTTCCAATCGAATGAGCCCTTTTTGAGTTTCTGCGACAAAGCTTCCTATAAACACCTTATAGCCCCCAGGGCATAAATTACAACCCTTACCTTAAGGGCTGTTTGGGTGATTGTCATCCTCTAAGACCTAATTTCCAGAAATTTCAACTACGTTAAATAAAATGGATAGCTCAATATTTTGATTGGATGTGTTTGGGGAAATGATGGGCGTGAAAGGGGCGTTAGTCGCTCGCCAATCACTTTCAACTATTAAAAAGGCACTAGCCCTTTCAATTTCCAATTGAATGAGCCCTTTTGAATTTTCTACGACAACGTTTTCAATAAAAACCTTATATCCTGGACCTAATTTCCAGAATTTTCAACTACGTTGAACAAAATGAATATTCAAAATTTTACTGGATGTGTTTGGGGAACTGGTGGGCGTGAGAGGGGCGTTAGTAGATCTCCAATCACTTTCAACTTTTAAAAAGGCACTAGCCCTTTCAATTTCCAATTGAATGAGCTCTTTTGAAGTTTCTACGACAACGCTTTCAATAAAAACCTTATATGCTGAATTTTCAACTGGATTGAACAAAATGAATATTCAAAATTTAGATTGGAGGTATTTGGGGAAATAGTGGGCGTGGAAGGGGTGTGAGTTGCCTTAAAATCACTTTTGACTCTTAAAAAGGGCACTAGAACTCTCGATTTCCAATCGAATGAGCCCCCTTTGAAGTTTGTACAACGACCCCTTCAAAATTGGATGTTATTGTTGGCTGTTGGTCATGATTGTTGGTTATGTTTTTTGGTTATGTGTGTTGGATATGTGGTTCGTTGGTTATGTTTGTCGGTTGCTGGTTGTTGGATATGGTTGTTGGTAATGATTGTTGGTTATGATTGTTGGTTATGTGGTTTGTGGGTTATGTTTGTTGGTTATGATTAATGGTTGCTGGTTATGTGGTTTGTTTATTGTTTGCTGGTTGTTGGTTATGTTTGTTAGTTATGATTGTTGGTTGTTGGTCATGATTATTGGCTATGTTTATTGGTTGTTGGTTCTGATTGTTGGTTGATGGTTAATGATTGTTGGCTATGATTATTGGTTATGTTTGTTGGTTTTGGATATGTTTGTAGGTTATGGTTTTGGATATGTTTGTTGGTTATGTTTGTTGGTTATGGTTGTTGATTATGTTTCTTGGCTGTTATTGTGTCTGGTTATGTGGTTTGTTGGTTATGTTTGCTGGTTGTTGTTGTTGGTTATGTTTGTTGGTTGTTGGTTATGATTGTTGGTTGTTGGTTATGATTGTTGGTTATGTTTGTTAGTTTGGTTATATTTGATAATAAATAGAGCTACTAGCCAATGCCACCCCTGTTTCTATTTCCCCATGATGTTTTCCTATTAAAAATCTCAGACGGCCATTTTATAGGAAATCTTTGTCTAAACACGCAGATGCAAACTTGTGCTCTATTAAGAATTTTTAAGGAAAGTACCCCATTATCTTTGAGTTAAACTTATGAATATTTCACAATATCCTGACAATATACGGCTGCCCCACGCCCCTTAAAAATCATTTTGAGAGGGTGAGCTGATATTAGCGGTACTCTTAAACCATATAAAGTGGTATTTTTGAGAATTTTAACGAAATACATCGTTACTTAGACCTGAATATTAGATATCAGTCCCCCTCTACCGCAAAATTCAATTAGAGCCTCCCGCCTTATCTCTAAGCTCTAGAGTGTCCTAGTCGTAGCACACGCATGCAACAAAGCCACACTATTACTGCTCTGTGTCACCCCTCCGATATCGCCCCATCTCCACCAAGACATTTTTCAGGCATTTCTTTTTAAAATTATACTTAAACCAGTGATTCCTGGTTTTTGCAAGCGTCACCTATCATAATAGCCTCCAAAACACTCCACATAGCTGTGATATTACAAACCAACCCCCCACTCCATCATCCACATGGCACAACCTTTTATCACCCCTATGACATTTTCAATCCTTTTCAAGTGAAAAAAAGCTAGTGAATCTTATTAAACAGTAGTTTTTTACTTGAAAATCGAGAGGTCACCATCTCGCTGATATAGAGTGATACTCCAAACAATTCACCCCACAATGTGACATTATTACTGCTCTGTGGTTCTCCCTCTGACATCGCTCCATCCCCCAAGACATCTTTCCGCCATTTCTTGTTAAAAATTATTCCTTCAAATCCCCTGATTCAAATTTTCGCAAGCCAAGCCATTCATAATACCCAGCAAAACACTCATACACCACCCAGGCATTACGTGCCTGTCCCCTGCCATTCCTGTTCCCCTCATCACTTCTAGGACACTTTCAAACTTTTTCAATGGATTCCTAACCTTGCCATCAGAGAACCCTAACAACCAATTCAATCGGGCCCGTAGCGAGCAATCCCAACGGGGCCCTACCGAACAATTCCAACGTGGGGTTCTAACCTAATAAACGGGAAAACCCTAACAACCAATTCAACTGGGACCCAAGCTTCCAATTCAAGTGGGTCCCTAGCGATCAATTCCAACAGGGTCCTCCTATCCACCCAAAGACCCTAGCATCCATTTCAACTGGGACCCAAGATTTCAATTCAAGTGAACCTCTAGCGAGCAATTTCAACAGGGTCCTCACTAACCACCGGAGGACCCTATCAAGAAATTCAACTGGGACCCAAGCTTCCAATTCAAGTGGACCTCTAGCGAGCGATTCCAAAAGGGTCCTCTCTAACAACCAGAGCACCCTAGCAACAAATTCATCTAAACCCAAGCATCCAATTCAACTACCCTCCTAGCCAGCAATTCCAACGGAGGGCTTTAACCTAACCATCGGAGGAATCTAACAAGAAATTCAAACGAGGCCCAAGCATTGCTCATGGAACTTGTAGCCTGCTGATTTTTATTCGTGGAAATTTTCGCATGATTTTGTTCGTTGAACTTGTAGCGAGCTGATTTTTCTCTTCGTGAAACTCTTTTCTCATCGCGAAACTTATTTTCTTCACGGAAGTTGTTGTATGCTGATTTATGTTCGTGGAATTTGTTGAGTACGGATTTTTGTTTGTGAAATATGTTTCATGTTGATTTTTTGCTTCGTAAAACTCGTACATTGACTTTTCTTCTCGTGAAACTGATTTTGTTCATGGAACTTGTTGCGTGCTGATTTCTGTTTGTTGAACTTTTGCATGCTGATTTTTGACCGTGAGACTAGTTGCATGTTTTTTTTCTCTTCATAAAACTTGTACATTGCTTTTTTCTCCTCCTCAAAATAATTTTTTTCATGGAACGCGTCGCCTGGTGAGTTTTGTTCGTGGAACTTGTTGTATGCTGACTTTTTGGGTTCGTGAAACTTGTTGAATGTGGATCTTGTTTCTTCGTGAAACTTGTACATGGATTTATCTCCTCACGAAAATAATTTTGTTCATGGAACTTGTTGCGTGCTGATTTTTGTTCGTGGAACTTGTTGCGTGGTGATTTTTGTTCATGGAACTTGTTGCGTACTGATTTTCGTTCGTGAAACTTGTTGCATGTTGCTTATTCTCTTCATGAAGCTCGTACATTGATTTTTTTCTTCGTAAAACTGATTTTTTTTTCTTCGTGAAAATCGTACATTGTTCTTTCTCTTCGTGAAATTGATTTTACTCATGGAACTTATTGTGTACGGATTTTTTTGTTCTTCAGTGAACGTGTTGCGTGCCGATTATTTTTGTTGCTCGTAAAATTTCTCCCATGTTGATTTTTCTCTTGGCGAAACTTACACATTTATTGTTCTCGTCGTGAAACTGATTTTATTCATGGAACTTATGGCATGCTTGCTTTTGTTCGTGGAATATGTTGCATGTTGATTTTTCCCTTCGTGAAACTCGTACATTGATTTTTGTCCTGATGAGACTGATTTTATTCACGGAACCTACTGCATGCTTGTTCTTGTTCGTGGAACTTGTTGTATGCTGATTTTTGTTCGCGAAAGTTGTTTCATGTTGAGTTTTCACTGACTGAAACTCCTAAATTGATTTTTTCTCCTGATGGAACTGATTTTGTTCAAGAAAGTTGTTGCGTGCTGATTTTTGTCCGTGGTACATGTTGCATGCTGATTTTTTGTTCGTGAAACGTGTTACATGCTAATTTTTCTCCTTATGAAACTGATTTTCTTCATACAACTTGTTGCGTACGGATTTTTTTTGTTCGTGGAACTTATTGCATGCCGATTTCATTTCACGAAACTTGTCACATGTTGATTTTTTTTCTTTGTTAAACTTGTACATTGATTTTTTCTCTTCGTAAAATTTATACATTGATTTTTTTTCATCGTTAAACTTATTTTCTTATGTAACCTGTTGTGTGCTGATTTTTGTTCCTAGAACTTGTCGCGTGCCGATTTAGGTTCGAAAAACTTGTTGCATGGTTTTTTCCTAATCTTGAAATTTGTACATTGATGTTTTTTCTCCTCGTGAAACCGATTTTGTTCATGGAACTTGTTGCCTGCTGATATTTGTTCGTGAAACTTGTTAAGGGCTGATTTTTGTCGGTGAAACTAGTTGCATGTTGATTTTTCTCTTCGTGAAACTCGTACATTGAGTTTTCCTCCTCGTGAAGCTGAATTCGTTCACGGAACTTGTTGCGTGCTGATTTATTTTCGTGAAACCTGTTGAGCGCTCATTTTTGCTCGTGAAACTTGTCGCATGTTGAATTTTCTCTTCATAAAACTAGTACAGCGTTTTTCAGCTGCCGAAACTGATTTTGTTCATGGAAATTGTTGCTTGGTGTTTTATGGTCGTGGAAATCGTTGATTGCTGATTTTTTTCTCATGAAACTTGTTGCATGCTAATTTTTTTTCTCTTCATGAAATTTGTACATTGATTTTTCTCCTCGCGAAACTGATTTTACCCATGAAACTTATCGTATGCTGATTGTTTTTTCTTCTTGGAACGTGTTACATGCTGCTTTTTTTGCTCATAAAATTGTCCCATAGTGTTTTTTCTTGGTGAAAATTGTACATTGATTGTTCTCCTCGTGAAACTGATTTTATTCATGAAACTCATTGCTTGCTTATTTTCTTCGTGGAACTTGTTGCATATTGATTTTTATTTGTGAGAATCTCTGCATGTTGATTTTTCCCTTCGTGAAACTTGTACAATGCTTTTTTTCTCCCGAAAAAATTGATTTTGCCCAAGGAAGCTGTTTCCTGCTGATTTTTCTTCGTCGAACGTATTGCATGATGATTTTTATTGTTCGTGAAACGTGTTACATATTGCTTTTTATCTTCGTGAAGTGTATACGTTGATTTTTCTCCTCGTGAAACTGATTTTCTTCATTGACCTCGTTGCATGCCGATTTTTTTGTGTTCGTGGAACTTGTTGCAAACTTATTTTTCTTTTTCGTGAAACTTGTCACATGTTGATATGTTTCTTCGTGAAACTTGCACGTTGATTTGTTCTCTTCGTAAAAGTTATACAATGATTTTTCTAGTCGTGAAACTTATTTTCCTCATGGTACTTGTTGTGTGCTGATCTTTTGTTCGTGGAATATGTTGCATGCTGATTATCGTTTGTGGAACTTGTTACATGCTAATTATTCTCTGCTTGAAACTTATGCTTTGTTTTTCTCCTCACGAACCTGATTATGTTCCTGGAACTTGTTGCATGCTGGTTTTTGTTCAAGGAACTTGTAGCATGATGTTTTTTTCGTCGTAAAAGTTATACATTGATTTTACTCCTCGTGAAACTTGTTTTCTTCCTGGTGCTTCTTGCGAGCCGATATTTTGTTCGTGGAACGTATTGTATACAAATTTTTGTTCGTGCAACTTGTTATATACTAAGTTTTCTCTTCGTGAAACTTGTACACTGATTTTTCTCCTCACGAATCTGATTTTAATCATGGAATTTGTTGTGTACTGATTTTGTTCATGAAACTTAATTTATCATGATATACTAGTAGGTTAACCTAACTTAACCCACACAGGCTAGGCTAGGTTAAGTTAGGTTAGGTGAAGCGTCATCTTATTGAAAAATCGTCTTATTGAAAAATGTTTTAGTAATCGGTTGACCCATTTTTTAGAGAAGTTTAATTTGTTGAATAATAATCAGTTCGGTTTCAGAAAATATAGGAAGACAGATGATACGTTGATATTTTTGACTAGTATAATTGACATAGCTTTAGATGAAGGATGAAAGGTTGGTACAGTGTTTCTAGACCTACCGAAGGCTTTTGATACAGTTGACCATGGCCTACTCATGGAAAAATGCGAGGTCTATGGGATCCAAGGTAATGTTCTTGACCTTATACGGAGTATCCTTAGTAACCGGTACAAGTTTGTAGAGATGACTTGTTTACAATAAGGACCCCGCCCAGTAGCTAGTGGTGTCCCACAGGGGTCAGTTCTTGGTCCGATTCTTTTTTTTATTATATATTAATGATATGCCTAATTCTATTCCAAGCTGTTGTTTTAATGTTAGTGATATGGCCAAAAATCCCAAGAATGAGACGGTATCATTATTTGCTGATGACACAGTTGCTGTTAGTACCGCGAAGACAGAAGAATTACTTCAGACATCAATGAAAGATGCTATTGAAAGGTTATATTCCTGGTTGAAGGTAAATAGGTTAAAGATTAATCTGGGTAAGACTAATTTTGTTATTTTTTTCCCGTTCACCAGATTTTTATCCATGGATTCAGGATATTGTAATAAAGTATGGAGCTTTAAAGCGGGTGTGTTTTTATAAGTACCTGGTGGTTTATATTGATGAAGTTTTATCATTCAAGCGCCATGTACATTATGTTTTAAAACTGTGTCTCGCCACCTGGGTTTAATGAGAAAACTTCAGCATTTTTTCCTCCTTCTGTTATGCACCTTCTTTATTATTCCCTTATCCATCCATATATATTGTATTGTAGTATTGTAGTAGCGTTTGGCTTGGAACATTTCCTTCTATTGTTCGGCCAATACGACTTCTACAAAACAACGCTGTTCGGCTGTTAGATGGCCTACAACCCCGGGATTAAGTACGAAACGCATATGAGCGTATAAAGATACGGCCAGATTTCGGATTACGGGATTTGTATGCACTTATATTCATTTTTAGGATTCAGAAGGGTATAAACCTACCACGTTTATATAGCCTGGCAAACCTGAGATCTTCCGTCCATGAATATGGTACTAGGTTATCTGTAGAGATTAATATTCCGCTGGTTGTTTCGGCCCGATCGATGTTTTCTTTGCTGTACAGGGGGATCAGAAGTTAGAACCATCTTGATCAAAAGATAAAAAATATAGGTGACGTTTCTTCGTTTAAGATAGTAATTAAAGAGATGCTTTTTAGTAAGTATGAATTCTAGTGTTTTTTTTTCTTTTTTTCTTTTTTAATAATGATATTGGTAAATATTTATGGCTCCTGAGGGTGATTATTATGAATATGATAGTAAATTTCATGAAAATGTTAAGGTGTGAGGTTTGTGGTGCTGTTTGGGGAGTGCGATATAGATAGGTTATTTGTTTTTGCTTTTTTATTGTTTTTTTATGTTAATGTATTTTTGCCACCTCCTTGGACAAGTTTTTACTTCTTGGAGTGGCCGCTAAACTTATGTTAAATTGTTTGTTTGTTTAGAATAAATCTCTCTCTCGCTCTCATCCAATATGTTCTACGAACAAAAATCAGCACGCAACAACTTCCTTGGGCAAAATCAATTTCATCAGGAGAAAAAAAAGTCAATTGACAAGTTTCAAGAAGTGAAAAATAAACATGCAAAAAGTATCACGAAGTAAAATTAGCATGCAACAAGTTCAGCGAAGAAAATAAGCAAGCAATCAGTTCCATGAATAGAATCAGTTTCACGAGCAGAACAATCAATGTATAAGTTTTGCCAAGAGAAAAATCAACTTGGGATAAGTTTTATGAGCAAAAAAAGCAGCACGTAACACGTTCCAGGAAGAAAAAATCAGCATGCGATAAGTTCCATGAATAAAATCAGCTTCGCGAGGAGAAAAATCAATGTACGAGTTTCATGAAGAGAAAAAAATCAGCAAGCAACAAGTTTAATGAGCAAAAATCAGCACTCAACAAGTTCCACGAACATAAAACAGCACGCAACAACTCCTATAATCAAAATCAGTTTTGGCAGCTGAAAAATCTCTGTAAGATTTCCACAAAGAGAAAATTAACATGAACGAAATAAGTTTCACGAGGAGGAAAAATCAATGTACGAGTTTCACGAAGGTAAAAATCAACATGCAACTATTGTCACGAACAAAATCAGCACTCAGTAAGCTCCACGAACAAAAATCAGCAGGCAACAAGTTCCATGAACAGAATCAGTTTCGCGAGGAGAAAAAAAATTAATGTATAAATTTCAAAATGACAAAAAATAACATACAACAAGTTTCGAGAACGAAAATCGGCACGCAACAAGTTCCATGAACAAAAATCAGCACACAACAAGGTCCATAAGAAAATAAGTTTCACGATGAGAAAAATCAACGTATAAATTTTACGAAGAAAAAAGTCAATGTATAAGTTTCATAAAGAAAAAAAATCAACATTTGAGAAGTTCCACGAACAAAAAAAAAATAGCAATCTACAAGTTACGTGACGAAAATCAGTTCCATAAGGAGAAACATCAATGTACATGTTTCACGCAGAGAAAATCAACATTTAACACGATTAACGAACAAAAATTCAGCATGCAAAATGGTCCACGAACAAAAAAAACGCGCAACAACTCCCTGGAACAAAATCAGTTTCATCAGGAGAAAAAAACAATGTAAGAGTTTAACGAAGGAAAAAGTCTACATGAAACAAGTTTCGCGAGCAAAAATCAGCATGCAACAGGTTCCACGAACAAAAACAAGCGTACAATAAGGTACGTGAACAAAATCAGTTTCATCAGAAGAAAAATCAATGTACGAGTTTAACGAAGGGAAAAATAAACAAGCAACTATTTTCACGAACAAAAATCAGCACTTAACAAGTTCCACGAACAAAAATCAGCAGGCAACAAGTTCCATGAACAGAATCAGTTTCGCGAGGAGAAAAATCAATGTACATATTTCACGATGAGAAAAAACAATATGCAACAAGCTTCACGAGCAAAAATCGGCACACAACAAGTTCCATAAGAAAATAAGTTTCACGATGAGGAAAATCAATGCATAAATTTTACGAAAAGAAAATATCAATGTACAAGTTTCACAAAGAAAAAAAACAACATTTGACAATTTTCACAAATAAAATCAGCATGCAACAAGTTGCATGAAGAAAATCAGTTTCATAAGGAGAAAATCAATGTATATGTTTCACGCGGAGAAAAATTAACATGTAACACGTTTCACGAACAAAAAATCAGCATTCAGCATGATCCACGAACAAAAATCCACACGCAACAACTTCCTTGAACGAAATCTGTTTCATCAGGAGAAGAAATCAATGTGAGAGTTTCACAAAAGGAAAAATCAACCCAAAAAAAGTTTCGCGAACAAAAATCAGCATGCAACAAGTTCCACGAGCAAATACAAACATACCAATTCTTCTGGGCTTTGTATGTTTTGACGGACGTCTTCGGGCTGAAAAACCTCTTACTAGCTAATCTATCTACCATGGGCTGCCTCTCCGTAGTAGCATAATATTTGTAGGCATGAGTATATAATGAGTCGGAGGTAATAGTGATATATTTAATTAACAAAAAGTTTAAATACAAAAATCAATATGATTCACCCAAAACCAAACGGTTGACGTGGGGTGAAACAAGCAAAAAAAAAAAAAAAAATACATACATGTAACATCATTCAAATACACTATAATAAGAAAGAAAGATAAAAAGAGAGAAAAGAAAAGAAAGAAAAAATAAATAAAGAATAATAATAATAGTACAGGGACAGCAACTACATACCATATTCATGTTGTGGGGTCGCACTCACAAACCAACAAGCAATTACAACTTAATTTAAATTAAATTAAATCAAGTCACCTCCAAAACAAACAAAACTAAAAATCATACTTACTTAATAATTTTTCTTTCAATTTTGCTTTAAACCACTAAAATTTTCTAGTTTCTTCATATCATTATCCAAATTATTCCATAAATTTATACCCTTTATAACAAAAGAAAACGTGGACCTGGCAGACACTATAGGTGGAGTATAATAATCATTTTTACCCCTAGTATTTTGGTTATGTATATTCCATCGGCTGTAAAACCAACCATTAAAGCACTCCGGCAGCTGCTTCATATTATATCTATGCATAAATACTAATATATAAAAATGATGAAGACCCGCCGCTGGCAGTATCCTAAAATCCCTATAGACTTCTCGAACCGAATCTCTTTCTGATTTTCCTGATAATACTCTAATAGACTTGTTTTGGATAATTCGCACAGGACTAACAATTGAAGAAAATGTACCCATGTATACAGAAGAACAATACAAAATATAGGGATGGATTAACGAAAAATAGAGAAGCCTAAGTATACTAATTGGAAACATATATTTAAGTTTACGAATCATCCCCAAATTACGCGATAGAATCCGGGATAAAGTTTCAATATGGGATCGGAAACTGAGAGTCTCATCTATAATAATGCCCAGATACTTTACTGCCTTTTGACGAGCAATCATACCATCTTCATATGCTATATGCTGTATCCATGGATAATAATTCGATGTCCTCGAAAATATAAGAAAATTACTCTTAGAGGGGTTCACCTTTAGCTGATTCACTCTCAGCCATCTTGAAACCTCATTTAGCGATCCTCGTACACTCTCTAGGAGCAATCTCTCTGACTTTGCGATCACCACTAAAGAAGTATCATCAGCAAATATAGGCACTGAAGCCGCGCTATCCTTTTTGACGATCTCACTCATTCTTGTTTCCAGTTTACTAACAGACTGTGGAAGATCATTCACAAAGATTAAAAATAATAAGGGTCCAAGTACCGAACCCTGTGGAACTCCACACTCAATACAATTTTCATGAGAATCCATATTACCAATTTGAACATATTGTTATCTACAAGACAAAAAAGAACGTAAAAACGAAAGAGCTGGACCCCTAATCCCATAAATTTCACACTTCATTAACAGAATATCATGACTGACCGTATCAAAAGCCTTTACAATATCTAAAAATACAGTTGCCACTTTATACCCATTATCCAGCGCCATATTAATAATGCTAGTCAAATATATGTTTGCTTGCTCAGTAGTGCAATCTTGACGGAATCCAAATTGTGTAGGAGTAAATACTCTCTGGTCTTCCAGATATTGATACATTCTGACCGAAAAGCATTTTTCTAGTATCCTAGACATAATGGGTAAAATCGAAATTGGTCTATAATTTTCAACATCACCAGTATTCCCTCCTTTATGTATTGGTATTACTTTTGCTGATTTAAAACAACTCGGAAACACTCCCTCTTTTAGACACTGATTAATTAATGAAACAAAAGTTTGAGCAATCGCATCCCAAAGTATTTTTATTACCCTAATTGAAACAATATCAGAGCCAGAAGCGGTACCTTTCATACCATAAACAATGTTTCGAACTTCAGATTCTTGAACTGGGAGTAGATTTAAAGAGATTTCCAACTCCTTATGAAGGTAATTTTGAAAAGCCTGGTCGCCTGGTTTGCTTATAATCGACTATTTCACTCTCCTTCCAACTGTCGAAAAATGGTTAGCAAATTCTTCACAAATTTCCTCTGGATTTTTAAGGCTGGTTCCATCTTTACGGAATATTTCCTGAGGGATTCCTCCAGATGATTGTCCTAAAGTGCTTCTTATCACATTCCATGTTTTCAATGGATTTCCAGATGCTTTTTCAAATTCTATTTTATAATAATCTTGTCTAGCTCTTCGCAGGAGTCTGTTTAGCGCATTACGATAACTCTTATAAATTCGCTCATTTACATCGCAGGGATGACGTACCTTTTTCTCATACAAATTATTCTTCTTATTTATCGATCTCAATAAACTCGGAGTAATCCAAGGCTTCTTTGAAGGTTTTCTTCTATTGTTATTAATATTCTTAGAGCATTTTTCCAGGGATTGCTTAATTATTTGGTAAAAGACTCTGAACTTAGAGTCAATATCCGCAGAGACTGAAAACTCTGTATTCCAATCCTTGTCGGCTAGGTCATTTCTACATTTCAGAAGTGCATCTTTATCGAGTAACATCCTCAGCTTGAGACTGCTCTTCTTTGTGGAATTTTTATTATCAACGCATACTGAGTAACTTGCAAATACACCAAAATGATCAGAAGTATCACTTATAAGAACACTTGGACCACCCGACATATAATTTGAAAATATATTATCCAGACATTTCGATGACGTCCTCGTAACACGAGTACTAATATTAATAGCAGGGATATAACCAAATGAAATCATCAAGTTTAAAAATCGGTCTGTATTTGATCCATTATCCAATAGATGAATGTTAAAATCTCCCATTATAAAAATAGGACTTCGATGTGGGATCTTTTCCAATTGTTCTTCAAGTAATTCATAAAACTCAATAAGAGATCCTGACGGTGGCCTATATACAACCAGAACATAACCACAACGTCCAGACAGCTCTAACTGCAAAATAAAAGACTCAAAAACCATTTCCTTATATATTAAAATATCCTCTCGGACACTTGCCCGTATATCAGAACGTATATACGCTGCCAGTCCCCCGTGTCGGCGAAGTTGACGATTTTTCGTGTAAAGATTATAACCTGAAATATGTAAAAGTTCCGAATTATAATCATTTAACCAAGTTTCAGTCAGTCCAATTACCTGAAAAAGAGATAAACTGGAAATTTCATTTATAAAATCTAAACTTGAATTCAATCCTTGGCAATTCAAATGGAACACATTAAATCTGTCCGAAACATTACTACATGCCATCTGCATTTGGTTTACGAATAAATATTTAGAATCTTCAAACTCCAACCTATAATAACCACCAGGCCCACCACTTCCATCAAAAATTTCATTATACCTACTTTCAAAATTTACCTTCTTGTTTTCCAGCCCCAATACGTTAATTTGTCCTGGAGGAGACTCCAATCTTTCATCCAACATCAAAGCCAAATAGACAAATTTGAGTACGACTCCACAGAGGACACAATTCAATACACTCTAAATATAAATTTATTACATGCTGCCCAATAACAATAATAACACCAATAATAATAATGAGATAAAAAAATAACAACATCAGAAAAAGAAATATTCAAAAAAAACAAAAACAACAACAATGACTCAAAAGGGTACACCTTGCATATTGGGTGCCTTCTCATATTTACATTTCTTCTACGCTACAAACAATCAACTATGAACTATATGAACTCCCTCAATTTCCCGCCAAAATTTACTTTTATCACCAATTAATCACCAGCTACTTCTTAATCAATGGGAACATGAATTCGAACAATTATTTTTCCTCTTAAGCTTCACTAATTGCCGCTATATTGGTTACGAAATGATTGATTATTCGGTGCATAATCAAGTTCAGGAATCAAATCGTCTGGTGAGTATTTAGCACGTGTTCCGTTGGGGCGATTGAAAAGTAACACAGGCGGAAAAGTTTTCGAGATCCAAGCGTCTATTCCTAATTTGCGTAATTTTACCCTTTTAATCAACAAATCATTTCTTGCTTTGCGAACTTCAGCTGGGACATCATCACTGAGGTAAATATCACGGAACGACGACACTGCTTTACCTTTTAATTTCTTGGCATTTTTCAAAATATCAATTTTCGATTTTTTATCAGATACTTCAACACGAATAAATTTCTGTTGCTCACTCACTTGGGTTACCTTGAATGGTGGGACTGGAGCCATTTCGAGTCCTTCCGTAAGAATACTTTTGAAGATATCCTTCGCATTTTTTTCAGATTCACAAGGGACATTCCATACAATAATATTCTTTTCCAGTTTATCAAACTCCAGCCTGGCCAATCTCATACTCAAATTATTTGACTCTTGACTCTGAGCTATACAATCATCAGAAATTATTTTGACTTGGTTCTTTAGAGATTCTTTGACTTGCTCAAGCTGCCTCACTCGCTCATCATTTTCAGTCAGCTGCCTTGCAAATCCCACATGTGATATCTCCAAATTTGCCACTTTATCTTCAATTCCCTTAATCCTATTTTCTAAAGAATCTAGCTTTTTTCCATTTTCTGTTACCAAACTGATAACAGTATTTAGACTCTCCGCAACTGCTGAAATCGTGAATTTATTTGTAGAATCAGTGCTACTAGTAGTAACGTTGAGATCATATTCCCCTTCTCCCCTCCGAGTGTTTTCTGTGTCATCTCCAATATTACGAGGTTGCTTTCTTTTACGTCCCATGATTATTTCCAGACAACAAAATTAAATTTAATTATCTGCTTACCTCATTAAGGACAATTTTTTTTTTATTCACATGGGTCCATTACGTGCAATTTGCTAAGCCAGAGTTAATTTGGGCACGGCTTTCATCCCTCTTCATAAAAAACTGCTCCAAATAATCCAAATTTCAAATAGAAAAAAACAATCCGAAGGGCCACTTAGAAAATCGTAAATCCACTTGTCATTAACACTAGGCACCCAAAGCAAGGGCTTAATCAATCAAACGCATAGTCGCAATCAATATGTTAACAGCTGGAATTCTGCACATGTGAAATGTCAAGTTCAAATAAATTTCAATAACTTTCACAATATAATTTAAATTCCGTCAACTTATAATCCTTAGTTTCCGTTATATATCTAATTTGCTTTAGATGTTCACCTGATAGCAACTGGATAGCAAAAGTCAGCCAAACTGTCCTTAGTAGTGTTCCAAGCTGAACAAAAAGAATTGAACAATAAATCATGTGAATTTCTCTTTATTGCATATGTTTTTTCACCAATTAATATCCTCGAAACAAAATCCTATTTGAATTGTTTCACAATCACTTGCTGAACTTTTTGTTCAACCTCATTAAGCTCAAAGTTAAAACTTGTTTGTGACCTTCCAGTTCAAAGCCTGAATGAATACTGAGAAGGTCCATTAATAGGCTTGAGAAGGTCCATTAACGCTATCAGTTTCATCAGGAGAAAAGTCAATGCACCAGTTTCACGAAGGGAAAAATCAACATGCAACAAATTCCACGAACAAAAGTAAGCACGCAATAAATTCCATGAATAAAACCAGTTTCACGGGGAGAACAATCAATTTATAAGTTTCTCCAAGAGAAAAATCAACATGCAGCAAGTTTTACGAGCAACAAAAAAAATCAGCACGCAACACGTTCAACGAAGAAAAAAATTAACACGCAAGAAGTTAGATGAGTAATATCAGTTTCGCGAGGAGAGACATCAATGTACGAGTTTCACAAAGAAAAAAATCAACATGCGACAAGTTTCATGCGCAAAAATCATCACTGCAACAAGCTTCATGAAGATAAGTAGTTTCACGAGGAGAAAAATCAATGTACAAGTTTCACGAAGAGAAAAACCAACATACGACAAATTTCACGAGCAAAAACAGGTGCTCAACAAGTTCCAGGAACAGAAATTAGCAAGCGCTAAGATCCATGAACACCATCAGTTTCACGATTAGAAAAAGTTTCATGAAGAGAAAAACAACATGCAATACGTTTTATGGGCAAAAATCAGCTTGCAAAGAGTTCCACGAGCAAAATCAGCAGGCAACAAGTTCTATGAAAAAATCAGTTTCACAAGGAGAAAAATAAGTAAATGAGTTTACGAAGAGCAAAATCAACATGAAACGACTTTCACGAACAAAAATCAGCACTCAACATGTACCACAAGCTTCAAGAACAAAAAATCAGGATGCAACAAGTTCCATGAATAAAATCAGTTTCCCGAAGGGGGAAATTAATGAAAAAGTTTCATGAAATGAAACATCAGCATGTAATAAGTTTCACGAACAAAACTCAGCATGTAACAAGTTCCACGAACAAAAAAAATCAGCGCACAACAAGTTCCATGAACAAAATCAATTTCACGAGGAGAAATGTCCATATACAAGCTTCGCAGAGAGAAAAACTAACATGTAATAAGTTCCACGAAGCAAAATATAAGCATGCAACAAGTTCTATGAATAAAATCAGTTTCGCGAGGAGAAAAATCAATGTACGATTCTCTTGAAGAGAAAAATCAGCATGTAACAAGTTTTACGAACAAAAATCAGCACGCAGCAAGTTCCATGAATAAATGTGAGTAGGCGACAAGTTGCACGAACAAATTAAGTTTCACGAGGAGGAAAATCAATGTGTCTGTTTAAAGAAGAGAAAAACCAACATGCAACAAGTTTCACAGAGCAAAGATCAGCACTCATCAAGTTCCATGAAGAAAATCAGTTTTATGAAAAGAAAAATCAATGTACGAGTTTCATGAAGAGAAAAAACAACATGCAACAAGTTTCGCGAACGAAAACTGGTACGCAAAAAGTTCCACGAACAAAAATCAGCACGCAACAAGTTCCATGAACAAAATCAGTTTCATGAGGAGAAAACTTAATGTAAAAATTTCACGAAGAGAAAAAATCGGCATGCACCAAGTTTCACAGACAAAAATCAGCCCGCAACAAGTTCCATGAACAAAATTAATTTCGTGAGGAGAAAAATCAATGTAAAAGTTTAACGAAGGAAAAGATCAATATTTAACAAGTTTCACAAACCAAGAAAATCAGCATGCAACAAGTTCCACTAACAAAACTCAGCACGCGACGCGTTCCACGAACCAAATTAGTTTCACGAGGAGAAAAAAGCAATGTAAAAGTTTCATGAAGGGAAAAAACAACATGCAACTATTCTCACGGTCAAACATCAGCATGCAAAAGTTCTACGAACAAAAGTCAGCACGCAACAAGTACCATGAACAAAATCAGTTTCACGGGGAGAAAAATCAATGTACGAGTTTTACGAATCAACCTGAAAAACGTTTCGCGAACAAAAATCAGCATGCAACAAGTTCCACGAACAAATACAAGCATAAAATAAGGTCCATTTACATTATGCAACTAGTCTCACGGTCAAAAATCAGCATACAAAAGTTCTACGAACAAAAATCAGCACGCAAAAAGTACCATCAACAAAATCAGTTTCACGAAGAGAAAAATCAATATACGAGTTTTACGAATCAACCTGAAAAAGGTTTCACGAACAAAAATCAGCATGCAACAAGTTCCACGAACAAATACAAGTATACAATAAGGTCCATTAACAAAATCAGTTTCATCACAAAATCACAAAATCAGAAAAAAGCAATTTACAAGTTTAATGAAGAAAAAAAACAGCATGCAACTAGTCTCATGGTCAAAAATCAGCATGCAAAAGTTCTACGAACAAAAGTCAGCACGCAACAAGTACCATGAACAAAATCAGTTTCACGGGGAGAAAAATCAATGTACAAGTTTTACGAAGCGAAAAATCAACATGTAACATGTCTCACGAACAAAAATCAGTACTTAAAAAATTCCACGAACATAAATCAGCATACAACAAGTTCCGTAAAGAAAATCAGTTTCGTGAGGAGAAAAAAGTTTCACGAAGAGAAAAATCAGCTTGCAACAAGTTCAACGAACAAAATCATGCGAGAAGTTCCACGACTAAAAATCAGCATGCTACAAGTTCCATGAACAATGCTTGGGCCTCAGTTGAATTGCTTGCTAGGATCATCCGATGGTTATGTTAGGGTCCCCCGTTGGAATTGCTCGGTGAGGGGTGAATTGGGTGCTTGGATCCCAGTTGTATTTGTTGTTAGGATCCTCCGGTGGTTAGGGGGATCCTGTTAGAATCGCTCACTAGGGGCCCCTTGAATTAGAAGCATGGGTCCCAGTAGAATTTTTTTCTGGGGTCCTCCGGTGGTTAGGGGGGACCCTTTTGGAATTGCATTGCCGTCTAGGACCCAACTTGAATTGGAAGCTTGGGTCCCGGTTGAATTGGTTGTTAGGGTCCCCTGGTTGTTAGGTTAGGACACCATGTTGGAATTGCTCTCTAGGGGACCGGTTGAATTGGTTTCTAGGGTCCACCGACTCCTAGGTTAGGAGTCCAAGGGAAAAGTTTGAAAGTTTCCTAGGAGTAATGGGGGAAGGCACATGGATGGCAGGGGGCAGGTGCGTTATTCCATGGTGGTTTGATAATGTTCTGCTGGCTACTATGATTGGCTTGGCTTGCAAAACCTTGAATCACAGGATTTAAAGGCATTATTTTTAACAAGAAATGACTGAGAGATGTCTTGGGGGATGGAAAGATGTCAGAAAAGGTGCCACGGAGCTGTAATAGTGTGGCATTGGGGGTGAATTGCTTGGAATATCACTCTCTAACAGCAAAATGGTGACTTCTCGATATTCAAGTAAAAAATACTATTTAATGAGATTCACTAGCTTTATTTCGCTCGAACGATTGAAAATGTTGTAGGGTTGATGAGGGGTGGTGCCATTCGAATGGTGTAGGGGGGCTGGTGTATAATGTCACAGCGATGTGGATTGTTTTGGAGGCTATTATGATAGACTTGGCTTGCGAAAACCATGAATCAATGGTTGAAGTATAATTTTTAACAAGAAATCCCTGAAAGATGTCTTGGGGGAGATGGGGCGATGTTGGAGGGGTGACACAGATAGATAGATAGATAGATAGATAGACAGATAGATAGATAGATAGATAGATTTATTTTTCATATATAAGTAAAATAATTACATAACAATCTACAAATCCCCACAAAGGCTCCATGGCCTGTAGGAGGGGAATTATGAAAAGATCAAATCAACATTAAACATTTAAACGCTTAACATTTAAATAATGTAAATATAACATTAACATTTAAAAATATAAACATAAGCATTTGAACTCTTAACATGTAAAGCATTTGAGTCATAAAATGGAGAAAAAACAAAACAACAAAACAACAAAAACAAGGAGAGTTCACTAAATAAGCTTTATCAAACTACAATGAATCACAACATAAAAAAAACAAAAAACAATTAAATGAAAAAACTATTGGCAGCAGGCAAAAGGTAAAGAAAATCAATCACATGAAAACAAATATGTTTTTACTAGTCTTTTGAAGGTGCCAAACGAGTGGCATTTTCGAGCTGAATCGGGAAGGGTGTTCCATGTCAAATGACACGCAACAAGAGGGTTAAAATCGGATCTTATTGTTGGTGTATGGGGACTTTGGATATATAGAGAACTACAGTTTTGATAATTTGACCGATCAGATACAAAAGAAGACGTAATCCTAAGAGACCTAGGAATATCACCATGGAGCTGAAGAAAAGCGAAAGACGCACAGGAAAGAATATAAAGTTTTTTAATAGCAAGTAACGGTTTAGTTGCCGAACGATTTACATCCTGGATAAGATTTATAGCTTTATCGTAAGTATTCGAAAGCGGTTTGAGAAAAGGAGGGAAAGTAGACCTCCATATGACTGGACAATAGGAAACATAAGAATGAATTAAGCTATGAAATAGGATTCTTAGAATTGGTCATGGAAAAATCTGTTTTAGTTTTCTTAGAATACCGAGATTTCTGCATACCTTCATTTTAATCAAATAAATATTGTGTTTAAAAGATAAATTTTCATCTAGGAGGATACCTAGGAAACGGACGTGGTCATCCTTTGGTCTACTAATAAAGCCTTTGGATATATGAATTTTAGATAATTGAGGACAAGCCTAAAAAACCCCATTACGAGAAAAAACTAAAAAACCAGTTTTAGAAACATTTCAGGCAAAAGAGTTAGCATCAAAGCAAATTTAAACTCTCGAAGAGGTCCACTGACTTTGTACGAACCTCATCCTCTTTTCTCCCAGAAGTAATAAGGGTGGTATCATCGGGAAAAGTAACAAGAGAATCCGAGGCATGCAAACTATAGTTATGGGTACGGGAGACTGTTGGATGACATAGACGACAGCAATAAAGAGGATTTATATTTCTAACTGCAAAAATTAGGTCATTTATATAAATGAAAAACAGTATCGGCCCAAAAACTGACCCTTGGAGGACCCCCTGGTCATTACTTGATGGTGAGCGAAAAAGTAGATTACAGAGCAGAAATAGTGTGGCATTGTTGCATGCGTTGCCTTGGACTAGTACACTCTAAAGCTTAAGGATAAGGCAGAGGCGTTGATTGAATTTTTCGGTAGAGGGGGACTGAAATCTAACATTCCTGTCTAAGAAACGATGCATTTCGTTAAAATTCCTTCAAAAATACCTTTTAATATGGTTTAAATGTACCACTAATATCAGCTCGCCTTCTCAAAATGATTGTTAGGGGGGTGAGGGGCAGTCGTGTATTGTCAAGATATTGTGACATATTCATAAGTTTAACTCAAAGAAAACAGGGTATTCTCTTTAAAATTTCTTAATAGAGCATGAATTTACATCTAATATCAGCGATATTCCCTTGGTATTGCATGCTTCCATCAGTCCTGATGGAACTGATTTTGTTCAAGAAAGTTGTTGCGTGCTGATTTTTGCCCGTGGTACATGTTGCATGCTGATTTTTTGTTCGTGAAACGTGTTACATGCTAATTTTTCTCCTTATGAAACTGATTTTCTTCATACAACTTGTTGCGTACGGATTTTTTTTGTTCGTGGAACTTGTTGCATGCCGATTTCATTTCACGAAACTTGTCACATGTTGATTTTTTTTTCTTTGTCAAACATGTACATTAATTTTTTTTCTCTTCGTAAAATTTATACATTGATTTTTTTTTCATCGTTAAACTTATTTTCTTATGTAACTTGTTGTGTGCTGATTTTTGTTCCTAGAACTTGTCGCGTGCCGATTTAGGTTCGAAAAACTTGTTGCATGGTTTTTTCCTAATCTTGAAATTTGTACATTGATGTTTTTTCTCCTCGTGAAACCGATTCTGTTCATGGAACTTGTTGCCTGCTGATATTTGTTCGTGAAACTTGTTAAGGGCTTATTTTTGTCGGTGAAACTAGTTGCATGTTGATTTTTCTCTTCGTGAAACTCGTACATTGAGTTTTCCTCCTCGTGAAGCTGAATTCGTTCACGGAACTTGTTGCGTGCTGATTTATTTTCGTGAAACCTGTTGAGCGCTCATTTTTGCTCGTGAAACTTGTCGCATGTTGAATTTTCTCTTCATAAAACTAGTACAGCGTTTTTCAGCTGCCGAAACTGATTTTGTTCATGGAAATTGTTGCTTGGTGTTTTATGGTCGTGGAAATTGTTGATTGCTGATTTTTTCTCATGAAACTTGTTGCATGCTAATTTTTTTTCTCTTCATGAAATTTGTACATTGATTTTTCTCCTCGCGAAACTGATTTTACTCATGAAACTTATCGTATGTTGATTGTTTTTTCTTCTTGGAACGTGTTACATGCTGCTTTTTTTGCTCATAAAATTGTCCCATGTTGTTTTTTCTTGGTGAAAATTGTACATTGATTGTTCTCCTCGTGAAACTGATTTTATTCATGAAACTCATTGCTTGCTTATTTTCTTCGTGGAACTTGTTGCATATTGATTTTTATTTGTGAGAATCGCTGCATGTTGATTTTTCCCTTCGTGAAACTTGTACAATGCTTTTTTTCTCCCGAAGAAATTGATTTTGCCCAAGGAAGCTGTTTCCTGCTGATTTTTCTTCGTCGAACATATTGCATGATGATTTTTATTGTTCGTGAAACGTGTTACATATTGCTTTTTATCTTCGTGAAGTGTTTACGTTGATTTTTCTCCTCGTGAAACTGATTTTCTTCATTGACCTCGTTGCATGTCGATTTTTTTGTGTTCGTGGAACTTGTTGCAAACTTATTTTTCTTTTTTCGTGAATTTGTCACATGTTGATTTGTTTCTTCGTGAAACTTGCACGTTGATGTTTTCTCTTCGTAAAAGTTATACAATGATTTTTCTAGCCGTGAAACTTATTTTCCTCATGGTACTTGTTGTGTGCTGATCTTTTGTTCGTGGAATATGTTGCATGCTGATTATCGTTTGTGGAACTTGTTACATGCTAATTATTCTCTGCTTGAAACTTATGCTTTGTTTTTCTCTTCACGAACCTGATTATGTTCCTGGAACTTGTTGCATGCTGATTTTTGTTCAAGGAACTTGTAGCATGATGTTTTTTTCGTCGTAAAAGTTATTCATTGATTTTGCTCCTCGTGAAACTTGTTTTCTTCCTGGTGCTTCTTGCGAGCCGATATTTTGTTCGTGGAACGTATTGTATACAAATTTTTGTTCGTGCAACTTGTTATATACTAAGTTTTCTCTTCGTGAAACTTGTACACTGATTTTTCTCCTCACGAATCTGATTTTAATCATGGAATTTGTTGTGTACTGATTTTGTTCGTGAAACTTAATTTATCATGATATACTAGTAGGTTAACCTAACTTAACCCACACAGGCTAGGCTAGGTTAAGTTAGGTTAGGTGAAGCGTCATCTTATTGAAAAATCGTCTCATTGAAAAATGTTTTAGTAATCGGTTGACCCATTTTTTAGAGAAGTTTAATTTGTTGAATAATAATCAGTTCGGTTTCAGAAAAGATAGGAAGACAGATGATACGTTGATATTTTTAACTAGTATAATTGACATAGCTTTAGATGAAGGATGAAAGGTTGGTACAGTGTTTCTAGACATAGACCTACAGAAGGCTTTTGATACAGTTGACCATGGCCTACTCATGGAAAAATGCGAGGTCTATGGGATCCGAGGTAATGTTCTTGACCTTATACGGAGTTTCCTTAGTAATCGGTACAAGTTTGTAGAGATGACTTGTTTACAATAAGGACCCCGCCCAGTAGCTAGTGGTGTCCCACAGGGGTCAGTTCTTGGTCCGATTCTTTTTTTTATTATATATTAATGATATGCCTAATTCTATTCCAAGCTGTTGTTTTAATGTTAGTGATATGGCCAAAAATCCCAAGAATGAGACGGTATCATTATTTGCTGATGACACAGTTGCTGTTAGTACCGCGAAGACAGAAGAATTACTTCAGACATCAATGAAAGATGCTATTGAAAGGTTATATTCCTGGTTGAAGGTAAATAGGTTAAAGATTAATCTGGGTAAGACTAATTTTGTCATTTTTTCCCGTTCACCAGACTTTTGTCCATGGATTCAGGATATTGTAATAAAGTATGGAGCTTTAAAGCGGGTGTGTTTTTATAAGTACCTGGTGGTTTATATTGATGAAGTTTTATCATTCAAGCGCCATGTACATTATGTTTTAAAACTGTGTCTCGCCACCTGGGTTTAATGAGAAAACTTCAGCATTTTTTCCTCCTTCTGTTATGCACCTTCTTTATTATTCCCTTATCCATCCATATATATTGTATTGTAGTATTGTAGTAGCGTTTGGCTTGGAACATTTCCTTCTATTGTTCGGCCAATACGACTTCTACAAAACAACGCTGTTCGGCTGTTAGATGGCCTACAACCCCGGGATGAAGTACGAAACGCATATGATCGTAAAAAGATACGGCCAGATTTCGGATTACGGGATTTGTATGCACTTATATTCATTTTTAGGATTCAGAAGGGTATAAACCTCCCGCGTTTATATAGCCTGGCAAACCTGAGATCTTCCGTCCATGAATATGGTACTAGGTCATCTGTAGAGATTAATATTCCGCTGGTTGTTTCGGCCCGATCGATGTTTTCTTTGCTGCACAGGGGGATCAGAAGTTAGAACCATCTTGATCAAAAGATAAAAAATATAGGTAACGTTTCTTCGTTTAAGATAGTTATTAAAGGGATGCTTTTTAGTAAGTATGAATTCTAGTGTTTTTTTCTTTTTTTCTTTTTTAATAATGATATTGGTAAATATTTATGGCTCCTGAGGGTGATTACTATGAATATGATAGTAAATTTAATGAAAATGTTAAGGTGTAAGGTTTGTGGTGCTGTTTGGGGACTGTGATATAGATAGGTTATTTGTTTTTGCTTTTTATTGTTTTTTTATGTTAATGTATTTTTGCCACCTCCTTGGACAAGTTTTTACTTCTTGGAGTGGCCGCTAAACTTATGTTAAATTGTTTGTTTGTTTAGAATAAATCTCTCTCTCGCTCTCATCCAATATGTTCTACGAACAAAAATCAGCACGCAACAACTTCCTTGGGCAAAATCAATTTCATCAGGAGAAAAAAAAGTCAATTGACAAGTTTCAAGAAGTGAAAAATAAACATGCAAAAAGTATCACGAAGTAAAATTAGCATGCAACAAGTTCAGCGAAGAAAATAAGCAAGCAATCAGTTCCATGAATAGAATCAGTTTCACGAGCAGAACAATCAATGTATAAGTTTTGCCAAGAGAAAAATCAACTTGGGATAAGTTTTATGAGCAAAAAAAGCAGCACGTAACACGTTCCAGGAAGAAAAAATCAGCATGCGATAAGTTCCATGAATAAAATCAGCTTCGCGAGGAGAAAAATCAATGTACGAGTTTCATGAAGAGAAAAAATCAGCAAGCAACAAGTTTAATGAGCAAAAGTCAGCACTCAACAAGTTCCACGAACATAAAACAGCACGCAACAACTCCTATAATCAAAATCAGTTTTGGCAGCTGAAAAATCTTTGTAAGAGTTCCACAAAGAGAAAATTAACATGAACGAAATAAGTTTCACGAGGAGGAAAAATCAATGTGCGAGTTCCACAAAGAGAAAAATCAACATGCAACAAGTTTCACGAACAAAAATCAGCACTCAACAAGCTCCACGAACAAAAATCAGCAGGCAACAAGTTCCATGAACAGAATCAGTTTCGCGAGGAGAAAAAAAATTAATGTATAAATTTCAAAATGACAAAAAATAACATACAACAAGTTTCGTGAACGAAAATCGGCACGCAACAAGTTCCATGAACAAAAATCAGCACACAACAAGGTCCATAAGAAAATAAGTTTCACGATGAGAAAAATCAACGTATAAATTTTACGAAGAAAAAAGTCAATGTATAAGTTTCATAAAGAAAAAAAATCAACATTTGAGAAGTTCCACGAACAAAAAAAAATAGCAATCAACAAGTTACGTGACGAAAATCAGTTCCATAAGGAGAAACATCAATGTACATGTTTCACGCAGAGAAAAATCAACATTCAACACGTTTAACGAACAAAAATTCAGCATGCAAAATGGTCCACGAACAAAAAAAAACGCGCAACAACTCCCTGGAACAAAATCAGTTTCATCAGGAGAAAAAAACAATGTAAGAGTTTAACGAAGGAAAAAGTCTACATGAAACAAGTTTCGCGAGCAAAAATCAGCATGCAACAGGTTCCACGAACAAAAACAAGCGTACAATAAGGTACGTGAACAAAATCAGTTTCATCAGAAGAAAAATCAATGTACGAGTTTAACGAAGGGAAAAATAAACAAGCAACTATTTTCACGAACAAAAATCAGCACTTAACAAGTTCCACGAACAAAAATCAGCAGGCAACAAGTTCCATGAACAGAATCAGTTTCGCGAGGAGAAAAATCAATGTACATATTTCACGATGAGAAAAAACAATATGCAACAAGTTTCACGAACAAAAATCGGCACACAACAAGTTCCATAAGAAAATAAGTTTCACGATGAGGAAAATCAATGCATAAATTTTACGAAAAGAAAATATCAATGTACAAGTTTCACAATGAAAAAAATCAACATTTGACAATTTTCACAAATAAAATCAGCATGCAACAAGTTGCATGAAGAAAATCAGTTTCATAAGGAGAAAATCAATGTATATGTTTCGAGCGGAGAAAAATTAACATGTAACACGTTTCACGAACAAAAAATCAGCATTCAGCATGATCCACGAACAAAAATCCACACGCAACAACTTCCTTGAACGAAATCTGTTTCATCAGGAGAAGAAATCAATGTGAGAGTTTCACAAAAGGAAAAATCAACCCAAAAAAAGTTTCGCGAACAAAAATCAGCATGCAACAAGTTCCACGAGCAAATACAAACATACCAATTCTTCTGGGCTTTGTATGTTTTGACGGACGTCTTCGGGCTGAAAAACCTCTTACTAGCTAATCTATCTACCATGGGCTGCCTCTCCGTAGTAGCATAATATTTGTAGGCATGAGTATATAATGAGTCGGAGGTAATAGACTTGAGAAGGTCCACTAACGCTATCAGTTTCATCAGGAGAAAAGTCAATGCACCAGTTTCACGAAGGGAAAAATCAACATGCAACAAATTCCACGAACAAAAGTAAGCACGCAATAAATTCCATGAATAAAACCAGTTTCACGGGGAGAACAATCAATTTATAAGTTTCTCCAAGAGAAAAATCAAATGCAGCAAGTTTTACGAGCAACAAAAAAAATCAGCACGCAACACGTTCAACGAAGAAAAAAATTAACACGCAAGAAGTTAGATGAGTAAAATCAGTTTCGCGAGGAGAGACATCAACGTACGAGTTTCACAAAGAAAAAAAATCAACATGCGACAAGTTTCATGCGCAAAAATCATCACTGCAACAAGCTTCATGAAGATAATTAGTTTCACGAGGAGAAAAATCAATGTACAAGTTTCACGAAGAGAAAAACCAACATACGACAAATTTCACGAGCAAAAACAGGTGCTCAACAAGTTCCAGGAACAGAAATTAGCAAGCGCTAAGATCCATGAACACCATCAATTTCACGATTAGAAAAAGTTTCATGAAGAGAAAAACCACATGCAATACGTTTTATGGGCAAAAATCAGCTTGCAAAGAGTTCCACGAGCAAAATCAGCAGGCAACAAGTTCTATGAAAAAATCAGTTTCACAAGGAGAAAAATAAGTAAATGAGTTTACGAAGAGCAAAATCAACATGAAACGAGTTTCACGAACAAAAATCAGCACTCAACATGTACCACAAGCTTCAAGAACAAAAAATCAGGATGCAACAAGTTCCATGAATAAAATCAGTTTCCCGAAGGGGGAAATTAATGAAAAAGTTTCATGAAATGAAACATCAGCATGTAATAAGTTTCACGAACAAAACTCGGCATGTAACAAGTTCCACGAACAAAAAAAAATCAGCGCACAACAAGTTCCATGAACAAAATCAATTTCACGAGGAGAAATGTCCATATACAAGCAGAAAAACTAACATGTAATAAGTTCCACGAAGCAAAATATAAGCATGCAACAAGTTCTATGAATAAAATCAGTTTCACGAGGAGAAAAATCAATGTACGATTTTCTTGAAGAGAAAAATCAGCATGTAACAAGTTTCACGAACAAAAATCAGCACGCAGCAAGTTCCATGAATAAATGTGAGTAGGCGACAAGTTGCACGAACAAATTAAGTTTCACGAGGAGGAAAATCAATGTGTCTGTTTAAAGAAGAGAAAAACCAACATGCAACAAGTTTCACAGAGCAAAGATCAGCACTCATCAAGTTCCATGAAGAAAATCAGTTTTATGAAAAGAAAAATCAATGTACGAGTTTCATGAAGAGAAAAAACAACATGCAACAAGTTTCGCGAACGAAAACAGGTACGCAAAAAGTTCCACGAACAAAAATCAGCACGCAACAAGTTCCATGAACAAAATCAGTTTCATGAGGAGAAAACTTAATGTAAAAATTTCACGAAGAGAAAAAATCGGCATGCACCAAGTTTCATAGACAAAAATCAGCCCGCAACAAGTTCCATGAACAAAATTAATTTCGTGAGGAGAAAAATCAATGTAAAAGTTTAACGAAGGAAAAGATCAATATTTAACAAGTTTCACAAACCAAGAAAATCAGCATGCAACAAGTTCCACTAACAAAACTCAGCACGCGACGCGTTCCACGAACCAAATTAGTTTCACGAGGAGAAAAAAGCAATGTAAAAGTTTCATGAAGAGAAAAAACAACATGCAACTATTCTCACGGTCAAACATCAGCATGCAAAAGTTCTACTAACAAAAATCAGCAGGCAAAAAGTACCACGAACAAAATCAGTTTCACGTGGAGAAAAATCAATGTATGAGTTTTACGAATCAACCTGAAAAACGTTTCGCGAACAAAAATCAGCATGTAACAAGTTCCACGAACAAATACAAGCATAAAATAAGGTCCATTTACATTATGCAACTAGTCTCACGGTCAAAAATCAGCATACAAAAGTTCTACGAACAAAAATCAGCACGCAAAAAGTACCATCAACAAAATCAGTTTCACGAAGAGAAAAATCAATATACGAGTTTTACGAATCAACCTGAAAAAGGTTTCACGAACAAAAATCAGCATGCAACAAGTTCCACGAACAAATACAAGTATACAATAAGGTCCATTAACAAAATCAGTTTCATCACAAAATCACAAAATCAGAAAAAAGCAATTTACAAGTTTAATGAAGAAAAAAAACAGCATGCAACTAGTCTCATGGTCAAAAATCAGCATGCAAAAGTTCTACGAACAAAAGTCAGCACGCAACAAGTACCATGAACAAAATCAGTTTCACGGGGAGAAAAATCAATGTACAAGTTTTACGAAGCGAAAAATCAACATGTAACATGTCTCACAAACAAAAATCAGTACTTAAAAAATTCCACGAACATAAATCAGCATACAACAAGTTCCGTAAAGAAAATCAGTTTCGTGAGGAGAAAAAAGTTTCACGAAGAGAAAAATCAGCTTGCAACAAGTTCAACGAACAAAATCATGCGAGAAGTTCCACGACTAAAAATCAGCATGCTACAAGTTCCATGAACAATGCTTGGGCCTCAGTTGAATTGCTTGCTAGGATCATCCGATGGTTATGTTAGGGTCCCCCGTTGGAATTGCTTGGTGAGGGGTGAATTGGGTACTTGGATCCCAGTTGTATTTGTTGTTAGGATCCTCCGGTGGTTAGGGGGATCCTGTTAGAATCGCTCACTAGGGGCCCCTTGAATTAGAAGCATGGGTCCCAGTAGAATTTTTTTCTGGGATCCTCCGGTGGTTAGGGGGGACCCTTTTGGAATTGCATTGCCGTCTAGGACCCAACTTGAATTGGAAGCTTGGGTCCCGGTTGAATTGGTTGTTAGGGTCCCCTGGTTGTTACGTTAGGACACCATGTTGGAATTGCTCTCTAGGGGGCCGGTTGAATTGGTTGCTAGGGTCCACCGACTCCTAGGTTAGGAGTCCAAGGGAAAAGTTTGAAAGTTTCCTAGGAGTAATGGGGGAAGGCACATGGATGGCAGGGGGCAGGTGCGTTATTCCATAGTGGTTTGATAATGTTCTGCTGGCTACTATGATTGGCTTGGCTTGCAAAACCTTGAATCACAGGATTTAAAGGCATTATTTTTAACAAGAAATGACTGAGAGATGTCTTGGGGGATGGAACGATGTCAGAAAAGGTGCCACGGAGCTGTAATAGTGTGGCATTGGGGGTGAATTGCTTGGAATATCACTCTCTAACAGCAAAATGGTGACTTCTCGATATTCAAGTAAAAAATACTATTTAATGAGATTCACTAGCTTTATTTCGCTCGAACGATTGAAAATGTTGTAGGGTTGATGAGGGGTGGTACCATTCGAATGGTGTAGGGGGGCTGGTGTATAATGTCACAGCGATGTGGAGTGTTTTGGAGGCTATTATGATAGACTTGGCTTGCGAAAACCATGAATCAATGGTTGAAGTATAATTTTTAACAAGAAATGCCTGAAAGATGTCTTGGGGGAGATGGGGCGATGTTGGAGGGGTGACACAGATAGATAGATAGATAGATAGATAGACAGATAGATAGATAGATTGATAGATTTATTTTTCATATATAAGTAAAATAATTACATAACAATCTACAAATCCCCACAAAGGCTCCATGGCCTGTAGGAGGGGAATTATGAAAAAATCAAATCAACATTAAACATTTAAACGCTTAACATTTAAATAATGTAAATATATATTATTAACATTTAAAAATATAAACATAAGCATTTGAACTCTTAACATGTAAAGCATTTGAGTCATGGGGGCCCCTTGAATTAGAAGCATGGGTCCCAGTAGAATTTTTTTCTGGGGTCCTCCGGTGGTTAGGGGGACCCTTTTGGAATTGCATTGCCGTCTAGGACCCAACTTGAATTGGAAGCTTGGGTCCCGGTTGAATTGGTTGTTAGGGTCCCCTGGTTGTTAGGTTAGGACACCATGTTGGAATTGCTCTCTAGGGGACCGGTTGAATTGGATGCTAGGGTCCACCGACTCCTAGGTTAGGAGTCCAAGGGAAAAGTTTGAAAGTTTCCTAGGAGTAATGGGGGAAGGCACATGGATGGCAGGGGGCAGGTGCGTTATTCCATGGTGGTTTGATAATGTTCTGCTGGCTACTATGATTGGCTCGGCTTGCAAAACCTTGAATCACAGGATTTAAAGGCATTATTTTTAACAAGAAATGACTGAGAGATGTCTTGGGGGGTGGAGCGATGTCAGAAAAGGTGCCACAGAGCTGTAATAGTGTGGCATTGGGGGTGAATTGCTTGGAATATCACTCTCTAACAGCAAAATGGTGACTTCTCGATATTCAAGTAAAAAATACTATTTAATGAGATTCACTAGCTTTATTTCGCTCGAACGATTGAAAATGTTCTAGGGTTGATGAGGGGTGGTGCCATTCGAATGATGTAGGGGGGCTGGTGTATAATGTCACAGCGATGTGGAGTGTTTTGGAGGCTATTATGATAGGCTTGGCTTGCGAAAACCATGAATCAATGGTTGAAGTATAATTTTTAACAAGAAATGCCTGAAAGATGTCTTGGGGGAGATGGGGCGATGTTGGAGGGGTGACACAGATAGATAGATAGATAGATAGATAGACAGATAGATAGATAGATAGATAGATTTATTTTCCATATATCAGTAAAATAATTACATAACAATCTACAAATCCCACAAAGGCTCCATGGCCTGTAGGAGGGGAATTATGAAAAGATCAAATCAACATTAAACATTTAAACGCTTAACATTTAAATAATGTAAATATAACATTAACATTTAAAAATATAAACATAAGCATTTGAACTCTTAACATGTAAAGCATTTGAGTCATAAAATGGAGAAAAAACAAAACAACAAAACAACAAAAACAAGGAGAGTTCACTAAATAAGCTTTATCAAACTACAATGAATCACAACATAAAAAAAACAAAAAACAATTAAATGAAAAAACTATTGGCAGCAGGCAAAAGGTAAAGAAAATCAATCACATGAAAACAAATATGTTTTTACTAGTCTTTTGAAGGTGCCAAATGAGTGGCATTTTCGAGCTGAATCGGGAAGGGTGTTCCATGTCAAATGACACGCAACAAGAGGGTTAAAATCGGATCTTATTGTTGGTGTATGGGGACTTTGGATGTATAGAGAACTACAGTTTTGATAATTTGACCGATCAGATACAAAAGAAGACGTAATCCTAAGAGACCTAGGAATATCACCATGGAGCTGAAGAAAAGCGAAAGACGCACAGGAAAGAATATAAAGTTTTTTAATATCAAGTAACGGTTTAGTTGCCGAACGATTTACATCCTGGATAAGATTTATAGCTTTATCGTAAGTATTCGAAAGTGGTTTGAGAAAAGAAGGGAAAGTAGACCTCCATATGACTGGACAATAGGAAACATAAGAATGAATTAAGCTATGAAATAGGATTCTTAAAATTGGTCATGGAAAAATCTGTTTTAGTTTTCTTAGAATACCTAGGTTTCTGCATACCTTCATTTTAATCAAATAAATATTGTGTTTAAAAGATAAATTTTCATCTAGGAGGATACCTAGGAAACGGACGTGGCCATCCTTTGGTCTACTAATAAAGCCTTTGGATATATGAATTTTAGATAATTGAGGACAAGCCTAAAAAACCCCATTACGAGAAAAAACTAAAAAACCAGTTTTAGAAACATTTCAGGCAAAAGAGATAGCATCAAAGCAAATTTAAACTCTCGAAGAGGTCCACTGACTTTGTACGAACCTCATCCTCTTTTCTCCCAGAAGTAATAAGGGTGGTATCATCGGGAAAAGTAACAAGAGAATCCGAGGCATGCAAACTATAGTTATGGGTACGGGAGACTGTTGGATGACATAGACGACAGCAATAAAGAGGATTTATATTTCTAACTGCAAAAATTAGGTCATTTATATAAATTAAAAACAGTACCGGCCCTAAAACTGACCCTTGGAGGACCCCCTGGTCATTACTTGATGGTGAGCGAAAAAGTAGATTACAGAGCAGAAATAGTGTGACATTGTTGCATGCGTTGCCTTGGACTAGTACACTCTAAAGCTTAAGGATAAGGCAGAGGCGTTGATTGAATTTTTCGGTAGAGGGGGACTGAAATCTAACATTCCTGTCTAAGAAACGATGCATTTCGTTAAAATTCCTTCAAAAATACCTTTTAATATGGTTTAAATGTACCACTAATATCAGCTCGCCTTCTCAAAATGATTGTTAGGGGGGTGAGGGGCAGTCGTGTATTGTCAAGATATTGTGACATATTCATAAGTTTAACTCAAAGAAAACAGGGTATTCTCTTTAAAATTTCTTAATAGAGCATGAATTTGCATCTAATATCAGCGATTTTCCCTTAGTATTGCATGCGGATGTGTTTTTCTATAATAGATGGTTCTTTTGTAAACATTACGATAAGCCTCTTTTCACGTTTAATTTTTTTTGTCGCGTTTTTTAACTGCTATTTTCTGTTTTTTTAATATTGATGTAATTTGGTTTTTATTAATAAAGATTTGATTTATAAACTGTGGGTTTTCAAGATGTATTGTTTAGAACGAGTAAAGAGTTTACATAATTTAAGCACCCTTTAGTCTGTATCGCTATAAATACATTGAGTGCAATTGTCTCCGAGAGCTTGCCAAATTTTGACAGTAACACACTGTTCTAGTGTGTGCCAAAAATGGGGAATCGCAGTTGTCACACAATAGGTTAATTTTAGAATATAAGAGTAGGACAAAATATTAGAAATGGCTTGTTAGTCCTCTCCGTTAGTGCACAAATCCTTTGGAAGAAAATTGACATTTCGAGTCCTGGCGGGGTCAAGAACTAAAGAAAAAAGAAGCAACTAAAGAAAGAAAAAAAACGTTGAAAGTTTCAAGCAAAAAATAGTATGCCAAAAAGGGTATTATCTAACAGTGATGTTTGCCCCGACATTGCGTGACCTCACATAAAGTGTGTGCCGTCATTAAGTTAAAGAAAGACAAAATGTGCTGGGAGTTTCGGGCGAAAAATAAACTGGCAAAAACGTATTATGTGACACTGAGGGTTGCGCAATCATTACGTAAGGTATGTGCTAACGTTAAGTTACAGGCGGGAATTTCCCATGGGTCCCGTCGCAAGGTTACATAAATTTGCGCCAGGCATATTAGACCTGACCGTTTGAAACGTGGTGTGTTATGACGTCATTGGAGTCCAAAGGGGTGTGTCATGGGAGTCTTGCTAACTATGTTCTCTTTAATAGAACCGGTGGCCGCGTTGCATAGGTGTGACGGCCTGAGGGGATGGTAGCTCCACTTATCTAAAGTGCTAAAAACTGGGCGGTTGCTAAGGGGAAATATTGGACATGTTCCATTATGGCCGTCCATGGTTTTTAATAGAGCAAAATCGTTGGGGAGTCTATCACCTGGGGAGCATGTTTAGACAAGATTCCTCACAAAATTGGCGTCTAATATTTTTCATAGAACAACATCATGGGGAGTCTATCACCTGGGGGTCGTGTTTGGACAAAGATTTCCTATAAAATGGCCGTTTGAGGTTTTTAGTAGAAATACATCATGGGGAAATAGAAACAGGGGTGGCATTGGCTAGTAACTCCATTTATTATCAAACATATCCAAAGCTACAAACATAACAAACAATCATAACCAACAACCAACAATCATAACCAACAAACGTAACCAACAACCAACAATCATAACCAACAACAAACAAACATAACCAACAACAACAACCAGTAAACATAACCAACAGACCACACAACCAGAAACAACAGCCAAAAAATATAACCAACAAACATACCCAACAATCATAACAATCAACCAAGAATCATAACCAACAATCATAGCCAACAAACATAACCAACAAACATAACCAAAAACCAACAAACATATCCAAAACCAACAAACATAACCAAAAATCATAACCAATAACCATTAACGATCAACCAACAATCTTAATCAACAACAAACAAACATAACCAACAATCATAGCCAACAACCAACAATCATAAATAACAAACATAACCAACAACCAGCAAACAACAAACAAACCACATAACCAGCAACCATTAATCATAACCAACAAACATAACCAACAAACCCCATAACCAACAAGGATAACCAACAATCATAGCCAACAACCAGCAAACAACAAATATAACCAACAAACCACATAACAAACAAACATTACCAACAAACATAACCACCAATCAAACAGTTCGTGGTAACGAACTGTAAGTAAGGAGCGACCCGGCTCAATGGTAACCGAAACTCTAGAAAACGGTATTTTGATACAAATAGATACATTAAAAGAATCAGATTTTAATGCTGATTTCAAATATATAAGTTTTATCAAGTTTAATTCTAACCATCAAAAGTTAGGCGCCTGAGAAAATTTGGCTGATTTTCGAAAAAAGGAGGAAAGACCCCCTAAAAGTTATAGAACCTTAATGAAAATCACACCATCATATTCAGCGTATCAGAGAACCCTACTGTAGAGGTTTCAAGCTCCCATCTACAAAAATGTGGAATTTTGCATTTTTTGCCAGAAGAAAGATCACGGGTGCGTGTTTATTTGTTTTTTTTTTTTTTTTTTTCCCAGGGGTGATCGTATCGAACCAGTTGTCCTAGAATATCGTGGGAGGGCTCATTGGAATGGAAATTAAAAGTTCTAGTGCCCTTTTTAAGTGATCAAAAAAAATGGAGGGCAACTAGGCCCCCTCCCACGCTCATTTTTTTCCCAAAGTCACCTGATCAAAATTTAGAGATAGCCATTTTGTTCAGCATGTTCGAAAATATAATAAGTATGTCTTTTAGGATGACTTAATCCCCCGAAGCTCCCGGGGGGAGGGCTGAAAGTTATGAACTTTACCCAATGTTAACATATAGTATTGGTTATTTGAAAGTATACAGACGTTTTCAGGGGAGACTTTTCCTGGTAGTGGGGGGTGGGTGGGTCGGGGGTTATGTGGAAGGATATTTCCATGAAGGAAGTTTTCATGGGGAAGGGACATTGCTATGAAGGGGACGCCGGACTTCCCAGCATTATTTAAAAAAAGATCAGAAATTTAATATAAAAAAAACAAGTATTTCAACTGCAATAGCAGCAACATCGAAACTTTAAACGAACAGAAAATATTACATATATGACTGGGTTCACCCCGTAGTCAATACCTCGCTCTTTAAGCCAAAGATTTTTTAGTACTTTCATAAGAGCTATTTATTCTAATTAACGGCCTTTGTGATTAAGCGGTCATTTTTAAAGAATTGAAACAAAATTCGGACTTTCGCTTAAAGAGCAAGGTATTGACTAGGGGGCGAACCCCCTAATAAACAAATTAAAAATATATGAATATAGAAGTTCGTTACGTAAGTTAATTCGTAAGTTACGTATATTTATTACTAATAAAAGCGTTCGTAAATAAAATTAAACAAGTTTCGAGAAAGCCATTTAACTAAATAAAAGTAAATTAATATGAAAATTTTGTTTTAATTATTCATGTACGGTGAGCCAAGATCAAAACCTGCATTTATTCAAAAACGTTCAAAAATTAAATAAATATTTACAAGTTTTTTTAACTGAAAGTAAGGAGCGACATTAAAACTTAAAACGAACAGAAATTATTCCGTATATGAAAGGGACTGTCCCCTCCTCAACGCCTCGCTCTTTACGCTAAAGTTTGACTCTGTCTCACAACTTTATTTTCTAAAACAATAAAAAACTTTAGCGTAAAGAGCGAGGCGTTGAGGAGGGGACAGTCCCTTTCATATACGGAATAATTTCTGTTCGTTTTAAGTTTTAATGTCGCTCCTTACTTTCAGTTAAAAAAACTTGTTTTTTTTATTTAATCCTAACCAAGAACCAACTATAACATCCAATTTTAATATCCCTGTGTTAATCTGCTATTGGGCCGGTAGGAATCTGCTATAGGGCCGGTGGAAACTGAAGATAGGTCACTACTTCTTGAAAGCCCTGGCGTAAGGGTTATAAGTTATGCCCCAGGGCATATATGGTTCTTATGGAAGGGGCCGTGGTAAAATCATTAGAGTAGGCTCATTTTATTGGAAATTGAAAATCCTAGATTCTTTTTAAGAGTCAAAAGTGATCAAAAGGAAACAATTTCTAAGTTATACTCGTTTTAAGGTTTATTTATTGAATTAGATTAGTACCTGTTGAATGTTTTTTTTGTTATGATTGTTTATTCTTATGGGATTGTATTATTACATGACTGTATTATCATATGCTATGGTTGTTCATTCTGTTCGTTCCGGGTCTTCTTTTATTATTTGATAGTAATTTCCAATCGTTTTGTGTTTGAATTATTATAGGTTTAAATTTCTGCCGATCTTAATTTTAATATGGTCTTTACTTTCCTTTGAAAACATTTTTTTTGAAAGTTTTATTTAATTAATTTCTATTCGTTTCTGATGCCAAAGATTCAAATTGTTCAACCTTCTTCATTTCGAAATAAATTTTTTTTCAACATCAAAGTTTCATCAAAGTATCAAAACTAGTATCAACAAAGTAACAATATCAAAATAACAAAATGTCAAAGCAAAGAAAGTATCAAAGTAAGCAAAGTATCAAAGAAACCATAAGCAACTTGCATAATTTATATACCTTGCGCTGTAAATCAAATAAACCCCGTAAATCAGTGAATCAAAGTATTAAGGTAAACAAAATGTCAAAATAACAATAAACAACTTGCATAACTTACAGCCCTTGCGGGGTGTTTGTAAGCCAAAGAGTTTTAGTTATTTGACTTTTGAGTTATTTTGAACAAAACGGCTATCTCGAAATTTCGATAAGATACATCTGATCAAAGAAAGGGGAGAGAAGAGGGGGACTGATTATCCTTCAATCACTTTGACTCTTAAAAAGGGAACTAGGAATTTCAATTTGCAATCAAACGAGCCTCCTCAAAAATTTATACATCCACACCTTCCATAAAACAAATTATCAATAGGCAATCAGTAAAACTTTTAGCCCTTGTCCCAGGAGTCGGGGAGACGGTGTGTAAGCTCTGGAGGCATATTTATTTTTTCTTTGAACTATTTTGAACAAAATTTCAATTTTGTTCGAATCCTTTTAGGGAAAAAGAGTGCAAGGGAGGCTGGTTGCCATCCGGTCACTTTTTACTTTTAAAAGGAACTATAACTTTCAATTTCAAATCCAATGAGCCCCCCTCAATGTCTATACAACCGTCCCTTCCATACATACCACATATACCGTGGGGCATAGCTCACAACCCTTACCCCCGGGCTCTGTGGGGTTGTGCCCACCCTGGAGGCATTGTTATGTGATTTTTTTTTTACTATTTTTAACAACATAGCTGTCTCAAAATTCGATCGGATGCATTAGGGGCAAAGAGGGCTTGGAAGGAGGGCTATCTATCCTCCAATCACTTTTTACTCATAAAAAGCGAGCTAGAACTTCCTATTTCTAATCAAATGAACCTCCTCTAAAGCTTATACAGCCATCATTCCATAAGATATTTACGTGCCCGCGGGGATAACTTACAACCCTTGTCCCCGAGTTCTCTGGGGTTGTGTCAACCCTAAAGGTATTTTTATATGATCTTTGGACTATTTTGAACAAGATGGCTACCTAAAAACTTTATCGGATGCATTTGGGGAAAAGAAAGCATGGGTGGTCTGTTTGGGCTCCGATCATTTTTTACTCACAAAAAAAGCTAGAACCTTAAATTCCCAATCGAATGAGCCTCCTTCAAAGTTTATGCGACCACCCCTTCCGTGAAAGATTATGTGCCCTGGGGCAAAACTTGCAAACTTTGCCCCTTGACTCTGGTGGTTTGAGTCAACCCTTTACGCATTCTTGTATAAGCCTTCAACTACTTTGAACAAAATGGCTATCTCAAAATTTCGATCGAATTTATATGGGGGAAGAGCGTGTGGAGGTGGGGGGCTAGTTACCATCCGATCACTTTTGACACTTAAACAGGGAACTAGAACTTTCAATCACCAATCAAATGAGCCTCCTCCAAAGTTTATACGACCACCCCTTCCATAAAAAACTTATATACCCCCAGGGTATAAATTACAACACTTTCCCCGGCTTTGGGGCTTTGTGTTGACCCCGTAGATTTTGTTATCTGGTCTTTAGACTATTTAGAACATAACTGCTATCTAAAATTTTTGTTCGGATGCATTTGGGGAAAAGGTGGAGGGAGGACGGGCTAGCTGCCCTCCGATCACTTTTGACTCTTAAAAGGGCACAAGATTTTCCTTTTTTCGGTTGAATAAGCACCCTTCGAAGTTTATACGATCACTTCTCTACCTGAGTCTTGGTGCGATCGTGAGTGTGTGCGAGGGATTGTGAGTGAGTGACAGCGAGTGCAAGTGAATGAGCGAATGAATGAGTGTGAATTTGAGTGAGTGAATTTGAGTGAGTATGTGTGAGTGTGTGCGAGTGTAAGCCACTAGTGAGTGTGAAAGTTTATACACCTACCCTTTCCATTAAAACATTATTTGCTCCTGGGGCATAACTTACAATCCTTACCTCCAGGCTCTGGAGGGTTTGTGTCAACCTCGGAGGCATTGTTTAATGATCTTTGGACTGTTTTGAACAATATAGATATCTCAAAATTCTGTATTTGGGGAAATGATTATGTCTGGGAGGGCTAGTTGTCCTCCATTCACACTTGACTCTTATAAAGGGAACTCTGACTTTCAATTTCCAATCAAACGAGCCCTATACGGAGTTTATACGACCACCCTTTCCATAAAAAACCGTATATGCCCTTGGGGCAAAATCTTACAACACTTACTCCTGGGTGTTGGGCGGTTGTGCCAAAATCACAGTATTTTTTATATGATCATTGGACTAGCTTTAACAAAATGACCGTCTCAAAATTTTGATCGGATGCACTTGGGGAAAATAGGGCGTGGGGAGGGGGTCTAGTTGCCCTCCAATCACTTTTGACTCTTCAAACGAGCACCGGAACCTCCAATTCTCAATCAAAGAAGCCTCCTACAAAGTTTATACGACCACCCCTTACATAAAAACCTTATATGTACCCCGGGCATAACTTAGAATACTTGCCCCTGGGCTCCAGGGGCTTGTGTTGACCCCAGACTTCTTGTCATATGAACTTTGGACTATTTTAAACTAAATTGATGTCTCAAAATTTTGACTTGGTGTATTTGGTTGAAAGAAGGCGTGGGGGGCTAATCTCCCTCCAATCAATTTTTGACTCATAAAAAGGGCACAAGAACTTCCGATTTCTAATCGAATGAACCGATTTCTAATCCATATAAAGTGCCTCGGGGTGAAAAAAATTAATAAAACATAAAGCATTCTAACCTTATGGCAACCGAAAGGCAACGCTATAGCGTTGCCTCTGATTAATCTAAGACTGGAAATTGGTCAAAACATCTTCTACTCTCCCTATAACCGCACTGTTCTTCTCTTAAGACTGCCTATAGTATCTTTAAGTCTATAAAGTATAACAATACTAAGTAATTTGCTACCTACAGAAACCAAGCTAATACCTCTATAATTACCAAACTCACTCTTATCTTTCTTTATAGTTTAATTAGGGTTTTCTTTTAATTCGCTAGGTAGTTCCTCTTTTTCAAAAATCATATACATAATCTGTAGCGGCTTATTTCTAACCTTATAGCCATCATATTTAGAACCAGATTTACCAAACAATCAGCATCAAGGGCCTTCTTATTTTTTAATCACTAACTCTTCCTCACAACTCTAACTCTTCCTAACCTAACACTAACTCTTCCTCACAAAATAAATCTTCGTTCACATCCAAGATCCCAACGAATATTGCATAGAATAACTTAAGATTACCTAATCTTCATTCTTTTGTTCAGCAAGAAAACGACAAGAAAAAAAAGTAGGTTGAAAATGGCTTATAAAAAAATTGAAAAGGAAATTGTTAAGAAAAATGGATTTGCTGAAACTCGCTCGTTTTCTCAAGAAACTGATCACACATTGCCGCAGACCTATCTCGAAAGTCCTAAAACAAATGCTCTCTGTAATTTAGGCCATAAACTTAAGAAGATAGTAACTTTATAAACAGTCAAATTCATTTTATCAAAAACTGCAGTATTGCAGGTACGATCTTTGGTCTGACGACTAATTATATATATTATTTTTTAAGTTTTCTATTTAGAATGGTGGCTACTATAGACACAGGTCACTCTTACTTACTTTTTGTTAGAATAAATTGTTTGATAACCTTGATTTAAAATCCGCTGAAATGGAACGACAAAATCTGCATTCCTTTTAAGAAATCTTATTAGGAATTTACAAGGGTTTTTACAGGAGAAGCCAAATAAGGAATAGTCTATACTTTAGTAAAAGGATGTTCTTATACTAATCCATTTATAAGAAAAGAAAACGATTGGCCTCCTTCGCTAACCAAACAATTTTCTTTGTTTTAGTAACTCTTACAACTGAAGAAAATTTACTTATTGGATTATCCTAGCTTATAGCTTGAAATAAATTGAAAATGTTCTTACGTATCAGTTCAGTTAGCCTTCAAACTTAGATAGCAGTTACCCTTGCTCTGCAACACCTTTATTCCTATTTAACCATGTCAAACGGAAGCTCTTTTGATTATCTCAAAGGCAATCCTCATCCTTGGGACAATGGCTATGGGTTCTTCGTACCCCCAGGTAATTTTTTCTTTCAGTGCCCTTTGAATTTTTATGTTATATACATATTGTTTATACCAAGAGTCACAGAACCTGCCGCTATACTCAAACCCTAAAGATAAAATAACAATCTAATTAAGCCTCCTTTTATAGGTAAACATATTTTAATGAAGTCATCTATCGTATCAAATTGAGACAGGTAGCTTAAAAAAACACACAATAGTAACAGACATAAATAAAGATCAGAAAGCCAGTAAAAATCTTGAAATTTCAGAGGGAAGACAAGACTGGTACCCTCTAGCCCTATGATAAAATTTAGCTATTATTTAAGGAGTAATCACATTCATTGAAATAAGGTCTACCAATAAATATCATGACTTATGCATCCTCTAAAATACAAAACAAAGATTTCTCAAATTGCTATTGAAGAAGAAAAAATTGAAAAAGAATTAAAACCCTGAACAACAGCTTTTTTAGTAATTTACAGTCTCCTTGAGACTGCAATCTTAATCTTCCCCTTGAGCCCCATGGCAAGGGCGAGCGTCTGTTATTTTCGTTATTGAATTAAATATTAAATTCTAACTTAAAAATTAAATTTAGAAATAAAAGGGTTTCCAAGAAAAGTAAAGACTGAGTTAAAAACTACGAACGTGTAGAAATTAGCCTATACAAAGACGTCAAAACGAAATCTGGAAGGCATTACTATGGTTGAAGAAATCAAACCTAAACCCAGGGGCGGATCTAGACCAAAATCTTTGGGGGGGATATGTTTCAAGGGTGCCAATAAGCAAAATCTTGGGGGGGGGGGCAATGTGACAAGGGCGCCAGTAATTGACCAAATTGACAAATTTATTTTAAAGAAAGAGTGAAAAAACAAAGAATGAGAGCACCAGAAAAAATCTTATGGGGGAGTGTCTCTCTGGCCCCTCTAGATCTGCCGCTGCCTGAGGGAGTGTCTCTCTGGCCCCTCTAGATCTGCCGCTGCCTATGCAGGTTTATCTTAATTTTGACAAGATAATTTAAGAAACTTAATTTCAGCCGGGGCAAACTGGTGTCTGAGGGGACAAACCCTGGTCTGGTAAGGGCAGTTGCCCCCCTCCCCCTGCTCCATAGCAAATTACGCCCCTACTCAGTAGCATTAACTGTAAAACCACTAGTCCTAGTTGCAGCAGTAGTTTTAACATATTGCCTTGGGTCAGTTGCACATCTCTTTAATCAAGCCCTGGAAATTTTAACTTAATATAATTAGCCGTTGCTATGATATTGCCAAAATGAACTATTGATAACCTGTACATTCATAGTGGGTTTTAATTTAATTCAACTTCTCCCTCAGCACTTCCTGATATTTTCATCCTAATGCTATTAATATTAGTAGTAGTAGCAATAGCAACAGTATTTGTAGTAGTAGTAGTAGTAGTAGTAGTAGTAGTAGGGTGCAAATATATCTTTTTGGTCAGTTGATCAATTAATACACTTAGTCATTCCTGAGTTCCGCAATGCGTAAAGAAATCTGAGTTCTTTAGCGTAAAGAACGAGGTTTTAAGGAGGAGGCAACCCATATCATTTGACTAATAATCTCTGTTCGTTTTAAATTTTGATACTGTTACTTACTTTCAGTTGAAAAAACTCGTTTTTTCTAAATTTAACTTCTGATTATTTTTAAATAATACCGGCAAATCCAGCTCTCTCTCCATGAAAAATTCCGGTACTTGTGTATTATATGCCACTCACTCAAGCTTAAGATGTGTAAAACTCTAGAACAAATCGGTTTCTTAGTTACTTTAGAAACAAATTTGGGCTATATATTTGCACTTTAGGGGGGGGGGAGGGTAAAGCATAGCCGGTCTGCATGCAAAATGTGTTAGGTACAATTCTGCACATTAGAACTAAAAATTGTTTTCTGACTTCAAACTGTCCAATACTTTACCCCCTTTCCCTTATGTGCAAATATATAGCCCAAATTATATATTTTCCATCTATTCTGTAACTTGTCTTTGTCTTGTTTCACGTTAAGCTGAAAGAAACTAATGAAACAACCAGTTTGTTCTCGAGTTTTACACAGCGTAAACTTGAGTGAGTGGCGTATAATACACAAGTACCTCCCCCCAGCAAATGCCCCCAACAGAAAATACCCCCCCCCCCGCATAGTATGTTTTGATTCAGTTCACGACTCCTCTCAACAGTCTCCAAAAGCTACACTTGAATACACATGGTCTTTTTGAACGCAAGGGTAAAACATGCCCCTTTCGTAATAACAAAGACTATATGTAAACAGTGGGGAAATTGCATTGCTTACAGCCTTTGCTCTGAGGTCTGTGGGGGGTTGACATCCCCAATACACCTAGAGACTAAGTTTCTGGACCTTATAACTATGCTGATCAAAAGAGCTATCTCAAAACTTTGATTTGCTGAGTTTGGAGAATTAATTGGCTTGGGAGGGGGATTGCTTGCCCACCAATCGCTTTTACCTTTAAAAAGGGCACTAGAAGATTTAATTTCCAATCGAATGAGCTCCTTTAAAAGTTTTTAGGATAGCGCCGCGCTGCTTATGACATTGCTTATATTTTCTTCTGAAAACCTGCATGCGTATAGTTTATTTTGTTTAATTATAACCATCTTTAATGTTCCTTAAAAGTTTCATCTTAACATACCAAAACCCAATAGTTAGAGCAGTCGTAGTAGTAATATTAGTAGTATATACATAATGACATTTGGTTAGTTCAAAATCCACAACAACATAACCTGAAAGTTCCAACGTAATAATGTAAGCCGTTCCTCATATATTACTGTTACACCCTTTTGACAGTCTAGTCGCTCATAGTCCGTTTTGATTTAGTTCAGCATCCGCCTAAAAATTTCTTGAAATCTACATCTTAATACCCTTAGCTTCAGTAGTAACAATAGTTGTAAAAGTAGTAATAACATTAGTATCAGTATGTACATATCGCCTTTTGTTTTTTCATCACCCTCTTCAACACACGCTGAAAGTTTCAACTTAATACCATAAACCGTTCCTTGGGCATTGCAGATATATCCTCTGACAACCTGTATGCACATGGTGTGTTTTGATTTAGTTTAACGCTGTTTCAACATTCTCCAAAATTTTTGCCTTAAGCCTTAGCAGCAGTAGTAGTAGTACTAGTAGCAATATCAGTAGTAGTAGTAGTAGTAGCAGCAGTAGAATTAGTTGTATTAGCCTTAGCTTTAGGAGCAGTAGTAGTAGTAGTAGTAGAAGTAGTAAAAGCAGTAACAGTAGTAGTAGCACAATCAGTAGTAGTTTGATGCAAATATTGCCTTTTTGTTGGTTTAACTTCCCCAAAAACAAGCCCTGTAAGTTTCAACTTGACACCAAGCCATTGTTAAGATATTGCTGATACATTCTTTTGAAAACCAGCAGTAGTAGTGCAGTCGGGAGTTACGTGGGAAGATCTTTCCATGGAGGAAGTCTTCATGGGGGAAGGGACATTGCTATGAAGGGGGCACCAGATTTCCCAGCATTATTTAAGCAAACGATCAGAAACTAAATAAAATAAAAAACAAGTTTTTCAACTGAAAGTAAGGAGCAATATCAACACTAAAAACTAACAGAAATCATTCCATATATGATTGGGTTCGCCCCCAAGTCAATACTTTGCTCTTTACGCTAAAGTTTTTTTTATTCATTTCATAGGAGCTATTTATCATAGGCAGCGCGCTAGCGCTGCCTAAGTAAAGAACGATGTGGGCACAATTTTTTTTTGTTTTTTTTTTGTTTGTTTTTTCTCCATACCCGGGCACTTCGTATCGAAGGAGTTGTCGTAGAAACTTCAAAAAAGGCTCATTCGATTGGAAATTAGAGTGGCTAGTGCACATTTTAATAGTCGAAAGTGATTGGAGGGCAACTAGCCCCCCCCCCATGCCCATCATTTGCACTTTACCAGAACAAAATTGGCATTTTACTGAAAAAATACAAATGAATGTGCATTGTCAGTTTAATATACATATACTGATATTTAGTAATCAAAATGTTTATATTATTTGATTTATTAAAGTTACTGTAAAAACATTTATATTTTTTCAGTAAAGTGCAAATTTTGTTCTGGCCTTGGGAAGGCATAGGGGTTTTGCGCCCAACTGATGTTAATTTCTGCTCGTTTTGAGTTTGACTCGGTTAATTATTGTAATTTCTGTTCGTTTTGGGTTTCATTTATTTATCGATGCTGATTTGTGGTAGTTTCACGCTTGGTAGATTATTTGATTTTATTTTTGCTAATTTTTTGTTTAATGGAGTTCTTTACTTTTCATTGAAAAATTTTTTTGTGGAAAAAGTTTATTAAATTAGTTCTAATTAACGGCCTTTGTGATTTAGGGGTCATTCTTAAAGAATTGGAACAAAATTTGAACTTTAGCGTAAAGAGCGAGGTACTGACTAGGGGGAGAACCCCCTAATATACGTAATAAACACATAGGAACATAAAAGTTCTTTACGTAAGTTAATTAGTAATTTACGTATGTTTATTACTAATAAAAAAGTTAGTAAATAAAATTAAACCACTTTCGAGAAAGCCATTTAACCAAAAAAAGTAAAATTAATATGCAAATTTCGTTTTAATTATTCATGCACGGTGAGCTAAAATCAAAACCTGTATTAATTAAAAAAGGTTCAGAAATTAAATTAAAAAACAAGTTTTTTTTAATTGAAAGTAAGGAGGGACATTAAACCTTAAAACGAACAGAAATTATTCCGTATTTGGAAGGGGCTGTCCCCTCTTCAACGCCTCGCTCTTTATACCAAAGTTTTTTATCGTTTTAAATTAATCTTGAGCCCCACTTGGGCAGCAACTTCGGAGACTTTCAGTAGCATTTTTTGGGCTTCGCCAACGGATTTGCCAAGAATACCAGCCAGGGCTAACCTTGACTCCTTCGAAGTTTAGCATTGTTTTTTTCATTACCCAAATGACGACAAAATTGAATAGTTCGGGAGAGAGTACACACCCTTGCCTCACACCGAAGTCGATATCAAATAGCGGAGAAAGCTCTCTGTTCACCATTATGCAGGCTCGTGTGTGTTGATAGTAAGCCTGAATGAGTCGCATAATCTTAAGTGGGACACAGTACCCTCCCATTACCATCCGAATTCCTCCCCGGATGACTGAATCGAAGGCCGTAATGAAGTCAATGAGGACAGCGATGGTGATTTTCTTTGCTTGGCTCTATGTTTAAAAATCTGTCTCAAGGTTGCTGGCTCGGAAACCAGATTGGTTGGGGCGGGTTCTTTAGTTGTGGACTTTGCGGAATCGGTTAAGCAGAATCATTGCAAAGATCTTTGCCGCAATGCTCATAAGTTAAATCCCTCTGTAAATTTTGCATTCAGTACGGTCGCCTTTCTTGAAGACAGGCAGTATAACTGAGTCCTGCCATTCTTGGGGAAGCCGTTCCTGAGACCAGACTGAGCAAAAGAGCTTCTGTAGTTTCTCAGCGAGAATAGGAGCAGCTTTGTAGACTTCTGCCGGGATAGAATCTGTGCCTGGAGCCTTGTGATTCCTCAGCTTCTTGATTGCCTCTTTGATCTCTTGTATTGAGGGAGGGTGAACATTTACGTTACTGTATGGGGCTTGTTGACTCGGTGGTACTGAGTTAAGGATAGGTTTGCTTGGCTGGAGTGCAGTGGCGCTATTATTGGGGGGCGTTTGAGTGGAAGGGATGTTGTGACTGGGGTTCAGCAGCTTCTGGAAGTGGTATTGCCATCTTGCGATTATGTAATTTTTTCTTGACAGAAGCATTCCATCTTCGCCGCTCACTCGGTTTGAGATCTTTTTACTTTTCCCAGTTGCTTCTTTTAGTAGCTGGTAAAGCTTTCTGGTATCTGAATGACTAGCAGCCTTCTGCAAACCTGCTGCCCCGTGGTCCCAGTAGCTTTGTCTGTCACAGCGGGCGGATTTATGGCATTCTTTTCTCAGTGTTTTGAACACTGTGGGCTTGGTATTTCCGATCTGTTGTTTCTGGTTTAATAGCTTGATTGTGTCTTCTGAGATCCACTTTTTCCACTTCCGATTCAGCCTGCCAAGGACATTTTAGAGGTGTATGTCATGGTGTCTCCGATCTTCCTCCACTCGTCTTCTATGTTTATGGTGGTTGGTTCGTTATCGTCGTCCACGGACAAGATGTCGAAACGGTTAGATAATTCCAAGCAAAACTCTTCTACGACTGGTTTATCATGAAGACGTGCTACATCGTATCTCGGAGGAGGTTGTGTTTGTTTCCTGGAGGCAAGATTTATGGCCAGGGAAGGTTTTAGCAGCATATGATAGGCTCCATTCGTCGCTCCTGTGTCGGCTCCACGGTACGCTCTACAGTTCTGTATAGAGCTTCGCCATCGGGAGGATATTAGCAAGTAATCCACCTAGGATTGGGCTCCTCCATCTCGAGAGCACCAGGTGGTCCTCTGGGATGCTTTGTGTTGGAACAACATATTTGCCAATACAAGATTATACGGCTGGGCAAATTCTACGAGCCTCCTACCACGCTCGCACCTGTTACCCCATCCAAATCTTCCACCAGCTGTTTCGCGGTATGTCTCGCGGCTTCCAGCATGGGCGTCAAGATCCCCTCCTAGGATGAGTAGATCAAGGTTTGGGACTATTATCAATGACTGGGTCAGAGCACCGTAGAACTCGTCAAATCCAATCAAATTTTGATATAACCATTTTTTTTTCAACGAAGTTGAAAGTTCTGAAAATTAGGTCTTTGAGGATGACAACCCCCCACATTCCTTAGGGCAAGGGTTATAAGTTATGCCCTGGGGGCATATAATGTTTTTACAGAAAGTGTTGTCGTAAAAACTTCAAAAGGGCTCTTTCGATTTGAAATTGAGAGGGTTATTGCCCTTTTTAATAGTCGAAAGTAATCCGAGGTAGAATCACCTCACCCCCCCCCCACGCTCATCATTCCCCAAACATTTCCGATCAATATTTTGAAATAGCCATTTTGTTCAACATAGTTGAAAGGTCTGGAAATTATGTCTTTGTGGATGACAACCCTCCCCCATAGCCCTCAGGACAAGGGTTTTAAGTTATGCCCTTGGGCATATAAGGTTTTTATAAAAAAAAAATGTCGTAGCTACTTCAAAAAGGACTCATTCGATTGGAAATTGAGAGACTAGTGCCTTTTTTATTAGTCGAACGTGATCAGAGGGCAAATTTAGATATAACGAATTTGTTCAGCCCATCAGAAAGGTCTGAAAATTATATCTTTGAGGATAACAAATCTCCCCAGCCCTAAGGGCAAAGGTTGTAAGTTATGCCCTGGGGACATATGGGTTTTTTATAGAAAGTGGGGTCATACAAACTTCGGAGTTGGCTCATTGGATTGGTAATCAGACGCTCTAGTGCTCTTTTTCAGAGCCAAGGTGATCAGAGGACAGCTACCCCCTCCACCCTACACACACGCCATATTGTCCCGAAATGCGTGTAATAGAAATTTTGATATAGCCATTCTATTCAAAATAGTCTAAATATAATATAGCAAGGCTCTTGGGTTTGAAATAAACCCCAGAGAATAGGGGCAAGGGTTGTAAGTTATACCTCGGGGTATTTAAGGTTCTTATGGGAAGGATGGTTGTTTAACTTCAGAAGAGGCTCAGTCTTTCTCCCTGAAAAAGACTATGTCAATATAAATCGAACAGAAATTAATCCATAAAACGTTTTGCACTAAGTAAGTTTTCCAAAAAAAGTAAATAACTCCATTAAACCAAAAATGAAAAAAAAATCAAATAATCTACCAAGCATACAACTACCACAAATCAGTATCAATAAATAAATGAAACCTAAAACAAACAGAAATTAAACTAAGTCAAACGCAAAACGACCAGAAATTAATCTGAGTAGGGTTCTAAACCTATGCTTTCTAAAAGCTAGAATATAATTTGTACTTTACTGAAAAAATTGTTTTAAATGTTTTCACTTTTATAGCTTTAAGAAATAAAAAATTTGTTAAAAATTTTCTTTAAGAATTAAGAAAACAAATAATTTGTTAAAGTGACAAGGCATATTTTTTCAGTAAATTCATTTGAATTTTTTTCAGCAAAGTACAAACTATTTATTCATACTGATTTAGGGTAGTTGGTATACAAGAGACCATATTGCCCCTCTCCAACGTGCTCAAAGTCAAGCAGCTCACTCAGTAGCTTCTTGTGGTGGCGGACGTTGACTTGAGTGAGTGGCGCATAATACACAAGTATCAAAATTACTTCCCCCAACGGAAATAAAAAAAAAAACTCAAATAAAATTCTCAAATTTTGATAGCCTTAATTTCGACGGGGGGTGGGGGTATTTTCTGGGGGGTATTTTCCGCAGGGGGATATTTTCCAAGGGGTATTTTTCCTGGGGGGGGGGGATTTTCCGGGGTGGTATTTTCCACGGGAGGGATTTTCCGGGGGGTATTTTCCACAGGGAGTATTTTTCGGGGGGGGGGGGGGGGGGTAGGGGTAAACGCCTAGAACTGTTTTATGCTTGGTAGATTATTTGATTCTATTTATTTTTTTTTCATTTTTGGTTTAATGGAGTTCTTCACTTTTTTAAAAAAAAACTTATTTTGTGCAAAAATTTTTTTTTGATTAATAAATAAAAATAAACACGCATCCGTGATCTTTGTTCTGGCAAAAAATACAAAAATCCACACTTCTGCAGAGAGGAGCTCGAAACCTCTACAATGGGGTTCTCTGATGCGCTGAATTTGATGGTGTGATTTCCATTAAGGTTCTGTAACTTTTAGGGGGAGTTTGCCCCTTTTTTCAAAAATAAAGCAAATTTTCTCAGACTCGTAACTATTGATTGGTAAGACCAAACTTGATGAAATTTATATATTTGAAATCAGCATAAACATTTTATTCTTTTAATGTATCTATTGGTATCAAAATTCCGTTTTTCAGAGTTTCGTTTACTATTGAGCCGGGTCACTCCTTACTTACAGTTCGTTACCACGAGCTGTTTGAAAGATACAGGATAAGTCAAAGTATTACCACAGATTGTGTGATATTATATAGCGACATATTCCCCACATTTAAATAGCGACCATATTTCAAATTTGAAAATATTCGGAATAGTTAAAGTTAGAATTATTAACTTATCCGTTGGGCATTGTTTGACAACAAATATCCAGAAAATCTGAACAATTCTTGGCATCATTGTGGCAGAAACCTTAAGCTAACTAAAAATTGCCAGGGATGTCAAATGCAAGGGAAAATTGACTCCTAGAGTTTGAAAATTATCTTCCCCTTTGTATCTTTGTTTAACATATTTTTTTTTTTACATATTTTGTTGAAATTCACTTTATTCTATTCTCAGCAGACATTTCGTACAACACGCTGATGCAGAGATAAATGTCCCAAAGGTAGCACTGGCGTTGTGCGAAATACGACTAATTTTAGTAATAATGAAAAAAACTACGTTTTCTAAAGAGTTAAAGAGGCTGAGTTACAAGGTCGAACCTTAAAACGTACAGGGATTAGGAGGCACAGTTGGGGGGGCTGCCGCCCCCAAACCCCCCGCTTTCGCAGCCTTTAAATATAAAAAAAGTTTTTTAAACTGAAAGTAAGGAGCGACATTAAATCTTAAAACGAACAGAAATTATTCCGTATATGAAAGAGGCTGTGTCCTCCTCAACGCCTCGCTCTTTACGCTAAAGTTTTTATTGTTTAAAAAAAGAGTTGTGAGAAAGTCAAACTTTAGCGTAAAGAGCGAGGCGTTGAGGAGGGCACAGCCTCTTTCATATACGGAATAATTTCTGTTCGTTTTAAGATTTAATGTCGCTCCTTACTTTCAGTTTAAAAAACTTTTTTTATTTAAAGGCTGCGAAAGCGGGGGGTTTGGGGGGCGGCAGCCCCCAACTGTGCCTCCTAATCCCTGTACGTTTTAAGGTTCGACCTTGTAACTCAGCCTCTTTAACTCTTTAGAAAACGTAGTTTTTTTCAAATAATTTCTGCACGTTTTTGTACAGTTTATTACTTATTATTGCTCCTTGTAACTCAGCCTCTTTAACTCTTTAGAAAACGTAATTTTTTTCAAATAATTTAAAAAAGAAACTGGGTTTCTTTTTAAAGTTTGAATTCAGTATTAAAAAAATTGCTCTGATGGTGAATCGAACCCGGGTTTTCCGCCTGAAAGTCTGGAGTGTAACCGCTAGACTATACAGACACAACAGTAATTGTTTTTTAGTATATGGAAGCTATTTTCGACGCAAGCAAATTCCCAAAAAACTTGATATTTGGTTTTTGGAAAACAGGGAAGGAGTGATCAGATTGAGCTGAAATTTCGAGGATAAGCTTCCAGGCCCTAGGAAAGATTATCCTCCAAATTTCAGCCCGATCAGACAACGTTAAAGGGGGGTTGTGGTCGGAAAAATTAACATGGGCTAATATAGGAAAACAAGGTTTTTCGTAAATGTAAATTCGGGGATAATTTTTTTCGGTCTGAAAATATCAAAAGGCCCTAACAGGTCGAATTCTGCTTCGAATGAGTCCTCATTCAACCGCATCCGTTGCCAACTGTGGCCTGTAGGCGTGGCTAAGAAAAAAAAGAAATGAATTTAAGTGGCTATATTGGTTTTTTGAAAACAGGGAAGGAGTGATCGGATTGAGCTGAAATTTCGAGGATAAGCTCCCGGGCCCTAGGAAAGCTTAACTTCTAAATTTCAGCCCAATCGGACAACGTTAAAGGGGGGCTGTGGTGGGAGGGTCCAAACTTCCGGCCCAGTTTACCCCATGAAGATAAAGTCGGAGGAGGATGAAATTTTGCAAGTTTCTTAGTTTGAGCTTGGGCTACAAAATGCAATTACCGCCGTCTCTCTGCGACCTCTAGGACCTGAAATCGCTTAACATTGTGGTGGGTCGCCTCTTTATAGAGGCACAACTGTGCCTCCTTGAAATTCTGAGTACATTTATGTTTATTCTTTTTTTGGAGCTGGTTAAAAGAAATATTTAGAAAAGCAAAAATAGCGAGAATTCAGCATATATTGTACATAGAGACAGTCCTACATTTGTCGGTTAGTATGTGAATCCAAAACGCAACGAATAGGACGTTATCAGCGCTTATTAGGCATTTCTATGACAAATAAGAGAACCGGAGTTTCAATTCAATACTGGAAATAAACATTATAACAATTAAATGATTCCTGAACTGGATCTCCCTCTACCAAATTCCATGACAAAACTACGAAAGATTTGACCTATCTAGTTATCGCACGAATAATATTATAAAATCACTAAGTCGTTATTTTTTTTTCAATGATTTGCTTTTCATTTAGGAAATTGTATTCACTGTAAAGAGCAAATTTGACACTTAAAACGAGCAATAGTTCTAAAGCTATTTAATAAATTTATAGTTTTTTTCCAAATTATGGGGGTTACTTCCCCCCTCAATGACACCACTGATAGGTGGGGGTGGGGGGAACTGCCCCTTCCTTGACCCCTTCAAATTATGTCACTGTTTTGACAACTCCCCTTCCAGTCCCCGGGGAACGAGCTATAAAATTGAGAGTTCTAGTCTTTTTTTTTAAATCGACAGTGATTGGAAGACCAACTATTCCCCCCCCCCCTTCCTCTCCTAGAACCATCCGAAAATCTTGACATCAGGAAAGTTATCACACATCATGATCTTTCTTTGGTAAAAAAAAAATACACCAAACATTTGTAAATGTGAGCTTTAAACCACTAGAGTAAAGGTTCTCTGATTACATTGTTAGGGAGGGAGGCAGATGCCTCAAGGGGTGCATTTTAGTTTAAAATATCTTGACTTTCATTGAGCCTTCAGGTAAACAAAGAATTAGTTCTAAGGAAGTGGCGGGGGTGGAATTAAAAGTTGATATTTTACCGCTCATGATTTCTGGGAATGTTTCTGGCCTACGCTGTTATTATGAAAGTAACGAGTAATATTAAACCCAAAAAAATGTAGAATTTATTCTGTATAGGAAAAGAATGTCCTATCCTCCCCGTTGTGGTCGTAGAAACTCCGGAGGATGCTTATATTGGAAATTGAGAGTTCTAGTCCTGTTTTATAGGTCGAAAGTGATTGGGAACCAACCAGCTGCTGTCCTAAAACTGTTCTTGATATCTGGTCCTTTTGCTATCCCTTAGGTAGGACATCTGATAGACATTACGAGGTACCTACTTTGTACTATCTCTCTGGTACTCAATTTTGCATGTAGGGGAATTTTCCATGGTGGGGAATGATCAGAGGGCGTTTTCTTCAGGGGGGATTTCCGCTGAAGGAATTTGCCAGGGAATTTTCAGTGGAAGGGGTTTATTTTCTGGGGGGATATTCTGGGGGGGGCACTGGCTACCATCAGAAATATCTTGGAAACGGCTAAGTATTAAGTTGAAATTATCAGTTTATGAGAAGGGGTATTAGACAAAAATGGCACAATGTTAATACTATTACTGCTTACTCCTAATACTACTAAGGCTATCACTAATACTACTTCTGTTGCCCCTACTATTACTTCTGCTAGGGCATATGGTATAAAGAGTAAGGGTATACCTAAATCAAAAGGTACTATATGTGTGTTGGCTGCCAATAACACGTCTTAGCAATATTTTGAGAACGACTGAGGGTATTAAGTTAAAACTCTCATGGCTATTACTATTACTGCTTTTGGTCTTGCATACGAACTCAATTAAAAGAGTGTAAGCGCATCTAGGCTATCAACACAGCACAGATACAATGTTTTGGGAAGGGTATTAAGTTTTATATTTCAGGAAAAATTGAGTAGGTATAAAACAAAGTTACTCAACACTATTCGTGCGCAGATTTTAAAAAAGGGTGTATGTTATTAAAAATTGCTGAAAATTTTTCTCCAACATATGAATAGTAAGCCAAACTATGGATTCTTAGACAAAAAAAAACGAAAAGATTTAAAAACTTATTCTAAAAATTAAGTTTTTGAAAGAAAAGTAAAGAGCTATATTAAACTAAAAATGGGCAGAAATAAAGTGAAGTAATTTTGCATGCGTAAAAACTACCGTAAATCACCATCAACATATAAATGAAACCCAAAATGAACATAAATTACAATAAACAACCAAGTCAGATTCAGAACAATCAGAAACCTAAGTGAGTTCTAAACTAAGTATCGCCGCTATAGCACAAGACCAGAACAAGATTCCAGAACATGAAGACCAGAAAATAATTTGCGCTTTACAGAAAACAAAATACATTTTAGCTGTTTGCACTTTTTAAATTTTAATATACCACCCGATCGACGGAAATCTCTTTCCAAACTTCGGATGAACCATGCAGCTACTGCCACTCACCGATTAGAGAGGAAGCTGCGGCTATTAGATGCTTTTATTGTGGAGAGCTAGAGCATCCTGCTTGTAGAGGAATCCAAGCTGATCTCTTCCTTGCAATCAAGGTGCACGATCAGAATTTGACCCTTTTCAAGTACGAGGGTCGAAGCTGCTGTAAAAGAAATGTCTCCTACTTGCAGCTGAAGTTAAGGGAAAGCCTTCAAAAAGGTGGAACTCTATTTTCGCAACGAGTAGCGCTGGCCCCTCATCAAACCACGAACCAGGCTCCCATTACAACATCAGCAAGATAACAAACGCTTATTGACTCTAGCTCTACTGTCGATGCCCTACTCAAAGCAGAAAACGAGAAAAGACTGAGGGAAGAGAAACAAACAAACTTCGTTATGTTTGGACTTCCAGAATTTGGACAAAGTCCGTGCCTGACAAAGAGACGGTGATCAAACTAATTGCAGAAAATGACCTGGGCACCGAAGTGCAAATTGACGACATATTCGGAACCCTAAGAATAGAAGCCCAAAGAGAAGACAGAAGTCCTCGTCTACTGTTGGTCAAGCTCAGGAAAAATTCGTCCGATTGCCTCGAAAAGCGAAACAAGATAGTAAAGTGTGCCCGAAACATTAGAAGTTCTGCTGAAAACTTCACGAAATCGAACATTTTCTAAGCCCTGATCTTACATCAATGCAAAGAGCTAATCAAGCTGCAAAGCGTCAAGCTAGAAGGTTGCAAAACCCGCAAAATCACTTGAGAAACCCACAAGAGTCCCAGAGTTCAGACAGTTCAGAGTCCCAGAAGACCCTACTGAAGAGACACAACTAAACTGATGTCAGAGGAATCGAAAAAAATGAGAAAACAACTATCAAATGTATCTACTTCAACGCTGACTCGCTTTTCAATAAACTCTCAGAAACAAAGGAATTAATCAGGAAGCAAAACCCGGATCTTGTTGCTATAGTCAAAGCTAAACCGAAAAATTGCAGATACTTACCGACACTGACTGAATTTAAACTGGATAGAAACACTACCACTGCCTTAAACCTGGAAGATGAAAGCGGTAGAGGAATAATATGCTACTGTTCCGAAGAAATCTCTGCTCAGCGCGTTTCCTTCAGAAATTCTAACCTTAACGAATGCCTTTGGATCAAACTAACTATCCCTAGCAGCAACATCATTGCTGTAGGGATAACCTACCGAAGTCCCAACAGCTCTTTGGACAATGGCCAGGTGATATGCTCCGCAATCTCCTCTGTAGCAAGTGAGCAAGATCGAAGTGATAGCACCGGTTGGAAAATCCTATCATGCCGTGATAGCGTTTGACATCAAAGCCAAACCACAATCACCAGCTCAGCCGAAGCGTAACTATTACAAGGGAAACTATCAAGTGATGAGACAAGACCTACAAAATATTGAGTGGGAAGAAATGTTCAAGGAC